>JANUSC010000092.1:0-600000 GCA_025200525.1 Camellia lanceoleosa
GGAACAACCATCAAACAACTACCTTTTCTCTATTGGACTACTCAAGAATCTTAGGAGCTTATCGTTGAAATGGATGTAATAGGGCAATTGACAACTAAATCCTCGGTTTTCTCTTCATTTTCCATCTTGGGCTTTTACTAAGGAAAAAAGCTTCTACCCATAAAGATTTTTACCATCCCTTGTTTCAGTATTTTTGCTAACTAGTGAGATTTAGGACGCTCAAACGTGTAACTTTAACTTTGTGAAATGCTGGGCTCGGAAGATACCGAGGTTCATGCAATCTTTTCAAATCTGGGTGAACAAGCTTTATCTTAGAAGCCCAATTGCCTCATGGAGCTCCATTAAACCTCGGCATAACTTTCAAGAAGTAATTCCTTGAGTAACGAGTAGTGCGCAGAAGATACGGGCTTTTTGAGTTAGGCATTTGGAATTGCTGAGATTTAGAATTTTCAAGCTCTTGAAGTATTGCCAAAAACCAAAAAAATAAGAAATTATATAAATTTTTTTTTCATTCTTCATATTCACTACTCAATTTATCTAAAATCCCAAAACAACAATGAATTTGCTGAAGAATGTCGTATCTTTGGTCATCTTTCCGCAAGAGTGTTTTAATTTTTGGTCGAATTGCATGTCCAAAATAACGAAGTTTCCTGGATGAAAATAGGGTGGTAAATATTCTAATGGGCGCTTATGCCAACAAAAGCCAATTTTAACTCTTCAAATAGATGTTCCGTACCTACCAATAAAGTGCACACATGATCTATTCTTGTTAGCGCTCTTAACTTAGGTATCCCGCAAAGCAAATGCTTTTATTTTCGTTCCATTGTATCTTTCTTTAACATAGGTAGGGTCAAAATCACACCTTCAACTGCTTATGTTCCCTAATATAGTAATATTTAAAAACAAAAATGGAAAATTAAAAGGAAGAAAGACTATAAAATAATCGGAAATTAGCATTCCAAGTTTAAAAACTTACTCACTAGAAAAGAATTAAGATTCAACTCTTACCTTGTTTTTTTCAAGTACATAGCATACACATCTTTATGAAAACCACAATTCATCGCTGCTTTTCGTGCTTGTTAATAATCAATCAAAATGGATGAAAAAGCATAGGCTATATCATTTCTATCGTCTTTGATGTGTATATAACTAGTGTTGCCTTTAATCTCTATCAGTAAATATTTGGCATTTGGTGAAATTTAAGCTTCCTCAATATATGTGTAAAAATATCCGCCAGATAGAAAGTGAGCAGCTACTGCAAACAAATTAAATTATGGCACTTAGGATAGTATAAAACCAAGCTTATGGCTCAATTTCAAACACAATAATACCTTCAACCATTCTTTGAAATACTCAAGGCAAGGGTCTACGACAACTTGAGCCTCCCAAGAAGTATATAATCCCAAAATGGATATGAGATGGTTGTTGTTCAATTTGTGTGATTAAACAAAACAAATAAATTCATATTTAATAAATTAAAATAAATCCATACTTGACAAATTACATTATAAACATGAAATGTAAATACATATCATGAAATATTGAAAACAGAAATCAAACCAAATTTCGTAAGATACTACAAGGTGTCCTTAAAACTCTATTAACCTCACCGTGAGCTGGAGGAATGACTTCACTGCCTCCCAAGATAAAATGGCTTAAACCGCTAACTCAAAAGCACTTTCGTTAGGCTGGCTATAAAACCGATAATGGTAGCACTCTCTCACACAGAAGAAAATTGTGACATAAGCGACCGACTATATAATTTCAAGGAAAAGTTGTATCTAAACCAAGGGAGATGGGTCTCCTTTATACACCATGGAGGAGAAAAGAAAAGCATCTAGCCACGAAGGCTATCATCTAATGCCCATAAAGGTTGGTTATTAATGGCCATTACTCTTGCAAAATCGGGAGTAATGAACCAAAATTGATGGGAGAAGTGTGTATTTCTACTACAATCAATGGGATTGATAGTTATACACAATTCAAAACTTCATTCATGAGGCCATCTTTGTGAGACACTTCATTCAATTCTCAATGGTTTTGGTTATTCTTATGTGGTGTAAAGACCTTTGTTACAACAAATCTAAACCCATTTAATCCCACCTCAACCAATGGTTGGGGCCTACTTTAATTTCACATTAAAGTTTACCAAAACCCATTTTTTCCAACAACAGAACCAATTTAGTCCAAGACTCTCTAATCCCGTGATTCCTTCATTACCCATGCATCTATTATTAGCATAATTTTGGCCATTGAAAGCGAAAGTACACAAAGGAGGCATTCGATCCTCCTTCTAAAACCCCAAAACCACCATAGACAACTTCCATCTCCATTATTGGCCGTCAGATGTCCCTATACTTTCTTTCACTAAATCGGCTAAACAATACTCTTTTGAGAGCTCAAACCAGATAATTTATTTGGCTTCTCAATAGAGAACCCATACATAGATAATGCATTAATGTATCTACCAGATTGTTTAGAATCCCATTACCATTATTGTGAATCAAGTTTCCCAAAAATAAGTGTCCGTATGGATACTATGACAAGAATAAAAACAATTGGACTCCTAAAATGAGGACACAAACCTAAGGCCCGTTTGAGGCTCGGGATATGGGTCACTTGGGCTCAAAATCATAAAAAGCAAACTAAAGCGAGATTTTAATATATGGATAAGCTCTCGCCATTGATTTCAATTGGAGTGCTTGTTGTCGCCTCCGGGCTCTTCACCCATCTCTCTCTATAGAAACCACCAACATCCATCGTCACCGCCATCGCCACCGCCACCGCCTCCGATCCAAAACCACTTCATCCCAAGATGGCTTCATTTGGGAAGTTGTTTAGCTTTTTTTGGCTATTTTAGCCACAAAAATAAAATAGGTTTTAGCCCAATAAGACAAAAACATCACATTGAATCCATAATCATTACATTCTTTCTCTCACTACAAAGCCAAAAGCCCAAAATCCTTCCCAAACGAGACTTTTTAGCCCCAAGCTAAAATAGCCAAAAAAGCCAAAAAATCAAAAAGCCAACTCACTTCCCAAACCAATCCTATATAACTTCCAGATCCAGAGACCCCACATTCGAGAAACTCATGGACAAGTACAAGAACCTCCTCAAAGTAATCTCCATTCAAGACGTCATCATCGCAAACCCTACCTCCAATAACCCACCATCAATCTTTGTCGGCTTCCTCAACCACTGCTTAATTCCTCCTCCTCCAACGCCACCGCTTACGCCACTCATCAATCCCAAGCCAAACCCTAGACCCTCGCCGCTCCGATCTTAGATCTTTGTCAACTCTTCTCTTCCTCTCCACCGCTTCAAATCTCAGATCTCCTCGTCGTTGCTAATCCAGCTTTGCCGCTCTTCCTTCTCTCCGATGGCGGCCACATTAATTGGTATCGCGACGCATGACTTCCTCTCCGTCAAGATCAAGACTAAACAACATCAAAACACACACACACACACACACACACACACACACACACACACACACACACTCTCTCTCTCTCCTTTTCATCTTCAAGGTCTCAATCTACCGTTGTCGCCGATCTACCACCACACCCACCTCCTCCGATCCGAACAACTGACACCACCAATCTCGGGTCTTTCCTCCGATGGTTATATACATATATATGTCTGAATCTATGCATATTGCTATATTTTTCCTTTGTGAAGTTCTTTTACTTTGAATTCAATCATGCTTAAACAATTTCTGGTAATTTACTAGCGTATTTGAGTACTAGAAGCTCAGATATGTGTTCTAATCGAAAAAATTTTATTTAATTCTAGTTTAGAAGCTATAGATTTTTTTTTTTTCTCATTGATTATATGAAAGTATAATCGAAAAAATTAAACAAATAGGTCTGATGTGAGGGTTTTACACCAACAAGAGTTCAACAAATATGTTTATTTTTATTTTTAATTTTTTTATGTTGTTAAAGATGATGATGAACAGATAGAATTTGGTGATGAGCTCAACAAATCTGTTTATGTTTTTTTTTAATTTTTTGATATTGTTGTTGTTGATGATGATGATGAACAAATAGAAATCATTAATTTTTTAAAAGTGAACAGATAATAATTTCAACAGATAATCAAATTTAGTTAGATATTTGAACGATAAGGAAAAAAATTACATAGATAGTCAAAATTTTGAATAGATAATAAATTTGGCTGTATAAAATTTATTTGGACAAATATTTAAACAGATATGAATTTTAATTGAAAAGATTAAAAATTGAATAGATAGAAAAAAATTTTGAACAGATAGGAAAAAATTTGAACAGATAAGAAAATTTTTGAACAAATGGGAAATTTTTAATATATAGGAAAAAATTTGAACAGATAATCAATGAAAAGTAAATAGATAAATTAATGGGTAAAATTAGAAACAAAATGTTCTTCAAAACACACAAAAAAGATTTTTCACCAAACTATTTTACAAAAAGATGGACCTCATTAATAAAAAAATTCATCGACCTAATACCTTATACTATTTTTAGCTTGGACTTTTCAACAATTTACTCTAATTTAAACCGTTCAACATTTAAAGTTTATTAAGTATTTCATTTCTGTAAAAAATTACGTCGATCAGATATTAATAGTCACTTGATCAAATTATATTTATGTCAATAATTTATTTTTAAAGTTATAATTATCATTGATACAAATTTGATTTGATTTAGTATCTATCGATATTCGATCAAAGTGATTTTTTGTAAAAATAAAATATTTAACAAGTCCTAAATATTAAATAATTCAAATTATCAATGTAAATTTCATGATGAATCCACAGACCTCAACAACGCGCTCTAATCTAAGAACAGATTACAGAGAAGCTTACCATTATATGGAAACAGCTTCGACCTAAACATAAAACAATTGCTTATAGTTTGGATTGGGTTGCTAAAGTTACTTGGATTAACAACAGCTTTTTTGAGAATTAAGTTAAAAGTTAATTTTGTTTGATTTTTTGAAATTTTTTTTAAAAGAATTATAAAAAAATAGAGAGGTGATATGATCTAAAAGAGGTTAAAAGTAAAAAAATAACTTTTTACTAAGTTCTCAAATTAGACTAACACATGTCTGAATTCAAGATATTACTAAAGTAATAATCAGTGTGTTTAGTTTTAATTTTCTGATTCAATTTTTTAAAAATTGAGTTTTTTGTTTTTTGTTTTTTTTTTATTTTTAGTGAATATTTTTAAAATTTGAAGTTATTTTTTTTTATTTTTTTAGATGTACCTTACATAGATGTATCTAAAAAGTAAAATATTTATGAAGAAATATTTTAAAAAATTAATAAATACAAAAAAATATACTGAATTTTTAAAATTTTTTATATTTTTGGTATTTAGTGAATTTTTAAAAGATTTTTTTTACAAAAATTATATTTTTTAAGTGCATTTATGTTAGGTGTGTTCAAAAATTTTAAAAATTGTTTAAATATTAAAAAAATTTAGTAAAAATGAAAAAAATATAAAAAATAAAAAAGTAAAAATTTTTGAAAAGTAAAATCTGAAAACCAAAACCAAACAGAGTAAATAGTGTTGGGTCAATTTCATGGGAATAAAAGTTGATTAGAATGAGATCAAATGCAAAGGAATGATAATTCTTGGGCTTCGCAATGGAATGATTACAATTGTGAAAGAAGAATCAATTAGCAATGTATTTTTTTAATCAAAGATGATTGGTGCCCCGAATATAGGGGCACTAATGCCCCGAAACTGTCAAAAATAGAAAAAAAAAAAAACAGTCAAGGCAAAAAAAAAAAAAAAAAACCAAATCTGGAAATTTCGGGGCTTTAGTGCCAAAGTTTGTAGTGCTAAAAAGTTTTATCCTTTTTTAATTAATATTTTAGACAATTAAATTCATATAATAATAATTTTTTTTCAGTAAATCAAACATTACCTAAGAGTATGTAACAAATCACATAACTAGACATAAATATATATATATATATATGATTGTTTAAGATTTTCTTTTAGATCATACTAACAAATTTTATAAAAAAAATTAATTCATATATATTTTGTACCTTATTTTTGAAATCTTAAACAAAAATGCCTTGGAACATGGCTATAAAATTTACAACAGTTGAGCATTACCCTACCCTTCAATTAAATTAACAATTCATCAGAAGATATATTACGAATTGTTCTCAATAAAAGAAGTGTTAGAACCAAGGATTGATCTAGATGGTGTGGGTGGGGGCGTCGACTTTCAAAATTTTAAAAAATATTATAAATTTATATTAAAAAAAATTTAAATAATTTAAAATTATAAGGGTTCACATTTCAAACATATTTTCATACCCCCATAGTGATAATCCTTATTCTGTCCCTGGTAAGAACAACATGTCGCTAGTAAAAAAGAGAAATTGAACTAGGAAAGATTTGTGCACTTAAAGGAAAGATTTTCCATTTGGTTGTGTTTTGAAAACATAATTCTACACCTATATTTGAATATGATGTTTGGAAGGAGTTTTGGAATAAATTTTCAAAACTCTGTAGAGAACTCTGTCTCAGGTGCTATTTTTGGAATTTTTTTTTTGCAAATTTTGCCTAACTGGTCGTCCGGCCGGTTGACCGGAATAATGAATTTTTTTTTTTTCAATTGATATGTTAATTTTTATATAATCGAAAAAAATATTTTTTGAATTTTTTAAAAAAATTTATGTGCTTTAAAATAATTTTGAGTTGTATGTTTGGTTATGAGTTGTAAATTTTTGTATCAAATATCAAATGTGACATCAACAATTCTCCGCTCAATTCAAAACTCTTTACCAAACAAATTTTCCACACTCAAATCATAATTTCAAACCTCACAAACTCAAAATACAACTCATACTCTCAAATCATAGTTACAAAACTCTACCAAACGCAACCTTGTCTAAGTGTTTTTCACTGAGGGTAGTGAGATTTTGTAAGAAACAACAATTGATTTTTATAATTAAAAAAAAAAAATTATAATACCTAACTTATTTATCTAAATACAAAGCAAAAAATAATAGAGAAAATTCCGGCCCTGGTAAGAACAGCATGTAGCTAGTAAAAAAGAGAAAATTCTGAACTAGGAAAGATTTGTACATTTAAAGGAAAGATTTGTCTTAGTGTTTTTCACCGAGGGTAGTGAGATTTTGTAAGAAACAACAATTGATTTTTATAAAAAATAAAAAAAAAAATTATAATACCGGACTTATTTATCTAAATACAAAGCAAAAAATAATAGAAAAGGCATATATGTCATATCTTATTTATTGTCTGTTCAAACAAAATGGTCAAAAACAACAATTATTTATATTTTTTTCTAAACTATATGAGAAATCACACTTAATCTTGTCATTTATTAATCGTCCAAGCGGATATACCGATCCGCCAAAATCGACCGAACCGAACCGATCCGTCGCATTTTGGACGGATGTGTGATGACGAGCGGTTGCCGGATTGATTTTCTCAATCCGCTAATTTGGCGAAACGGATGGCGGATTTGAGATTCCTTTGGCATAACCGAACCGCCAAACCGCGAAAGCACCTAGTAATTTATAAGATTTTGTGTTTTCAATTTGTTTAAATATTTTGTTTGTGTTTTAATTGAAAATGAGTTTAAATATTCTCGCTGAAAAAGTTTTAACTTGAATATATTTTTTGAATTGAAAAATAAACATATTATTTATCTATATTTTTGATTTTAAATCTAACTCTAAAAATAATAAATAGAAAATATGATATATGCTGGTTGGTTTTTGTTTTCAAAAACATATATAGATGTAACAATACAGAGATATACAATCTCTATTACTGCTCTATTCATGCTTTTGGTGATTTGAATTGTTTTTATATTTTAAGAACCATAGATTATAATACTTTATGTGGATGAATTATGCTATGATTGTAATATGTGGATGAGGCATATAGTGATTGTGATATTCTAAAGTTTCAAACTTTCTTTCTTTGGATGAGGCATACAGTGATTGTAATACTTTTTTAAGTCATTGACTGTAATTTTTTTTTTTTTTTTTTTTTTTTGAGGAAGTGCACAAGTTAAATTATGTTGAAAATTTATAAAATTTTAAACCGCCAAACCGATTCGCATCCATCCGCTAAACCGCCAATCCGCTCAATCCACATCCGCCGGATTAGCGGACGGATGCGGATTGATTTTATCCAATCCGCCAATCTAGCGGATGGATGGCGAATTGGAAGTTCCGTGGCCACAACCAACCCGCGCCCACCTCCAAACATGTTTCCCTCAAACTCGAGAAAAAATAAAGACGAAAAAAAAAGAAGTCAACCTCAAAAAGCTTAAGCAGCTTTTGATTGTTGTTTATTTCTTGGATAAATTATAAATACACATTTTGAAATTTGCTTAAAATATAAATTATTTTTTTGTGATTTTGAATATTACATCCAGTCCTTTCAAATTTTTAATCGCATAACAAATTATCTATTTTATTAATAAATTATTAAATCAATTAACAGTTTTTAACAATGAATATATTTTATTTAAAATTTCTAACAATTTTATTATTGTATATAAGAGTAGTTATAAATTTGAAAAATTTACCCATATATCTCATATGGGGAATATTGATCCATTTAATTCTAAAAGTTTTCTTATGAACCAATCAGTCCTTTTTGTTTTGAAAAGTTATATTTATTTGATTTGGTACCATTTGAATTTAAGTGAATACTATTTTGTGATTCATTTTTCTAATTTTATTATTCGTTTTTAGGATGAGAATAGAAAGGTGAGATGTGGAATATTATTTTTAAGGAGATTGATGGCTGAAGTGTTGGTTGTCGAGCGTAGAAACATATATTTTTGTTAGAATGATTTTCTGGTGTTACATTGGAATGTTACATTAGAGTACTATGTTTGAAAAAAAATAAACTAATGAGCTTTTATGTGTTGCATTGATTGAAGTGTTACGTTTGGAAAAATGACACTAAGGAGTTTTTTGGAATGTTACATTGTTACGTTTGAAAAAAATATACTATAAAAAGTTTTTTAGTGTATTACATTAGAATATTACATTTGGCAAAAGTAAACTAAGGAGTTTTTTTTCAAATGTTACGTTGTTATATTTGATAATAGTATAATAAGGAGTTTTTAGTATGTCACATTGAAGTGTTATATTTGAGAAAAATATATTAAAGAATTTTTGTGTGTTACATAGATTAGAATGTAACGTTTGAAAAAAGTATACTAATGAAAAAAATATACTATAGAGTTTTTGTGTGTTACATAGATTGGAGTGTTACAATTGAAAAAAATACACTAAGGAATTTTTTTAGAATATTACATTGTTACGTTTGAGAAAAATACACTAAAAATTTTTTTAGTATGTTACATTAAAGTATTACGTTTAAAAAAAGTATATTAAAGAGTTTGTTTTTTTAAATGTTACGTTTAGTGATTTCAACATTATGATAAAACCCACATTATCTCTCAATACATAACACACGCGTATTTTTACTTAACCCTTTATATAACTCACGCGAGGATGAGACCTTTGAGTCCATCATAAAAAAAAAATTTAAAATTTTAAAAAAAAAAAGAGGAGGAGAGTCAAATAATTTATAAAATCACTATTTGAAATTTATTAGTACTTTGTCCTATAAATTTTATTTTTTCTGTTAATTACTCAAATAAAAAATTTTGACCATAGAATCTTTGTAATTTTAAAAGTACAAGAGATTTTAAGCAAATGTATTTGTAATTTATTCATATTTATTCAAAGGAAAATGTGAGATGGCCCATTACAATTGATGTTTTGGTGACAATTTTCATGATCATCCTTCATCATCTATAGAACGAGGCCTCCAGTACTTACTCAATCCATGGTAGGTGACATGGCTCTGGTAATAGACAATCAGATCCACCGCACATTGCTTAACCTTAATAGGTGACGGCATAATGAAAGAAATCTCGAATTGCTCACCACCTTTAATTCTATACCCAAAATAATCTCCAACAAACATATGGCATTCCCAGAGATAATTTGCACGACTCTCAGGGATGCCGAAGAAGGTTGGAGTATAAGTAAAATCGATGCCATTAATTTTATCAGTAATAATGACGTGTGGAAAATTATCTAATTCCATGGAGCAACTTTCTTTATCCCCAGATCCACAATAAACAACTTCCCAAGTGAACCCTGCAACGAAGTCGTCTTCCCCTTGCACTATCGGCACTTCTAAGGATATCGAAGAAGACCCTGTTATTTGATGGAGGAAACGATGGCTCAAGTCACCACCGGTATAGAAAGAGTCGCTCACGAGGAAGGAGTTGTCCACAAGATGCTGTCATATGAATTTCTAATTAGTAGAGTGCTAGACGAAAACAAATAACATATTAGAAATGCTATATATGACCGATTATTTGTCATTATTTTGTATCACTGTCTCTATAAATACTTATGATTAATTCTCTTATTTAAAGATAATTATTAACAAATTAAATGCAAACAAATCACATCTTTCCAAGTAGGTTGGTGACATAAAAAGATGATATAAACATATGATATATAATCATCTATGTAGCTAGTAATAAAAATAGTGAAAAACTAGTGAATCCTATTTTCAAAATTGTTACTGCCACATTTTTCAAGTAAAAAATTTTGAATAAAAAATTCAGTAAGAGTAAGATATTATTTTCCATCTCTAATAGGCAACTCCTCTCTAGTCCACTGGTGTTGTTTATGTCCATGGGATCCAACACAGGTTCTGTTTCTATAATCTGAACTATTCATTTTATTGAACACTTTATCTATTTCATTCACACAAAAATTAAGTCGATTTGATAACTTATTTAATTTATTGCGTTTGTCACCAAAAAAATATATTGTTTATTCTTAAAAACACAATTGTCATTTTTTTTTTTTTGTGACAAATTTGATAAATTGAATATATTATTATTATTGAATCAATCTAATTTTTTTTTGTGAATGATATACACGAAGTGCCCAATAAAATAAAAGATTTGAATTATCAAAATAAAACCCGTGGTGAATCGCATGGTTGATTCCGCAACCTAAACAGCGTCCTCCAGTCCATATAATCTAGACCAGATAGAATCCCCCCCCTTTGGAATTATATAGGTCATATCTAAAACAAATTTGGTATCACACATTTCACTAAATTTTCAGAGAGATTTTTTTGCTAAATTGTTGCACCTGAGAAAGAGAGAGAGAGAGAGAGAGAGAGAGAGAGAGAGAGAGAGAGACCGAGACCTGAAAGGGATTTTGCAAATTGTTGAGCTTGTTGAGCCTGTCCAAAGGAATGATTTGTACACCTTGAAAACGGTGAGGATCTTCCATTCCATCATTATAACGATTTGAGAGAATCTGCTCAAATTGGGGGTTACTCAACCACACTACTAGATTCTTCACTTTTGATAGATCGGATATTTTTTGAAGTGATGCACAATTATAAGCATATAAGTCCAATAAATTAGAAGGAAGATCTGAGATAGATTGAAGACTTATGCAGTTATCCAACCCAAGGTCTTCTAGCTTGGATAGATGACTGAAGCCATATGGTAGGCTACGAAAATTGTTTCCGTCTAACGTCAACACTCGCAATAAGGATAAACTCCCAAAATCAGCTGGAAAATCTCTTTCAGACAGTTGCGACATCGAGATCTAGCTTTGTTAAGGAACACAAACCTGAAATAGTGGATGGTAAAAATCTTATGGAGTCAGCATTTTTTCTCGGTAAAACCCAAGATGAAATGAGAGAAAACCAGGATTTAGTTGTCAATTGCATATTACATCCCTTCAACAATAACGTCCTCAGATTCTTCAGTAGTCCAATAGAGAAAGGTAGTTGTTTAATGGCAGTTCCATCTGCAAGAAGGTCTGTTAAGCTTTCCATATGTCCCAAGTGCTCTGGAAACTCCTCTAGTTTCACACAACCAGTGAGATTTATATGTTTAACAGACTTTAACTTGCAGATACTGCTTGGAAGATACCTAAGGTTCATGCAATCTTTCAAATTCAAGTGAACAAGTTTATCTAGAAGCCCAATTGATTCATGGAGCTCCATTAAACCTGTACAACTTTCAAGCAGTAATTCATCGAGCATCGGTAGTGCACAAAAGATGGGGCTTTTTGTTAGGCATTTGGAATTACTGAGATTTAAAATTTTCAAGCTCTTGAAGTGCTGCAAAAACAAAGAAAAATATGTAAAATTAGATAATTTTTTTTCAGCATGATCCACTATATAATTTATCCAAATCCCAAACAACAATGAATTTACTAAGAATGTCATACCTTGCCATCCATCCAGAGTGTTTTAAATCTACTGAATTGCATGTCTAAAACAAGAAGTTTCTCTGGACGAAAATTGGATGGTAAAGACTCCAATGGGCAGTACTGCCAACAGAGCCATCTTAACTCTTCAAATAGATGTTCAAAATTTCCACAGAGGTGCACATGATCTATTCGAAGCAGTCTTAACTTAGGCATCCCAGCAAATGCTTTATTACTCCATTGTATCTTCTTTGACATGGGTAGGGTCAAGATCACACCTTCAACTGCTTCTGTTCCCTAATATAGTAATATTTAAAAACAAAATGGAAAATTAAAAGGAAGAAAGACTATAAAATAACTGAAATTAGCATTCCATACCGAAAACTTACTAACTCACTAGAAAGAATTAAGATTCGACTCTTACCTTGTTTTTCTCAAGTACATAGCATACATCTTCATGAAACCACAATCTACTGCGCTTTTCAGGCTCCTTTGGATATTTTTCACGAATAATCTCCCTCCCCATATCCCTAAGTAGATCATGCATCATCAACTTATTGTTTTTACTAATTCTCAGTAAACATCTACTCATCATAACACTAATTCCAATTTCTGCAAAGAAACCACAACCATTCAATATAGTAATTACATAGCCTCTGTCCATTCCAATGAAAAAGAATGCAATATCAAGGAAGATATCCTTTATGTTATCATCCAGTGCATCAAAACTTATCCTAAGTTTTTCCTGAATTTTCTCATGAGGAATTTGTTGTAACTTATCAAATGCACTTTTCCATTCTACCATGTTTCTTGCAAACAAATAAGAACCCAAAACTTCAAGAGCTAGTGGCAGCCCACTAGCATAACTTACTATACCATTTGCAAGATTTGCATAATTTTCTAATGGATTGGTTTTGCCAAAGGCATGCCAACTGAAAAGCTGCAAAGACTCTTCGTGATCCAATTCCTCAGCCATGTATCTTTCATCAACTTTCAGTCCCTTCAACAAGTGCTCATCTCTAGTTGTTATAATGATTCTACTTCCTGGGCCAAACCAATCACGATTTCCTGCCAAGGTATTTAATTGACTTAATTGATCCACATCATCAAGAACAATGAGTACCCTTTTAGAGTGGAGCCTTTCTTTTATCAAATTCATTCCTCTATCAGCATTGCCAATCTTTAGATTCTTTATCCCTAATAATTCAAAGAGAAGTTCTTGCAATTGACATAGACCATTGAATTGTCCTGCACATTCTCTAACATTTGCAAGAAAACAACTCCCTTCAAATTGGAGGTAAATATGGTTATACACAGCTTTTGCAATGGTTGTTTTGCCTATTCCACCCAAGCCGTATATCCCAATCATGCGAACATCATCTGATCCAATGCTCAACAATGACTTTACATGTTTAACACGAGAATCTATTCCAACAGGGTGCATAGCAACATTTAGGAATGTATGTTTCAGTTCACATAAAACCTCTTTAACAATTTTTCGGATGAACTTTGCTTCATGCCTGTCAATTTCGATCCAAATAAAAAGTGAAGCGAGTATACATTATGGAAATATGAGACCTTACAAACCCCACTCCCAATATGAAGTTAAGAAATGTAAAATTCAAAACATCTTGAAGTTACAAATTGAATTATTTATACTTAATATAGTGCAATGAAACAAATAAGTTGTATATGTATGCATATAGTCTAGTATATAAGTGTGTAGTATGCACTTTGGTATGTATGCATTATATTTCAGGCCTTGAACTTGATTTTGGAGTGAATATTCTATATATGCATGAATCAAAGCACAGCACTCATTTCGTTTTTATAACCAAGACAAATCTAAATAAAATTATTGACGAAAGGATTGTAAGTCAGTTTTAATAAAAGTTATACATGTATATGCATAAAAATTTGTTTTTTTTAATCAAATCCATAAATAAAATTCTCAATCAATAGTAAAATAGACAATTGTAAAAACAAGGAGGATCAACATAGCAGGATTTTCAAGTTAAAGATAAAATTTGATAGTAGCAGTAGCAGCAAAATTAAAAGGATGTTAAAAATTACCCATTAGCAACATTTTGCAAATCCCAGCCTGATAAATTAGCAGCTTCATTGAGGGCAGCTCTCCTCACCTCTAC
Organism: Camellia lanceoleosa; assembly: GCA_025200525.1. Taxonomy (NCBI): domain Eukaryota; kingdom Viridiplantae; phylum Streptophyta; class Magnoliopsida; order Ericales; family Theaceae; genus Camellia; species Camellia lanceoleosa. Next base: position 14,405 of record JANUSC010000092.1, read on the forward strand.
CTTCTCCATCTCATCCACAAAGCGCTTTTCATGTCTTCCAAATGCTTCTCCAAAATACCCTGTTTGTTTCCGTACATCAGATGGACAGACATCGTAGAATATTGGGAGAACTAATTGTCCAAGTGTTTTCTTGCATTCAATGATCTTCACGAGCTCATCAAGGCACCATCTCGAAGAAGCATAGTTTCTTGAGAAAACAACGATGCAGGTCCTTGATTCTTCGATTGATTTTAGCAGCTCCGAAGAAATTTCACGTCCTCTTGGAAGTTCGTCATCATCCCTGAAGGTGCGAATTCCAGCTTGAACCAAGGCCTCGTAGAGATGATCAGTAAAGTTTTTGCGGGTATCTGCACCTCTGAAACTCAAGAACACGTCATAGCTCCAGCGAGGTTGTGTCAAAGATGAGAAAGAAGCAAAACAAGAAGAGACTTTTCTCTTTTGGGGGGCTGGAAAACAAGGAGAATGATCTAAGGTTCTTTTAGAAGCCATGGATGATAAAACCAAGATTACAGATCAAAATCAATTGTAGGCTGCAATACAATGTGCGTGAATAGTGATTCGGCCATCTGATCCAAAAAAAAAAAAAAAATAGTGATTCGGCCAAAGGGAAGAAAGAGTTATTTGCAAATTGCAAGCTCCTCCATCTGATGGGCTTCGGAGGGATCCCTGGAGTGGAGAGACAAATGTTAGGTGAAGCAAGTGTGTGTTTAAACTACAAAGAAATCCATCTAAAAACACACAAAATCAGAGCTGACTTTTTTCTGCAGAAAATAGAGAAGAAGAGGAGCAAAACAGGGGAGAAGAAAGGTCACAATTGAACCGTCCTAGAGCAGATTTTTTCTACTGCCTTTCTAGCTTCTCTTAGCTTTAGTTGTTGATGTGAGTTCATTTTTTTGACTTTCTAATTTTTTTTATTATTATTTTAATTTGAGATTAAAAAATTTCATTTAAAATAAATTTTTTTAATTTTTTTGATTTTTATAAAAAAAAAATTATTATAATTTAAATATAATATTTTATTTCATTAATTTTTTAATTTAATTTATCTTTTCATAATTATTTTAATTCAGACTTTTTATGTCAAACCAAGCCTCACCAACTTTTATACATATATAATTATATCAACGCAATTACCAATAAAATATCTGGCCAAATTTCCACCACGTAAATTAGGATGAGGGGATGCTTCTGCCACTGAAGGCAGCAGGAACGGCTTTGCCATCAAACGGCACAGTTTTGATAATTTTTTATTTATTTTTTCTTTACTTAGGCTTGTACACCCACAAATCTCAGTAAGGCATCACTTTGTTAATTACACACAAATATAAATAAAAATATATATTTACTTATAATTCTTAATACCAAAAAGTGTTTCACAATTTACCCACTTTCTAAGATATTAATATTATTTAATTACTTAATTTCAAATTTTCTAAATTTATTTTTAAAATTTACGTAATAAAATATTTAAAATTTTATGATTGATATTGTAAAAATTTATGACTTAGTTACGATGTTTGAGAAAATAGAGTTGTCACTTGTGAATAAGTTAGTAAGGAGGCATAATTTTATGAAAGGAATACTATTATACTCATAATTCATCATTTTTAGCCAATAAGATAATTCAATATCATAACAATTTATAAAATATTGTTACAAGTAAATGCACTATGTTATAATTTCACACATGCACAATATATAGAATTCTGAACATTTAGAGTATGTTTGATTACAAAGATTATAGCATAGGATTGAGATTGTTAGTTCATGAACTCACAATTCTATATTTGATTGCAAATTTTATTAACCGGTTTACATGTATGGTGAACATTCAATCTGACGAAATTGATGAATTTTTAATATTGATAGGGATTAAGGATCATAATTTCAAGTATGAAAAAAAAAATTAAATGAATACATAATAAATAGTTATGTCACTAATTTAATTGGACAACTAATCCTACACTAATTTATAAAATTATTAATCATTTCACTATTAATCATTTTAATCAAATAAGACTTTATAATGTTATTGGATTGATTTATACTCTAATGTAGTTTACTAGGGTAAAATAGAATGAAGTTGAATTACTATTCTTTTACAATAATTTTATTTATAATTATTTTTCTAATGAATTAAGAATGAATGGTAAGGGTGCAAACCATATGCATCCTATCACGAAATATATAATTTTATTACAAAAATTTGTAATATCAACCACAAAATATATAATCTTATTATAAATTGATATAATAAAAAAATATCATAACTAAGTTACAAACTTTTGCAATATCAGTCATAAAATTTTAAATATTTTATACGCTAATTTTAAAAATAAATATAGAAAATTTGAAATCAAGTAATTAAATAATATTAATACATTAAGTGGGTAAATTGTGAAATACTTTTTGGTAGTGAGAATTATATAAATATATATATATATATTAAATTCTCTGCACGTAATGCACAAAATCCAAAAAGTTGTGTGCAAAATATGCCTTGGCTGTACGACTAAGTGGGGAAAAAAAAAATGCCAAAACTGTATCGTTTGATAGCACAGCAGTTCCTGCTGCCCTTGAGGGCCAGCAGTATCCCCCAACCCCATAAATTAACTCTAATTAACAAAACCCAACTCAAAACATAATTAGAATTAATTAAGCATAAGTGATTGTTTAGATACAAAGTCAAACAAGCACGTTACATCAACACTACTCCCCCCTAATGTGCTGCTCCATAACTCCAAGTAACTCTTTGAAATGCTAGAACTTTTCTTTGGGAAGAGCCTTAGTGAATATATTTGCAATTTGTTCATCTAACCTGCAGAATTTGAGTTGCACTTCAACTTCTTCAATTGCTTCTCGAATAAAATGATGTTTAATTGCAATATGACGAGTGCGGTTGTGAAAAATAGGATTCTTAGCCATGGCAATGGCTGATTTGTTGTCACAAAAAATTTATGACAACAAACAAATTGCTTTTGCAAACATCTTCTTACTTTTCGCAAACATCTTCAAGTATTCTCCTCAAACAAATTGCTTGGGAAGTTGCCAAACCCGCAGAAACATATTCAGTTTCTGCAAATGATTGTGCCACACTTCATTACTTTTTTGATGACCAAAAAAATACTCCAAAACCCAAGGAAAATGCATACCCGGAGGTGCTTTTCATATCATCAGTGTAGCCACCCCAATCATTATCACAAAAACCAAACAATTTCACAGTTGAATCTTTGCAATACTTGATACCATAGCTGGTCATGCCTCGAATATATCTCAAAACTCGTTTTGCAGCACCAAGATGATTTTGGCTAGGATTATTCATAAATCTAGAAAGTAAACTTGTAGCATACATTATATCCGGCCTTGTAGCTATAAGATACAACAAATTTCCAACCAAGCTTCTATACAACGAACCATCAACTTTTTTTCTCTCCATCTTCCTTTGTAAGTTTTTCATTCACAACTAGTGGTGTGGCCATGGGCTTACAACCACTCATGCCAAATTTCATTAAAATATTCTCAGTATATTTCTTTTGAGAAATAAATACTCCATCTTCAACTTGATAGAATTCAATTCCAAGAAAATGATTCAACAAACCCATGTCACTCGATTCATATCTTCCCATCATGTCATTTCTAAATTCTTCAATCATTATCTCATCATTACTAGAAAATAACAAATCATCAACATACAAGGCAACAATAAAAATTGACATACCTTGATTTTTCACATATAAGGTTGGCTCACTCTTGCTCTTCTTGAAACCCTTGTCGATTAAATAGAAATCAATTTGGTTATTCCATGCGCTTGGAGCTTGCTTCATCCCATACAATGCTTTCTTTAATTTATACACCTTGTCTTCATCTCCTTTTATTAAAAAAACCTTGGGGTTGTTCAACATACACTTCCTCTTTCAATTCTCCATTTAAAAACGCAGATTTAACATCAAGTTGATATAATGACCAACCTTTTTGAGCTGCTAAAGCAATGAGAGCTCGAATGGTGTCAAGTTGTGCAACTGGTGCAAATGTTTCTTGAAAATCGATTCCAAGCTATTGTGTGTACCCTTTTGCAACCAGCCTTGCCTTGTTTATTTGGAATGAACCATCCAAATTCAACTTTACTTTATAAATCTACTTCACCCCAATGATTTCCTTGTCTTATGGTCTTTTAACCAATTCCCGTGTGTTATTCTTCTCAATGACTTCAATTTCTTTTTCCATTGCTTTCTTCAAAGCTTCCTCTTTAATTGTTTCTTCAAAACTTCCAGGTTCCGCTACACAAAAATTGCATCTAGCATACACATCACTTCAACTTCTCATTTTTTTTATTTTTTTTTTGAGAGTTGAACTAGGTGAGAATGAATTAGAATTTGAACTTGAACTTGGAGAAGAGCTAGAAAATGATGATGAACCTGCCCTTGGTGAGGAATGATTTGAATCTTCATTATCTTTATCTTCATATGTTGAATTTTCTTGCTCCTCATCAACTAAGACAGATCGCTTCTCAATTTTACTTTCTTCCCAATTCCATGAAGCATTCTCATCAAATAACTCATCCCGGTTGATTATAATCTGATTTTTCTTCAAGCTATACAATCGATAACCCTTTGATTTGTTGTTATATCCCACAAAGACACATTTTTCATTTGTTTCATCTAATTTGCTTCTTCTTTCCTTTGGAATTTGAGCATAGCAAACACATCTAAATACTTTGAGATGTTTTATTGATGGCTTTCTCCCACTCCAAGCTTCTATAGAAGTTTCGTTCCAAATGGCATTGATAGGACACCTATATTTATCAAGTACATTGCTGTGTAAACAGCTTCAACCGAAAAATTCTTTGATAACCGTTTTTCATACATCATCAATTTGGCCATTTCCATCATTGTTTGATTCTTTCTTTCGGATACCATTTTGTTGTGGAGTATAACCCACTGTAAGTTGCCTTTCTACACCTTCATCTTCACAAAATTTGTCAAACTCCTTAGAGTTGTATTCTTTGCCGTTATCATTTCTCAAAGTCTTTATGTGGTGCCCACTTTGCTTTTCCACCATGCTCTTGAATCTTTTGAAAATAGTGAATACTTCGGATCTTTCCCTCTTGAAATACACCCATATCATCCTTGTATAGTCATCAATAAAAAGAATAAAGTACTTGTTTTGGACATGGGACAGAGTTCTCATAGGCCCACAAACATTCGTATGAACTAACTCTAACATTTCTTTGGCTCTTCAAGCAACTCTTTTAGGAAAAAGTTGTTGATGATGCTTCCCAAGTGCATATTCCTCACAAAACATCATGTATTTCCTCAATACTTGGAAGTCCTTGGACCATATTCTTTTGGTGAAGCACTTTGAGACTATGAAAATTCAAATGCCCAAGTCTTCTATGCCACAACCATGACTCATCATTCGTATGAGCTTTCAAAGTAACATTTCTCGCATAGTTGAATGTGAGTAGAAAGCTTCGATTCTTTTCCATTTGAATTTTTGCCACCACTTGCTTTGCATTTCTATCATGAACGGTGCAGCTGTTAGCTTTAAAATAGACTGCATATCCATGTTCCACTAGTTGTCCAAAACTTAGCAAATTTTGCTCCAAGTCTGGAACGAGCAACACATCATAAATAAACGTAGTTCCCTTCTTTGCTTCAACTCTTATGGTTCATTTCCCCTTTGTATTTACTAACACTCCATTTCCCATTTTAACTTGAGAGCAAATTAAAGTGTCCATGTCCAAGAAAATAGACTTATCACCTGTCATATGATTGTTACACCCACTATCAAGGTACCAAACATCATTTTTGTGTACTGAGGCTGCTTGACAAGCATAAAATAAGTTTCCTTCTCTATCTTTCTCCTCTAAAAAATTAGTTTGTTGATTGCTTTTGACTTTGCAATCCTTTTGGAGGTGGCCAAAATTTTTATGCTAACATTGTGGCTTCCTTGGCACCAACAATCCTTCTCTAGATGATTTCGCCTTTTCGAAATTATGTACTTTCTTGTATTTTCTTCCATACTTGAACTTCTATCAATGTTGCTTCTACATCTTCCCTTGATGAATTTCTTCCTCTTCCTTGTCTACCACCTCTTGATGATTCCCTCTTGTTTATTCATTACTTGATGATTCTCTATGACTTTTAGAATTCAAATTAACTTTTGATTGGAATGCACTCTCTAGAGGCTTCTCGATTGTTTTAACAACCTTTGTTCATGAGCTTTCAAAGAACAGAATTATTGGACACTTACTTAGAGATATCCTTTGTTTCTTCAATTATTCCCACCATTATGTTATATTTTTCTGGTAAACTAACCAAAATTTTCTCAACAATTCTCTTTTGTTCAACTCTTTAACCATATGATTTCATTTGATTAACAATCTCCATCAATTTAGAGAAACAATCAGTTAAAGTTTCAGATTCTTTTATCTTCAAATATTCTAACTCCCTTCTAAAGAGTTTAGAGTTTGATGATTCTTACCTTTTTATCTCCTTGAAATTCTTGTTGTAAAATGTCCCATGCCTCCTTTGATTTCTTGGCTTCAATGATTCTTGAAAACAACTCATCAGAGAGTGCTTGTTGGATGAAAAAGAGTGATTTAGCATCCTTTTTTCTGGTTTCCTCTAGCTACTGCTCTTGTGCTGAAGTTAATGTAGTTGTTAAATCAGGTTCATCATACCCATTTTGTACCAAGTTCCATAAACCTTGGGACTGAAATAAGGTCTTCATCCTCACACACCAATAATCATAATTTTCTCTAGCAAAAATGGACATATATGGTTACTGGATACCTATACTTTGGCTACTTGAGTTAGCCATGGAGATTTTCTGCAAAACCCACTTTTCTTCTTCACATACCTTCTATTTTCAGCCTTCTTTTTCAAATCCAAGCTTCCACTTCGAACTGGGCTCTGATACCACTTTTATGTTCGGTGTTTTGGAAGCAAGTGTGTGTTTAAACTACAAAAAAATCAATCTAAAACACACAAAATCATATCTTATTTTTTTTACAAAAAATAGAGAAGAAAAGGAGGAGCAAAACAGGAGAGAAAAAAGGTCACAATTGAATGTTCTTAAGCAAATTTTTCTCTTGCTTTCTAGTTTCCCTTACAAGCTTTTGTATATGAAATTATATCAATCCTAGTACCAATAAAACATTTGGTCAAATTTCCTCCACATAAATCAAAGGGATATTTACCAATAAATCACATCTCACAAACAAGTACTCCAATTAGTTCTAAGTTTTTTATATTGATCTGTTAAGTCCCATTAGTGGAAAGTTTTTTTCCGTGTGGTCTAATTTTTTATTTTGGTAGTATTTTAGTGGACAACTATACCCTTTTATTAATGTGACATGTATGATGTGATATTTCAATATGACAGGTATTAATGTGACACTCTAACGATGTGACACTTCAAAAAAATTAAAAACTCCTTAGTGTACTTTTCGTAAATGTGACAACGTGGCCGGTATGATGTGACACTTTAAAACTTTTACTCCAAAAAAAATAAAAACTCTTTAGTGTACTTTTTCCTAATGTGGCAACGTGGTGGGTATGATGTGACACTTCAAAAAAAAAAAAAACTCTTTAATGTACTTTTCCCTAATGTGACAATGTGATAGGTATGATGTGACACTTCAAAAAAATAAAAACTTCTTAATGTACTTTTCTCAAACGTGACAACGTTGCGAGTATAATATGACACTCTAAAAAAAATAAATAAATAAAAACTCTTTAGTATACTTTTCTCAAACGTGACATATGACACTCTAACGTGGCGGGTATGATATGACACTTTAAAAAAATTAAAAATTCTTTAATGTACTTTTCTCAAATGTGACACTCTAACGTGAAGGGTCGGGTAATGAGGGGAGAGAGTGGTCTATGTGTCACGTGCAATGCATCAACCCACAAAGCAAAAAGTATAAAAAGCCTTTAGTGTACTTTTGTGTTGTGTGTCACCCAACCATATGCATAACGTGGCAAGTTTTAAGCATACGCAGAATAAAAACCTTACAGAAAGTAGCACGTGATTCACCCAATGGCACTTGTGTCTTTTCCACAATAGAGATGACCAAATGGATCACACACAAAAAACTGGGACCAAATGGAACACAAGATCAACATTTAGGATTTATGGGTTAACTTCCCCTAAATCAACTCTAATTAACAAAACCCAACGCAAAACATAACTAGAATTAACTAAGCATAATTGATTGTTTGGATACAAAGTTAAACAAGCATATTACATCAACAACAACAAACGAGTAATTAAAAATAAAACAACAATAATAATAATAGTAATAAAAAAAAGGAAATTTTAATATAGCCACAATTGAAAGGGGTGTATCATATGCATACCTAATTATGTTAATTCTTTTTAGTTATGTCATAATTTTTTTCTTTAATTATGACATTATTTTAATTATGACTCATGAATTTTTTAGTTATACTACATGTTGTGTTTAGTTATGACACTTTATTTTTTTTTAATTATAACTCAAAAAGCAAAAATTAAAGAAAATTAGTCTAACATTCTTCTCTAACTTTGAGTAGTAGGAGAGATCTATAAAAAAAATTTCTGTTAGATAAGGTCTCATACATTCTTTATTTCTATTTTATTCAAAAAAAAATACGAACTTTACCCCTACTCTTCTTTTTTTTCTCTCTAGATAGTTGGGTCTCTCTTCTTGCTCTCTCATCCATCTTTCTGATCTTTCTCTTCCTAAACCCTAAAACCCAAATCCACCACTTCCTCACTCTCCAACACCACCACCTCCGTCTCCTTCTGCTTCGACAGTCTTTTTATCGTCGCCGCCGGCTCCCACTCCCCCATCGTCCTTCCATTTATCTTCTCTCATCTCCTTCTCTACAAATTTGGAACTCTCCACCAACTCACAATCTTCTCTTTCAAAACCCTAAAACCTAAATCCACCATCTCCTCATTCTTTGACACCGCCACATCCGCCTTCTTCTGTTCTGGCAACCATTTCATCACTACTGACCTTGTCCATATCTTCGACACTAAGTTCAAAACCTCCCTCCGCAACCTTCTGAGCCACGTCCGCCCCGTTTACCTTATCTACTATCATGAGGATAGGCCATTTATCTATTTGCTAAAGAATAAGAAGTGGATGATCATGGACAACAATAAACTCATGGATCTAGAAAAATTTGGAGGACCTGTTGAAATTTCTCTAGACTTATACCAAAGAAATTTCACTAGACTTATACTAGGTAATTCTCTAGACCTATACCCAAAATTTCTTTAGATCTATACTAGAGAATTTGAAAGACCTGTTGAAATTTCTCTGAATTTATACCAAGTAAAATTAATTTGAATTTTTCTTCATAAGGAAATTTGTCTAAAATTTGGCTAAATTTCACTACACCTATATCTGAAATTTCTCTGTCATGTTGATCTTCTTTGATCATTACACACTTGCAATCTGAAAATTTCTCTATCATGTTGATTTTCTTTAAAATTTCTCTGCAAATGTATTCAGAGAAATTTACTTATATATTGATTTTCTCTAACATATTTGATTTTCTCTGAAATTTCTACCAATGTAGTCAAAGAAATTGACTGTATATTAATTTTCTAACACGTTTGATTTTCTCTAAAATTTCTCTACAAATGTAATTAGAGAAATTTGCTTGTATGTTGATTTTCTCTAACACATTTGACTTTCTCTGAAATTTCTCTGCAAATGTAGTTAGAGAAATTTACTTTTATGTTGATTTCTAACTCAGTGAAATTTTGTCATTTTTTTTTTTCCTTTCTGAATTTCATATTCATCATTGATCTTGTTTAATAGATCTCAACGAGAGCATTCCAAAAATATAATTTTTGTTGAAAATAGACATCTAAATCAAAAGTTATTGAATTTTTAAGTTTTTGAAAAATTTCAAAAAGTGAAAGCCGTTAGACTAAAATGCAAAGATATTTTGATCCAATAATTTTGTAAGGAAGAAGCGCATGTTTTTTAGGGACCTAAGATAGTATGAAAGTTTGGGGTGTCCTTTATCTCCTAAAATTATGATATTAGGGACCTTAAAAAAATCTCATAAAATTATATCATTTTTTTTTTAATTATAAAATGCATATGGTACCGTGTTTCCCAAAAAATAAAAATACATATATATGAATCAATAAAATTTTATAAAATTATGTAAGGTAATGCTCAACTCCTGTAATGTTTCCAAGCATCTTTTGTTTAAGATTTCAAAAATAAATATACATGAGTCAATAAGATTTTATAAAATTTATTTATATGATCAACAAATTTTTTGAGTAATAATATGAAAAAAATTTATATAATTTTCATACATAATAATAAAATAAAATAAAAAATTTTATAAAACATTTATATTAATTTTATGATAAATAATATTTAGCATTGTTCCTTACCAAAAGCACGATGGGCCAACCAGACTCAAAGAACAGACAAACCCGCACCAAAAGCTTTAGGCCCTTAGCTCACAAGGTCTGAGGAGCCGTGCAACCAAAACCCCACAGCTGAAGGAGAGAAAAGCCTTTCATGGCGGCAAAGCAATCAGGACTCGACTCCTTTCTTTTCTCTTCTTCTTTTTCTTCTTCATCCGATGATAGAACCCAGGTAGGGTTAGGCTTTCTTGATTCTTCTGAAAAATCCCTCCCTCCCCCACCTCCTTCCCTTGAAGTTCTGCCCTCAGAGGTATTTCCATTGCATAATCCTCTTTATATATATATATATACATCTTTATAATATGCATGTATCTAATCTTTTATTTGGAACAGGTTTCATCATCTGTCACATATAGAGTGGACCCTGTGAATTTGAGCGGACGCACTTTGCTCAAGGTAATTCCTTTCAACCCATTGTTTGTTTACCGAGAAATTATGGGCAAATGAACGCAAGGAAAATAGCATTCCGAAGTCTTGAGTTTTCTAGTTTTGGGTTTCCAAACAGAAAATCCTGAGGTTCAAAGTTTTAAAATTGTTTTGATTCTAGTGTATTTTCTGAGTGTCCAAACAGAGCAAATACTGGAATAGTGGGTGTCAACTATATATTACAGGAAGTGACTAAGAAAAGCAAATGTTTCATCTTTGGTAGGGAAGGGTGAGTACTCAGGAGGTTTTCCATTTATCCAATTCTGACTTGGTCCCAGGTAAATATGAAGGTATGTAAGAAATTTATTCTCTAGATTTTTACCTCACATTATCCTTTTGTGAAATTTGATTTACTTTATTATAAACATGTACATATGCAGTATTTATATTGAGGATTTGCATAATGTGCTTAATTATGGTGTAGGGGGACTAAAACTATGGGAAGGTTCACTCGATTTAGTTAAAACTCTTCAATCAGAGATCCAAGATGGTCAATTATTACTCACTGGAAAGCGGGTTTTAGAGGTGAGCTCCTATTACTAAAGTGACCTCTATTCTCTAACGCTATGATGCATAAACATGTCTTAGATGAATTTGGCTACAATGAAACTTTTCTGCGTTGAATGTCATACATATGCATTACATATGTTTTGTCATTGCATGAATTTTTGGATGTCTACCACATGGCAATGTGGCTGTTTGTTATATTAGTCCTATTTTCTTAAACATAATGTCATTGATGTAAGCAATCCTCTGTTTTGAATTGATTATGAAAGCTAATTTGTTGGTGTTGGGATGTTGATGTCAATGGTTCAGGGTCATAATAATGTGAATGTGATATCTGGACTGAAGAATGGGTACAACATGCATAAAATGGTGTATTTGTTACTATGGGGGTATTGTTCTATTCTAGTGTCATACAATTGGTTATTTGGGATATAGGGTTGCTGGCGTATTTCTAATATTAAAATTCTATAGAATGATCAAAATAAAATAAGTTATGAAAAATGCAAAGCTCCCATGTTTTACGTAAACCATAATTTTTAGGGAAAATTTACTTTGCCCCCTCAAACTATCACTCTAGTGTCATTTACCTCCTGAACTATCAATTTGAACAAGTACTCCTTAAACTGTTAACATTGGTTCACTTTACCCCAAACCGTTAACGGGGTTAAAAATTTTGACGGATTATCATACCTTCTCGTGTTTGCTTCAACTTTTGGGGTGCTTTGGGAGTATTGTATATATATATATATATATTGGGGCTGCAATTTACAGTCCAACCTAAGCATCCCCTTTCTTAGGTGTCATGACACAATAGGTCCAAACTTTGACTTTGCCGACCAATTATAGTCACTTACATTAGTCTCTTTGTGTTTTAATAGACCATAAAATTGGGATATCATGTATGAGGTCTCAAAATTGGGATTAGGTTAAAATTTTGGACATTTAAGTGGGGAATTTATTTGCCAAGTCGAGAAAAATGTAAGCAGCAAGTAATTCTTTGTCCACCTTTAGGAAGTGCCCATGTATCATTAGTACTCAGGCGTGATTCTAGAACACTGGAGATAATAAACTGGGATAAATATCAATAATTTGAAGTGATATAGATGTCTCTATTGCTATTCTGATTGAGTTTATTTTGATGTTTTTAGCTTGGATGTGGTCATGGACTTCCTGGGATCTTCACTGGCCTTGAGGTAATTATTGCGTTTTCTAGGTATTTAGTTCTTGGAATTAGATACCCGAAAATGTCTAGTGGGTTTAGCATTGTGTTTTGTTGCATCAGGGTGCTGCTGTCATTCATTTCCAGGATTTTAATGCTGAGGTCTTGCGATGTCTGACCATTCCTAATGTAAATGCTAATCTTCTAAAGAAGTCTCAACCCTTGGCTACAGATGTGAGGGAGTGGAATACAGATGCAGAATTTCGTTTCTTTGCTGGTGACTGGAGTGAAGTCCATCAAATTCTTCCTTATGTACATACCAACGAAAAGGACCACAACTGTAGCCCAGGGCTAGGTCAGTCTGTTGGTTATGATGTTATCCTTATGGCAGAGACAGTTTACTCAATATCTGCTTTGCCTCATCTGTATGAACTTATAAAGAAGGTAACTTGTTCTTTAGTTTCTGATTCTTTCCACATCATTAAGTTCTTGTTACATGGCTCTAAAATTTTGTATTTACAGTGCTTGAATCGTCTGAATGGAGTTGTCTACATGGCAGCGAAGAAGCATTACTTTGGAGTAGGAGGTGGATCGAGGCGATTTCTCTCTGTGGTGGATAAGGATGGTAAGCCTTATTAGATATATATATATGTATTTGTTTCACTAGGATATGTTTCTTTGTATCAATAAAAGATCCTATTTTTAACACACCTATGCACAAAAACAGACTTCAGATTGGTGTTTAATTTTATGTTTCCATTCTACATGCTGCAATTTATTTCTAGAATATAGTTTTTGTTGTACATGAAGCCACATCAATATGTTTTAAATGTGTTGATACGTATGTTGTTTATGTGCACATCCATGAATTCCATTTGCATACATAATATATTTCAAAGATTAAATTCACATTTTTCTTACCTTTTTCCTTTCTTTTTCCAAAAATCTACCCAAATCTATGATTCAAGCACAGCCTTGAGGATGCGTGCAGCCTTTTTGTATGGTATAGGGTGTTGATAAGATGGTTCTCTTTCTCAGGTGTGATGGAAGCTAGCCTGGTTTCTGAAGTTGCAGATGGTTCCTCAAATGTCCGAGAGGTATGGAAACTCCATTTTAAGTAGATTTTGATTTTCCAGATGAAGGGACTGTCTACTCAAATTGTCACCTAGGTCCATAAGAGGGCCTGTTAACCAATGTTATTTTGTGCACAAAATTGATGTATGATTCCTGATCAGGAGAAAGTATTCTGGTTTACTTCGATTCTTCCATTACACTTTGTTCTACCTGATTCATATTTTTCATAACAATAGTCTGTTGAACTACAATTATGAATAGTAACTGGCAATTGACACATAATTTGCAATGCTATCAGGTATACTCTACATAAAGCAAACTATATAACAATAGTCTGTTTTATCATAAACGCAGTTTTGTGAATTTTTTTTATTTTTTGCCTTGAAGTTTTACCATTTGCATTATTACACATATTTTTTATGTAATAATTAAAACATATCATTGATGGTAGGATAACAAACAAACAAAAAACCAAGTGTAGTTGTCATGAAAACATCTTTTAATAGTCTTTTCAAAAGAGAAAAAATCTTAATTTTACTTGATTCTAAATTGTTTTCCTGTACATTCATTTTTTTTTATTGTTTAATTTTAAAATTAATTTTTGATTATTTATTTAAGACCTTGCATTGTATGGGTATTATGCTTGTATATGTTATGAAGATGCATAAAATATAGAGAGAGAGAGAAGTGAATATAAACAAGATATTTTTAATCTCCCTATTATTGTTAATTTTTATCCAAAATTTTCAATAAATGTCCCCCTTTTCATCATCCTTTTATCGAACTGCTGGAAAGCACTTGTGTAGTGAGCCACTACATTATCGTTTGTTTTGTGTATCACAAGTTCACAACTGATATGCAACACAGTACATAGGGGATTCTTAAGCATTTGTCATAAGCAAATAAGTACCAAACATGGAACATAGCTGCAAATTAAAACATATGAACTTGATTTGATGCATAAGCTTTCTATTCCCCTCCCGTTTGTTAAATAGTATAACACATCATGTAAACAAAGTGGCCGGAGGTCTACTATATAACACATCATGTAAACAAAGTGGCCGGAGATCTACTATATAACACATCATGTAAACAAAGTGGATGGAGATCTACTTCCTTGCCTGCACCTATAGTACTCGGAACACCCTCTACTCTCAGGGTTAGACTCTTTAGGGAGACATGACTTGCTGTAAGCTTCACCACTTTTCCCACTATTGCATGCTGGTTGATCTTGCTTTAAAGCCCCATATGTTATGTGATTCGTTGTCTCCAGAAACCTTCGACTGACCTCTGACTCCATCAGCATCTCCATGTCTGCGTTACATTCTGCCATCGAGCCATTGCATTGTACACGTGCATCACTTGTAGTTACACCGACACAACCTCCGAGACAAAGTAGGGAAAGCAGGACTAGATCAAGAAAGCAGAGATGGAGGAGGAGAGGTGTCAATGTCATGGTGGAAGAGCTTGTTTCCAACTGCTTCTGTGGCTTCAGTTCTTCTCACTATGAAGTCATCACTTTATAATGCAGAAACAGCCCAACTTTTTCTAAGGTGGTGGCTAGTGGAAGCCACACTAGCAGTAGAGGAGGGGGTGGTGGGGGCCACTTCACCAAACTTGAAATGGATGATGTTACATTTTAGTAAATGGACCTTTTTTAAAAAAAAAATTTTAAAAAAAAATGAGGGGTATATATGTTTTATTTCTCAACTATTACTAAATATTATTTTGCCTCTATTAATTTTAAAATCCTACATTTGACCCTTTAATTCACATTCAACCTCTAGGAGGATATTTGTACAAGTTTTCCTAGTTGAGGGTTAGTATTTATAAATAAAGAAAATTACATGTAGACAATAATAGTTTAGGAAGCCTAATGACCGACTTAATAAATGATAAACCTCATAATAGAAATAAATAAACTACAGAACAAACTAGCTCAATAAAAAACTTCATAGTAAGGAGAAATTATCAATTTTTGCCTTTGAGAATAGATTCCTTATCTCCCAATAAGAGTGCACAAAGCTAACCAACTGAACTGTTGTTGGTTTAGTTTGATCTGTACTCGAGCGCTATGGTGACTACTGACCTTTAGAATTGTTGAAAATCCAGTGGACTTGTGTGGATTTAATTATTACGCATTTCTCTTGAAATGATTCTCCATTGCCAAAGTCAAGTCTTGGGCTTTAATACTCCTCACTCTCATTGTGAAGAGGTTGGTTTTTTTTTTGTTTTTTTTAATATATATATATAGTTAATTTACAGGGTAAGAGGTTGGTATGAAAGAATCATGGATTATGAGACTTGGTCCAACACCATTTCCAAAGTGGTAATGGACATGTTTTTTCAAACCCCCCCCCCCCCCCCCCCCCAAAAAAAAAAAAAATGAGATTAGCTTTTGGTAGAAATTAATATTTATTTTAATTATAAATAAAGTTTATCGATTTGGAGTTATATGTGCTTTTTCCATCTTAAAGTTAGATGAGTTAAGCATCACAATTTTTTATTTTTATTTTTTATTTTGTTAACTCTTTTAATTCTCACACATCAGTGCTTAGCCAAAATATCCTTATTTTTATTAAAACTTGCATAAACAACCTGGAGGCAATTGAAGTTTTTGATTCAAAATTTTAAAATATCTTTACTTCCGTCCTATAGATCCATTCTTCATAAAATTTATATTTTTAGAATTTATTTGAGTAGACCTATCAAACAAGATCTTTATTCCATATAACATTTTGAAGATGGAAAATGAGAAATTTTAAAGTTGTTAATTGAGAAATTTCACTGTTTTCTCAACAAAAAAAAAAAAGAAAAAAAGAAAAAAAAGTAGAAAGAAGAAGCCTTACTTGACAACTTAGCAACTCCATTAATGTGGGTTGTTGAACACATGCATCTCTAAAGTTCAAAATAGTATGAATGCCCACTAAAATTTTAAAAAACGAAGTCAATAGGATTGCTTGTGTTAACCTCATCATAAGACTTGCCACCAAAAACCCCAAAGTAAGATTTCTAGATCCGTTGCTTACACCAAGTACTAAGTTTTATACAAATGATCCATTCATAAATGTGACTAGGTCTTACTATAAAGCAGACCATGTGTATCATATGCAAGTTATAGGAGACATTGGTGTTGGTTATGAACTATTTTAGTGTTTGGTTATAGGCTATTGTAGTGGGGGAATTAGCAAATTGTCAAATCAAATTTAGTGCCGATGCATTGTCGTATTTGGTTATGTTTCAAAGTATTGTTAGTTACAACACTATTATAGTAGTTTTGTTTATGATCGAAGTGATCCCATCTAATCCTCTAAAGTGTGTTGGTTACAACTTAATCTGACCAACATTAAATTTGCTTTATATATCTAATGTTTGAAAGTAGAGGTACACAAAATATGTAACTAACTATTCATAGTGTGTGTATAGTAGAATTTTTCAATGTAACGAAGGCCAAAGGGTTAGGGGACACGTGTCCCTCTCACTTTTTGAATTTTGTTTTGTTTTGTTTTTTTTTTTTTTTTTTTGGGTTTAATTATACAAGAAGATGTGCCCAACAGTTCAGGTGCTCCCTCATCTGTTTTGATTTATAAATGATGTGTTTTGATTTGCTAAAGTTAGAGATTTTGATTTGCAATCATTTGTGCTGATTTGTACAAAAATTAGAGTTTTTGATATGCTAAAATTAAGGTAAATATTGTACATAGAGGACAGAATTACCATAAAAATGGATGTAGAAGGAAAAAATGACCCCCAAAATAGATATGTAGAGAGGTTATTTGTGATTAATTTTACAAGCCACTGCCTGGAAATTTAGAGCATCGAGGTGTCTCCAATTCAATATATTAAAATCATCATTATTCATTAAGACTGAACCATTTTTTGCTCAATTAAATGCTCAATTTCATAGTGCTCAAACACTTCAAAAACACACTCACAGCAATAGCGCATTTGCATTCATATACTAATTCTAAAACATTACTTAAGGGCATACATGCCTTATATTGTACAATGAGAGAGAAGCAAAAGAGAAAACAAACACACAGAAAACAAAGAAATACCAATCATGGTCAATGTCACAAACTAAACACTTAAAGTTCATGCATGCATATAATTTATGGATAATGATCTTGTGTCTCTTCTATCTTCTTATCTCAATGCACTCGAAACACACAAGTCTAGAGATATGACATGATGGTTAGTCATTAGGACACAAAGAAAGATTAACACTATGTTTGATTAGAGGATTTGAAGAGGGATTTGGAAAGGAAAAGGGAAAAGTTTGGTGAAATGTGAATAAAATATACCTACATTTCACTTAATTTCACACACCTTTTCCCTTTCCCTTTCCAAATCACTCCCCAAATCCCTCAACCAAACACAGCATTAGAGACTGAAGATCCCGTGTCGATTATCTATTTCCCACCCATCAGTAAACCACATGAGAGAAACCAAGTGGTTATTTCCTACACCTGTAGTACTGGGAACAGCCTCTGCTCTCAGGGTTTGATGGCGGAGGAAGGCAGCTTCTACTGTAAGGAGCTCCTCTTTCACCATCACCACCACAGACTGGTAGATTAGGCTTCAGAGCCCCAAGAGTGATGTATTTAGTTGTTTCAAGAAACCTCCGACTCGTCTCCGACTTCATCAGCGCCGTTTTGTTGCCATTTTCATCACAGAATCCCATTGAACCATTGCAATGCCCATGTTGATCAATGTCATTTTCTTCAGCAGCAAGAACACTTTGAAGAAGTAGTAGTACTGCTAGTAGTGTTGTCAGGTGGAGACATGAAGAGCAACTTTTCTTCCACTTGGTCTCCATTTTTCACTCAACTTTCTCTTTTGAGTAGCCTTAATAATTGTATGTGATTGATTGTCTATCATGATTCATGAGGGACAAAGATTTGCTGCTTTTTCTTTACTTTTTGTTTCTCTTATCATTCTCACCTGTGGTCACATGAAACTTCTGGAATATCTAGCAAGATAAGGTGAGCCCACGTAGGCCATTTCCAATAGTTTGATTAAAAATTTCTATTTGATATGAAATATTCTAATCAATAAGGTAATGTCATGGTACATAACTTTAAATACAAGTTATGTTATTTGTGAGTTTGATTATCACAAACGACATAACTCAATACTATGAGTCATTAAGTAATAAAAATAAAAATAAAAGGGCAAATTACATATACCCCTCAAGGTTTAGTAAAATTACAGATACTCTTCTGAGGTTTGAGAAATTACAGATACCCCCTGGAAGGTTATATTTGCATAACAAGATAGGGGGCAAATTGTTATGAAAATATAAATCTCATGGGGCAATTTGTTATGAAAATATAAATCTCGGGGGTATCTGTAATTTCCGAAACCTCAAGAGTATCTGTAATTTAATTGAACCTCGAGGGAGGTATATGTAATTTGTCCAAAATAAAAATATTTATAACCAACATTACATATAGTATAACTCAAAATAATATCATAATTAATATTACAATATGTCATGACTAACAACACAGTAGGTCGTAACCATAGACACAAAGATGGTAACAAATGGTGTGTATGGTACAGTTCCCAAAAGGGGTGTGTACATAGAATTTCCTAAACTGAAATTTGGGTAAAAGTTGTCGAGTGTTAAAAGTTTTGAGTGAATGCTAAAGGAGAATCTGAAAATTTTGGGTAGAAGCATCTGCGCGTCAAGTTTTGATTGGATAGAAATTTGATTAAATGAAATACATGTCCTTTACGCTGTGTTTGGTTAGGGAATTTAGGGAGGGATTTGGAAAGGGAAAGGAAAAATGTGTGTGAAACTAGGTGAAATATAGGTATGTTTTATTAACATTTCACCTTCCTTTTCCATTTCCCTTTCCAAATCCTTCCTCAAATCGCCCAACCAAACACAACATTAATTTAAATCAAAATTTGAGTGAAGCTCAATTTGAGCCTTGTTTGGGTTAAACTATATAAGTGCACTTTTTTACATAAGTGCACTTTTTTTGGTCACATCAATCAATATTTCATCTCTATTTTTTTATACGTCTTTTTATAAAAAGTCAAAAAATACACAGTAAAAGAGATTTTAGTGACTTCCTCTCAAATTTTAGTAAGAGTGTGAGATTCTTTTATTATGAGGCAAATAATTATGCTATATAAAATAAAAAAATTTATAAAAAAATTTCTTATTCACTGACATGACACTTGTTTATTGAAGCAGATCGTGTTTTATATTTCAAAATTATTTTTATTGCATGACACATTTGCTAGTAAAAAATATTTATAAAATTTATTAATTTATACAGTATTTTTTATGATATGAAAGTCGGCTCATTAATAGTTACATATGCTTTGAGCTGCACCGAGTGGCATAGAAAATTGATGTCACTCCTGGCATGGAAAGTTTGTTACTGTTATTATTCACATGGGCTGAGATTACAGGTCATCACCAACCATTGGATTCCAAATTTCTTAAAGTAACAAACTGTTTTGGGAATTAAGAAATGGGCTTTAGAATCCTTGTAAGTCTTTAATAATTGACAATTAATTTTCTCACTATACATGCCTTGTGAGATAAATAAAATATAGTTATCACAACATTGGACATCATCCCATCCCCCTGTAAGCTCATTTTAATGGTGAAATCTACTCACAAGTGTCGTATTATTTTAGTATCAGAGTAAGTTAAGTTATCACGCAGAGTATAGAATTGCATAACTGAAATTTTTGGTTTTTAACAATTTCATCACCACCGTTTTAAATTGTTTTCTGCAGCAACTACTCTAGAATTGAAGCATTAGTATAATTTGGTTTGCAAGTGGATGAGATTATCCAAGGAAATTTGCAAATTATAATAATAGTTCTTATAGTTTACTTTTTGTATCAATTTAATGCAATTTATATAATTTCACTTACAACAATTTTATTTTTTTAGGCGCTTGGGTCATAAGTTCAATTTCAAAACTTTTGAGCCGAAAGGAGAATAATTTGAAAAGATCATATTATCCTTACATATTTGTTTGTCTGTCCACGTCCATCTAATAATATGACTTTTTTTTTGACATTTTCTAGTGTGTACCTGTCGTTTCTTTTCTACTAATATATATATATATATATTTATCTTTATGAATTTTAATATTTATCTGTCATTTGTATTAGTTTCAATCACTTTAATTTTACTAAAATGAAGGTTACATTAAAAATTTTGTTTAGTCACAAGCCCCTTGTTAGGCCTCATTTTGATGAAAAGCACATCCTCAATTTTTTAACAACTGTGATTAGTGTCCCGAAATTGGGGGCACTAATGGCACTAATTTCCCAATAAGGCAAAAAAAAAAAAAAACAAAGTTACCAGTTTTAGAAATTAGGGGCATTAGTGCCCAGTTTTTTAGTGCCACAAAACATTTCTGATTTTTTAATAGCCATCACCGCCATTGTTGACCCATTGATGAAGACAAAGACACTTTCATTCTCACCGCATTGAACCTTCCACACCCATTCATTCCAATTTCTTAATATTTGTTCTTCAAAACACGAACAAGGACGAATTCCATTTTTCATTCTCTCAAATTATAATCTAACAATGCAATTGGTCGGGACAAGATGGGTCAGACTGATCCAAGCGCTCCACGGGTTGGTTGTCCTTTGTCTTCCTAATAGCACCTGCAACTCCGATGAGGAAGGCTCAAAATGGAGGTGATACCTCTCTGTGGACCCTCTGACGATCAAGTTAGATGTGAATGAGATCGGAATAGTAGATTAGAGAGAAGGTTGAGAGCAGAGAGAGAGTGTGAATTACTTGTTGTCAACACGTTTCTCAAAAGCTTCCTATATCTCTTACTAATCATTTTCTTGTCCATTCATGTTGTCCCATTAGCTAAAAGCTTGCAACCTACTCGCTATCGACTATGGTGGTTTCATCATGTTCCAAAGCCAAAGGTCTTGTTGCATTAAATGCTTTGACAGTCTCATTTAATGTTTGGTGTATAAGTTTAATAACTTTACAGGATCTTTGTCTGTCACGTGGCTGACTCCCAACCTGCCACATGTCTAAATGCCACTGGGCCTGGACCAGTCCAAGTTCCCTATTGGGCCTGCCGCTGGGCATCACCTGCTGGGCTTTAACCAAGTGACCGTTTGAGTAACCCAAGACAACCGTGGATGGGGCCCTCCTAGGCCATGCCCATCATAACCCAAGCCTCTATTGGGTTGTTTTTTTTTTCTCTTACATTTGGTGATCAGAATCATGATCTTTGGACGAGCAAAAACATATTGGATCGAAATGCAATGGGAAAAGGTGAGATTCAATACGAATCACTGTCTGGGTTCTTTTCACTTGCAGAGATACAATCCGCCACTAACAACTTTGATGATCAAATGTTTATTGGAGTGGCGGATTCGGGAAAGTTTATAATGGGTACATTGACGATGGTTCCACAATTGTCGATATAAAGAGGTTGAATCCAAAGTCCAACCAAGGTGCTGATGAGTTTTGGACTGAGATAGAGATGCTTTCACAGCTCCGATACACTCATCTTGTCGCTCTTACAGGGTACTGCAACGACTGAAATGAGATGATTCTTGTTTACAAATACATAGTGCATGGAACCCTTGCTGATCATCTCTACAAAATTAGTACAGGAGGAGATGGAATTGGTCTCACTTGGGATCAAAGGCTCAATATTTGCATTGTTGCTGCACGCGGATTAGACTACCTTTATACGGGTACCCAACAAAGTTTCATACACCGAGATGTGAACACCACAACATTAGTTTCATAGACCGAGACATGAAGACCACAAACATTTTGCTAGACGAGAAATGTGTCGCCAAAGCCTTGTTGCAAAAAAATTTTGGTGACAATTTTTAAAATACATATGCTCATTTATAATTTTTGTGATATTTTGTTTTGATTAATTGTGGTCTTTGATTATGCCTCAAGTGAAATTTGGATATGACTTAGTTTTAAAACTCATTGAATTATTTATTATGAATTAGTTATGAAATACAAATTGTAGTTATAATTAAAAAGATATTTGATAATATCTTAAAGTAATATTTGATTATGACCCATTGTAATCTCTTTAATTATGACTCAAAACAATTTAATTATGACAATTTGTGAAATATATATATACTAGCGTATGCCCGTGCCTGAAGGCACGGTGTAAATAATGTTAGGATTATAATATAATTGTAATCACAACACTATTTAAATTTAAGATTAAAATGCAATTATAAAAATATATTTAATTAAGCAAAAATGGCCCATATAAAGCTCACCCTTCCATTAGTAATGACTGCATTATTCACAGGACAGTAACATTGAGATTGCCAATGATCTAGGAAAACACGTGAAATAAAATGAAAGATAGCAGAGGCCGACAAAGTCACTGCTATTGGTTAATCAAGAATCCAAGATCAATATCTATCAAGGAAAAATTGCACAATAAAAATTTGAATGTAAATGTCCAGAAGCTCAAAGGAACAGTTAATTTTGTACCTTATTCAAACGACCTCATCAACTGAAAATTCGGAGAGAGCTGTTCTCAACCTCTCTGACTTGCGTTGTTCATTGTTCATAACTAGAAATCCAGATCTAGGGTTTCGAAAGTGAGAAAGTGATCGAATTTAAGCGGGGGAGAGATTACCTTTGTCGGTTAGATGCTTTGATTTCTTTTCAACAATGAAGATCTGAATCTTCTGTTACAAACCCAAAAAACTTAATCGGTTGCAGAGAGAGTTATATAATATGATAATCCAATCCACAAAACAGAGAGAGAGAGAGAGAGAGAGAGAGGTTTTACTTTCAGGTATGGCAAGGGTTTTGGAGAGAGAGAGAGAGGATTGGGACCAAACTTTTCTCATATGGTGCGACCGTCGGATTAGCTTCCGATTCAACTTTCATGTTTGCTGGGAATCATCGGCCACTGAGACTCTGCTGCTGCTGCTCTCTCTCTTTCCCCTATCGTTGAGGAGGAAGAGGATCTGTTAAAGCAGAAGACCGAAGAGTGAGAGAGATAAGAGGGACAGTTGCGGGAGAGAGAGAGAGAGGGAGTTGTAGAGACGTGTTTGGGCAGACATGGGAGAGAGAGAGCAGAGAACGTTTGAGCGGAAATCAAATTGATCTGCACCCTTAATATATTTGTAGGATTGATCTGAGCCTTTAAATCTAAATGTATCTCACATACATTTTATACATTTTTAAAAAACTTCTTCCCTTATTATATAGATATATATAAAAGCCACATAATATAATAATTTTACATAAGGTACACCTCTTTTTAAAAAAATGAAATGTGCATAGTAGAATGACGTTGCCTTTATAGGCAAATATCTCATTTGAATGCATCTAATGTAGTACACGTTCCTAAAAGACCACCCCTAAACCATGGAGCACTTTCATTTGTCAAACTACAACTTCTACAGATTTGCTGCTGCTGCATTCCTTACACTTGCACACCACCTGTACCATTTTATTTTTTATTTTTTTAATTTATAAATCTGAATAAACTCCGACTAATTCTGACATCTACGCAAAGTGTCCTTCCCATAGTTTATAAATTTCAGACTACTGGGTTCAAAATAATTGATAACATTCAATAGGAGTTAAATCTTAATTCAATTGATCAAAGGATTACAAAATAGCCGCTGTTTAGTGTGGCTTTTTACTGTATTTTGCGGCGCTGCTTCACATCATTTTATCAAACCTATGAACAGTTTGAAACCAGTCCTATGGGCAACTGATACTGTTACGATAATAGCATCCAAAAATAATATTTAGTAACCATTAATTGTTTGGGTAACCATCCAAAAATCATCATGTTATACTACTTCTGTCTTTGAATGTTGAAAAAAATTGGATAGGAAAAAGAATACGAAAGAAAAATATAAATTAAATTAAGGAAACCGTTAATAGTCTCCACTTAATTACTTTAAACTCTCTATTCTTTTTATTTATTTTTATTATAGCTTTACCCTAATTTAATTTTTTTCATTTATTTCTTTGAACACCGGAGCGGTAGACCGTGTATATAATTGTAGTTTGTCAGAATATGACAAATAATTATAGTTTTTCATTATTCTTCTATAGACTTTTTGTCTTTGTATTTATTTTTGTGGAAACTTTGTATAAGCCTATGCCTAGGCTTGTAAACTTTTGTAGAAAGTTGTAAAGTTTTTGGACGTGTTAGTGTTGTAAATTTTAACAAATTAGATATGTAATAACTCTAGGATAGACTTTTTGGATTAGGATAGATTTTTTTTTTTTTTTTGTGTCTACAAGATGTATTTTATAAATTGACATTCAAACCAATAAATGGAATAATGTAAATTCTCACCTTCTCTTTGTTGCCTACGTCTTTGCCTAACTTTTCTTAACTCCATAACTTTTCTCAAAATTCAAAAGAACTGAGTGTAATTTACCACCAAAAAATTTATTGAGAGTTCATTTAGGATGTGGGTTGGTTTTTTGGTTTTTTAGCCTGGGGCTAAAAAGTCTTATTTGGGATTGATTTTTTGATTTTTTTAACTTTTGTGAGAGAAAAAATGAAATAATTATGGTTTAGATGTGACATTTTGTCTTATTGGGCTAAAAAATTTATTTTGTCTTTTTATAGCTATTTTGACCAAAAATTCTCATTTTAACTTATACCAAACGAAGGCTAGGAAAGAGTTTTCATAGAAATGAAAAATCCCCCAAATTAAAAGGAATAATAAAAATAAAAACACACGAGTTTTAACGATTCACCATATATTGCAATAATAGAAATTCAAAATCCTCTAGCTTTTTTTTTTTTTTTTTTTTTTTTTGAAGACAATTCCTTGAGGCCCTATTTGTTTTTCGTTATCAAAGTTCACTCCGAACTATGATAGATGAACAGTGAGAATGGCTCATGTTTGCACTGGTTTTGGAGCTCTGGATTTGTAATTCCTTCAGACTACGATAGACCTTGGCGAGGGGTATTAGTAGTATGGGTTGGGAGATGGTAAGTGTTACTGGACGTCTGATCAGTTAACCAGCCAGTCAACTGCAATTTTTTTTTTTTTTATTTATTTATATACTTGTTCGGCATTTTTTTTTAAACATTAATGTTTAATGTTTTTATATTTTTTATTAAGTAAAAATTATAATTTTATTTATTTTATTATTTTATATTTATTTTATATAAAAATAATTTAATAATTTCCTCATTAACAACTATCATCAAAATAAATATAATTTTATTAATCATTTCACTATTAATTTCCTTACTAATAACCTCCCTATTATTAATCGTATCGCTATCAATAAAATAAACGTGACTTCGCTTGTAGCGAAATGATCAACGTCGTATATGCTGCAAACAAACAACGTCAAAATATTATCAAAAAGTCATCAGCACGCCAAAGTTAAATATTATTAAAAAGTTATCAGCGCGCCATTGCTGACCCATTGATGAAGACAAACAAGGCCACGTTCAGCCTCCCCGCGTTGAACCTTCCACGCCCCCCTTCATCCCAATTTCTTGATATTTTTCTTCGAAACACGAACAAGAACCAAATCAATTTCTCATTCTCTCAAACTATAATCCCTTCTTTTATTTCATCTTCTTCCTGTTGAATTTGCATCACCTCCAAAAAACTTCAATTGGGTTTTTTTTTTCTTCTTACATTTGGTGATCAGAATCATATTCTTTGGACAAGAGCAAAAACATGTTGGGTCGGAATGCCATGGGAAAAGGTGAGATTCAATACGAATCACTGTCTCGGTTCTTTTCACTTGCTGAAATACAATCCGCCACAAACAACTTCGATGATGAAATGGTTATTGGGATTGGTGGATTTGGAAAAGTTTATAAAGGGTACATCGACAATGGTTCCACAATTGTCGCTATAAAGCGGTTGAATCCAGAGTCCAACCAAGGTGCTGATGAGTTTTGGACTGAGGTTGAGATGCTTTCCCAGCTCCGGTACACTCATCTTGTCGCTCTTATCGGGTACTGCAACGACTGCGATGAGATGATCCTTGTTTACGAACATATAGCCCGTGGAACCCTTGCTGATCATCTCTACAAACTTAGTACAAGAGGAGATGGAATTGGTCTTACTTGGCATCAAAGACTCAATATTTGCATTGGTGCTGCACGCGGGTTAGACTACCTTCACGCGGGTACCCAAAGAAGTTTCATACACCGAGATGTGAAGACCACAAACATTCTACTTGACGAGAAATGGGTAGCAAAGATTTCGGATTTCGGGTTGTCCAAAGGCACAAGCAGCTTTTCAAAAACCCACATTACTACAGCTGTAAAAGGCACGTTCGGGTTTTTGGATCCAGATTATTTCAGGACTCTGAGGCTAACCAAGAAATCTGATGTGTATGCTTTTGGGGCAGTGATGTTAGAAGTGTTGTGTGGGAGGCCTGTCGTGGATACAAGACTTGAGGAGGATCAAATCAGTCTGGTCTTTTGGGCTCGGCATTGCATTGAAACAGGTAGGCTTTCTCAAATCATTGATACCTCTCTGAGAGGGCAAATATCGCCAAATGCTCTCAAGTGCTTTGTAGAAATTGCCTACAAATGTTTACATGATCGTCCACAAGAACGGCCTACAATGGCTGATGTGGTGGCAGGCCTCGAGTTTGCATTGGCTTCACAACACGGGGCAATAAGAGACGATGATCATCATCCTCATTCCCCAACCAAAGCAACCAAAAAGAAACGTCCATCGTTGATGAAGCGGTTTGAGACGTCCATTACTTCTGCAGTGGATCTCTTCCTAGCTTCTTTGCATTCCAATCCCCCTTACAACAACAACTACATGTCTAATGATGGTATGTTCACAACCAGAGTAGACCCAAACCGTGCACCACATCATACAAGTACATCTTCTTATGGAAATAACAGTCAAAACCAGTCCTATACGAGCAATTGATTCTGCTACATATCATAATAGCACTCGAAAACATTATGCTAGCTAGTACCATTGTTTGTAACAAATAGTAGGTGTGAATCATCACTATCCGTGTATATGTTACACCAAGTTTGTTTTTGAATGTTGGATATGACAAGAAATTTGTATATTAAAAAAAAATGGAAGAGAAATATCTCAAATTTGTTGATGTGTAATTTCTTCATATTGGATGTGTACCAAAGGTTTTTTTTTTTTTTTTTTTTTTTCATTCATGGTGAAGATTGCTTGTTCCTTAATACAGGTCCATTTATGTTTATTAATCCCCTAATTTCTGAATTACTCGGTAGCCAATAACATCCAACAGCAAGAAGCAACTCGGAGGAAGAAGCAGTGCAATCACGGATTCACAAATAAATTCTGCAAATGCCAAATTCATGCGCAGCCAGGAAGCATTTCTAATCTGATTGTTATTTCAACTTGAACAGTAATTAACAACCTGAAAATTCAGTGGATCAAGTCTTAACGGAATTTATAGCTCGAATTTTGTCGAGTATGAAACATTTTAGGCAACAATGGCATGCCGTGACAGCCATGTTTGTCTCAGTTGATATGCTAAGATGCAACCCTTTATTCAGAAACACTCAAAAGTGACTTAAATCCATATGTCAGAAGTGCAGTCACCGCCAGGATATCTCATCTCATGGGCGAGGGAAGGCCCATCAGGTTCAGATCCAAAGTCCACAAAGAAATTCTGGTTTATTGCAAGACCACCTTTCTCAGTGTTGACATCGATCTGTAGCATGTGTGAGCCTTTCTCCACGACATCAGGATAAAACTGACGGTCCCATTGACTGAAGAGTGAGTTGGTAACATAAAGCCGCTTCCCATCTAAGCTCAACTGGATCATCTGTGGTCCTCCTCTCAACCGTTTTCCCTATTAACAAGACAGACAATCTCATCGATCTTTAACTATTCAAATATCAAGAGCAAGCCTCAAATTTCTAGTGGGAATGTTCAGATAGCACAAACCTTGATCTCTGGGACGTCGACCTGGTATGTTGTACCATCATCAGCCTCAGCCAATACAGAGCTTCCTTTTTGAATCAGCCCTCCAACCCATACTTGGCCTGTGAGTACAGGGTTCTTAGGGTCCTCAATGTTATACTGTCTGATATCACCATGAAGCCAATTCACCATGTAGAGATAGCGATCATCAAGTGATATCAGAAAATCAGTTATAAGTCCAGGCATTTCAGGAAGAATCCAGTTTTTCACCTTCAATGGTTTCACTGATATTGCAATCTGTGACGTAGATGATAGCATCATCAAGATTCTGAATGAACATGGTGCCTTGTGAAAGACAATACGAACAAGAAAAACACTTATATTGACTCACCTCATGGCTCCATGATCCCTCTGGGGTCTTGAAAAATCGCACCATGTTGCTGGTTAAGGCACACCCAACAAACCCTGTATCTTTAGATGGGTCATGCAGGAATCTTATCTGCAAACAAAGTGTTTGACAAATATACAGTGGAATCTATTCAACAAGATGTCTCAATTGCAATAAAAAGAATACAAAAGCCATGAAATTATTTGAGTCTAGAGCCATAAAAGAAAAAGGCAGTAGATGACATTTTCTACACGCACCTCTAAGGGCAGTAGTCCTGTATTTCCAAGATCCATAGTCTGTTTTAATTCACCATCAGGCCAACTATAAACGTGCAAATGGCGCCCATAAAGGCCATCTGAGACATCCTGAAGGTTGAAACCTTTGGTGAAAGCTGCAGGGGCTCCCCATGATGTGCTGATCATTGTCTTGTGCCGGGGTTGGTACCAGAAATCATAACCAAAAAGTGGACTATGCCCTGGTTTATCCCACCTAAGAAGTTTGATAATGAGCTTCAAGATTACGTAGAATCCAGTTTGCAAATTATTCACTCAATTCCCATTTGGTCAAAATGGAGAGATGTTTAAAACCATATAATGTAGTTGCACCAACTCATTAGGGTACTTGAAAGGTATCCAAATATTAATTGAAAAACTACCTTACAAGAAGATAATCCAAATTACCTTCACTAATCAAGCCAAATTCTGATATGAAAAATAGAGAATACAATTCACAATCATATGTTTGTTCATTTTATCTAGTAGCAATTCTATAATATTGAAAGTTCATTCTCATCAAGGAATGTCAAAGCGTTATTGACACAAGCAAGTGCTCAAATGTTTAGTAGTTGACATACTATAAATTCTAAAATGATGTTTGTAGTATAATTAATAATCAATAGTAAAAAAAATTAACAATCACATATGATGTTTTAATTTAAGTCAATGAACATCATAGGGCATATTTCACATCACTAATCCTCAATTACTAATAACAATTTTGACATTTAAATGTCAGCAACAATTATGCTGCATCAATTGGAAGAAGAGAATAAAATAACAAGAAACATAATTAAAAAAAGTCCACAATTATTATTTTATTTTTAAAAAAATGTGACACTAGAACTTAGTGGCATGAAATGTAAATTAAATCAAATGGCTGCAAGGATGGATACTGGCATTAAACCAAGAAGCAATGTTTATATTCACTGAGAAAGTTTGTACAGGAATATATCCCAAATTAGCTAGTGGCATTACCTTCCTTTCACATTAAAGTCTGAGTCGAGAAGAAGAAATCCATTTCCCTCAGCTTTTCCATCTTTATCTCCAAGGCACGAGACCATTATATCACCAGAAGCAAGACAATGTGCTGTATGTGGATATGCTAATCCAGTCTTCTGAATGATATCCGTCGGCTCCACATATTTATGTAAAGTGGGGGCCCTTGGATTCTTTTGTGTGTCAATTGCATATATGCGCCCAGATCTGAAATAATTAAAAGAGTAATAATGCCGCTCAGGGTGCATGAATTTCTTTTTCCTTTTCATTAACTGAAATATACAATGAAAATCTGAGAGCTTTCTATTAAAGTAGGTTAACCATCTAAATCAGAAACTAGTTCAAATTGTAGTATGAGAGTGAACACTGAGGACCGTTTGGGTATCTGATGAGAATAGATCCGTGCATATTGCTCTTCTTATTAATATAAGGTCCAAATCCATCTCCTCCAATGAGATAGCAAACATTTAATTGCCACGGGAGAAAAATTAAAACACTACAGAACATATTAACAATGTTCTCTACACAAGCATTGTATAGTTCCAAGTAGATTCCAAAAATGGTTTCTCCAGAGTTAAAATCATACTGAAGTACGAAAAATGTGATATTGCTACTTTCTACTTATATTGAAGGGAAAGTTAAACTCATTATTGTGTATTAATGATATGTTATAGTAAAGGCAAAGATGAGAAAAGCTAAAACATAACAAACATGCAAGTATACAAGGATTTACGTGGCTTGGCTATAAGCCTCTGTTCATGGAGGAAGGATTTGCATGGATTGAGGCACCAGTGTGGGGTATGAGAATGTATCTAAATGCCCAATTCATCTAATTCCATGTCCAGAGATATGGAAATGACAAAAAATATTCACAAGGTGTCATAGAGCATTTAATACATAATATGGGACTTTTATGCATAGTTTTATTGTTAACTTGAATTACTAGATATGGATGCTAAGTGAATGCCCAACTACACATGTTGGACACACATCTCATGCCCTAAAACAATATAACTTTTTACCACATTATGATAATTGAGGTCTGTGGAAAACCTCAGAAAGTGTCTAAGCAACATAATTCTGGTCTTACACTAGTGAAGGCAAGACAAGGTAACGCCGTGATGCTGATGCATCTCCATAACAAGAGCTGCATGCATTCCATCCAGAATGATGCAATTCATCACCGATATGTGGCATAGGCAGCCTGTGGATGACTTTTGAATAAGTTTGAGAGTTCGGATCTATATCCACTGTAGCCAGGTAATCAGGCTTCTCCGTCCCTGTTCCTGTGTAAAATAAAATCAGAATAAGTTACCTAAAGAAAATGAGAAGGAAAGAAAAAAATCATTACAGTAGTAGTGATCAACTAGAGGAAGGCATGCCTGGTCAATTGATCTATCCTTTAGGTTGTGTTTAGATCTTGAATTTGAGGAGGGATTTGTGGAGGGAAAGGAAAAATGAGGGAAAAGTGAACAAAATTTAGCTTATACTTCATTCTATTTTCCCCAAAACACAACCTTAAAAAAAGGATGCCAGTCAGCCAGCCCCCCACCCCCACCACCAGCACCAGGCCACCTCCAACCACCTGTCTGCCACCACGTGCCACTTTAAAATCATGCTAATGAAGATCCACTTTCACCTTCAGCAAAAATGGTTTCCATAGCCCCATAAAAATGAAGTCCCAACCAAGTTCCAAGAAGAAAGAGTACAATAAATCTCATTTCACGTTAACTACAAAAAATTTCTAATTTATTCCATCTAGTTCTTAAATATATGATTGCCCTGTGATCTTTTCCCTTATGCTCTGTTTGGTTGGGGATTTGAGGAGGGATTTGGAAAGAAAAATGTAAAAGGTAAGTGAAATGTGAATAAAATATACCTAAATTTCATCTAATTTCACACACCTTTTCCCTTTCCCCTTTCCCCTTCCAAATCCCTCCCCAAATCCCCCAACCAAACACAACGGTAATAGTTTTCCAATGTATACTTGTCATATACACATATTTGCGAAAGAAAATATAGAATTAAGCTCTCTGATTATACCATTTCTATAAAGAAACTGCCAAGATATATTGCTAACTCTAAATGCCATAAACTGAAGAAAATACCACAAACAGGGCAATCATACATTTTTTTTCCCGTTTCTTTTTTATTTTCCTTTATATTAATCATGCAGAATTAAAACCAGCTTATCTGCTCTATAGTCCCAACAAATTTTGTTCCACACTCTATATATTAGAAATAGGCTAACACAATTGTGGTTATGAAACAGTAGTGAACTCGGAACAGTAGACTGTATTCATACCCCACTTTTGGGTAATCAAGTACTAATTAACTTCTAAAATGAAAATAATAATAATAAATAAATAAAAAAGCAACAAATTTTTTTATTTTTTTATACTTTTCTATTTTTATGAGTATCATAGTATAGAAGTATAAAGTTGGTAAATCCACCTAATCTAAGCTAGAAAGAAAATCAGGGTGAATTGGGAATGCTGATATAACAGGGTAAATTGAGAAATTTAGCCAAAAGCTAAATAAAATTAAGAAAATTCACTCATGCAATTTGTCTGCTGCCACACATATATATTGTTGCTTAAAAACTTAGAATTGGGACAAGTAAATTAGCACAATCATGAGTGAAACTCAACAGAAATCTGAATTATGAGGATAAGTATGAAGTTGGCAAATTCAACAACAAACTCATATTCCAACTAGAAAAGACAATCAATAATTGAATGGTATTAGGTAATCCTGTAAGATTTCAATTGACATGGGTCCAAGAACGCAAAGAGTGAGAAAATCTATTTTTTGGGAAGAATAGAGAGTGAGAAAATCTTTTTGAAAAAGAAAAACAGAGAAATAATCATTAAAAAACAGGCATCAAATCTCACCCACCACTACGATAAAGCATATAGCTAAGATGACTTAAATATCCTTAAAATTACGATCACTGAAACAAATTGAGATACATAGATATAAAACAAACACACTTAAAAAACTAACCATGATCCCACACCACTCCTGAAACAAAACATATACGATAAACTAAAAAAAAAAATCCCCATAATTAAAATTAAAAAAGTAAATTCTGAATCTGAGCTGATCTGATCTGAGAAAAGTGAAGAGAAAGAGAAGGGAAGGGAAGATTATTACCAGTGTAGACACAGGTGACATAGATAAGGGATTCTCTGGGACCAGACATAGCGGCCAGTGGTGATGAGTACCCAGGTCCCCCCTTGCAACACCCATGATTGTTCTTCACCTCCTTCTCTGCAGTTGACCCATGTTCCATCACCACCATATCTGTAGCCATCTCTCTCTCTCTCTTTCTACAATTGCAACACTAGATCAGAAAACCCACTTGAAATCACCGATAACCCCCTCTCTCCCTCTGGGGAAAAATGTGAACTTTTATTTATAACCACCGCTGGTCTGAGGTGGCACGGTGAACAATTATAATTGGCCACACGTTCAGAGGCAGATTGCCTATTATTGTTGTTGGGTGCATGTGGGCGGAATTATGCACACAATACAGTACAATATATAAATGGAAAGTAAATTATTCTATTTTTAATTTTATTTTTATGACTAAAAATAAGTTATTTTAATAATTTTTTGACTTTATTTTAAAAGAAATATATAAAAAAATAAAGAATGATGTAATAATTTATAATAATTTTTTGACTAAAATACTCAGTCCCAAACGAGACCTAAATATCATACTTAATACAGTATCTCTTCACTTATTTATATTTTATTTAGTATGAATTATTTTTTTATATTTAATAAGTCTACATAGTAATTAAAATATCTCTAATAATAATATGGTAAAATATCCATTAATGTTCACATTGACGGTGTGAACATTCACATTGTCAAATATGAATGTTCACATCACTAAATTATTAAAAAGGTTTTGTTAAAAAAAAAAATTATTAAGGAATTAAAAAAAATATTTATAAAGGTAAAATTCTCATAGAATATTTTAAATATGAGAATTAGGATTTGGTAGATCAAATGTTCAAATAATAAGACTTATTGCAATATAATAATAGGTTATCGACTAATTGAGATACAAGCGCTTAAAAGAGAATTTCCCAATAAATTTTTTGACTTAAATATATTGCACATTCGATAATAAATCTT
Source organism: Camellia lanceoleosa (assembly GCA_025200525.1). Taxonomy (NCBI): domain Eukaryota; kingdom Viridiplantae; phylum Streptophyta; class Magnoliopsida; order Ericales; family Theaceae; genus Camellia; species Camellia lanceoleosa. Next base: position 48,720 of record JANUSC010000092.1, read on the forward strand.
TCAATAAATATATCATAATACAAAATAAATCTTAGGCACAAAAAAAAAAAAAAAAAACCTCCAAGCTACGGAAGAAAATATTATGCTTTTTTTTTTTGGGATCAAGTTTTAATGTGATTTTTTCATGTTTCAGAAAAAAAATTTAATTTTTTTATTTATATATAATAATATTTTACAAAAAATCTCATAATATAGATGTGATAATATTATTATTCTTGTAAGTCAATATCATTTTTATAAATATTTTATTTTGCAAATGAATATTTATAAATCACATTATTATGTAAAAAGTAATATATAATTTTTATTTGTATATTTTTAGTTATGTTTAAAATAATTTACTAATAAAAAAAGTATATAGAAAAGTTTTATTGAAAAAGCGTGGTATTTTTAAATAATTTTTTTTAATTATCACCTAATAATCAATAATTAATATTAATATAAGTATATAAAATATATATTTAAAAATATTTATTAAAATTTTAATTGTTTTAGTATTATTTAGTCACTAATAAGTGATCATTAACACAACCTTTTAAAATAAAAAAAATATTTTGATAACTGTTTATTTTGAATGAATATATAGAATTATTTATAAGTAAATTACAAATACATTTTTTGAGATTTGTTTAAAATACAGATTGTCTCCTGTAGTTTGAAAAATTATAAATACGCCCTTGTTCGAATTTGTTATTTAACAGAATTAACTAAAAAAATGAAATTCATAATGGCTCTCTTGTACAATAATAAAATTACCTAAATTATTAATTGAAATAGATTTTTAATATCATTAAAACTGTTAATTAACTTAGTGATTTATTAATAAAAATGACGAATTATTATGAAATTAGAAATCTCAAGGGTGGAATGTAATTTTTAGAATTACAGAAGGTGATTTGTATTTTAATCAAATTTCATGATATATTTATAATTTAATCCATTATTTTTATTTATTTTCATACAATATATAAAATAGAGTTATTCTAGAGATCCAAATAATTTACTAAATTTTCTATCAAATCTACGTGGAATCTACACACATGTGGTTTGTGTGAGTTCTACATACATTATATAAGAGATTTGATAAAAAAAAATTAATAAATTATTTAGGGTTGGTTTGGCAAGGGCTCATTGGGCTTTTTTGGCTCAATGAGCCACAAAAGACAGAATAGGCTCATGAGCCACAACAAACAAAACATCCCATCTAACCCCATAATCATTACACTCTTCTCTCACAAAAAAGTCAAAAAAGTCAAAAAGCCAAAAATTCTTCCCAAACCAAGCTTTTGAGCCCAGACTTGTATAGCCAAAAAAGTCAAAAAACTAACCCACTTCCAAGACGGAGGCTTAGGGTCTGTTGCATTTTCATATAAAATATCGAGTGTGTCCAGGGGGATGTATCCACTGTAACGACTTGTTCGAATAATTTTCCTTATCCATCCTTATCTGGCATCATAGACGATTGTGACTGCTCCACGTATGTGGACAACGGTGATGGTGTATGTCGAGGCACCTTGTGGCGCTTGTGGATTAAACTTGAAAAAATGTTTAAAATTCTAAATACTACGGATTGTGTTTACAATTATTTATATATATAAATTGTGATTTTTAAATGTCTTTTTTCTTTTTTTAAATGTCTTCTTTTTTTTCCTTTTTTATATTATATGAAAGTTTAATATTTTGATAATAATCATATGTATTAGACTTTTTAAGGAATTAAATGTCTTTTTTTTAATTATATTATATTAAAGTTTAATATTTTGATAATAATCATATGTGTTAGATTTTTCAAGAAATTTTTTTTATGCTTGTTCTTAATGCATTAAAGTGTTATTATGAGGGATAATAATCATATGTGTTGGGACTTTTCAAGGAATTCATATGTGCTGGATTTCAAAAAAAAAAAATTTATGCTTGTTTTTAATGCATTAAAGTGTTATTATGAGGGTAAGACTTGGGGGTTGGGAGAAGTTAATAAATGCTAAGCTTTTCTTTTTTTTTTAAATCAAAAAATCAGAAAATTTAGATTGAGAGATTGGAGTTCCCACAAGGCTTAGGGTTAAAAACCCCCTTTTGCTTAATATATAGTATAGATTTTATTAAAAGTTGTGAAATTTATATCATATAAATTTCATGTAAACCTCATATTTATATAAAATATTTAATAAAATATTTGAAATCTCTACCATTACACTTAAATTTGGTGCATGTAAATGGAGTGCGGTGGTATTATATGTACCAATTAATATATATATATATATATATATTAGTATATTAATTAGTATTATAATATTATTATTAACCACATTTATTATACAAATTATAAATATCTAAAATTATACAAATAAAGTCATATCATCTGTTAATAAATTAATATATATATATATATATATATATTAATTAGTACATTATTTGAATGGATTGAGGCATAGAATTAATGACGTGGATACAGATGATTGGTTGACAAGTTCATTGATTAGTCATCGGATGTTGTCACCATCAAAGGATAACATTTTAGGATAGAGACACAAATCAATTGATGAAAGTAAGGTGTGAGTGCTTTTTATCAATCAGAGGGTAGACAGACATTTACACGTCTCACAGTAGAAAAGTGACGGGGAGCTCTAATAAATGAGTCCGGATCCTCTCCAGCTCCTCTCTCCAGCTCATTCACCAGGCAACGGGTCAAATCACCTACAAATAAATAAACGGCTCAGATTCGTTTCATTAACATTATTTGAATGGATTGAGGCATAGAATTAATGACATGGATACAGATGATTGGTTGACAAGTTCATTGATTAGTCATCGGATGTTGTCACCGTCAAAGGATAACATTTTAAGATAAAGACGCAAAATCAATTGATGAAAGTAAGGTGTGAGTGCTTTTTATCAATCAGAGGGTAGACAGACATTCACACATCTCACAGTAGAAAAGTGACGGTGAGCTCTAATAAATGAGTTCGGAACCTCTCTAGCTCATTCACCGGGCAACGGGTCAAATCACCTACAAATAAATAAACGGCTCAAATTCGTTTCATTAAAAAAAAAAAATACATACTCACTAACACACATATTCACTGCACACACACTCTCAATCCTTCCCTTTCTCTCTCTCTCCGTCATTTCTCACTGACACACACTCATCACGGCACTCTCTCTGTCACATTTCTAATCAAAAAAAAAAAAATTTAAATCACACTTTCTCTCTATATCACATTTTTAATAATAAAAAAAAATAACTATTTTAATCTTTTTGATTTTATTTTCATAATATATATATAATTTTTAATATAAAATTTTAATTTTTATAAAATTAATATCATTGAAACTATACTTTTAAAATAAAACTAATATTAAATATATTTAATAAAAATTTAAAATAAATAAAAAGTAATTACTATGTTTAGTTATGCTTTCAAAGTATTATTTTTAAAATATAAAAATTATTTTGATGAAATAAAACACACAAAAATCATATATTTTTGAAATTCTCAAAAATAATCTTCAGTCCAAAAAAATATATATGAAGTCATTATTTTTAAAATTATTTTAAAAATATATGAAAATTAAACTCGTTTGGTTAATAAAATTAAATTAAAAGTCATTATTTTCATATATATTTTTCTAAAAAATTTAATATTAGTCTTATTTTAAAAGTATATTTTCATCAAATAAGTCATTATTTTCATATATGAAAATTTTTAAAATAATAATTTGAAAGCATAACTGAACATAGTAATTACTTTTTATTCATTTTAAATTTTTATTAAATATATTTAATATTAGTCTTATTTTAAAAGTATATTTTCAATGATATTAATTTTATAAAAATTATATATATATATATATTGTGAAAATAAAATCAAAAAGATTAAAATAGATTTTTTATTTTTTATTTTTTATTAAAAATGTGATAGAGAGAGAGAGAGTGTGTGTGTGCTGTGATGAGTAGGGCTGAGTAAAGAATCCGTGAAATCCGTAATCCGATCCAGTCCAGTTCAATCCGATAGGTTTGGATTGATTTTTTGAATTCATGGTTCGGTTCTGGATTGAAGAACTAAAAATTCGTAGTCCACGGATTGGTTCCAGATTGAACTCCACGGTTCCGAATTAGAACCGATCCGGACCGTATATAAATAGTCTATATTTTTATTATACATCCTCCATCATAGTATCTTCTCTTATTTCATATAAAACTAAACTCAAACCTAAATCCGCATCATATCTTTTTTTATTACTTTTGTTTGTTAGTTTTTAGTTTTAATTTGTAATGGTCTAAATACTTATGGTGAAACCAATTTTTTTATGATTGTTTAAATTCTAAAACAGTATGTTGCTATTATAGAAAGACATGTTGCTATTGTAGAACTAATATAGTGATATATTTATGTATTTATGAAATTAAAGTGTTATATATATATATATTTTTTTTTTTGTTATTTAATTATGTGAATCCATGGTCTTAAACCAATCCAATCCATATTTAAATGGATTGGTTCGGGTTGGTTCTATGATTTAAACGGATTGGATTGGTTCCAATTTTTCATGAACCGTAAATAACGGATTGGTCCTGATTTTACCTCAATCTGGTCCAATCCGGACCATGCTCACCCCTAGTGATGAGTGTGTGTCCAGTGAGAAAGGACGGAGAGACAGAAAGGGACGGATTGAGAGTGTGTGTGTAGTGAGTGTGTTAGTGAGTATGTAATTTTTATTTTATTTTTTTTATTTAAAAAAACGAATCTCAACCATTTATTTATTTGTAGGTGATCTGAGCCGTTGACAGGATGATGAGCCGAAGAGAGAAGCTAGAGAGGATCCGAACTCCTAATAAATGAGCTTTAATGAGTTTTAATTGAAGTGAATATTATTGTGATGTGATGTTTTGGCTTTCGTTTTACTAACCTATCACCCGTGCTATGCACGGGATAATTATAGATATTTATATTTGTTTTAGATTTTTCTTAATATATAAATTATATTTTTTAAGATTTTTTATAAAAATAATTTAACAATCTTATCACTAACCATAGTGTATGGGAGTAGTTGAAAAGGATCTTGCGAGAACTATACGGATTGTATCTATAATTATTTGTATGAGGGGATTTTAAATGTTGATCAGGGGATTTTGACCGAATCAATAAATGCTGATTTTTTTTTAAATAAAAAATATTTTAAAAATTCAGATTGAGATATTAGAGCTCCCCCAAGCCTTGGGGGTTAAAAACCCCCTTTTGCTTAATATATAGTATAGATAGATATAGATATAGATATAGATATATATTATATTAAAATTTAATATTTTGATAATAATCATATGTGTTAGAATTTTCAAAGAATTTTATTTATGCCGGCCTTTAATGCATTAAAGTTTAATTATGAGAATATTTTGACAAAATCTCCCAAAAGACATAGGAGTTGAGAAAAATTAATAAATTGTGAGGTTTTTTTTTTTAAAAATCAAAAAATTAGAAAATTAGAATTGAGATATTGGAGTTCCTACAAGACTTGTGGGTTAAAAACCCCATTTTCCTTATATAATACTAGCCTATCACCCGTGCTATACACGGGATAATTATAAATATTTATATTTATTTTAGATTTTTTTTAATATATAAATTATTTTTTTTAGATTTTTTATAAAAATAATTTAACAATCTTATCACTAATCATAGTGTATGAGAGAAGTTAAAAAGGGTGCTATAGTAACTAGGTACTGGTTGTATCTATAATTATTTGTATGAGATGATTTTGACCAAAGCTCTCAAAAGGCATGTGGATTGAAAAAAGTTAATAGATGATGATCAGGGCATTTTGACCAAATCAATAAATGCAGGCATGTGGAAAGGCATGTGGATTGAAAAAAATTAATAAACGCTAAGGTGTTTTTTTTTTTTTAAATCAAAAATTTAGAAAATTAAGATTGGGATATTGAAACTCCCGCAAGGCTTGGGGGTTAGAAACCCGACTTTCCTTATATATAGACTAACATATCACCCGTGCTATGCACGGATTGTGTTTACAATTATCTATATATGTGAATTGTGATTTTTAAATGTCTTTTTTTTTCTTTTTTTTTTAAATGTCTTCTTTTTTTTCTTTTTTATATTATATTAAAGTTTAATATTTTGATAATAATCATATGTGTTAGGCTTTTCAAGGAATTAAATTTTTTTTTATTATATTATATTAAAGTTAATATTTTGATAATAATCATATGTGTTGGACTTTTCAAGAAATTTTTTTTATGCTTGTTCTTAATGCATTAAAGTGTTATTATGAAAGTAAGACTTGGGGATTGGGAGAAGTTAATAAATACTAAGGTTTTTTTTGAATTGCGATTTTTAAATGTTTTTTTAAAATTTTTTAAATGTCTTCTTTTTTTTCCTTTTTTATATTATATTAAAGTTTAATATTTTGATAATAATCATATGTGTTAGACTTTTTAAGGAATTAAATGTCTTTTTTTTATTATATTATATTAAAGTTTAATATTTTGATAATAATCATATGTGTTAGACTTTTCAAGTATTTTTTTTTTATGTTTTTTCTTAATGCATTAAAGTGTTTTAATATTTTGATAATAATCATATGTGTTAGACTTTTTAAGGAATTAAATGTTTTTTTTTATTATATTATATTAAAGTTTAATATTTTGATAATAATCATATGTGTTAGACTTTTCAAAAAAAATTTTTTTATGTTTTTTCTTAATGCATTAAAGTGTTATTATGAAGGATAATAATCATATGTGTTGGGACTTTTCAAGGAATTCATGTGTTGGATTTCAAAGAATTTTTTTTATACTTGTTCTTAATTCATTAAAGTATTATTATGAGGGTAAGACTTGGGGGTTGGGAGAAGTTAATAAATACTAAGGTTTTTTTTTTTTATTTTAAATCAAAAAATCAAGAAATTTAGATTAGGAGATTGGAGCTCCTACAAGGCTTGGGGTTAAAAACCTCCTTTTGCTTAATATATACTAGCCTATCACCCGTGCTATGCACGAGATAATTATAGATATTTATATTTGTTTTAAATTTTTTTTTAATATATAAATTATGTTTTTTTTAATTTTTTTATAAAAATAATTTAACAATTTTATCACTAACCATATTGTATATGAGAAATTAAAAAGACTACTGTAGTAACTATGCACGAGTTGTATCTATAATTATTTGCATGAGGGGATTTTAAATGTTGATCAGGGATTTTGACCAAATCAATAAATGCAGGTATGTGGAAAGATATGTGGATCAGAAAAAGTTAATAAATACTAATCAGGGGATTTTGACTTAATCAATAAATGTTGTGTTTTTTTTTTTTAAATAAAAAATTTAGAAAATTAAGGTTAGGAGATTAGAACTCCCACAAGGCTTGTGTTTACAATTATCTATATATGTGAATTGTGATTTTTAATTTTTAATTTTTTTTTAAATGTCTTCTTTTTTTTCTTTTTTATATTATATTAAAGTTTAATATTTTGATAATAATCATATGTGTTGGATTTCTCAAGGAATTAAATGTCTTTTTTTTTATATTGTATTATATTAAAGTTTAATATTTTGATAATAATCATATGTGTTGGACTTTTCAAGAAATTTTTTTTATGTTTGTTCTTAATGCATTAAATTGTTATTATGAAGGATAATAATCATATGTGTTGGGACTTTTCAAGGAATTCATATGTATTGAATTTCAAAGAATTTTTTTTTATACTTGTTCTTAATACATTAAAGTGTTATTATGAGGGTAAAACTTATGAGTTGGAAGAAGTTAATAAATGCTAAGATTTTTTTTTAAATAAAAAAATCAAGAAATTTAGATTGGGAGATTGGAGCTCTCACAAGGCTTGGGGTTAAAAACTCCCTTTTGCTTAATATATAGTATAGATATATAGTATAGATATAGATATAGATAGATAGATAGGTAAATAAATAGATATAGATAGATGATGAGATTATTGTGCGTGTAATTTAATTAAAATTAATTTACAAAAATAAAAATAAAAATGAAAATGAAAATAATGTGTACTTGAAGAAATGTTGAATATAGAAATAGATATAGATAGATATTATATTAAAGTTTAATATTTTGATAATAATCATATATATGTTGGAATTTTTAAGGAATTTTGTTTATGTTGGTCTTTAATGCATTAAAGTTTAATTATGAGAAGGTTTTGACCAAATCTCCCAAAAGGCATAGGAGTTGGGAAAAATGCTGAGGCTTTTTTTTTTTTAAATCAAAAAATTAAAAAATTAGGATTGAGATATTAGAGCTCCTACAAGACTTGTGGGTCAAAAATCCTCTTTTCTTTATATAATACTAGCCTATCACTCGTGCTATGCACGGGATAATTATAGATATTTATATTTGTTTTCATTTTTTTTAATATATAAATTAAATACATGGGGTTTGACCGAGGAGTTTGAAAGAATTTAATAAGTGTTTATTTATTTATTTAAGAGGCATTTACACAATAATTACATAATATATAAATTAAATACATGGGGTTTGACCGAGGAGTTTGAAAAAATTTAATAAGTGTTTATTTATTTATTTAAGAGGCATTTACACAATAATTACACAGGTCTCTTGGGGATGCAAAAAGTAAGAAAATTAAGATTTCATTTATTGCGTTATTCATTTAATAAGTGTAATTATTATAAATTAAGTGTTTATTGTAATCAATAGTGTAATTATTACAATCTTTGAACCAATCACCAATCACCAAGTCAATTTTTTTTAAAAAAAATATTAAAAAATCAGGAAATTAGGATTGACATGTTGGATTGAGATATTGGAGCTCCTACAAGACTTGTGGGTCAAAAATCCTCTTTTTCTTATATAATACTAGCCTATCACCCGTGCTATGCACGGAATAATTATATATATTTATATATTGTTTTAATTTTTTTAATATATAAATTATATTTTTTAATATTTTTTATAAAAATAATTTAACAATCTTATCACTAACCATAGTGTACAGGAGAAATTAAAAAGGCTACTGTAGTAACTATGCACGGGCTGTATCTATAATTATTTGTATGGGGGGATTTTAAATGCTAATCAGGTATTTCGACCAAATCAATAAATGCAGACATATGGATTGAAAAAAGTTAATAAATGTTGATCAGGAGATTTTCACAAAATCAATAAATGCTGAGTTTTTTTTTTTTAAATAAAAAATTTAGAAAATTATGATTAAGATATTGGAGCTCCCACAAGACTTGGGGTTTAGAACCCCATTTTCCTTAATATATTTACAATTATCTATATATGTGAATTGCGATTTTTAAATGTCTTCTTTTTTTTTCCTTTTTTATATTATATTAAAGTTTAATATTTTGATAATAATCATATATGTTGGACTTTTTAAGGAATTAAATATCTTCTTTTTTTATTATATTATATTAAAGTTTAATATTTTGATAATAATCATATGTGTTAGAATTTTCAAGAAATTTTTTTTTTTTTTTTATGTTTGTTCTTAATGCATTAAATTGTTATTATGAGGGATAATAATCATATGTGTTGGGACTTTTCAAGGAATTCATATGTGTTGGATTTCAAAAAAAAAATTTCATGCTTGTATTTAATGCATTAAAGTATTATTATGAGGGTAAAACTTGGGGGTTGGGAGAAGTTAATAAATGCTAATTCTTTTTTTTAAATAAAAAAGCCAGAAAATTTAGATTGGGAGATTGGAACTCCCACAAGACTTGGGGTTAAAAATCTCCTTTTGCTTAATATATAGTACTAGCCTATCACCCGTGCTATGCACGGGATAATTATAGATATTTATATTTATTTTAGATTTTTTTTAATATATAAATTATGTTTTTTAAGATTTTTTATAAAAATAATATAACAATTTTATCACTAACCATAGTGTATGAGAGAAGTTGAAAAGGGTATTGCAATAACTATACACGGATTGTATCTATAATTATTTGTATGAGGAGATTTTAAATGTTGATCAGGGGATTTTGACCAAATCAATAATTATAGGCATGTAGAAAAGCACGTGGATTGAAAAAAGTTAATAAATGCTGATTAGGAGATTTTGACCAAATCAATAAATACTGAATTTTTTTTAAAAATAAAAAATAAAAAATATAGAAAATTCAGATTGGGATATTGAAGCTCTCATAGGCCTTCGGGGTTAAAAATTCCCTTTTGCTTAATATATAGCATAGATATATTAGCATATTGGAGCCTTCACCCGGCTTGTGAATTGTGATTTTTAAATGTTTTTTTTTTTTTTTTTAAATGTATTTTTTTTTATTATTATATTATATTAAAGTTTAGTATTTTGATAATAATCATATGTGTTGGAATTTTCAATGTCTTTTTTTTATTATTATATTAGATTAAAGTTTAATATTTTGATAATAATCATATGTGTTGGATTTTTCAAGAAATTTTTTTTATACTTGTTCTTAATGCATTAAAGTGTTATTATGAGGGATAATAATCATATGTGTTGGGACTTTTCAAGGAATTCATATGTGTTGGATTTCAAAGATTTTTTTTTTTTATATTTGTTCTTAATACCTTAAAGTGTTATTATGATGGTAAGACTTGGGAGTTGGAAGAAGTTAATAAATGCTAAGATTTTTTTTTTTAAAATCAAAAAATCAAAAAATTTAGATCAGAAGATTGGAGCTCCCACAAGACTTGGGGTTAAAAACCCCCTTTTGCTTAATATATAGTATATAGACTAGCCTATCACCCGTGCTATGCACGGGATAATTATAAATATTTATATTTATTTTAGATTTTTTTTAATATATAAATTATGTTTTTTAAGATTTTTTTCTTATCACTAACCATAGTGTATGGGGGAAGTTGAAAAGGGTACTGCAATAACTATACACGAATTGTATCTATAATTATTTGTATAAGGGGATTTTAAATGCTGATCAGGAAATTTTGACCAAATCAATAATTGCAGGCATGTGGAAAGATATATGGATTGAAAAAAGTTAATAAATGCTAATCAGGAGATTTTAACCAAATCAATAAATGCTGAGTTTTTTTTTTTAAATAAAAAATTTAAAAAATTCAGATTGGGATATTGAAACTTCCATAGATCTTGGGGGTTAAAAACCCCCTTTTGCTTAATATATAGTATAGATAGACTAGCATATCACCCGTGCTATGCACGGATTGCATTTACAATTATCTATATATGTGAATTGTGATTTTTAAATGTTTTCTTTATCTTTTCTTTTTTTAAATGTCTTCCTTTTTTACTTTTTTATATTATATTAAAGTTTAATATTTTGATAATAATTATATGTGTTGGACTTTTCAAGAAATTAAATGTCTTTTTATTATTATTATATTATATTAAAGTTTAATATTTTGATAATAATCATATGTATTGGACTTTTCAAGAAATTTTTTTATGCTTGTTCTTAATGCATTAAAATGTTATTATAAAGGATAATAATCATATCTATTGGGACTTTTCAAGGAATTCATGTGTGTTGGATTTTAAAGAATTTTTTTTATGCCTGTTATTAATGCATTAAAGTGTTATTATGATGGTAAGACTTGGGAGTTAGAAGAAGTTAATAAATGCTAAGATTTTTTTTTTAATCAAAAAATCAATAAATTTAGATTGGGAGATTGGAGCTCCCACAAGGTTTGGGGTTAAAAAATCCCTTTTGATTAATATATAGTATAGATATAGATATAGATTTATTTTTATTTTTTTATTCTCTGTCATAATATTAAAACTTAATTAGAGTTCCAAAATTAGAGGGATGTATCATTACTACTCAAAATAATAGTTTCTTTTAAGAAATTTATTTTTTTAATAATATAATTATTACATTTTAAAAGTATATGCTTGGTTATCATTTTTCAAAAACACTTTTCGGGAAATTCTACTTTTTTATTTTCCGTGTTTTTTTTGTTTTTACTGAATTTTTTTAATATTTTGAGCAATTTTTTTAATTTTTAAAAATACCTAACATACATATACCTAAAAAGTAAAAAAAAAATTGAAAAAAACTTTTAAAAATTCACTAAATACCAAAAATATAAAAAAAAAAAATAACGAGAATTCAGTACATTTTTTGTATTTTTATGCATTTATTAATTTTTAAAAATATTTTTTCACAAATTTTTAACTTTTTAGATACATTTAAGTAAGGTGCATCTAAAAAAGTAAAAAGAAAATGTTTAAAATTTTAAAAATATTCACTAAAAACAAAAAAAACACGAAAATCAAAAAATTCAATTTTCGAAAAACTTAATTCAAAAAAATCAAACCAAACACATAAATTTTCTAAAATTAGTATTTGATAATATATTTTTTAAAAAATATTAGTGATCATAATTGTAGTTTTGTATATTTTTAATTGATTTAAAAGAATGATAAAATAAGAAATTTATATTATTTTAATCATTGATTTTTAAAAAGAAATTAATATTTTAAGACAATAAAAAATAAAATAAGAAATTAATATTTTGAGGCAGAAAGAGTAATAAAAATTGACATATATCTTGCCATATCATTATAAATAAAATTATGAACACTTTTTAAAGATGTCAAACATTTTTCTTTTTGAATTTGACTAGAGCCCTTGTTGGCCGCAATTACTAAAAAATTTGATGACATATTAATAAGTAAAGAAGGTAAATTATGATTTAAAAAAAAAAAAAGAATTTGTATCATATAACCAAAAATTTTTTTTTAATTAAATTCCTAATTTTATGAAGTTAAATTCTTTATTTTCAATCTGTTTGTTTTTATCAAATATTTTTTCACTTTTAATTTTGAGAGTGTCATAGATACTATCAAGAAATGACCATATTATTATGCATTATTTTATTTAGGAAGTCAGTATTCATTTTTCTTCTAATTTTTCAAATATTCATAGATACTATCAACCAACCAGCATTTTAAATCAAATAACAAAGTTGATTTTTTAAAAGTGACATCATGAATTTTACTATTTGAAGTAAAATTCACTTAGTTTTATCAACAATTAAATGAGGCATAAAATTTGATATTTTAAGTAAATTTTTTTTCTTCTAATAATAAATCTCAATTTACCTCATATACGTGATTAACGAATGATGGCATATAAATCATACCATATGAACTCTCAATTTAAACATTAAAACTCATGAATAGATGTGTAAATCTGAATCACTATATTTCTCTATTCGGATTGTTTTTCTTTTTCAATGTGAGTCAAATTTGACTTCGACTTGAAAAATTTCTCCCTAGTAAAAATGCAAAAATAATTGAGTGGAAGATGATTTGATGCTAACGAGTTTTATAAAGTTCTTTGGAATAATTTAAGTTTAAAGGCAGCTTGAATTCAGAGGCAGTTTTTTTTTATAATGCAGTCTTTGGAAATACAGATAAGAACTACAAATGTACAAAGTCTCCTAGTGATTGTTTTATGCATCAAATAGGATAGCAAAATCTCAAACTCATCATTATTTAATAATACTATATAAGATTTGGCAAACAAAAAATCTCTATTGGGGGATTTTTTTGAATCCAAAGAATAACTTCATTGTATGTTCAATTATTAAAAAGGTCTTGTTAACAAGATTCATTGAACACAAATAATAGATTAAAAAATTGAAAAACACAATACATTTTTTATTAAATTCAATACAGCTTTATTAAAATTAATAAACTTTTTAAGATTTTTAGGTATTTTCAAAATAACCTTCACTCACTTTCTAACATTAAACAATGCCTAGGGAGCACTTGCTAGCATTTGCCTCATTGAAATATTAAATTTATTGATGTTATTCTATGTGCACTTAGGGCGCAAGATTAAGACAATAATAATAACAAAAAACGATTCAGGTCCGAGTTCAATTATGAAATTCTTAATAGACCAAAATTTAAAAAAATTTGGATTAAAAGAACATTATCTGTCCCCAAACATCCTTTTTATTCAAATCTTACCTATCTGTTTATTTGTTTAAATGTCACATATTTGTACATGTATCACATATTTATCCAGCTATATGTTCAAATATTTCTATCTATACACATGTCACATATCTATTAACTTATTTATTCAATATCAACCTATATGTTTACCTTACCACCACTGTTGCCGACTTTATGATCAATTTTCGATGACTTTTTTGGTGCCAATGACTTTTCTGATAATTCACATTGTCAAATATGAATATTCACATCACCAAATTACTAAAGAGTTTTGTGCAAAAAAAAAATTTAAGGGTTAAAAAAAATATTTACAAGGGTAAAATTATTCATAAAATATATTAAATATGATAATTAGGATTTAGTGGATCAAATGCCTAAATAATAGGACTTATTAGAATATAATAATATGTTATCTATTAATTGAGATATAAGTACTTAAAAGATGATTTCTTAATAAATTTTTCGACTTAAATATATTGTACATTCGACAATAAATCTTTCAATAAATATATCATAATAGATAATAGATCTTTAAGGGAAAAAATAAAAAATAAAACCTTCAAGCTACGGAAGAAAATATTATGCATTTCTTTTTCGATCACATTTTAATGTGATTTTTTCATGTTTAAGAAAATAATTTAATTTTTTAAATTTATATATAATAATATTTTACAAAAAATCTCATCATATAGATGTGATAATATTATTATTCTTGTAAGTTAATATCATTTTTACAAATATTTTATTTGCAAATGAATATTTATAAATCACATTATTATGTAAAAAGTAATCTATAATTTTTATTTGTATATTTTTAGTTATGTTTAAAATAATTTACTAATAAAAAAATTATACAGAAAAGTGATACTGAAAAGGCTTAAGAGTGGTATTTTTAAATAAATTTTTTTAATTATCATCTAATAATCAGAAATTAATATTAATATAAGTATATAAAATATATATTTATTAATATTTATTAAAATTTTAATTGTTTTAGTATTATTTAGTCACTAATGAGTGATCATTAACATGACCTTTTGAAATAATAAATTATTTTGATAAATGTTTATTTTGAACGAATATATAGAATTATTTATTTATTATCATACAGAATATTGATGTATCCACTGAAATGAATTGTTCTGATAGTTTTCCTTACCCATCCTTATCTGGTACCATAGACGATTGTGATTGCTCCACGTATGTGGACAACGGTGATTGTGTTTGTACACCTTGTGGCGCTTGTGGATTAAATTAAACTTGGTGAGGCATAGGATTAATGACGTGGATACAGATGGTTGTTTGACAAGTTCTCATTAATTAATCATTGGATAGTGTCACCATCAAAGGTTGACATTTTAGGATAAAGTCGCAAATCGATCGATGAAAGTAAAGTGTGAGGGCATAAATCGATGAAAAAAAGTAAGGTGTGAGGGCCTTTTATCTATAAGTAAGGTTAGAGGTTTATATATTTGTATTAATAAATTTATTTATAGTAAGGTGACATGAGAGTTGGATCCATTATTATTAAATATGTAATAAATTAAAAATTAACATATATGTTATTATATCATTATGATTAAAATTATAAACGATGTCAAACTTATTCTTTACGAATTTGACTAAAGCCTTGATTGGCCGTAATTACTAAAAAAAATTTGATGAAAAAAATTAGAATTTGAATCTTATAACCAAAAAAAATTAAATTAAATTAAATTTCTAATTTTATCAATTTAAATTCTTTAATTTCAATCGGTCTGTTCTTATCAAGTATTTTTTCACTTTTAATTTTGAGAGTATCATAGATACTGTCAAGAAATGACCATATTATTGTATATTATTTTATTTAGGAAGTCAGTTTTCCCTTTTCTTCTAATTTTAAAAATATACATCGATACTATCAACGAACCACTATTTTAAATCAAATACTAACAAAGTTGATTTTTCAAAGAGACCTCATGAATTTTACTATTGGAAGTAAAATTCACTTAGTTTTATCACCAATTAAATGAGTCATAAATTTTGATATTTTGAGGAAAAAAAAATTTCTTCTAAGCGTATCTCTAATGTACTAGGTATATAATGTTTGTTAGGTAAAATGTCTAGTATTATTCACTTTTTTCAACTCCAATGCACTAGGCATGTAATTAGGCATTTTAACTCAACTCACATTCACTAGCTATATGTAGCTAGCCTTCAAGGCTAGGCAAAATGTATTTAATCATTAGGATTATTTCCCTCAATCTTTGTTCGTGATGTGACATTTTATAAAATTAATAGTATTTGGATGAATAGTTAAAATAAAGAACATGATTGGAGCAAAAACATGAAACAGTTGATAGACAAAATAAAATATATACTTTATAGTAATATTTAGATAGGTAAAATGCCTATTACCGTTGGAGATGCTCTAATAATAAATCTCAATTTACCTGATTTACGCAATTAATGAATGATGGCACATAAATCATACAGTATGAACATGCAATTTAAACATTAAGGGTGTGTTTGATTGGACGGACTGGAAAAGGGGGGATTAGAATCCATCGGACTTGAGTCCTGGGACTGTGAATCCCCCGGACTATTTGGTTGGATTGGATATATATCCTGTGTTTGTTTTTTCATGGGATTAGATGTCTGGATAGGACTATTTTCAATGAATCCAACGTTTGGTTGGACGGATTAGATAGGATAAATGAACAAAAGACTATTTTACCATTTTTCAATTGTTTACTAAGTAATAGCAATATTAAACATATCTTTAATATTTTAATTATTTTTAGTAAACATTAAACATACTAATGGTTAAATTTTGTTTAAAGATATTTAAACATACTAATATTGATAAAAAATTTTGACTGGTACAGATTATTTTTATTTAAACAAATAAAATTTTTTAGTAAACATTAAACATACTAATGGTTAAATGTTTAAATTTTTATTTAAACAATTAACATTGAAATTATTTTGATGTACAGATTATGTTTAAACAATTAACAATTAACAATTAAATAAATGTTGATGTAATTAACAATTAACAAATGTTGATGTAATCAAATGTTGATGTATTAAAACATAATTTAATAGATGTTAAATAAATATACATGTTGATGTACAGATGTTTAAATGTTTAAATAAAACATAATTTAAATAAATGAAATTATTTATTGTTGAAATTAAACATTTAATTGTTTAAATAAAACATCTATTAAAACATCTATTAAATTTAAATAATGAAATTAAATAAAACATAAACAAAATTTTAAAATAAAACATCAATAAAATATCTATAAAAAATTATTTTAAAAAATTAAATAAATAAAACATTAATAAAAAGTTAAATAAAATTATTTTATTTTTAAATTGAGACATTTAAATTTTATTAAATATAATACATAATTAAATAGTAGAGGGTCAAAATTATCATTTTCGCATCTAATCCAAACAATGATTAGTCCCCCCAAAACAATCCCACCCCCGCTCCCCAGGACAGGATAGTCCCCCATATGGGAGACATGGAGTTCGGCGGACTAAAACAAAATCAAACGACGGATAAGAAGAGAGGCCGGACATGGAGTCCAAATAATGGATAGTTCTCCCCCTTATCCCCCCAATCAAACACACCCTAAAACTCTTGGATAGAGGTGATAAATCTGAATCATTCTATTTCTTTATTCTGACTATTTTTCTTTTCTAATGTGAGTCAAATTTGACTTTCAACTTGAAAAATTCCTCCCTAGTAAAATGCAAAAACGATTGAGTGGAAGATGATCTAATGCTAACGAGTTTTATAAAGTTCTTTGGAATAATTTAAGTTTAAAGGCAACTTGAATTCAGAGGCAGTTTTTTTATAATGCAGTCTTTGGAAATACAGATAAGAACTAGTGATTGTTTTATGCGTCAAATAGGATAGCAAAATCTCAAACTCATCATTATTTAATAATAATACTACATAAGATTTGGCCAACAAAAATCTCTACTGGGATTTTTTTGAATCCAAAGAATAACTTCATTGTATGTTCAATTATTAAAAATGTCTTGTTAACAAGATTCACTGGACACAAATAATAGATGTAAAAATTTAAAAACACAATACGTTTTTTATTAAATTCAATATAATTTTATTAAAATCAATATACTTTTTAAGATTTTCATACATTTTCAAAATGCTTTTTACTCACTTTCTAACATTAAACAATGCCTAGGGAGCACTTGCTAGCATTTGCCTTATTAAAATACTAAATTTATTGATGTTATTCTATGTGCACTTAGGGCACGAGATTAAGACCAAAAAAAAAAAAAAAAAAAAACCATTCAGGTTCGAAGTTCATTTTTGAAATTCTTAGGCCAATAGACCAAAATTTAAATTTTTTTGGGCCAAAAGAACATTATCTGTCCCAAAACATACTTTTTATTCAAATCTTATCTATCTGTCTATTTGTTTAACTGTCACATATTTGTACATGTATCACTTATTTGTCCAGCTATATATATTCAAATATTTCTATCTATATACATATCACATATCTATTCACTTATTTATTCAATATCACCTATATGTTTACCTCACCGCCATTGCTGCCAACTTTCTGATCAATTTTTGATGATTTTTTTGGCACTGACGACTTTTCTGATAATTTTTCAATACTTGTCTTTATCATAAAAAAAATTAAACATTAGACCAAATAATGTCTGGCCTGTAAGAATAAACTTTTCACTGATTAATCCATAAAAGAGTATGAGATGTTTTTCTTTCATTTTAAAATGTTTTTCATGAATTTCATAAAATTTTATTAATTTTACCTTTTTTTTTAAACATTTTTTAATTTCAATATCAATATTTAATTAGTGTCTGGAAATACTTATTAGCATTTGCCATAACACCTTTTTGGGATGGATTATCCCATACTAAAATAGCTAATAAAATAAGATTAGACTTCCCTTTAGTCCGTGATTAGATTATAGTATGTTGCTCAGTCTGTGGAGGCTTCCACAGGTCCTGTTTTGATAATTTGAACTGTGCAATGTGTAGAACTCGTCGAGTACTTTATCCTATAAAATATCACATTATTGATATCAATAGTTACTTGATCGGATCAGATTCTGTCAATGGTAAATATAATTTTTAAAATAAATTGTTGATAAAAATCTGATTCGATCAAATAGTTATCGATATCCGATTAATGTGATTTTTTTCAAGAATAAAAGACTCGACGAGCTCTACACATTCAACGATTCGAATTATTGAAACAAGATCTATGATAAGCCCCAAAAGCCTAACAATGCCATCCAGTGGACTAAAGACAAGCTGCCCCTAAAACAAAACACCTCACCACATTACTTTCATTACTTTTTTTTACATGTCTTTTTCTAAAACTTCAAAAAACTAAAACGTCCAACTAAAATAACCAATTCGGGTATGAAACTACTTTAGCACCAACATAAACAGTTAAATGTAAATTTCATATTCAGCAGCTGCTCTAAATAATTTTCAAACTGTTTTTGAATTCTAACTTATCTTCTTCCTTTATTAAATTGCATAATTTTTTTTTTAAAAAAGTGTATATATATTATCCCAAACATATATATCCCAACCACTCATTCTCACCTCCCATCTTGGCGATCTCGCTGATGCTTGCAAATTGATAGTCCTGCACGACTCTTATATGGGGGCTTCTATTCACACACACCAAACCCCCTTTTCACACACACTTAATAAAGGGGTGTGTAAAAAGTGTGTGAGGGTAAGATGTGTAGAAAGGGTATTTTGGGTGTGTAAATAGAAGCTCCCCTCTTATCTTATTTGAGTCTCTACGCAAAAGATTTGTGGGTCCATATGAATTTTTATATTATGACTTCGTTTAGGAAGTTAATTATTTTAATTTTTGTCTATTTTAGTAGGTGAAATTTTTTTATTTAAAAAAATAGTTTAATTTTTTTGTAATTGGATGTAATATTTGTGAGGAAAAAAGTGAAATGATTATGAGTTTCATGTAACATTTTGTCTTATTGAATATTTTAGCTTTTTTTGTTTTTTTATTTTTATTTTTTTTAATTTTAGCTATAAAAAAAAAAAAAAAGCCAAAAGACGTTAAGGGTGTTTTGAAAAGAGAGAAATTTGGCTATAAACTCCCTTTACCTTCCTTTCATGGTTAGAAGGACTAAGAAGAAAATTATACTTTCTAAACCCCCTCATAATTAAAAAGTCTTGCATAAATGACAAAATTTATTATTTAAATATTTTATCAGACTATTATACCCTCAACTAAATCTTCCTTAATCACCATCTCAATCTCTCAAGACGCCATGGCTAGGGTTTCAAGATCTGGTATCAAAACCATCAGCGACTTCCTCTGCTCCGCCTCAGATCGGAGTTCGATCTCCTTCTTCAGTTGATTTCTTCACTGTTCGATCACTGCTGTTGCCATTTGATTAAAGATCCTCGCCTGAGATCCATGAGTTGGTCGACTAGCGAAGCCATTGCGATGACCTTGAAGGCCGAATTGAAGAGTAGACACATATATATGTGTGTGTGTTTGTATGTTTTGAGATTTAAATTCGAATATATATGTGTTTTGATATTTGAATTCGAATATATATATCTACATATTCCGATCTGTAATCTATATATATATATATATATATCTATATATGTGTGTGTGTTTGTGTGTTTTGAGATTTGAATTCGAATATATATATATATATATTCCGATCTGTAATCTATATATATATATTTGTATATTTGTGTGTTTTGATCTTGATTTTATATTTCACATGTATTCAAATGCTCCATACTTTGCAACCTCTTTTCCTCCTGTGTGAGAACTTGCTTCCATTCTTACTGCTACTATGAATATATGCACACAAATAACCAAGTTTTCTATGATTATCTATAAATTTTAGTGTAATTATTTGATTCAGCCAAAATCAAAGAGCCTGCAATCAAATTTCATTTGATAGAACCAGAGTAAAATTTTATTTTGGTTCTATTGCTCTGTTTTTTTCATTTGACAAAACCAGAGTAAAATTTTACTTTTATACAGAGTAAAATTTTACTTTCACTCTGAAACTAAAGTAAAATTTTACTCTGAATGAGAGTAAAATTTTATACTATGAAACTGAAAGTAAAATTTTACTCTGTATGAAAGTAAAATTTTACACTCTGAAACTAAAGTAAAATTTTACTTTGTATGAAACTAAAATTCTTGTCCTTTTGAAAGAGAAATTAGGTAGTGAGGGGGCTATGACCAAATCCCCCTTGAAAAGATGATTAAAAGTTAATTCTTTTGATTTTTTTTAACTGTTTGACTTTTTTTATATGAGAGGGGAGACTTTTAACCCACTTTCTAAAATGAGCCTAAGACAAAATTACTAATTAAAAATTTTTATATTCAAGTTTTGCTAATATAACTTCATAGGATAAGTAAAATTTATATTTCTAGAATTGATGGTTACTAATGGGACGATACCATTCGCACCAAATTAACCACAAAACTAATTACAAAATTTGTAATTAAATGATTGTTTTCGATTCCTCTTTACATTTAGAAGCAGCATAGCTTTACAACCAAAACTGCAATCACCAAAAGTCGTGACACGAACATCTACCATCCACAAAATGGTGGAATCGATTGGCATCACGAACAATAATTTCCCTTTTCAAAATGCTACAAATGTGTTTTAGAACAGCATGGCAATCACCGCAAACACGGAGATTCTTCACTATCCTTATAACTGTCCCAGGAACAGTCTTAAGCAACCCATAAGCAACAGCTAACCTCTCGCTATGCCAAAATAGTTGTCTTTCCTTCTCATGCTGTTCCATGTCGTGTAAAACCAAACTAGTATCAGGAACATAACCTCTTCTCTTCATCTCTTCATCCAACTCTTTAAGCAAACCAAATATCTCATCTTTCATAGGATGATATGTCTCTCCAGCATAGAACACAAGGCTCTCTTTTCCTAACTCAATACAACTATAACCGGGTTCTTTTTTAAATTCCATGACACCCATCAGCTTCCTAACCTTGGATACATTCTCCCACATAGAAGCACCAGCATAAGTATTAGATAACAGAATATAAGTTGACGGATCTTTGGGTTCTAAGCTCAACAGATGATTAGCAACTCGAACTCCCATTTGGGTATTCCCATGGCGCTTGCAAGCACTTAATAAAGCAGCCCAAGCAGCCTCATCAGGCTTGAATGGCATTGTCTTGAGGAGATTCTCAGCCTCATCAAGGTGCCCTGATCGACTAAAAAGATCCAATAAGCATGTGTAATGCTGCAGAGAAGGACTTAATTTGTAATCCTCAACCATGGATTTGAAAAGATAACGACCTTTGCTAACTAACCCGACATGGCTACAAGCATATATGAGTCCCACGAATGTCACTTTGTTTGGCTTTAATCCAGCTGAAATCATCTCATCATACAGAGACAATGATTCGTTTGCTTGTCCATGCTGGGCCATCCCAACTATAATTGAAGTCCAAGAAACTATATCTCTTCGGCACATAGTATCAAAAATGGTTTTTGCTGCTAGTATGTCACTACATTTAGCATACATATCAACAAGTGCATTACTAACAAATAAACTAGATTCATAACCAAGAGATAAAACTAAGCAATGAATCTGTTTTCCAAGCTCCAACGCTGCTAAATTGGCTGAGGCTCCAACAATGCTCGAAAGAATAAAAGGGTCTACAATATCAACCCCTTCTCTCCTCATTTCAATGAAGAGATTAAACCCATCAATCCATTGTCCACCCTGTACCAACCCAGATATCAAAGCCGTCCAAGAAAACAAATTCTTCTCCGCCATACCACGCAAGAGTTCAACAGCTTCCGATTTTCGTCCACTTCGGGCATACCCAGAAATCATAGCCGTCGAAGAAACTGAATTTTTCCCAGAAATTGAATCGAAAACTAAACGTGCACTATCCGGTAACCCACATTTAGCATATAAATCAACGAGGGAGGACTTAACAACATCATCATCACAAAACAGCGATAATAAAAATCCAGCATGGACTTGTTTACCCAGCTTTAAGGCACCCAAGCTAGCACAGGCCTTGACGAGGCAAGCGAAGACAAAATGATCTGGTTTTAACCCATCAAGAGCGAACATTTTGGGGAACAAGGTGATAGTACGATGGGGGATATTGGCTTGGTTGTGGGCAGTGAGAAGTGAAGCCCATGAAATTAGGTCTCTGTGGGGCATTTCGTCGAACAACTGAAGGGCGTCTTGAATGAGACCACATTTGCCGTACATGTCAAGGAGGTTGTTGGGAAGAGTACCACATTGGTCTAAACCTGATTTGATTAAGTGGGCATGCAGTTTTTTGCCTTGAGAAGGGGTTTGGTTTCTGGCACAGAATTGAAGTTGCTGGCAACTGAGCTTTGGGCAATTTCTCAAGAACTTGAGGTGGATTGGAAGTATGGGTTTTGTCATAAATGTAGTTTTAGAGTCTGACTCGCAGGAGGAGATGAAGCTGATTAACAGCTTTGCCAAAAGTGCATCAGAGGCATGGTCGCTTGGGAGTATCTCCAAGTCCAACTGCAACAATTTATTAAGCAATAATATTAAAGATCATGAAAAATATATCATAAAATTCATTAGGAAGATTTTTTATCCATTAGTGTGTGATTAATATGTGGCATTTTATTATATGAATAATCTAAAGGTAAAGAATCGTTCATGATCATTTTCATGATATTTTTTCATTATTAAGGCCTATTTTGGAAGCTGCTTTTTATTTATTTATTAAATTTAACAGCGTATCATTAAAAAATGTGTAAAAAAAAATAAAAAAAATAAAATGAATTAAATAAGTTAACAACAATCTTAAGTGGCTCGAAATTTCATTGCTCTAATGTGTCAAAACTGCGTCATTATAAAACGATGTCATTTTAACATATTCGAACCATTCGGACAACCTAGTATTTTTCATAAGTTAATAAGTCAATAATTTTTATTTTTATTTTTTTTCAAAAAATACCCAATAAAGTGAACAAAAGCTTGTCAGTCTGCTATTTGAACTACATTGTAGTTTCAACGATATCAATTTTGTAGTTTCAACGATATCAACTTTGTTAAATAATTTTACATTTAAAAAATATATTTTTTATTTTGTTTTTTAAAATTATATTTTAGGTTTTTGAAAAAATATTTTTTATTTTTATTTTTGAAAAAAATATTTTATCATTTTTTTAGGAAATATTACTCATAAATCCTATTTGGGAAAATGTCAGTCCATTTAATCTTACATGTTTTTTTATAAACCAAATAGTCTTTTTTATTTGTAGTATGTATTATCGATTTGATTTAGTAATATTTGAGTTTACTAATTTACCCCTTATTGTGATTATGTTTTTGATTATTTTTGGGAATTGAGTGTATGTGGATAAGGTATGGTTTAACATTTCTATTTTTTTTTTTTTTTAGGAATATCATGGAGTGATTGTAGGAATTATTGATGTTATCTACTTGGTGTTATATTATTGATGTTAAATCATTTACATTTTCCTGGGGAGATATGTGGGTTATAATATTCACATTTACCTAAATAACATTGTCGTACCATTAAGCCTCCCACTAACAACCTATAACATTAGCACCAAACACCAACCACATAGCATAACATCGACATAGTCCGACAATCCCTGACAATTAACAGCCACTACCCCCTACTACCACCAAACCCCACCAACACTTCTAGGCATACATTCTCCCACTAGCCCCAACATTACAAAATACACACCCAATCATACAAACATTAGCTACAACACCATGCATTTGTTACATTATATACATGCACAACATCACATTTACAATCATTGGTAACCCCCAAACCCATGAAAATATTACAACATTAACCAACCATGTGTCTGTCACATTACAAACATGCACAACATCACATTTGTAATCAATGGTAAATCCCAAATCTGCAACGTGAACAAGATCACCTAAAACCCCACATAACGCACCAATTAAACAAAAACCCATTTTGAGTATTGACCTTGATGTCGTATTGTTCTACAAACAACCAAACTAACATCAAAGACACACATACTTGTTGTCATCGCACTAACACATAATCAACGATGCCATCAACTGATTAAGTTTAAATCACTGACGTTACGTCCTCAATGTTAATCGTACTCCAAGATGTCCTAGTACCCACGCCACTTCACCTTTGTAAACTTGATAGAAAGGATTTCCATGATTTTCTAGGATTTTTTTGGGGTTTTGTAATGTAATTTGGGGAATAACGAATTCTAAGTGTAATGTTCACAAATCTAGCGTTCAACTCACACAAATTAAGGATTAATATTGTAACATCGTCAAGAAAACGTTGATGTTTTCATTTTTGAGCTTCCGTTTTGTTCATAATAGAGAGAAAATGAAAAAAATGCTATAGCATACTTGTAGGCTTTTTGGTAACTTTAACATCATCTAAACACCCAATATATTCCTCCAAATAACCAACCCATGCGTTACATTCGTGGGCTCAAGTGTAATTAACATTAACATGGGACCAATCGGTCTACAAAATAAATTGCATGACTAAATGGTTCAAACTATCTAAACTTGAAATTTATTGGTGTTTTACCCCCTTTTTTTAAGTATTAACTAAATAATTTGCTATGATTTAGATATATATAGGTGATCAAAAATTATTTAAAATTAAAAAATATATATATTCAAAAAAAAAATTCAAAAAAAAATTAAAAAAATTAAAAAAATAAAAATTATATATTTAAAGTAAAAAATTCAAATTTTTAATATTTAAAAAAAAATACAATGCATAAATGTAATAAATAAAGCATACATTTAAAAAATAAATAAATATTTACCCTAAAAAAATAAAATTAAGAAAATATTTAAATATTTAAAAAAAAAATAAACCCAAACAATTTTAAAATTGGTGAAATACCAATAAATTTCAAATAGTAATCTTATGAATTATTTGGTCCTTTTTTTTCTTATAGTCTCAAAGGTCTGATTCTATTGTAAATTACATGAAGGGCCAAGCATAAACGTGCATGTGTTATGTGTTGAGGGACAAATGTGAGTTTTCTCAAAGTGTTGAAATTACTAAACGTAATACTTTAAAAAAAAATTCTTTAATGTACTTTTTCCAAACGTAACATTTCAATGTAATACTCAAAAAATGTAACACTCTAATATAACACACTAAAAAACTCTTTAGTATACTTTTCTCTAACGTAACATTCTAAAAAAAATTTCTTAGTGTACTTTTCTCAAACGTAACACTCCAGTTAATGTAACACACAAGAACTCCTTAGTATACTTTTCTTAAACGTAATAACGTAACATTTCAAAAAAAAATACCCCAGTGTATTTTTTTTCCAAATGTAACGCTCCAATCAATGTAGCACACAAAAACTCTCTAGTGTATTTTTTTTTCCCCAAACGTAGCACTCTCTAATGTAACACCAGAAAATCACACTAACAAAATATAGATTTACACGCTCAACAACCAAGATTTATGTCACCAATCTCTCTAAAAAGAATCTTCAACATCTCACATTTTCATTCTCATCCCCATAACAAATTAGAAAATTAGAAAAAAGAATCTCAAAAAGGC
Organism: Camellia lanceoleosa; assembly: GCA_025200525.1. Lineage (NCBI taxonomy): Eukaryota > Viridiplantae > Streptophyta > Magnoliopsida > Ericales > Theaceae > Camellia > Camellia lanceoleosa. The sequence continues at coordinate 75,279 of JANUSC010000092.1, forward strand.
ATTCACTTAAACTCAAATGATACAAAGTCAAATAAATACAATTAAAAAAAAATAATGACTAATTGATTCATAAGAAAACTTTTCTAACTAAATGGATCACCATTCCCCATATAGGATTTATGAATAAATTTTCCATTTCAAAATATAACTTGAAGCTCAAAATTCTTTTCAAAACTCCTAACCAAACAAGTTTTCTCTATTCAAAATTTATTTTTCAAAATACAATTTTATACTCAAAATTTAATTAAAAAATTAAATCAAACGGAGTAAATGTTTTTAAATAAATTTTTTATTATGTTTCGTGGAAACAATCTTAGAGATATGACTTGGTTGGTACATCAATAGTTGGTTCTTTCATACGATATCTTGTATTTTTTATATTGTTATGTTTCAGGACAATTAATGTTTTTAAATTAATCTCTTGCGTTGTTTCATGGAAACAATCTTAGAGATATTGTGTTTGAAAATAAAAAAATAAAAAAAAATCTTACAAATAATCCGTTTGATTTAGTTTTTTAAATGAAATTTGAGTTTTGAATTGTGTTTTGAAAAATAAATTTTGAAAAGAGAAAACTTGTTTGGTTATGAGTTTTGAAAAAAGTTTTGAGTTATATTTTGAAATTTATTTGGGTTTATTTATATTTAAAAATTTTCTTAATTTTTTTTAGGGTAATTTTTTTTTTATTGTAAATAGTTGTTTATGTTTTTTAATGTGTGTAGAAGTAAAAATTATCCCACATATATTAATCGAAAGATTAACAAAGAATTGAGGTGCACTATTCCGAATCTACAAAAAGAATAAACAGTTAGTGCCTCTTGACCGACAGTTGCCGACCAGAGGGCACTCCGATGATGAAGTTAGATAACATATATCTAAATCAAATTGAATAAGTAAATAGAATAGTTTAGGCATACCCTCCAGGAGTTGAAGATTACATTCATTTATATAGGCTAACTTGTCACTCATTTTGCCCAATGAGCTTAAGCCATCAATTTGGTCTAATGAAAATGAGCCACTTGTATTGTTAAAAATCCATCTGATGCATGTATGCCAAAACAATTTGGCAAGTTGACAAGTTATATTGCAATGTATTATTTTTTTAGTTTAATTCTATATCCATATAGGCATTGTCTGGGCCCACATCATATGAGTTAATTTTTATCCCTCTATAATTGCCCCCAAGTTTTCACTTTAGTCGATCGAAGTGAGAAGAAGTGAAAACTTCTCTTATCTCTGTTTAGACTCCTTTATCTCTGTATTTCTGTAACTAAAGGAGTTTTTTTTGTCTTGTACTTGTCATAAAATGACTTTATTTGCCTTTGACTTGCATAATATGAACATTTTTCACATGCCCTTCGACCTTTATGTGTGATGCCTATGATTTTGCAATCATTTTGACGTGGTCACTTATTTTGTATGTTATCTTTTTTGCTTTGCTGATCTACTGCTAAGACCACCACATGTCTTTCCTTTCCCCGATTAGATAAGTTAACGACCTAGTCACCGAATTGTTACCCTTAAGTAGACTTAATAGTAGACCCTCATAGGTTTTCCTTACCCTAGGCAAGAATGTTGACGTCCTAGTCGTCAAAATACTACCTTTAAGAAGGCTTTGAGAGTAAACCCTTGTAGGCCTTTCCTTGCTTTTGACAAGATCGCTTTAGTTTAGATCTCTTTTGTTTGATAGTTGGCTTTGATGTGCTGTTTGGTTTCCTATCACCCTTGATATTGTAAAAGGATGGAATGTGTCGGCGAGATTGATTTTTGTACTGGTTAATGGCTTTCAATGAGAGCCAAGCATACTCCTTTGATCCTAATGTTGATAACATTACTCAATGTGCCAAGCCTAGCTAGGACTTTAGTGTTTGATAGCTAATAAGACCAGGGCTTACTAATTTTTTGATACTTAGCTCGGCTAAAGTTTACTTAATTTTCGATGCCTTGTAAGACTAGGGCTTACTCATTCTCCGATGTGCTTAGTCTAGCTAGGGCTTTTTCCTTCTTTGCTCCCAAGTTCAAGAAGTCTAGGGCTTATGGCAGACTAGGCTTTAGTAGAAAACCTTCGTAGGTTGTTTCCTTGCCCTAGGCAAGAGATCGGCAATCTAATAGCCAAAATATTGTCCCTTGGATAGGTTTTAGTTAAAAACCTTCGTAGGTTGTTTTCTTGCCCTAGGAAAAAGATCGATAACCTATTCGCCGAAGTATTGTTCCTTGGACATGTTTTAGTAGAAAACCTTCGTAGGTTTGTTCCTTGCCCTAGGTAAGAGATGGGCAACCTAGTTGCCGAAGTACTGTCCCTTGGACAGGTTTTAGTAGAAAACCTTCATAGGTTTGTACCTTACCCTAGGCAAGAGATCGACAACCTAGTCGCCAAAGTACTATCCCTTGGATAGGTTCTAGTTGAAAACCTTCATAGTTGTGTTCCTTGCTCTAGGTAAGAGATCTGCAACCTAGTTGCTGAAGTATTGTCCTTTGGACAGGTTCTAGTAGAAAACCCTCGAAGATTTGTTCCTTGCCCTAGGCAAGAAATCGACAACCAGGTCGCTAAAGTACTGTCCCTTGGATAGATTTTAATAGAAAACACTCGTAGGTTTGTTCCTTGCCCTAAGCAAGAGATTGGAAACCTAGTTGCCAAAGTACTATCCTTTGGACAGGTTTTCCATCGATCATGGCAAAAACTACTTATTTCCAATTGGATGATTGGATTCTATGGCTAGTCTCTGCTATTGTAGAGCGGAGTTAGGTCTCCCCTTCATCCCCTTATTTGTGAGTTTCTTTTTTACTACGAAGTTCCTCTATTTCTTCAAGTTTGGTGAATGAAACGCTATCCCTGAACAATCTTTTGAACATCAATCTTAGGTGTAAAGAACCTTTAATATTGTTACAGTTTTTACCAATCCCGTTCTGGTGCCTTCTTTTTGGTTTCCAAAAATCAGGAGTGGGATCGCGCCATAGCTCGAGTGCTTCCTGGGTTTTCTCCAATAAATGAAGAAGATATAGTCATGGTTTTGGGAGATGTAGCCCAAAGGGCATGACCTTATAACAACAGGTTCCCCTTGGAGTGAGGAATGTCGTTTTATCCTAGTTGGCTGGATCCATGGTGATTTGGTGATAGCCTCTATAAGCATCTAGAAAACTCATACGCTGATGTTGGGCAGTTACATCTACGAGTTGGTCGATTTGGGACAAAGGAAAGCAGTCCTTGGGACAGATTTTGTTCAAATTGGTGAAGTCCACACAAACATGCCGTGATCCATTTTTCTTCTCTACTACCACGGTGTTGGAAAACCACGTGGGGTAAGTTACTTCCCGAATTACCCCAGCTTCCAAAAGTCCATTTCGTCAATTACGGCCGAAGCTTGCTCGGCGACTGATCGGCAACTCTTCTGAAAGACTGGCTTGGCTTTTGGGTCAAAATGCAAGCTGTGCATAGCTACGTTGGGGTCCACCCCTGGCATCTAATAAGGTGTCCATTTGAAACATCAATGTTGCAGAGTAAGAAGGAGACCAATTCTTGTTGCTCGATTGTAGTAAAACAAGTGTCGACTAAGAAGAACTTTTATGGATCATCATTGATATCTATTCGGCCGAGATCCTCAGTTACCTTTTTAATCGGGGTCTTGCCAACATACTCCAGGCTCTCCCGATCTCAGACTTCGATTGAGTTTACTTCTAGTTCCCTGGGCTTCTTCACCAAAGCGATGAGATAACAATCCTTCGCTGACTTCTGAGAGCCCCAGATCTGTTCGATGCCATGTTGAGTTGGGAAACGAAGAAGCTGATGATAAGTGCTCGGTATGGCCTACATCGAGTGCAATCAAGTTCGTCTCATGATTATGTTATAAGGTGATGGAAGCTTGACAATTAGGAATTCCATGTCCAGCGTTTTGGTGCCCGCGTGCCCTGGTAATGTAATCTTCCCTAAGGGGTACTCTAGATTGGCGTTGAAGCCGAATAGAGGATAATCAGCCAGTAGAAGATCTAAATTATTGAGGCTAAGTTTGGAATGTCTTGTAATACATTATCTTAGAAGTGCTTCCTTGATCAATCAAGACACGTTTGACAACGAATTTCTTCACTCGCAATTCGATCACAATGGCGTCATTGTGTGAGAGGGTCACTCATTTGAGATTGATATCGAAGAAACTAATCTCGTTTGTTAACTGAGGTCGTTTGGCTAGCGTATATCGCTTAGATGAGGTTGATTGTTGTAGCTGGATTGCGTTTACTCTGTTTGGATGCAACAAGCTATATATCATATGAATTACGCCGAATGGAAACAAATCTAGGCATAGGGCCACTGCGTTTGGCAGACTACTTTTGAGATATTCAAATAGTCGACCATCTTGGACTAATTTCTCCAGGTGATCTTTAAGGCATAGCATCTATTGGTCTCATGTCTATGATTTTTGTGATCTTCACACCTCCAATCTCTGCTTCTCGTGTCAGAAGGTCTGATCATCTTAGCCGACCATTTAAAGAATGGTAAATGCTAGATTTTGGTAGGATCATGCTAATCGGCTTGGACAGCTCTACGTATTTCTTGTCCGACAGCCTTGGGCGCCTATTTTTCACTTGATACTGTTCATTCGACCGAAGAGATTCTCATTGGTTCTCTCTTCTTGACCGACTTCTCGGCTCTGAACTTCTCGTTCTTTTGGGTGGTGCGGTACTTAATAGCCGTACCAGGGCAGGTGTTGCCATTTCTAAAATTTGTTGGCCGGCCTTTACTTGGATTGCATCATTTTCCACCTTGCAGTACTCTTCAACCTTCTTCATCAAGGCCTAGACTATCTTGGGAGGCCATCTAGTCAATAAACTTCTGAGTGATCTATTAGGATGCAATCCCATCTTAAAAATGGTAATGGTAATGGAATCGTTGCAGTCATCATCAACCAGATTAAAGCACTCCCAATAACGCGCTGAGTATTTTCATAAAGTTTCATCCGGCTTGATTTTCATTGCCCACAACGAGTCTGCTTGCTTTGGCTGAGTCTCATTGGTGATGAATCTCACCCTGAAAGATTTTTGGAGCTAATAGAAACTCTTAATTGAGGCCGGTTCAAGTTTGTAATTGTTACCCAAAAAGCAACCTAAGAGGGAGGGTGAATTAGGTTTTTACAAATTAAAATTAATAATACCCCAATATAATTAACTACTAATACAACAAATTATTAACAAGCACAATGATGAACTTAGCAGTAAATGATCAAGCAAAATAACAATGAAGTATAACTAACATACATAGAAAATCAAATAATTAACACATGAATATTAGATAGCTATAACAGTCGTAGGAAAGTAAAGAGATTAGGGAAGATGAGACAAACAGATTTATAGTGGTTCGGCTTCAACCAAGCCTATATCCACTCCTTAAGCTTCACTTGAGATTTTCTACTATCTTCTAGCTTCATAGGGGTACTAGCAACCTCTTTACAAATGGAGCAATTCTCCACGGATTTTACATAGATTTCACAAGCCCAAACCCTTGCACATCTTAGGTGATTCACAATCACTCTCAAGATTTCAAGAATACAGTGTTTGCAACACTTTTATAAGATGAAATGGTATTTTTGCTTTCAAAGAAAGCTTACAATAAATATCTTTCAAAGACAGATATATAAAATGAAGTTTTGATTTTTTTGTAAATCTCACACAGGAAAGATAAGCTTAATGCTATAAGGCTCAATGTATAATTTCTGAGAATAGATGTGAGTGATTATAGATCAAAGAATATTTTCTGATTTTTTGTCACTTGTTTACATTAGAGGCTTTGGTATATATAATGAAAATTATAGTCGTTTATAGCCGTTGTATTAATTTGAATTTATAGCTGTTGTAGTCATTTGAATTTATAGACGTTTATAGCCGTTGTACTTTCATCATTACCAATTTGAATATCTTCCACTCCATCATTACAAATTTGAATATCTTCTACTTGAATCTTTTGAACCTTTATAGCCGTTTATAGCCTTTGTACTTCCATCATTACTAATTTGAATATCTTCCACTTGAACCTTTTGAATCTTTTGGCCTGCTGCTGTGCTAGGCTGTTTGAACCTTTGTTTTGGGCTGTTTGAACTCCTATTTTAATCAAATATTAAATATATTCTAACAACATTTAGGATAAAGGTTTATGTGAGAAATAATGGGACAAAATAAATTTTGATTCTATTTTTCTCTTTCAGATAAATCATCAAAATAAATTTTGATTAAAATATAATTAAATAAATCATCAAAATAAATTTTGGATTCTATTTTTCTCTTTCAAATAAATTAAAAAATAATTAAATAAACATCAAAATAAATAAGTCTAACAGTAATACCGCCTAACAGCTAGTTGTAACAATCTCAATCTATAATTAGCCCATAATCCATAATTAAGGATGTTAATTAAGTTTTAAGAAAGTGATTATGTGTTAATTGTACATTTTGTATGTGTTTTGCATTCCAATCTATTAGCCGTAGGAATATCTGTTCAGAATTCTATTTTATTCTATTAATTGAAGGCCTTATCGGTATCCGAACATGAAATTAACTACATCAATGTGTTAATTTGAATTTTTAGAATTTTATGGTAAGTTTAATTAGAATTTGATTCGGAATTAAATAATTAGAATAAATTAGTTATTAAGTTGAATTAATTTAGTTCTAATCATAATTAATTAGCCTAAGCTAATTGAGCCTATATAAGGCTAATATGATTGTCTAGACTTCTCCTTCATCATCTTTGAATAGCAAAAATGTGAGAGAAAGAGAAAAGTGAAAGCTTGAGAGAGAATTCAACACTTTAGAGAGATTGAAGGAAATTAGGGGGGAAAGTCAAGATTTTGCTCGACCTTGGAAGAATTAAGCCACTCAACTTGTGAATTCAAGGCTTAAGGTAGAGATTCAATCCTTTGATCATATAATTGAATGGTTTAGTGCATGAAATCAAGTGAATTAGGTGATTGAGCATGAGAATTGAGCTTAGGAACTAGAAAAGATGATCATTCCATGCATGCATGCATAATTCATGGATTTTAAATTTGAATCTCAACAAATATTCACATAGATGGGTATACATTTGCATAATTATGAAAATTCAACACGATCCTTCTCTTCTTATTTCATTTGTACATGTTTTGAAACCAAAGAACATCAATTCAATGCATGTATGTTATATACATAAAATTTTCAAGTTTAATTTTGGATAATTGACATGCTTTTTGGCCTTGGTTTTGCGAAGTGATTTTCAATTCATGTTGTTATATAATTTTTGAAGTGTTTTCTAAAGTTTTTAAGCTAAATGAACAAGATTGAAGCTTTGGAATTGGGTTTTGAACCTTGAATGCAAATCAGGAAATTCCAGAATGTGATTACATCGCTCGAGTGACCAAACCGTTGCTCTAGCGTAAATTTCAAGTTCTCAGAAGTTTTGCAGAGTTTGATAGTTGGCTCGAGCAACCAAAAGACCACTTGAGCGACCACCATTTATTTTCAGTCTTGGCTCAAGCAGTCAAAAGTTGGCTCGAGCGTAAAATGAGAGCTCCCAGTGCTTTTGTAGACTTTGCAGACCGCTCAAGCGACCAAAGCTTCACTCGAGTGAACTGCCTTATTTTCAAAAAATTTACAAAGTGTTTCAAAGTGCATAATTGCATCCCCATTCCATCTTAGGCATTCTTAAGCCATGGTTTAGGCCATATTAACGGGGAAATTAATTAGAAACACACTAAAAGGAATTAAGTTACGTTTCACTAAATATAGAGTGTGTGTTTCAATGTGTATTTGTTATGTGATTGTGTAGGTCACGCATCGTTGTCCGTCTGATCTGTCTGATTCGTCTGTTCTACGTTTGGGGACATTTGTGAGTAATAACCTTGTAAAGATATGTTCAATTATAAGTATTTTTCTGACTGATATGATAAGTTCAGTTTTCTTAAATGATATTTTCTGTATAGATGAATGACTGTCCATTTTCTGAAATGTATTTGTGACATCCTTAGCATCTATTATCTGATATCTGATATCTGTGATTTGTTACTTGGTACTAGGGGTCTTTGTGGGTTCTATTCTTGGAACTATTTGTGAAACCTATATGGTTATCTGTTACGAGTGTGCACAATCATCTGTCTAATATGAATAAGGGTCTTAATGAACATCTACTCTGTATATAAGTCTTTATGACCAATCTGATCTCTTAGCACAAATGGATGTACCACGTATAACTGCTTACAAGGCTGGATATGTATATGAATATGTTTCTGATCTGAATTCTGATTTCTGAATCTGTTATGGACATCATTCATAAACCCTTTATTCTGTTGTTATTCACTAGGCTCCAACTCATTGTTTATATTATGTGTGTAGGTGATCAGGCGTATGACCAAGCTTAAGACTTCTAGTCTTGATCAGTTGTGTCAGCCAACCACTGTGCCTCACAAAGAGGTTCCCGATAAATAGATGTGGTCAAGTTGGTGGGCTCTTCAGGTGATGAATCCGCATTATACATGCGAACTTCCTTCAGATGAGCTTGAAGTGTCCACTCGACTTTTCTTTCTGGGCTCTTCAGGTGATAAGTCTCATGTATTATTACTATCATGTCTCTGATGCAGCATTGTTGCAAACTCTCTTCTCTGGCGATCGGCTCCGATTGCAACGCAGTGCATTCTTCTAGAACTTTGCCAATTCTTGGCCCAGACGCTCATTATCAACTGCCATGTCTTCCAGTCGCTGTTCATTTCTTCTTGCTTGGTCTATCAAAGTCTGCATGGTATCTTCCACTGAGGTTGAAGGCATATGAGTTATTAGGTCAAAGTTCAAAGATCTTCGCGCGGAGGTGTTTGTCGAACCAAATACTGTTCCTGGTACAATACCGTCTTCTATGAGGGAAAGATCTTGCGTTGGGTTTACCATGAACGAGTTTGAGTATTCCCATAGACGGTGCTAGTTGTGGGGAAGTGGATTTCAAAAATACTCATCGGATCCAGACGAGCCTGAAATATCCTTGCAATGTCACCTGAAATAGATAAACAACTACGGTCGATGGTGCCAGAATTAGCAATCCGACAGTCTAGTCAGTTCTATGTTTGGGTAGTTCTTGTTTTTATATTTCTTGGAGTCTAAGTTATTTGCATATACCTCTTTCCTTAGGCCCCTTTATTCTTTTGTAGTCTTTTTCTCTTTTTTTTGGTCTCATTTTCTTATCATGCTTTTATGGGATAGGCCCGTAGTTTGGTCCAATAGGACCCTTCCAACTACCCTGGACTACTTGGCTTCGGTACATGGCCTGAATATCTCTAACTTAGCTTCCTATGTGGTCCACAATGCCTATTCGGCAACAATCCATAGCCTAATGGGCTCATATGGCTGAATTGACAGGTTTAGTTTGAAGTTGATTATTTATATTCAGCTCCAATAATAACAAAAGTTTATGCTCATAATTTGGAGAGAATATATTTTTAGAGAGATAGAGTTGGGGACAACTTATCTTGGATTTTGGCTTGTTGAATCCCTTGGTCGGCAACTCTTTTTGACATTCGTCTTGCCGAAATTCTTGGTGGGCAATCCGAACAATCATATCAAGTCATTTGGGATAACCCAGAACATTTGGTCACCCAAAATGGTGAACCAAACTTAGCTTTGTAACATTTACCATTTCATTGCATTGCTCGAACCATGATTGACAACTTTATTAAGTTTCTTGCCGAACAAATTTTTGAAGCAATTGTGTAAGTTGTAGCGTCACTGAACCAGGCTTTAGCGCTGTCGAGAGGGGCTGTAACGTTGCCTAGCAGCCTTGTGTGAGTTGCAACTGTTGAGCAGCTGTGTCTCTGCCGAGCAATCTTGTATGAGTTATTGTGCTGCTGAGATGGGTTCTATTGATAATTAACCAATTCTTCTGTACGAAGAGTTTGTGCTACTAGATGCAAATGAGCCTTCTTCAATATGGTGTTTATTCGGCAGAAAATATCTATGATGAAATAATAGTTGCTCGTTGCTTTCATTGGACTTGGTCGCCTTGCTTGTTGCTTAGTTCTTGGCTCGGCAAGTCTTTCTTGCCGAGATGATGCCGAGGTGCTGGTGCTATACCAAGGAGCAATGCCCAACTTTGCCAAATAATATTCTAGAGAGAAAGTCGACCAACTGGTCGACAACTGTTCCAATTTTGTACCTTTTTGCAATGTTCATAAATTCAATTATAAATATTAGACAAACAAAGTTATGCAAATTCCATCATCATATGTATATATGTATATATAAGCATATGTTAGAGAGAAAGGGACAGATACCATTTTTTTTTTTTTTTTTTTTTTGGCAAGCTCGTTGATATTTTCATTTCAATGTTTGGGAAATAGTGAGGATGTTTTCCCCGGTGATCGGCGCCGAGAAGAGGCTAGCTCATTATGGGTGCCGATCAATTTTGGTTGCTCTAGGTCGTTTAAAACATCATATTGCCGAAACTCTTGCAAGAAAACAATTTGATAATGTTTTTCAGTAAACCAATACTCATGTATATATATATATATATATATATCCCTTCACTTGCTATTTGATATTATTATTAGTCATGAAGCTCAAAAGACAGACCACAGATTAATAAAAAGAACATATTATAATTGCGACAATGATTGATTATAATCATGATGATTGGCAAATTATAAATCAGAAATTCAGAATGATATTTTGTCATTTTCTTAGTTAATCTCTTTCGTTTCCACAGACGATGTCAATTGTGGAAGTATAAATTATTCCACATAATCGAGAGATTAACAAATAATTGAACCACACCGTTCTGAACTACAAAAAGAATAAACAGTTAGTACCTCTCGACTGGCGGTTGCTGGCCGGAGGGCACTCTGACGATCAAGTTAGATAACATATATCTAAATCAAACTGAATAAATAAATAAAATAGTTTAGGCATACTCTCTCAGGAATTGAAGATTACATCTTTTTATATAGGCTAATTTGCCACTCATTTTGCTCAATGAGCTTAATCCATTTATTTGGTCCAATGAAAACAAGCCACTTGTATGGTTCAAAATCCATTTGATGCATGTATACCAGAACAACTTAACAAGTTGGCAAATTGTATCACAAGGTATTATTTTATTATCTTAATATGTCCATGTAGGCATTGGGGGGCCCACATCATATGGGTTAATTTTTATTCCCCACAATGTGCACTGTATTTATTATATTTGTGCGTTGTATTTTTTAAAATTTTTAAAATATTATTTATTTTATTTTAAATATTTTATTTTATTTTAAAAAATAATTTTCATTTTTTTAAATATTTATTTTTTTTAAAGTTCTTTTAAAAATTTTTAAAAAAATTGGATTAGCCATATATATCTAAATCATAACAAATTATTTGGACAATACTTAAAAAAAATGACCACATATTTTTTTCAAAAAAAAAATATATATTCTTTGAAAAAAAAAATTAAGAACAAAATAAAAAAATACTTTTGTTGATTTTTTTTAAAATAGAATTTTAAAAATAATTTGGTTATAAGTTTTGAAAAAAAAAAAATTGAAATTTTTTAATCCAAATCATGGTTTCAAAACTTAACCAAACGCTATTTTGATTGCCGTTATCAACAACTGAGGTTTTCTTATGATATCTTGTACTTTTTTAGAAATATGAAAGAAGATTTGGGTTTCTATCAATAGTTGGGTCTATCATATGATATCTTGTTATTTTTTGGAAAATGTTTGAAATTTTCATAATTTTTTCACAATTCAGTCTATAATGATACGATCTGACAAGTATTAATTTTTAATTGGCTGCACATTCAATGATATGGGACCCACCACCCTTACTACATCATTGTTGATGCATTTGTGGGTATAAAATGTAAGTTTCTAGCATTGTTATGTTTTTTAGAGATATGAAAGAAATTTGTTATCAATAAGAATAATACTATACGCATCAATTAGTATACCAATTAATATACTAATAGATGATATGATATAATTTTAGAGATTTTAAATTTTTGTAATTTGGGTCTTTCATATGATATCTTATCATTTTTTATATTGTTATGTTTGAGGACAATTAATATTTTTAAATTAATCTTATGATGTTTCTTGGAAACAATAGTTGGGTATTTCACATGTCATCTTGATATTTTTTTATTGGCAGTGTTACATTCCAACAATTTTGTCTTATGAAAGGTAGGAGTATATTCACTCTATCTATAATGATAAATTCTCATCAGTAAAAGTCTCTGGAAGGTATTTTATGAGATAAAATTGTAGAGATGGAGCATTTTTTTTTTATTATATTGTTATGTTGTAGGATAATTTAATATTTTAAAATAAATCTATTGTGTGTTTTGTGGAAACAATTTTAGAGACTGGCTTGGTTGTTGCGATCAATTGTTGGGTCTTCCTAGAGAGAAATATAGATAAGAGAGTAGGAAAAAGGCAAAAGAAAGAGGGAGGAATGAGTATTGAAAGAGCGATGATTGACCTGTTGATTATCATGATATTGGCATAAAGGAATTTGATCCACTGTATGTAATAGATGATTTTTGAGTAAATCACTAATAAATTTTAAAATGTGATCTTGTGGGGTTTTTTTTTTTTAAAAAAAAATTTAAAAATCTCATTAAAGTAAAAATTATATAAAATAACAGTCACTTACATATTTGAGTTTAGTTTTTAAGAAATAAAAGTGGGTTTCTTTAAATATGAAATTACATATTTAGGCAATCGTACTATAGAAGTTTTGGATTTTTCATCATTATGAAACAAATCTCATATTACGAATAAGAACATCACACTCCAATGCAACACACTAAAAAACTCCTTAATATATTTTTCTCAAACGTAATAACGTAACACTCTAAATTTTTTTCAAATGTAACAAACTCCAATGTAACACGCAAAAAGCTCGTTAATGTACTTTTTTCAAACATAGCATTCCAATAAATGTAATTTCAAACGTAACACTCTAATGTAACACATATAAAAATACTAAAAAACTACTTAATATACTTTTTTCTAAACGTAACACTCATAGTTTGAAATTATATATTTACCCAAAACTTACTAAGTAATTTTTATACTCATTTTGGAATGATTTGAAAAATTTCACATCCTGCTGAAATGATTTGAAAAATCCCACATCATTTTTTCAAAATGTTACATTGTAATATTATGTTTGAAAAAAATACACTAATTTTTTTTTTTTTTTTGTGTTACATCGGAGTGTTACATTAAGGAACTTTTTTGGAATGTTATATTAGAATGTTACGTTTGGATTAAGTATAATAAAGAGTTTTTTTTGAAGTGTTATGGATGAGTGTTACAGATTAAAATTATACATTTGTTCAAATCTTGCTAAGGAGTTTTTGTATTCCTTTTGAAATATTTGAAGAATCTCACATTTTTTTGGAATGTTTGAAGAATTCCATATTTCAAGTAATTTTTATACTCCTTTTGAAATGTTTGTAAAATCTTACATTTCAAGTTATTCCAAATAAAAAAGATTCTCATATAAAAATTAATCCCAAATTTGATTCTTATAAGTGGTGCATCTTACATTTCTAGTACACACACAAAAAAAAAAAAAGAAGAAGAAATAAGGATATAATCGTAAATTTAATTTATAAATAATATATAAAATTTATTTTTCCAAAATTAATGGGATTAATTGGCCTATAAAAAAACTCTTGAGACTAATTGGATCGCCATTCCTCAAAATGAAATTTATGAGTAAATTTTTTTGATGATTTTCATTTCAAATTTAATGGTTATAAAATAAAAATGTAAATTTATAAATGTTTTAAATTAAAAAATATCTTTACAATTATCATTAGATGATACAACGAACTACCTCCATTATTAGTATCCAATAAAATATATCACAATTCGATAAAAGTCAGGGGCGGCCTGAGTTCCGGGGTCTAAAGGCGAAATAAATTTTCAGTGCTTTTTCAGATATTTATAAAAAATAAAAATAAAAATTATTTTTGTTTGGTTTAGAGTTTTCAAAAATAATTATCTTAGTTTACAATTCGTATTTTTTTTATATTTTTGTATTTGGTAACTTTTTTTAAAAATATATATAAATATTATAGTTTTTAAGCATATCTAAATTAGATGTATCTATAAAATAAATAAATAAAAATTGTGTAAAATATTTTTTTAAAAAAATACTAAAAAACACATAGTTGGACCATGAAGAGAGGAAAAAAATAAGCCACACAAAATTAGGCCAACGACTAATACATATACATATATTTTATATTTTATTTTTTTTAATTAGACTAACAACTAAAACTTATAAATATTTTTTCATTGAGCCTTTTATCAACTGGGCCAAATAGATTTTTTGAGGCCTCCTTTAAAATGGTCTAAATTAATTAAACAGAATTGAGCCATTTTAAATTTTTAATGTAGTGCAAGACTAAATTTAAGAGCCTTTTTTTAGGCCTAATTTTTGGGGTCCTAGGTACAGGCCTCACCAGCCTTAGCCCAGGGCCGGCCCGGATAAATGTAACATAAGGAATTGTGAGATGTGATGGTGGGTAGTTGAGTAATAGTATATAATTATTAAAAAAAAAAAAAAAGAGACAAAATATGATTTATTGTGTACCTTTTATTTTAAAATAAAATATTTATAATAATAAATTTATTTATAAAATTGGCATTGTTATATTATCTTTATATAAATTTATGGCGGATATGTTGGAGTAGCCTATCTGCATATCCATTTTATGAATCAAAAAAAAATTTATGTATAAATAATTTATTTACTTTTTGTGGTGATGTTTCCTGGAAACAAACCTAAACTCATTTTTTAAAAAGAGGCATTTACATACAAGTCCCATTTTGTGAATTTATACTCCATTAAGTTATAAATAAAATCATTTGCTCCTTTAAGTCCCATTAATTTTTAATATCCCGATTTATTCTTTTTTCTTCAAAATGGGACTTGCTGAAGACAGCTTCTTCCCCGAAACCCAAATCATCGCCATCTCCGTCGGCGACGAGGTCCTCACCACCGTCCCCTCCTCTTCCCCCCTCCTCGTAACCGCCATCAAATCCCTCCACACCGCCCTCGTCGCCGCCAATTTACACACCCATATCAAAATTTCTTCCCCTCATGCCGCCTCGATAGTTCTTAACCCTTTTTCCGCCTTCTCAGGCCTTTTTCAATCAATCCCTGACCCAGTTTGTATTACCATTGCTTCAATTCTTGTCCCGAACTAAATCGCCATTTATGATCAATTTATACCTTTATTATGTTTTTATGCAGAACAAAGGGGTTGTTCCCCTTGATAATTCGCTTTTTAAACCGTTAACTCTATCCAAAGAAATGGTCGACCCGAATACTCTGCTTCACTACACTAATGTTTTGGATGCTATGATTGATTCTGTTTACTTTTCTATGAATGTGACGAAGAGGACGAGGACGAAGAAAGAGAAGACGAATGGATATTTGCGCTCCTTGATGAGGTTTTGGACTGAGATAGCCATTGTTAGTTTGTAGAAGCTCCAGATTTTTTTTTCCAATCGGAGAGAGAAAGTAAATAGCTGAGACGAGAGAACCAATTAGGAGATTGAGACAAATTGTAGAGAGAGAGAGAGAGTTTTTTAAAATTGAGAACCTTCTCAGTTATAATATTCTCAATTTTAATCATGAAAAAATTGAGAAATTTCTCAAAATTGATAATTATAAATTTCTTAAAATATTTGCAGAATTATCTTTCTTTTCAATCCCATACTTTTCTCAGAAGCCAAACAGAAATTTTTTAATTTTGATAATAATATACTGAAATCATTCTCTGTTTGAAAATTGAGAATATTCTCAGTTTTGAAATTGAGAACATTCTCAGTTTTGGGATTAAAGGGCAAAACGTCTTTTTACCTATAAATGGGACTTATTGGTTTAAAAACTTTTTGACAGGACCTAAGCTACCACCAAATATGTAGACAGGACTTTTTGGTAATTAACTCTTTAAAAAATTGAGTTTTTTATTTTTATTTTTATTTTCATTATTTTTTTAAAAAAATTTAAATACACTTAAAATGTATAATATTTGTGAAAAATATTTATAAAAAAATCACTAAATACAAAAATACAAAAAAAAATACAAAAATTCAATACATTTTTGTATTCTTTTGTATTTATTAATTTTTTAAAATACTTTACTTTTTAAGTACATTTGGATTAAGTACATCTAAAAAGTAAAAAAAAAAATTACTTAAAATATTTAAAAAAACACTAAAAATTAAAAAAATGAAAAACAAAAAATTTAATTTTTTAAAAAATCAATTAAAACCAAACAAGTGAATAGAATACAAAGTTCCTATTAATAGTTTGCCCCACCATTCAATAAGATGCACTTTGGTTATGACTTTTATAGTTTTTTTTTTTTTTTTTTTTTTTTTTGTGGTTATGATTTATTATAGTTTTAGTTATAATTCATTATCATATTAGTTGTGATATTATTTTTGGTATGATGCAAGAGTTTTTTTTTTTTGTTATACCTTATGTAATGTTTGGTTATAATGCAACTTTTCTTTTTATTTTTTATTTTTTATTATGACTCAATAATTGAGCTATAATTTTCATATTTAAGGTGTTTTATGGATAATTTACCCTTACAAATATTTTTTGAATCCTTAGCAACATGGTGATGTGAACATTAAAATTAAATAAATTTGAAAGTGTAAATGTTTACGTTGACAGTGTGATTGTTCATATCATGGAAAGTTAATAATATCAATGTGAACATTAATGAGCACTCCATCTTATTATTATTAGATGAGAGGGTAATTTGTGTAGCCAAATTGGGCCGAGCTAGGTTGGAGTGGCGGTCAAAGATGTTTTTGGACCTAGCTACGGGACCTAGCTACAAAACCGAGCTACGGGTTCTAGCTACGAGACCTAGCTACAAAACCTAGCTATATAACCAGTCTGTTAGACCTAGCTACGAGTTCTGGCTACGGGGCCAAGCTATGGGACCTAGCTACGGGACTTAGCTACAAGACCGAGCTACAAGACCTAGTTACGGGTCCAAGCTATTGGACCTAGCTACACGGCCTAGCTATAAGACCTAGCCACAGGACCTAGCTACGAGACTTAGCTACTTCCTAGTGGCGGTCAACGCTATGGCCGAGCTACCAAGCAAGGTAGTCAAATAGAGCCGAAGTAACTTAGTTGACCACAATGTTAGCCGAGGTAAAGGTGTTAGCTAAGGTAAAGGGGTCAGCCGAGGTAAAGGTGTCAGCCGAGGTAAAGGGAGTGGCCATCTCACTTGGCTTGCAGTGATGAGAGTGTTCTAAGGATAAGCATTATCCTTGGGCATGAGACTCCTAGTAGGACTCTGCTAAGGAGAGTTAGAGTCCTACTGGGATTGTGCAAATCATCTCACTTGGTTGGTAGTGAGTAGAGTGTGTGATTCCTAGGAGGACTTTTATAGGGAGAGTTGAAATCCTACTAGGATTGTGCCAAGCACAATCTATAAAAGCTCATGACCAGACCTATAAACAGGTAACATAACTTTCATTCTCGAATACACAGAGTTTTTGTCTATTTTGCTGACTTAGGCATTTGAGAGGTATCTGACATATACTCGCCGACTAGCTCACGTTTGTATTTTTAGGGAGTAAAGCGACGACGTTTGGAGGAGCGCAGACTTGGTCAACAGGATTATATAAGAACATTATTTCGTGCTCGTACAATTGACGCCATCTGTGGGAATTACACAAAGAACAAAACCTTTTGATCGAGTTTTCCTCTCTAGTTGAAATCAATGGCGCACAACGAAGATTTTCCGCAATCTGCTATAGATGGGCAAACCCCGGAAGGGAGTGGGGTGGGAGGCACAAAGGTTTACCTTCTATCCCACCCATGACGGAATTAGATCCCCAAAGAAGGAATTCACGGAGAGAAGCGAGAGAAAAACAGGGCTCAAGTCCACCCCGCTCTCAAAGCCCTGATAGACAGAGGTGGAAGATAGATTCTCAAGTTCTCGAAGATTGCGTAAGGGAGCAAGACGAAGTAATAAGAAGAATGACGGTTGACATAGAGTCTATGAAGAGCCAGATAAAAGGCAAAAGGGTGGCAACAAAACAGGGGCGGAAAGGCAACACACACTCTTGACACTCAGAAGATCGTGACAGACAAGTCACACTATCACAGACTGAAAGCAGAAGCCTCAGGTCGGGCGATACACAATCAAAGACTTTCAGGACACGCTACTCCAGGCCTGAGAGAATGAGAACTGAAAGGGTTCGAAGGAGAGAAGACACTTAGGCTCGCGATCCCCGCAGAGTCTTCGCACTACAACGATTGGTTCCTAGAACACATGGGAGTGCCGAGGTAGGAATGCCAAAGCCACGCCTTGCTTATGAACCAGCGGACAAAGTGTTAGCAAGGTTGCAGAGCTCGCCATTCGTTCCGACAATTGAGAACGCACCATTACCCTTAAGCTTCCATCAGCCTAAATTCACAACTTATGAGAGGAAGTCGGACCCCTACATGCACTTGAGCCACTTTCGCCAGGTCATGGAGGTGTATCGGCGAAACGAGACTCTAATGTGTATCTTATTCCCTTACAGCCTTGGTGACCTGGGTCTAACATGGTTTGAAAGGTTGCCAGAAGGTAGCATAGCTTCATGGGCGCAACTAGCAGAAGCATTTGTAACCAGATTCAGAACAAGCACCAAGACACCGGTGGAGATTGACTAGCTACTCTCCATAGATATGGGCGAGAAGGAAACATTGAAATCTTACAACAATCGGTATTGAGAGACTTTTAATCAAATTGGAGATTGGCCCACAAACCTAATTATCCCACAGTACAAACGAGGCCTGCCGGTTGGCAATAAGTTGAGAGATTCAATGACAATGACGTCACCCTTTACTATGGAAGCCCTGATGGAGAGAGTGCACCAACACATCTTGGTAGAGGAAGATGGGATGTACACCAAGGCAGAGTTCGACATAATAGTGATACCAGACAAAAAGCCTTTGGTGAGAGTTAACACGGTTGACAAGTAGGACTGACCGCGCAAAAGTCCTTGCCCAACTAGGGGCAAAGAGGGTTGGTAGGTTTGACCAACTCTTTCTAACAAGTCTTTGCCCGACTGAGGGGCAATCAAGAAGCTTGGCAAGATTGGCCAGCATTTAGCTCTTCTTTGGCCGAGATAAGGATCTGCGCTGAAGAAAGTTGGCAGGAATAACCAACATTGAGCTCTCTTCAGCCGAGATAAGGATCAAGGCTGAAGAAAGGTTTGTAGGAATAACCAACATTTAGCTCTTCTTCAGCCGAGATAAGGATCCGCGTTGAAGAAAGTTGGCAGGAATAACCAATATTGAGCTCTCTTCAGCTGAGATAAGGATCAAGGCTGAAGAAAGGTTGGCAGGAATAACCAACATTTAGCTCTTCTTCAGCCGAGATAAGGATTCGCGCTGAAGAAAGTTGGCAGGAATAACCAACATTGAGCTCTCTTCAGCCGAGATAAGGATCAAGGCTGAAGAAATGTTGGCAGGAATAACCAACATTTAGCTCTTCTTCAGTTGAGATAAAGATCCGCGTTGAAGAAAGTTGGCAGGAATAACCAACATTGAGCTCTCTTCAGTCGAGATAAGGATCAAGGCTGAAGAAAGGTTGGCAGGAATAACCAACATTTAGCTCTCTTCAGCCGAGATAAGGATCTAGGCTGAAGAGAAATTTGGCAGGAATAACCAACATTTTGTTTTCTTCAGCCGAGATAATGATCTAGGCTAAAGAAAGGTTGGCAGGAATAACTAACATTGAGTTCTCTTCAGCCGAGATCATGATCTAGGCTGAAGAAGGTCGGTAGGAATGGCCAAAACAGGTTGGCAAGTTTGGCCAACAAATTTTTGAACTCTTAGGACCAAGATGCTTATCTCGGCCAATGAAGGTTGGCAGGTTTGACCAGTTTTTTGGATTCTTCAACCAGATACGTATCTCAACCAAAGAAGGTTGGCAGGATCAGGAAAAGCCAAGCTAATTAGTTCGGCTAAACATGCAGTCAGAATGATGTAAAACATTGAAAAAGAAACATAGTAACCGAGCAAAGAGATCGAAATTTTTCAAAACACATAACGGTTATAACAGGAGAACGAGGATAAAGGGGGTACGCCACGTATCCTAGGAATGACGTCGTGGAAGGACATGTTGAGCAACAGACAAGACTTATTGAGGCCAAACAAGTTGTGAAAACTGAACAACTTTTCTAGCTCGGCAGAGTGGGGCATTCTTAGCTTGGCTGGAGGAAAATAATCCCAATCATGCTACGCAGATGGAATTAAGGGGCAATTGAGAAGGTAATTTGTGTAGCCAAATTGGGCCGAGCTAGGTTGGAGTGGCGGTGAAAGATGTTTTTGGACCTAGCTACGGGACCTAGCTATGGGACCTAGCTACGAAACCGAGCTACGGGTTCTAGCTACGGGATCGAGCTATGAGACCTAGCTATGGGACCTAGCTATGAGACCTAGCTACTGAACCAGTCTGTTGGACCTAGCTACGAGTTCTAGCTACGGGGCCGAGCTATGGGACCTAGCTACGGGACCTAGTTACGAGACTGAGCTACGGGTCCAAGCTATTGGACCTAGTTACGTGGCCTAGCTATGAGACCTAGCCACGGGACCTAGCCACGGGACCTAGCTACGGGACTTAGCTACTTCCTAGTGGCGGTCAACGCTATGGCCGAGCTACCAAGCAAGGTAGTCAAACAGAGCCGAAGTAACTTGGTTGACCGCAATGTTAGCTGAGGTAAAAGTGTCAGCCGAGGTAAAGATGTCAGCCGAGGTAAAGGGGTCAACCGAGATAAAGGGGTCAGCCGAGGTAAAGGGAGTGGCCATCTCACTTGGCTTGCAGTGATGAGGGTGTTCTAAGGATAAGCATTATCCTTGGGTATGAGACTCCTAGTAGGACTCTGCTAAAGAGAGTTAGAGTCCTACTGAGATTGTGCAAACCATCTCACTTTGTTGTTAGTGAGTAGGGTGTGTGATTCCTAGGAGGACTCTCATAGGGAGAGTTGGAATCCTACTAGGATTGTGCCAAACACAATCTATAAAAGCTCATGACCAGACCCATGGATAGATAACACAACTTTCATTCTCGAATACACAGAGTTTTTGTCTATTTTGCTGACTTAGGCATCGGAGAGGTATCCGGCACATACCCGCCGGCTAGCTCACATTTGTGTTTTCAGGGAGTAAAGCGACAACGTTTGGAGGAGCGCAGACTTGGTCAACAAGATTATACGAGAACATTATTTCGTGCTCGTACATTAGGGATATTTTGATAACTATGTCACCCATAGGATTTATTAGAAATAAGAAAGTAATTTGAACTGAGTGGAATATAAGTAGATGAAAAGACATACATTGAAAATTAGGCCTTGTTTGTCATCCCCTAAAAAAGTCAAAAAGCTAAAAAGTCACTATTTTATTTAAGTCACATCACCTCTCTACTACATCACTTCAAACCCAACCCATATTTCATGAAAAGTTAAAAAGTGTACTTATTTAGAACATCTCAAACAACTCCTTAATTATGATGTTTTTGAAAAGTTAATTTTTTATTCATATGGACATAACTACCCTTTGTTTTTGTAAGACAAAAATTATTTAACTACTATGTGCAATTAAAAAAATAAAATTAAAATATTCCATATATATTTTTATTTTTTTTAATGATTCTAATATGGTGAGAATCCGACCAACTTTTATGAATGTATTGTTGAAAAAACTTTAGTTACAAAAATATTTTTATTTGATTGAATATTTAGAATTTGTATTTAAAATTTATTTTTAAGAAATTATAAATTTTTTTGCAAAACTAAATATAAATATATATTTAAGTTTTTAAATATTATTTTATGTTCCAAAAAAAATCATATGAAAATAAGTGTTTGATTTTTAAAAATTTTATTTTTCACCAAACTTAATTTTTTTAGAAAATCATATTAAAAATTCAATCAAAAATAAAGGAGGATAATGGTGCCAAGCAAAAAGGGTATTTTGGTCTCATTATAAATAGAAAAAATCTTTAATGTTAGTTTTTAATGTTATGTTATTTTCTATACAAATAGGAGTAAATATACTTGTTTAATGTTTTCTTAATATATGTAGTTTTTAATGTTGTGTTATTTTCTATACAAATAGGAGTAAATATACTTGTTTAATGTTTTCTTAATATATGTCCTTAGGACATGCTAACCAAAGTGAATGCCCCTATTTTTATTAAGTGTTATTCTATTAAGGTACATGTTAATAAAATCTTATTAATAATTAAATAGTGGTAAAAAAATATGAAATATATATATATATATATTTTAAATTAGGCTAATTACACTGACGGTCTATGTAGTTTGTGACTTGTGTTACTTTAATTCTTAACCTTTCAATTGTAATATATTTGATCATGAATTTTGAATCTTATTCCAAATAAAAATAATTAAAGACATTGTTACTCAATTTTAAGGGTAAAATCGTTAATTTGATAAAATATAAATTAATTTGACAAAATAAATGTCAAATTTTTTTTTTGAATTTTTAATTATAATTTCTACCCACCAAAGATAAAATTATATAAAAATGATAAATCTTTTACTTTTTTTGCTTTTATACCAAATTAATTTTTAGTATGTGTTTGGATGATGATTATGTAATGAATGGTTATTTTTGTTATTTTTTGGATGGTTATCATTCAATAAATGCTTGTATTTATTGTTAACTGATATTTTTGGATGGTTATCATGTTTTGAATGGTTATTAGGTTTTTAATGAATAATCGATATGTATAACATATATGAAAATTTTAGTTTTGGGTTTTTTGATTTAATGGATTAGTTTAATAATGACATCAAAATTGTCATTATGTTTGACTTTTGAAAAAATAGAAACTAATTTAATGAAAATAAATATCAAAAAAAATTATTTAAAAAATTTATTTCTACCCTCCCAAAAGATAAAATTATATAAAAATGATTTGTTTTTAATTTTTATTTTTACTAATTTAATTTTTAGTTTCTTAGAAAAAAAATTGAAAATAAATTCTGAAAATCAAATCAAATAAAACTTATAACCAAGAAAGTTTCAACATTATTCATTAAAAAAAAAAAAAAGCTATTACATTTCAAATAACATACATGTTATCCAACACAAAATATGTTGTATGACAACTTTAACATTGAAATGAACCGTTTGCAAATGAAATAATTTTGATTGTCTTTATTTGAAATAAGATTCAAAATTTAAAATTAAATATATTACAATTGAAAAATTAGAAACCAAAATAATATAAGTTTCAAATTATGGAGAATGTGTAATTCGCCGTTTTAAATTGGAGATGGCTGGAGCGTAAATTTGGGGCCATGGGGCTTGGTCTTGTTTCAATACGTAGAGTTTGTCAAGTATTTTATATCTATAAAAAATTATATTGATTGAATATTAATAGATCTTTGATCAAAAAATATTTTTATTAATAATTTATTTTCAAAATTATATTTATCATTAATAAAAATATGTTCCGATCAAAATTCCACCTTTAAATTCATACGATAGTTGGATAGATTCTAAGGTAAACTACCAATAGGTCTTATTTTGGAGACTTATTACCCAATAGGTCATACTTTGGAGACTTATTACCCATTAAATCCTATTGATAAATTTATTAAGTGATAAAGATAAATTTATCAGTCTTTTATTTTTATGAATAAATTTATAGTGATAAATTTATCAGTCTCTTTATTTTTATGAATAAATTTTTAGTGATAAATTTATCACTTTTTTATTTTTATAATATTAAATTTATTAATTAAAATTTATAAATAAATAAATCTAATTAATAAGACTAATTGATAAGTACCCTAGATTCTATCCCAGAGGGAGGCAAGAAGTATAGCGTCTTAGGCAGAAACGTCCAACAAGAAACAACAGTACCATTTTCTCAACTAAAGCTTTGAGTACATGTCATTTTCTCACTACGCACTCTCTACATTTTTAATTCTTTAATTTCTCCTCACTTTACATCATTAATTTTTTAAAAAAAAAAATTTAATTACTCTCATCTTTTTCAACTCTCTATCCTAAACCATAACCTAACCCTATGCTCTGCCCGCCACCACCCTTCTTCCCTCCTCACCTTTTTATCACAGCACTCCCAACCCAGAGGTTTCGTTTGGTTTGAATTTCTTAAAAATTTTTGAGAAATTTTTTTTATAAATGAGTTTTCAAAAAAACTCAAATCAAACAAATCTTTCTAAAAAAATTTCTCAAAACTTGTAAACTAAACAAGTTTTCCAAACAAATCTCTCTTTCATACACATTAAATCAATCACTTTTTCCAAAACTCTCTCTTAAAATAATTTTCTAAAACATCTTTCCAAAAAAATCAAACCAAACAACTTTTCGTACTTTTTATCTCCCAAACTCATCTCTCAAACTCAAACCAAACATACTCAGAATTTCTTCTTCTAGAGGCGAGTGGACTGATAGATGGTGTTGCCAGCGCTGGTACCGGTACCGATGCGGGCTAGGGTTTGGAGTGACAAAAAAATCTGTGTAAAGAGAAAGTGAGGTTTGAAATTTTTGTCTAAAAATGTAATTTAGGAATAGAATTATAATAAAAAAAATTGAGAAAAGATGAGTAGTGAACAAATAAGTGGTTTGTAAATAAAATCACCCTTTGTTCAAAGGTGGGATTCCAAGAAGCATCCAGGAAATTGGCCAGCCATATGAGAATTGGGATTCCAACAAAGCAATCTGGACTAAAAAGTTTGAAAAAAATATAAGAAAATTTTATAATTTTGATAAAATTATAGTAAATTTTATTTATATAATATTTAATTTTATCTTTAATAATAATTTATTAGTTATATAAATAAAAAATATTATTATTATATTTTTTACATAAAATATAAGTTTTATATTTTATATTTTATATTTTTACAACACTTACATTGATTTTGATATCTTGTCATTTTTTATATTGTTATGTTTGAGGACAATTAATATTTTTAAATTAATCTTGTGATATTTCATGGAAACAATCCTAGAAATATAAAAGAAGACTTGGTTGTTGCTATCAATAGTTGAGTATTTCACACGATATCTTTTTTTTTTATTTTATCGACAGTATTATATCCTTACAATTTTATTTTATAAAAGCACTTTTTCATAGATTCTTATTGGTAAGAATTTATTCACTCAATCTATAGCGATAAACTTTTACCAACAAGAGTCTCTAAAAAAGTATTTTATAAGATAAAATTGTAGAGATGGATCATTTTTCTTTTTTTATATTGTTATGTTGCAGGATAATTTAATATTTTTAAATAAATCTATTGTGGTGTTTCGTGGAAACAATATTAGAGACTGACTTGGTTGTTGCTATCAATTATTGGGTCTTCCCAGAGAGAAATATAGATAAGAGAGTAGGAAAAAAGAAAAGAAAGTGTTAGGAATGAGTAAAGAAAGGGCGAGGATTGACCCGTTGATTACTAGGACAATTAATATTTTTAAATTAATCTTATGATGTTTCGTGGAAACAATCCAAGAAATATAAAAGAAGACTTTTTTTGCTATCAATAATTGAGTATTTCACATGATATCTTGATTTTTTTTTTTGTCGGCAGCATTGCATCATCTCAATTTTGTTCTATAAAAGTACTGTTTCATAAATTCTTATCGGTAAAAGTTTATTCACTCAATCTATAGCGATAAACTCTTTATTGGTGAAAGTTTCTAAAAATGTATTTTATAAGATAAAATTGTAGAAATGGATCATTTTTCTTTTTTATATTGTTATGTTGTAGGATAATTTAATATTTTAAAATAAATCTATTGTGGTGTTTCGTAGAAACAATCTTAGAGACTGACTTGATTGTTGCTATCAATTGTTGGGTCTTCTAATAGAAAAATAGATTTTTTTTAAGTGTGTAATTTACATCTTACACTTACACTTTTTGTGTTTATACTTTACACTTATGTTTATATTTTACATTTACACTTTTTGTGTTGGTTGCATATGATGTGCAACCTTAAAAGGTTGCACACCATAACATGACCCTAAAAAAATGGACACGGGGTCACAGCGGTGCCCCTCCCTGTTGTGCCCCTATTTGTGAAAGCAACCACTTTTTTTTTTTTTTTTTTTTCACATGGTTTCATTTTTTTTTTTCTTAAAATTTATTTATTTTTATTTTAGTGTTTAGAAAATGGCACAGTTTCACTCATTTTTTTTTTTTTTTCATGTTCTCACGTAGTTTCATTTTTATTTTTTTTATAGAGTTTAGAGTTTAAGATTTAGGATTTAATTTCATCCCTTTTTTTTTTTATGTTCTCACTATAAATTAAATTTAAATCCTAAATCCTAAAATAAAAAAAAAAAGAAATTAAGAATTAAACCCTAAATCCTAAACCCTAAAATTAAAAAAATTAAAAATTAAACCCTAAATCCTAAATCCTAAACTGTAAAATAAATAAAAAAAAATTAAGAATTAAACCCTAAACCCTAAAATAAAAAATAAAAAATAAATTAAGAATTAAACCCTAAGCTCTAAATCCTAAAATAAAATAAAATTAAAAATTAAACTCTAAATCCTAAACCCTAAACCCTAAAATAAAAATTAAGAGTTAAATCCTAAACCCTAAAATAAAATAAAAAAATAAATTTTAAGAAAACTCTAAACACTAAAATAAAAATAAATAAAATTTAAGAAAAAAAAAAAAGAGAAGAAGATGAAACTGTGTGAGAGAGAAAAAAAAAAAAAAAAAAAAAAAAAAAAAAAGGGAGTGAAACTGTGCCGTTTCACGGCACAGCAGGGGGCACAGCAGGGAGGGGCACCGCTGTGACCCCATATCCTAAAAAAATATTGATAAGAGAGTGGGAAAAGGGAACAGAAAATGTTAGGAATGAGTAATGATTGACCTGTTGATTATCATGGTGTAGGCATAAAGGAATTCGATCCACTCTATTCTTATATGTAATAGATGATTTTGATTTTAAATTTAATAATTATAAAATAAGAATATAAATTTATAATTATTTTAAATTAAAAAATATATTTATAATTATCATTGATATAATAAAATACCTCAATTATAAATATGTAATGAAATAGATCACAACTCCATGAAAAGTGACATATGAAAGTGTGAGATGTGATGATGGATAGTTGAGTAATGGTATATAATTAAAAAAATAAAAGAAGACAAAATATGATTTATTGTGTATTTTTTATTTTAAAACAAAATATTTATAATAATAAATTTATTTATAAAATCGGCATTGTTATATTATCTTTATATAAATTTTATGTATAAATAATTTTTATTTATTTATTTATTTATTGTGGTGGTGTTTCATGGAAATAATTCCAAACTCACTTTTCAAAAAAAAAAAATGCTTACTTTTTTTAATTTTTAGATATACTTAACATAAATATACTTAAAATGTATAATATTTGTGAAAAATCTTTTTAAAAAAATTCACTAAATACCACAATACAAAAATTCAGTATATTTTTGTATTCTTGTATATTTATTGATTTTTTAAAATATTTTTTTACAAATATTTTACTTTTTAAGTATATTTAGTTTAAAATATTAAAAATCTTGCTATCAATATTAAGTAAAAAAATTTATAAAAAAAAATCACTTAAAATATTAAAAAATAAAATCACTAAGAATAAAAAAATGATTTTTTTTTTTTTAATTTTCAAAAATCAACCAAAACCTAACAAAGTGAATAAGACAAAGTTGCTATCAATAATTTGCCCCCACCATAGTGTTGATTCAATAAGAGGCACCTTTGGTTTTTTTTTTTTTTTCTTGTATGATTTATTATGGTTTTAGTTATAATGCATTATCATATTAGTTATGATATTATTTTGGATATGATACAAGGGTTTTTTTAGTTATATCTTATATGATGTTTGGTTATAATTCAATTTTTTTTTTTTTTTGTTATGACTCAATAATTTTTTTGGCAGCATTATGACTCAATAATTGAGCTATAATTTTCATATTTAAGATATTTTATGTACAATGTTATCCTTATAAATATTTTTTAAACACTTAACAACTTAGTAATGTGAATATTAAATTTAAATAAATTTGACAGAATGTTTACATCATGGAACATTCATAATGTCAATATGAATATTAATAAGCGTTTCACCCTATTATTATTAAGGATATTTTGATAATTATATTACCCCATAAAACTTATTAGAGTATAAAAAATAATTTGAATTAAGTGAATTATAAGTAGGTCACAAGAGATTTATAAATAAATAAGGTGATTTTATAAAGTGTTATTAAAGTACATATTAATAAAATCTTATTAATAATTAGAGTGTGGTAAAAAAAATATTATATATATATATATATTAAATTCATAGTGCAGTGGGATGCAATGTTTTAAAAACCAGACCGGTGAGCAAAACAGAAAAGGGATTGGGTGGATGGGTCACCGGTTCAACCGTCGGGTTGAACCGGAATAGAACCGTGACATAATAAATATATTAAAATTATATTTAAATAAAAATATAAGTAATAAAATTATAAATTAAAATATTAAATTATCTTAAATATTTGTCTTAATATTTTTTTTACTGAAAAATATAATAATATATTTTAAAATATTATTAATTTCAATTTTGGAAGATGAAATCAAATATTTAATATTCCCTCCATATAATTTTAATTCAAATAATTGATTGAAAGGAGAGCAAAAATTTTGGAGGGATATGAAAATTTTAATATTTCCTCCAATACATTTGATTGAATCTTACATGGATTTCTTAAGTATTTTTGAAAGAATTTTTTTCTTATAAATAGATGAAGACTTTCACAATAATTTTATCAAGCTCTCAATAATGGGATTCCTTACAAGAGGAGACTCTTGAAAAAGAGTTTCAAATTAAATTTTTTTTATATTCTTATATTTTATATATATATATATATAATAAGAAAGAAATAAAAGAAAGAAAGAAAATAAAAAATAAAAAGAAAGCAAAACTAAAAAAAAAAATTCAAGCTGGACAACTCGGAGAATTGGCTCTGGGTCAACCGGTTTGTTGGTTCAACCGTTGGTTTTCTCGGTTCTCACTAAATCCGTCGATTTTTAGTTTTGGCAGGTTCAGAGGGTATGTCCGAACCGGAATCCCGACCGGTCGAACCAGCCGGTCCGGTCCGATTTTCAAAACCTTGGTGGGATGGTTGGATTCTATCCCAGAAGGAGCCAATAAGAATGGCGTCCGAGGCGAGAAACGTCCAACAAGCACAAAAATGACTTACCCCCAGTGGGGGTGACCCCCACCAATCCCACTGATTTTTTATTGGCTCAAAATTTTATTTTATTTTTTTCTCCTCTCTTTGACCCCACGTGTCTTGGGGGTTTGGGGGGGGAATAGGGAAATTATAGTAACCATTTTACCTGCTCCAAGGTGGGATTCCAACAATTTGTTAAAATTTGTTCAAAGGTGGGATTCCAAGAAGAAAAATGCTATAGATCTCAAATGAATTATCAAATATTCTACTGAACCTCTCACATGGGTGTAGGACACACACACATGTGATTTGTGTGAGTCCCACACCCATAAGAGAGATTTAATAAAATATTTTAATAATTTATTTGAGGTCTCTAGCATAATTCTTCCAAGAAGCATCCAAGATCCCCAAGCCGTCCTGACTAGTAAGGGAATTGCTCTTCCCCTCACCGATTAGAGTTCAATTTTTTTATTATTTAGATAGAAGTTTAACCGTCTAGATGAATTAGTTAATTTTTTTTTAAAATTTAATTTGTAAGAGTAAATTTTAAAGGTTATGCTTTGAGGTTGTTTTTTGTTAAGGGAAAAAACAAAAAAAAAAAAAAAGCATCCAAGAAATTGGCTAGCCATATGAGAATTGGGATTCCAACAAAGCAATATGGACTATAAAGTTTGACAAAAAAAAAAAAAGGAAAATTTTATAATTTTGATATAATTACAATAAATTTTAGGGTAAATTACAAACACATCCTCTTGAGAAATAATTAAATTATAAATTACACATTGTGATTCTAGAAATTACATTATGCCCTCTAAAGTTTTTAGTTTCATAACAAATAAGTCTTTTTATTAGTAAATCATTAAGTTAATTAACAGTTTTTAAAAATATTAAAATTTCATATCAATTAATAAGTTAGATAATTTTATTAATATATAGATGAACAGTTAGAAATATCATTTTTTTAATTAATTCTGTTAAATAAAAAATTCTGACAAGAGGTATTTGTAATTTTTCAAACTACAGGAAACAATTCGTATTTTAAGCAAACCTCAGGAGTGTATTTGTAATTTACCCTAAATTTTATTATAATTATAATTTATATAATATTTAATCTTATTTTTAACAATAATTTATTAGTTATATAAATAAAAAATATTATTATTATTTTTTTACATAAAAATATTTTTTTTATATTATTTATTTTTTAAAATTTTACAATACTTATATTCATTTTGATTATTTAATTATATTAAAATTTAATATTAATATAATTATATTAAAACTATAACACCTATTATTTTTAAGTGCAAGAAAAAGTCAGCGTAATTTATCCTAACTGATTATTATTATTATTTTATTTTTAACTTCTTTCGCTGCATCCACTCCACAGATCCTTCAAAAGCCCATCAGCTGGACGAGCTTGCAATTTGCAAATTACTCTTTCGTACCTTCGGCCGAATAACTATTCACTCACACTGTATTGCAGCCTACAATTGATTTTGATCTCTGATCTTGGTTTGATCATCCATGGCTTCTAAAAGAACCTCAGCTCATTCTTCTTGTTTTGCGTCTTCATCATCTGCGTCACAACCTCGCTGGAGCTATGACGTGTTCTTGAGTTTCAGAGGTAAAGATACCCGCAAAAACTTTACCGATCATCTCTACGAGGCCTTGGTTCAAGCTGGAATTCACACCTTCAGGGATGATGATGAACTTCCGAGAGGACGTGAAATTTCTTCGGAGCTTCTCAAATCAATCGAAGGATCGAGGATCTCCATCGTTGTTTTCTCAAGAAACTATGCTTCTTCGAGATGGTGCCTGGATGAGCTCGTGAAGATCATTGACTGCAAGAAAACAATTGGGCAATTAGTTCTCCCAATATTCTACGATGTTGATCCATCCCACGTACGCCACCAAACAGGGTATTTTGGAGAAGCATTTGGAAGACATGAAAAGCCTTTTGCGGATGAGATGGAGAAGGTGGAGGTGAGGAGAGCTGCTCTCTCTGAAGCTGCTAATTTATCAGGCTGGGATTTGCAAAATGTTGCTAATGGGTAATTTTTACATCCTTTTCATTTTGCTGCTGCTGCTGCTATCAATTTTTATCTTTAACTAGAAAAATCCTATCCTTATTGTTTTTAATATTAAAAAAAAAAAAAAATCAAGTATAGTTAGTTCACTTTGTGAGTTCAAGGTGTTTTGAATTTTACATTTATTAACTGCATATTGGAAGTGGGGTTTGTAAGGTTTTGTATTTTTGTAATATACACTTGCTTTGCTTTTAATTTGGATCGAAATTGACAGGCATCAAGCAAAGTTCATCCGAAAAATAGTTAAAGAGGTTTTATGTGAACTGAAACGTACATTCCTAAATGTTGCTGTACACCCAGTTGGAATAGATTCTCATGTAAAACGCATAAAGTCGTTGTTGAGCATTGGATCAGATGATGTTTGCATGATTGGGATATACGGCTTGGGTGGAATAGGCAAAACAACCATTGCAAAAGCTGTGTATAACCATATTTTCCTCCAATTTCAAGGGAGTTGTTTTCTGGCAAATGTTAGAGAAGTTGCAGGACAACTCAATGGCCTAGTTCAATTGCAAGAACAACTTCTTTTTGAATTATTAGGGATAGAGAATCTAAAGATTGGCAGTGTTGACAGAGGAATTAATTTGATGAAAGAAAGGCTCCATTCTAAAAAGGTTCTCATTGTTCTTGATGATGTGGATCAATTAAGTCAATTAAATACCTTGGCAGGACACCGTGAATGGTTTGGTGGAGGTAGTAGAATCATCATAACAACTAGAGATGAGGACTTGTTGAAGAGACCAAAAGTTGATGAAAGATACATGGCTAAGAAATTGAATCATGAAGAGTCTCTGCAGCTTTTCAGTTGGCATGCCTTTGGCAAAATCAATCCATCAGAAAATTGTGTAGATCTTGCAAATGATATAGTACGTTATGCTAGTGGGCTGCCACTCGCTCTTGAAGTTTTGGGTTCTTATTTGTTTGGGAGAAACATGGTAGAATGGAAAAGTGCATTTGATAAGTTACAACAAATTCCTCATAAGAAAATTCAGGAAAAACTTAGGATAAGTTTTGACGCACTAGATGATGACAGCATAAAGGATATCTTCCTTGATATTGCATGCTTTTTCATTGGAATGGACATAGACTATGTCATTACTATATTGAATGGTTGTGGTTTCTTCGCAGAAATTGGAATTAGTGTTTTGATTAGTAGATGTTTACTGAGAGTTAATGAAAAAAATAAGCTGACGATGCATGATCTACTTCGGGATATGGGGAGGGAAATTATTCGTGAAAAATATCCAAAGGAGCCTGAAAAGCGCACTAGATTGTGGTTTCATGAAGATGTATGCTCTGTACTTGAAAAAAACAAGGTAAGAGTCGAATCTTAATTCTTTTTGGTGAGTTAGTAAGTTTTTGGCTTGAAATGCTAATTTCGGTTATTTAATAGTCTTTCTTCTTTTTAATTTTCCATTTTGTTTTTTAAATATTACTTTACTAGGGAACTGAAGCAGTTGAAGGTGTGATCCTAACCCTACCCATGTTAAAGAAGATACAATGGAGTAATAAAGCATTTGTTGGGATGCATAAGCTAAGACTGCTTCAAATAAATCATGTGCACCTCAGTGAAAATTTTGAACATTTATTTGAAGAGTTAAGGTGGCTCTGCTGGCATAACTGCCCAATGGAGTATTTACCATCCAATTTTCATCCAGAGAAACTTGTTGCTTTAGACATGCAATTCAGCAGATTTAAAACACTTCGGATAGATGGCAAGGTATGACATTCTTAGCAAATTCATCGTTGTTTGGGATTTGGATAAATTATGTAGTGGATCAGGATGAAAAAAATTTATATAATTTTGTATATGTTTCTTTGTTTTAATTGCAGTTCAAGAGCTTGAAAATTCTAAATCTCAGTAATTCCAAATCCCTAACAAAGAGCCCTATCTTCTGCGCACTATTGATGCTCGAGGAATTACTGCTTGAAAGTTGTACAAGTTTAATGGAGCTCCATGAATCAATCGAACTTCTACATAAACTTGTTCACTTGAATTTGAAAGATTGCATGAACCTCAGGTATCTTCCAGGCAGTATCTGCAAGTTAAAGTCTGTTAAACGTCTAAATCTCACTGGTTGTGCAAAACTAGAAGAGTTTCCAGAGCACTTGGGACATATGGAAAGCTTAACAGAACTTCTTGCAGATGGAACAGTCATTAAACAACTACCTTTCTCTATTGGACTACTCAAGAATCTTAGGATGTTATTGTTGAAGGGATGTAATAGGCAATTGACAACTAAATCCTGGTTTTCTCTCATTTCATCCTGGGCTTTACCGAGAAAAAATGCCGACTCCATAAAATTTTTACCATCCTCTGTTTCAGGTTTGTGTTCCTTAACAAAGCTAGATCTGAGTGATTGCAATCTGTCTGAAGGGGATTTTCCAGCTGATCTTAGGAGTTTATCCTCATTGAGAGTGTTGAATTTAGGCGGAAACAATTTTTGTAGGCTACCATATGGCTTCAGTAATCTATCCAAGCTGGAAAACCTTCAATTGAATAACTGCACGAGTCTTCAATCTATCTCAGATCTTCCTCCTAATTTATTGGAAATATGGGCTTTTGGTTGTGAATCACTTGAAAAAATATCCGACCTATCAAAGACTCTAATAACGTTGTTGGGTAGCAGCCGCGGACTTCGCTATTCGCATATGCTCTCAAATTATTATCATGATGGAATGGAAGAACCTCACTATTTTGAAGGTGTACGAATCATTCCCTTGGACAAACTCAACAATCTACAAAATTCCCTTCAGGTCTCTCTCTCTCTCTCTCTCTCTCACTCAGGTGCAATAATTTAGCAAAAAGTCTCTCTGAAAATTAAGTGAAATGTGGGAAATCAATTTTATTTTGGATGTGACCTATATAATACCAAAGGAGGTGGATTCCATCCATTCTAGATTATATGGACTGAAAGACGCTGTTTAGGTCTGTAGAATCAACCATTGAGTCCACCATGAGTTTCATTTTGATGATCTGAATCTTTCATTTTATTGGGCACTTTGTGTATTTCATTCACAAAAAAAAATTTAGATCAATCCAATAATCATAATATATTCAATTTATCAAATTTGTTACCAAAAAAACAAAATGAATGACAATT
Source organism: Camellia lanceoleosa (assembly GCA_025200525.1). NCBI lineage: Eukaryota > Viridiplantae > Streptophyta > Magnoliopsida > Ericales > Theaceae > Camellia > Camellia lanceoleosa. The sequence continues at coordinate 109,730 of JANUSC010000092.1, forward strand.
GTGTTTTTAAAAATAAATAATATTTTTTTGGTGACAAATGTAATAAATTAAATCGGTTACGATTAACAAAATGAATAGTTCAAATTATAAAAACGGAACTTGTGGATCCCATGGACCTAAACAACATGGACTAGAGTGGAGTTGCTTATTAGATATTGAAAATAATATCGTGAAGCATCTCCAATGTTTATTTTTTATTTTTTCATTAAATTTGAGTAAAAGTTTCATCTGATATTGCTTGTTCCAACGAAGTAATCTAGATTTTCATCAAATCACCAGTCGACCAAGGATCCCCTCGATCAATGAACCAGTGTAAATTTTTCAAAATTCTGAAACAAATTTTGCAAGGAGGTAGTCGATCGGGGGACAATCGGCCTATCGTTTAGTGCTCATGCACACTTTTAAAGTTAACGGCTCTTTACCGTAATTTGGTGAAAGGTTCTAACATCCTTAATTTGATTAAAAATTTGAGATATTCTAAATCTGATACTAATTTGATGATAATGTTGGAGCACCAATTTTGTACATTTTTCATCAAATTTAAATTTGATGAAACAAAAGATGAAGCGTTAGAGACACTCTTACTCTTGCTGAATTTTTTACTCAAAATTTTTTACTTAAATGATGTGGCAGAAACAATTTTAAAAATAGGATTCACTAATTTTTTCACTGTTTTTATTATCTGCTACTACATGATAATATATTAGACGATTATATATTACATGTTTATATCATCTTTTTATATCACCAACCTACTTGAAAAGATGTCATTTGTTTGCATTAATTTATTAATAATTATTTTCAAAAAAGAGAATTAATCATTAGTATCCATATAGACGGTGACACAAAATAATGATAAATAATCGTCATATATAGCATTTCTCTATAAAAATATATTATTTATTTTCATTAATTTTTTAATAATTATCTCTAAATGTAGACAATACAATGATAAAAACATATCTCTAAAAACATATGTGACATATATAACATTTCTTTTTTCAAATATAAATAACTTTGATGAGTCTTTTAATTCTAAATGATAAAATTAAAACTTGCCACTATATTAATTTGATGAAAAAAAATTTCAAACAAGATTATGGGGATACAAAATAAACATGACATAATCTTAATCACATGTCACATGAAAAGAGTGGGACTTGTCATAAAATATATGGTTGCACTCTCAAATTATTCTGTCTATATTTTATATTATTGATTTTGTATCCGTAAATTTATTTTAGTTTTTTTATTTTCATCTAGCACTCTACTAAATAGAAATTCATATGACAGCATCTTTCTAGTAGGAGCTACTTCCACATCAATTTCTTTGACGCCGCCAGCGGCGTCGATCATTTTAGCTGGATAACAGGGTCTTCTTCGATATCCTTAGAAGTGCCAGTAGTGCGAGGGAAAGATGACTACATTTTAGGATTCAATGTGGGAGTTGTTTATTATAGAATTGGGAATGAAGAAAGTTGCTCCATGGAACTAGATGATTATCCATATGTCATTATTACTGATAAAAGTAATGGCATCGATTTTACTTATACTCCAACCTTTTTTGGCATCCCTAAAAGTTGTGGAGATTATGTTTGGAAAAGCGACATAATAGTTGAAGAATATTTTGGATATAGAATTAAAGGTGGTGAGCAATTCGAAATTTCTTTTGTTATGTCGTCATGTTTTAAAATGAAGAAGTGTGCGTCGGATCTGATTGTAAGTACCAACAGAGGCGCGTGCGTCCACTTGTATGGATTGATGCGCTACTGGAGACTGGAGCCTGGAGCCCTCCTATATGACGAAGGATGATGATGAAAATTGTCACCAAAACATCAACTGTAATGAGCCATCTCACATTTTCTTTTGAATAAATTACAAATATATTTGCTTGAAATTTTTTGTAATTTTAAAATTACAAATATTTCATTGTGAGATTTAGCTTCTCCATGATTGGAGAGATGTTCAATCTGAGATATTGTTTGGCTTGTGAGTCCACAACCGGTTCACTTTGGTGATTTGAGTTATTTTGTAAGAGTTAATTATTTAAAAGTCTTATTTGCAAATGTTATGGTAGTTTAGGTTTTATTTAAAAAAATATTTAAATCAATAAATTTTATTTAGTAAAATTGAGAATATTTTAGTTTTTCTTAATTTTTAAAATTAAGAATATTATCAATTTTGTATAATAATGTTTCAGATAATTGTTTCACTAACTAATTAAAAAAACAAAGTATGAGATTAAGCGTTTTTGTCCTTCTATTTATTGGTTTGAAACTCTCCAATAAAACCAATAACAATATCAGTTTTTTTTTTTTTTTTAAACTGAAAATATTACTAATTTTTTCATTTTTAAATTTGTTTTTTTTGCACATAATTTTTTTTTTTAGTTTTTTCAATTTGAAAATTGATGTTTTAAAGTTTTGAAAATAAAAATAAATGTCAAATCATTATGGACTTGTTTGGTTTGTGTTTTCTAAAAATTTTTGAGAAAAATTATTTACAAATAAGTTTTCAAAAGTAATCAAACCAAACAAATTTTTTCAAAAAATTTTTCCAAAACTTGTTTGGTTTACAAGTTTTCCAAACAAATCTCTCTCTCATACACATCTAATCAATCACTTTTTTCAAAATTCTCTCTCAAAATAATTTTCCAAAACATCTTTTGAAAAAAACCAAACCAAACAACTTTTCGTACTTTTTATCTCTAAAGCTTATCTCCCAAACTCAAACCAAACATACCCTATATTTCTTTATAGATAATCATAAATGATGAACAATCATTGTTTGAAGGACAATTCCGACTATTAAAAATTTAGTAGAACTTAAAAGTTCAAAAAATCTTAATTAAGACTTAATGAAATATAAATTCATAAATTAAAACTTGTGTGTAAATGTCTCTTTTTTTAAATCTTTATACATAGATCATTAAAGAAAAAATTTATTCAATTTGCTTATTGTAATTATATAATTTTATTAAATTATCTAAAAAAAATAAAAATAAAAATTTACAAAAAAGGAGAGAGAAGCTATGCAAATAAGCTATTATTTTGAATTTTATTATCTTTCATATAATTTGCATAAATGATGGTCATAAAGTTCGAACCCTCAACTTTAAAATTAATAGATAAAATTTTAACCATTAACAACACCTAACATGTCTACTGACTGATTCCTCTTGTATTGTGTAGTGTGCTCTATAAAAAAATAAAAATAAAAAATCGGTACAGCTATAATCTCGCGGCTACACAGAACCACAATATTTCTTGAATATTTTGAGCCAAAAAAATTATTAGAAATATTATCAAATACAAATTCATGAGGCATACGGTTGCTCCACATATAATTATTCCTTGTACAGATACAAAACCACGTTAAGACCTTCACATGAAAGGGAAATCATAGTATTTGTCTGTAGCCAAGTAGCAATTTTTCATTGTATTACTCTATTTTTCTCTGAGAATAAGCTTAGAATAAAGTTACAACATTGTTGCTGATAAGGGAATTCACTTGTACAGATTATCTATTTGTTCTTTGTATTGAGCTGCAACTTTGTCCCTCCAAATTTTCATCGTTGGGGTCATTAAACCATTATCAATCTGCATGCAAAAAAGATTTGTTGAAGAAAGCTAGACAGAATGGATATGTGAATGGCTATACAAGTGTGAACATTTACCGTAAAAGGCTCATCAACAAGAAGGATTGGCCCAATTTGAAACGAGCACCCAGAAGTCCTGCATGAAGGAAAATATAGTTAGACATATGTTTTAAGTGAAGAAAACCAGGGGGGATAAAACTATATAGAAAGAGAATGGTCATTTTTCCCTCACCATTTCCTCAGCTCTTCATATAATAGGCTCGTCATTTTTTCGTCGCTAAGTTCAGAGGCATCCACACCTACAATCAACTTCTTTGCAGTCACTAAAATCTCTTCTTTGTTTGGAACAATTATAGCTCCAAGACGACGTTGGTCCTACACGCGATTATTTTCAAAGGAAAAGCTACACATCACCTCAAGAGTGGTAGTTTTTTCACAAGTACAGCAAAAGGAAATAAAGAGCGAAAAACCCAATTCAAAAGAAAGATTAAATTTCACCTGGCCAATAACAACAATCTGCTGAATTAAACTACTTTTCAAAGAAGCTTCCTCAAGCTCTGATGGCTCAACATTTTCACCTATTTTTCCCAACACAGTAGATCAGTTAATGAACAAACTTTTGATTGGCAAATAGTTTCAAGGGAACTTGACATAGTTGCACATAAGGTGCAATTGTAAAGTTAAAAAAACGAAAAAAAAAAAAAAAAGGGCCTTTGTTTAAGAGACCACACATAATTTTTAAAGAAATATTAAAAGCTTTTTCTTTTTTGATAAGTAAGAAGCATTATAATGAATTATCAAATGGATGTAGTCACCACTATTACAATGCCAAACCTTGAAATTTATACAAAAATGAAATTTATTCTTGGTCAACTGTGAAATGTTCATATAAAAAATGCAAACAGTTAAAAGAAGATGCCACTCAGTACAAGTGAAATGGAAAAATTTACCAGTGGTAAGCATTATAGCAAGAAAGTATCCTTGGCCCAATGAAACTAAAGGCCACATCTACAGAAATTATGACACTTAAATGCAAACAATTATAATATAGTAAAAACTTCTATTCATTTAAGAGCATATCAAAGGTGTAGATCTATGGTATGATATTCTAAACTGAGGAAACATGGCTAGAACTGAAACAAATTTTGACTCTTTTTTTTTTCGAAACAAAGATGGATAGATGGAATTATAAACGCAATGAAACAGAATAAGAAAAAAACTGGAAGTCCCAACTTGTTATCAGAAGGAATCTTTGGTCACAGCTTCTTAAAAGAGATAGCACAGAAATCTGACATACCCGTTGAAAGAACTATAGTATCCTTAGCACGTCCTTCAAGTACAACCATGCCTCCGCAAAGACGACTTCGCCCTATTGAATGGTGAGGTGCAATCCAGCCAATATCACCAGTGTTTAGCCAACCACCCTCATCTAAGACTTGTTTTGTGGTTGATTCATTCTGATCCAACAAGAGCATAATTAATATGAAATGAACTTTCCATGACAGAAGATAGATCACCCACTCACATGAACCACAGAGACTAAAATGTAGGAATTCAAAGATTAAAACAATGGTCCACTGATCATAAAATCTTTAGTGCCCTAACAAAAAAGAGCATCACAGTCCTGAAATGTTAGACTGAAATCTTACTAACACCTGAAAGCTGCCTATCATCTTAAAACAATGGTCCACCGATCATAAAATCTTTAGTGCCCTAATAAAGAAGAGCATCACAGTCCTGAAATGTTAGACTGAAATCTTACTAACACCTGAAAGCTGCCTATCATCTAACAGTCGTGTAACGTACAGTTTCAGCCACCTTAATACCAAGTTCTGAATGGAAGCAGTGTAGCTTTCAGCGAGTGAATGGACAAACAAAAATAAAGAGAAAAAAAGAAATTCCTTTCAAAGGAAAGAAATCCGAACTTTAACGTAATGGAACAGGAGATTTAAGTCTAACCACTTTTCTTTGCAGTTTCCAGTCCTTTAGATTTGTTAAGCACAAAAGGAAACATTCTTAAATGAAAGGATAGCATAATTAAGTTTTAACTGATTCTAGAATAAATTGCCCAATACATATTTGTATCAAGCCTATTAAGTACATGTACATAGCTATAATTCAGATGCCAAATTTATTTGAAATGAATTAGTTTACCTTGTAGTAACCCTTCATTACTTGTGGCCCCTTAACTTCTACAATGCCCTTTGAACCTGCAGGAAGAACCTCACCCGTTTCAGAATCTACAACTCTAATTTCTGTATGTCGAAGTGGATGCCCAATTGAGCCAAGAACCTTCAAAAGTTAAATCTGTGACAATGTCAAATGATATACTAGTATACTACTCTATCTAGAATAATTATAAATAAATAAAAACTAGATGAATGGAATTAAGCTTAGAGTGGGTTTTAGAAAGCAACAGTCAGAATTTATTATTCAAATGGTTAAAAGAATCAAAATTAGAATAAAACTATAGTCTGCATAATGGACTTATGCCAAGCAAACAAAAAGTTGGTATACACACACACACACACACAACTAACATGACATCCTGATGCTTTTTCTGAAACCTTTTCTTAAAATCTTCCATAAAGACATAGTAGATGCTAACATGCTCCTTAAAACCCTTACTAATCTTACCCAAACTTCCAGAAATAACCTTAACATCACTCTTACCCACACTTCCCTTCTTCAAATGACTGTCATAGTTCACCAAGCATGAAGCCTTCTAAAGTGCCTATACTTCCTGGAAGACAATATACCTGTACCCATCTTCCTAGAAACATTATGCATGTTACCTCCTCCTTCACTGGGTTAATAAACTTATCTCTATTTTGCATCTTACACCGGCAGGCCATTTTGCTTTCATAACCCAATAATATCTTCCATTACCTGAGCCACCCAATAGACTGAGATTCGGTCTTAATCTTCTGAGCTTTAAAGGTCATCCGTCCAGCCTGTTTAAAAACTTAGGCCCAACCTCTCCATTGGTAGCCCATTTCTCCATACTACTTATATTCTAGGCCTGGCCCAAACCATAGACCTGAAAAGAAGAAGCAACCACCATCTTCTCAGAGCAGCCTCCCCTATCTGATATGAAAGCGCCCAGGCCATCACCTCCAATTGACCACTGAGGTCCAACGACAAATCAAAGAACATAATCAAAAAGAAAAATAAGCTCCTCAATTCTCTCCCAATAACTGAACCCACCACCCTCCTAGATAATATCTACTTCCACTGCCCCTCCAGCCCCTATATGGCCACCACCCTCAACAAAATTTACCCCTGCCACAACAAAAATTCATCCCTTGAGCTAACAAGGGTCGCCTCCACTTCCTGTACACCCAAGTCTTTGATTTGCAAACCCCTATTCTCTATTTCCAATCACCATCATATCTCAAACCTTGTACTCCAACCAAAACCGATATGACAAAAAAATTGACGAAATGAACCAAATAGAAAACAGTGGAAGACAAAGATGAAGAACAGCAAAAGGTGAAGAACTCAACAACCATACTGTGATCAAAACCCTAAAACAGAAAAAACGAAAAGGAGAACAAAAGAAACCAAAATGAAAAGGAGAATAATAATGTTAGTGCGCATCATTACACAATGGCCCCGTTTGTTTTCACAGGTAGAATGGAGGGGATTGATAGTGAAGGGATTAAGTAAAATTGTGTTTGTTTTGATGGTAGTTGTTAATGTGGGAATTGTTAAATTATTATCCTATAAAAGAAATATAAAATATTAAAACAAATAAAATTATGATTTTTCCTCAAAAAAAAATATAAAAACATTAAACATTAATGTTTAAAAGAAATGTCCAACATGTAAATAAAAAAATAAAAAATAAAAAAAATAAAAAAAACCTAATCCCATGGGACTAATTTCCTATGCCCCGTTTGTTTTCAGAGGTAGAATGGAGGAGATTGATAGTGAGGGGATTAGTAGTGAGGGGATTGTTAGTGAGGGGATTAGTAAAATTGTGTTTGTTTTGATGATAGTTGTTAGTATGGGGATTGTTAAATTATTTTTATATAAAATAATAAAATAAATAAAACTATGATTTTTACTTAACAAAAAATACAAAAACATTAAACATTAATGTTTTAAAAAAAAATGCCCAACAAGTATAAAAAATAAAAAATAAAAATAAAAAAATAAATCAGTTGACCGGTTGACTGGCCGGACGTCCGGTAACACCCAATCCGAACGGACTACTTTGCTAATACCATCTCCCACTCCGGATTGCTAATACCCTCGCCAAGGCCTATCTACAGTCCCTTCGGACTACGAATCCGGAGCCCCAAAATCAAAACAAACAGCAACCATGGTTACTGTTCATCTATCACAGTCCGGAGTGGATTGTGATAGCGGAAAACAAACGGAGCCCTAATACCATCTTCACCTCCTCCATCTCAATCTCAACACCAAGGCCCATCCTAATTTCATGGAATTATGAATCCCTCTCTATCTCCCAAAACAAACACAACATATAGTGAATCCCACCTCTATCTCAATCCCAATCCCACCTCTATTTCCCAAAACAAACGGGGCCTTAAGTTTGTAGTATGCATTGGGTGACATGATTGTAGCTGAAAGCAACTAACAAGTAGAATTCCTACATTTTAGAAGAAATAGGATTTGTTTCTTACATTACAGGCACGATGTCGAGCAGCTACACTACAACAGGAGATGACTCAGTTAAACCATACCCATTCTGCACTTTTATGCCAATTGCCTGTGAGTACATAAAAAAGGGAAAATTTATGATGAAAAAAGAAGTAAGAACTGACGACTTCACAAATCTCCCTACTTAAGCCTAAGAAAACACAAGCATCTTACCTCAAAGAACTTGTCAACATGTGAAGGCAATCTACCACCTCCACTTATGCCAGCCTGTAGAATATCACAAAAGGCTTTGCTTAATTATTTCCATTAAATCCTTCTTAGCAGAATTTTGTCGGATTATTTGAGAGAAAATAGAAAATAAAGAAGAAAGATGTTGAATGTGTTGAATAATGTGTTGAATGTAAATGTAAAAACTCCACCAAGTGTGGTAGGTAGATGTGAGTGTGTTAGGTGAGTAGGTTAGTGCTATAGTTAGTGCACCATATAGATAGTGGAAATATATAGTGGTAGATAGTGGAAATATATAATATGAAAGTGGTATATAATGGATTTAATGGGTTATGATGATGTTTGTAATATCTCCTATATAAGGAGTGTCATTTAGTCTTGTAATAATAAGTGTGTATTTGTATCAATCAATAAGATCAATACATTAATTTCCTACATGATATCAGAGCGGGTTTAAGAACCTAATAAATTCGCTTCACCGGCGGGCGGCAACCTCGTCTTGGCCGCCCGCCGGACATCTACACATACCTTCACTCCGTTGCCACAAATTATTCTTCTTGATTTTGCTCTTGTTGTTGCTGCTGCTGGTGCAGTAGTATTTGTTGTCCTTCATTTCACTTCTACAAACCTCATTTGCATCCAAGTCCTTTCTTTTCTGTTCTGGGTTTCCATCACAATGATACACTGATTGAAGGGCGTGGAAAGTCGGTTGTTTGTGAGGCAATCATCACTGAGGAGGTAGTTAGGAAGGTATTGAAAACCACTGTTCCTGCACTTGTAGAGCTGAACATGCTTAAGAACCTTGCTGGATCTGCTGTTGCTGGTGCTCTTGGTGGTTTCAATGCCCATGTTGCCAATATAGTCTCTGCAATTTTTATAGCCACTGGTCAGGTTCCAGCACAAAATATCGAGAGTTCCCACTGCATAACTATGATGGAAGCCGTCAATGACGGGAAGGACCTTCACATTTCAGTGACCATGCCTTCCATTGAGGTAGGTACAGTTGGAGGTGGGACTCAACTTGCATCTCAATCAGCTTGTCTGAACCTTCTTGGTGTGAAGGGTGCAAGCAAAGAGTACCCAGGATCAAACTCCAGGCTTTTGGCGACAATAGTAGCTGGTTCGGTTTTGGCGGGGGAGCTCTCCTTAATGTCTGCCATTGCAGCTGGGCAGCTTGTCAAGAGCCACATGAAATACAACAGATCAAGCAGGGATGTCTCCAAAGTTGTCTCTTAAGAGGAAAGATGTTGCTGGACTAGCTATGGTTTCTCACAAAGGCCAAAAGTGTTAGATCGTGGGTACAGACATTACTGTGGCAGGTATGGTTCTGTTGCTTCTCTAAACCCATGTTTTGAGAAGTTTGGGATTCTTTTTTTTGGCGAGCCGGTCAGCCTTTTGGATGTTGAATGTTTCTAGTTGCGATTATGTTCGTAGTTGCAGTTACATAGTTCTATTTGCACACCAACTTTATTTTATTCATGCCAGGGATCAAACTCGATCACCATTTTACATAAAAAAAAAAAATTAAAAAAAAAAAAAAAAAAATCTCCAACCACAACCTACTACCACCACAACAAAAACCGGCCTTATTTTTTCGCCTCTTCAGCTGTTCTCTTCTTTTTGCCTTTGTCTTGGGCGTCCCTTGCCGGTGCTGCCTCCGTGTTTCCCACACCGCCGAGCACGTTCACTTCCCGTTGCTCCTCAACTGTCACATATGGCGGACCTCCAAATCTGAGCATCATGGTGGCCTTCCGCTTCAGTTCCTTATTTTCTGCCTTGAGCACACATATCTCTGCTCGAGCATCCGTATACATGCGCTGGAGCAGAGCCAGTTGAGCTTTTACCTGCTGCATCTCATTTGTTTTACTCTGAAGCCGGTGCGACAGGTTGTTGACCGCAGTCATGGTCTCAACACATGACCTTAATGTATAATAATTGGCCTCAATATCAGATTGAGCAGCCATTATCTGCTCAACTGCCACCATCGGATAGTTCAACGGTGCAAACCCAGGGGGGCTTAGTCCAAGGGCACTTGGTTGGTTGCGTTCCAGCTTGCCGGTTATCTCTCTTGTGCACTCATTGAGGTCAGGAAAGAGAGTAAGACCCCGAGAAGAAGAGGCTATGTTCTGGGTAGCGGAACGGGAAGAAGAAACCATTTTCTGGGCAGAAGTGTTACAGAGTATCTCTCTCAGCAAAATGAAGAGTTTTTCAGAGTTTTGTTTTTTCAGCAGCTGTTTTGTTCTGCATAAGCGGCAGCCTCGCCTTGGTTTAAATAGGCAAGGCAGACACGCGTATCACGCGCCTCTCACCGCCAGACGACAAATTGGCACGCCTTTTGATGGCTTGACTTTTGATGGCTGTCGGGCACGTCTTTTGATGGCACGCCTTTTGATGGCACGTCTTTTGAGGGTGCGACTTTTATGGGTCCGACAAGACTCGGTAAACTGTCCCGACATTGATTCCGGTTAGCTCCTATATGGGTCCGACAAGACTCTGTAAACTGTCCCGACATTGATTCCGGTTAGCTTCTATATGGGTCCGACATGACCCAGTAAACTGTTTTCTACAATGGTCCGACATGACCCAGTAAACTGTTTTCTACAACGGTCCGACATGACCCAGTAAACTGTTTTCTACAACGGTCCGACATGACCCCGTAAACTGTTTTCTACAACGGTCTGACATGACCCCATAAACTGTTTTCTACATCGGTCCGATATGACCCCATAAACTGTCTTCTACAACGGTCTGACACGACCATACAGTGTCTCTTATCTACTTTTATTTGTCAGATTATTTTTTCTGTTTTGTTACTCTCTCCAAACTCAAGTTGGTTAGTTCCTAACCCCCTTGAGTTTGAGGGGGGCTGTTGAATGTGTTGAATAATGTGTTGAATGTAAATGTAAAAACTCCACCAAGTGTGGTAGGTAGATGTGAGTGTGTTAGGTGAGTAGGTTAGTGCTATAGTTAGTGCACCATATAGATAGTGGAAATATATAGTGGTAGATAGTGGAAATATATAATATGTAAGTGGTATATAATGGGTTTAATGGGTTATGATGATGTTTGTAATATCTCCTATATAAGGAGTGTCATTTAGTCTTGTAATAATAAGTGTGTATTTGTATCAATCAATAAGATCAATACATTAATTTCCTACAAAAGAAACTTCAAGAAATCATACAAATCCTATGTCCTGGTTGTCTTGGAAGATGTGACAGATCTTTCCTTCCAAATTCACCAGCTTAAAGAAAACCAGATGGACAAAAAAAGAGAGAAGAAGATAGAAGTCATACTCAACAGCAAACATTAAAACTCATACCTTTGATATTCCAATAGCTGAGTGAATTTTGTTACAAACAAGTTTCTTGGCCAAAATATGTACTGGCCATAATATCAGAGAAATTATTCTTGCCCATAACCAGTCCAATGCTGAAACAAGATAAGAAGGTTGCTTCTGACTTTTTGTAAGATATTTCCCCTGCAAACCAGACAAAATCAACTAAGCAATATATGAAGAGGAAACAAACATCATCCCAAAAGAAAAGCACAGATGGATAGGAAAAATGTAGTCAGATGACAAGTAATACAAGTAAATTGATTTTGCTGCATTGGACCCAACACCTGGTGGATCTTTATACTTTATTGATACAAAAATGTCTGTGACCTCAATTGTCACATAAATGATTGTATGAGTTGGTGAAAAGTTATGTTCTTGTCAGTGAGTTGTTCACGTTAGATGGGGGTGCATTGGTAGAAAAACCGTACCAAACCAAACCAAACAACCATATAGGTTCATTGTTAGTAACTAAGTTGATGTAGTTCAAGGTAAGGGATCTTTCATGTGGAATACTGAACAGAAATAGAAGATCCAAGAATAGGGAAAAAAGATCAACAGAGATAGAGCACAGGCTAATGGTTACTAACCTTAGAGAAAGAGGCTCAATAAAAGATTCTTATTAGATCCTTAATACCTTATCCTTTTAGTCTTTGTGCCAATCGATTCTTATAACAGGGCTAAAGCTCCTAATCGCAGAGTGAGTCTGTGATTATCACTCCAGAAAAATGAGAAACACTAATAAGATAAATGCTCATGTTGATGACTCGTAAGCACATGAAATAATTGAAAGAGCACAATATATATAGAGAGAAAGAAAATGAAAGTGCCAACCTCATAAATTCTCTTGAAGTTCATGTATGCCAAACTAATATTTATAAAGAAAAGTGCAACAAGCTTGTGAGCAGTGGAGCTCGTAGAAATCTGCTTTTGAATACCACTGCAGTAATGTATAGAAACAAGTAGAAAAGTCACAGAACTGAATGCAAGAAGAGGACAAAGGAAATAAAGCAAGTCATCCAGGCATGAGATTAGAATACCATTAAACCACTAAGATATATAAATTAGTCTTTGTTGGAATGTGTCCCACGTCGCTTGGAGTTGCCCCATCTGTGTTATTTATAAGGCTTTAGTTTCCCTCTCCTTAATTTACGGGTTTTAAGGAGAAGTGTGGGCTGGACTTTTCAACTGAGTATCAAAGCCAAACCCTAGCCACCCACCACCCTTGTCTTCTATTGCCGCAGCCCTAAACCACCTACCCACCACTGACAAATTTCTTCTTCCCTCCACCCACCGAAAGTTTTCCTCTTCTTCAAATTTCGGCAGTCCCTTTTCCTCACTACCGCAGCTTCCTTAGGTGCCGACTAGACCTCCCTGCCTTGGATCTAGTGCAATTTCCCCCCTTGGGTGTTGTTTTACTCTCTTTACCCTTCTAGGGTTCATGTGCTGATGTGGTAAGCACTTTCTAGTTTGATTTTCTATTGTGTTGGGCTACCGGTGTGTTCGGTAGCATCTCTTTTGTGTGACGCCGCTACTTCGGCTTCGTGGTATTTCAACATGTCTGACTTTGTTACATAAACTCAGAGTACTATGCCTTGTTCAGATGTTTTCTTGGCCTCCCATGTTCCAGTTCATCGGATTACCGGTGTGTTGCTCACTGGTCGCAACTTTGCTGCTTGGAGTCGATCTATACGTCTCTACCTTAGGGGTAGAGGCAAATCTGGATGGCTTTTGGAAACCGAGATACAACCTCCCGCTGATGATCCTAAGCGGGTTTAATGGGGTATTGACAATTGCACCTTACTTGGTTGGATGTTCAATTCTATGGAAGAACGCATCTATAACATGTTTATGTACTGTGATACAGTTCCTCGGTTGTGGAGTGCTCTTACCCAGATATACGCACGTGCCCACAATGATGCTAGGATTTTCGAGCTCTATCAGGATATTTCTCATGCCTTTCAAGAAGCTTTGGGTTTTACCGCTGCTGAATTTTTTGGATATCTTCAATCTCGCTGGGAGGAGTTAGCACAGTATGAGCCATTGAGTGATTTTCCAGCTGTTGCCGCTTCTATTGTGTCTGCTCGTCTTGCTCGTCAGCACACTTATCAATTTCTGATGGATTTAAAACTTGAATTCGAGTCTCTTCGTATTCAAATTTTGAACACATCACCTATGCCATCCTTCTATGAGGTTTTTGCTACTATTGACAGTGAGGAGCGTAGTCGTCGATTGATTCAACCGGTGGCTCCACTTCCTTCCTCTGTTCTTGCCTCATCTTTCGCTTCAGATCAGATGGCTCTTGCTGCCAAGTTTAGTTCTCGTGCTTCTAGTAGCAACGTTATTTGTCATCATTGTGGTGCAGCTGGTCATGTCCAAGCATGGTGCTTCAAGCTTCATCCTGAGTTGAAGCAACGCTTTGCAAGGGCACGCCTTTCAGGCTCTCCCCATACTGCTATCATTGCAAACCCCTCTAGTACTCCTCAGCCGACTCATCCTATTGATCTTCATCAGCTTCAATCTCAGATTGGTCGCCTTCAAAAGCAACTTGGTTCATTCACTACCATGTCTCCAAGTGTTCCTTCCACTGCTACACTCGCTATAGGTATTCCTACAGCCTTTCATGTTCGCACTGCACCTACTTGGGTATTGGATTCTAAGGCCAATAATCATATGACCGGTGAGTTCTCTTGTTTATTCTCTCATGTCTCTACTACTGCTCAGACTTTATGTCTTGCTGATGGGTCTATTTCACATGTCCAACATAAGGGTGATGTGTCCTTGTCGTCTGATATTACACTTACTTCTGTCTTACATGTGCCCCGTTTTGCTTATAATCTTCTCTCTATGAGTCGCCTTGCTAAAAACCTTCATTGTGCTGTTATTTTCTTACCTACTCATTGCTTATTATAGGACCCGACTTCGAAGAAGATTTTTGGCAGGGGGTTTGAGCGCGACAGGCTATACTACTTCGGGGACCCACCACCTTCTCATCCTACCACTTTTGGCCTGCAAGCAGCTTTGTTACCTGAGTCATCTCCTTATATGTTTTCTTTTCAAACTTTAGCCTTGTGGCATGCTCGTTTAGGACATGCAAACTTTAATTATTTATATTTACTTTTTCCGTCACTTAATAAAGCTTGCAAGGATCATCAGTTTCATTGTGTTGTTTGTGAACTGTCTAAACATACTCATACTTCTTATATTCCTCGCATGTATCGTGCCTCCTGTATGTTTGACCTTATTCACTCTGATATCTGGGGTCCTTCTCCTCTTTTGGCTTTTTCTGGGCATCGCTATTATGTAACTTTCATAGATGACCATTCTATGTGTACTTGGGTTTATTTGCTTAAAAAGAAGTCTGATGTGCTTCCATTTTTTGTTCGATTTCTCCAAATGGTCAAAACCCAATTCCACACTGTTGTACGCAATGTTCGTTCTAATAATTTTGGGGGGGGGGAGGGGGAGGGGGAGGGGGAGTACATCTCTGATGCATTTCGCTCCCAACTTAATTAGCAGGGAATTTTGCAGCAACTCACTTATACTTACACCCCTGAACAAAATGGGATTGCTGAATGTAAAAACCATCATATTATGTCTGTTGTCCGGTGTCTTCTTTGTGGGATAAATGTCCCTAAGTCCTACTGGCATATGGCTATGCTTACTGCTGTTTACCTCATTAATCGAACACCTAGTCGGATTTTTCACGGGTTGACCCCTTTTCAATTACTTCGACCAGATACCGTGTTATTTCCTCTTGTGCCTTGTGTGTTTGGTTGAACTTGTTTTGTTCAAGATTGTAGTCCAACTCGGACCAAGTTAGATAACAAGTCTCTTAAATGCATCTTTTTGGGCTATTCCGCTCACTGTAAAGGCTATAGGTGCTATGATCCGTTGTCTCGTCGTTTTTATCATTCTATGGATGTCATATTCTGAGAAGATATGCCATTTTTTGGTTCTAACCTTGTGTTTCAGGATTCCGCCTCGCGTGCACCGCCTCCTGCTGTGTCACCGAGTGCTCGCCCTATTCCTATCATTGATTCCTTTGCTCCTTCCTCATCGCCTGTATCTGCACCTGCTAGTCCTCCACTATTACAGACATACTCTCATCGCCCTCGTGCTCCGCCCCCTCCAGCATCTTCTTCGCCCTCAAGCCAAGGTACACCCTCTACTATTCCCTCCCCAGTTCCTTCCTGGTATCCAACCCGTGAACACCGTCCCCCTAATCGGTTTGGTTGGTTTAGTAGTACTAATCACCCTATTTCCCAGTTTTTATGTTATAATGCCCTTTCAGCTTCTCATCGGTCTTTTGTTGGCCAACTTGAGTCGGTCTCTATCCCGCGGTCTGTGTCTGAGGCTCTCCAGAATCCCCAATGGGTTGCCGCTCTGCCACCTGAAATGGCTGCTTTGGAGCATAATCACTTGGGATCTTGTCTCTTTACCTTCAATGCGACGACTATTGGGTGCAAGTGGGTTTTTACTATCAAATACTTGGCTGATGGTACAATGGACTGCTATAAGGCTCGTCTTGTTGCTAAGGGCTTTACACAGGTTCCTGGCAAGGACTTTGGGGCTATGTTTGCACCGGTTGCTAAATTGACCACTATTCGTTTACTTATTTCCTTGGCTGCCTCTTCTTCTTGGCACCTTCATCAACTTGATGTCAAGAATGCTTTTCTCTATGAGGACTTACTTGAGACGATCTACATGGATCCTCCACCCGGGTTTCGGTGAGGGAGGGGTATCGCAAGGTCTGGCTGCGTACAGAAGTCTCTATGGCTTGAAGCAATCTCCTCGTGCATGGTTCCATCGTTTCAACTCTGTTATCCTATCCATGGATTTTACTCAGTGTCACTCCGACCATACATGTTTCATTCGTCGTCAGCCTACTGGTCGATATATTATTTTGTTGGTCTATGTGGATGATATCATCCTTACAAGAGATGACACCATTGGTATTGCTAAGGTAAAACAGGAGCTTAGTCGAGTTTTTGACATCAAGGACTTGGGTCCTCTCAAATATTTCTTGGGGATTGATGTAGCTTGTTCTCGCAGTGGGATATCATTGTCCCAACGGAAGTATACTTTGGATCTTCTTCGAGACATTGGTATAATGGCGTGCAAGCCTACATTTACTCTTATGGATCCGAATTTGAAACTTTTGGCTGAGTCTGGTGAGTTGCTTTCTGATCCAACTCGCTACTAGAGATTGGTAGGACGTTTGATCTATTTGACTAATATACGACCAAATTTGACATTTGTTGTAAGTGTGGTTAGTCAGTTTATGCATTCACTTCATACTGCTCACCTTGATGCTGTTTACCACATCTTGAGATATCTCAAGTCATGTCCAGGTTTGGGTTTATTCTTCAATGGTGAGATTCAGACAGGATTGTCCTGTTTTACTGATGCAGACTATACAGGTTCATTGACTGATAGACGTTCCACTTTTGGAGTATGCACCTTCCTTGACACCCATCTTTTGTCATGGAAAAGCCAAAAAACAAGCGGTTGTTTCGATCATCTCATTAAGTCGAATACCGCGCCATGGCTCATGGGACATGTGAGTTACTATGGCTTCGGTTCATAGCAAAAGCTACACGTATTCCATCCAGAATGATGTAATTCATCACCGATATGAGGCATAGGCAGCCTGTGGATGACTTTTGAATAAGTTTGAGAGTTCGGATCTACATCTATTGTAGCCAGGTAATCAGGCTTCTCCCCTCGTTCTCGTAAAATAAGATCAGAATAAGTTACCTAAAGAAAATGAGAAGGAAAAAAAAATCATTACAGTAGCAGTGATCAACTAGAGGAAGACATGCCTGGTCAATTGATCTATCCTTTAGGTAGTGTTTAGATCTTGAATTTGAGGAGAGATTTGTGGAGAGAAAGGAAAATGGAGGGAAAAGTGAACAAAATTTAACTTATACTTCATTCTGTTTTCCCAATGTTAATGTATATATAGTATATATTCCTAGATATATTAGGAATTGATTTTTTAGATATATTTGGAAATAGCCATAGTTGGGTTTCTTGTAGGATACTTTTTCTTATAGTTAGGTTTCTAGTAGGATACTTTTTCTCAGTCTATATATACAGGCCTTCTATTGTATAAGATTAATTCATTGAATATAATACATATTATTCTCTCTCTCTACTATTCTAACATGGTATCAAAGCTATAGGTTAAGCTCTTGGTGTTCTTCGCTTTACCGGTGGGTGTGCCGCCCGCATGGACCTCAACCTATTTCGTTGTCATATTTTCTTGTCAGTATTGCTTGGTGGTGATCCCTTCCTTTGTCCACTAATTTATTCCTATCCCAAATATCTCAATTATATTTTTTTTACTCACAATCCACTTTTTTGTGTGTTTCTACTCCATTTTGTCTTTCCCTCTATTTCAACCTCTAATAGGTTTCTATCTTCAAACCTATTTGAGTTTGAGGGACGTATTATACCTCTATTATGGTGAGCATGGTGATATACCATGTGAACCACCTAAGCCCCAAATCGCTTCCATGACAACCTAAGCCGCACTCAGTCTTCTGTTGCCATCATCGTTCAACACCACGTCATAAGTTATGTGTGTCACGCTTGCTAGTTCAACATCCAATTCTCTACATCGGCCCGGTATGACTCCTTTAAATTGTCTCAACATTGATTCCGGTTAGCCAATCTCTACAATAGTCCGGCATGACCCCGTAAACTGTCTCGAAATTGATTTTGGTTAGCTCCTACAATAGTCTGACATGACCATAAACTGTCTCCCGACATTAGCTCTGACCTCTGATCTCGGCATTAGTTCCAACCAGTTTCTATATTGGTCCAGCACGACCTTAAATTGTCTCGGCATTAGTTTCGGTCAGTTCCTACAATGGTCCAAACGACCATAAATTGTCTCCCGGCATTAGTTCTGGCCTCTGATCTATTTCAAGCGCCCTTGCACTTCCATTCGGATTTTGCAATCTATTTGTCTTTTATTTTATTTAGTTTTATTTCATGTTTTAGTTTCTCTCTCCAAACTCAAGATGTTAAATTATCCTCTTTGAGTTTGAATGGAGATGTTAATGTATATATGGTATATATTCCTAGATATATCCGGTACTAATTTCCTAGATATATTTGGAAATATCCATAGTTAGGTTTCTTGTAAGATATTCTTTTTTATAGTTAGGTTTCTAGTAGAATACACTTTCTCAGCCTATATATACTGGCCTTCTATTGTATAGGATAAATTCATTGAATACTACACATATTATTTCCTCCCTCTCTACTATTCTGACACCCAAAAACACAACCTTAAAAAAGGATGCCAGTCAGCCAGCCACCCACCCCCACCACCGGGCCACCTCGAACCACCTGTCTGCCACCACTTGCCACTTTAAAATCATGCTAATGAAGATCCACTTTCACCTTGGGCAAAAATGGTTTCCATAGCCCCATAAAAATGAAATCCCAACCAAGTTCCATGAAAAAAGAGTACTATACATCTCATTTCACGTTAACTATAAAAAATTTCTGATTTATTCCATCTAGTTATTAAATATATGACTGCTCTGTGATCTTTTCCCTTAATAGTTTTCCGATGTATATTTGTCATATACACATATTTGTGAAAGAAAATATAGAATTAAGCTCTTCGATTATACCATTTTTGTAAAAAAACTGCCAAAATATATTGCTAACTCTAAATGCCATAAATTGAAGAAAATACCACCAACAGGGCAATCATACATTTTTTTTCGTTTCTTTTATATTTTCCTTTCTATTAATCATGCAGAATTAAATCCAGCTTATCTGCTCTCTATTGCCAACAAATTTTGTTCCACACTCTATATATTAGAAATAGGCTAACACAATTGTGGTTATGAAACAGTAGTGAAACCAGAACAGTAGACGTATTCATACCCCACTTTTGGGTAACCAAGTACTAATTACCTTCTAAAATGAAAATAATAATAATAATAAAAAAGATACAATTTTTTTTATTTTTTATACTTTTCTATTTTTATGAGTAGCATAGTATAGAAGTATGAAGTTGGTAAATCCACCTAACTAAGCTAGAAAGAAAATCAGGGTGAATTGGGAATGCTGATATAACAGGGTAAATTGGGAAATTTAGCCAAAAGCTAAATAAAATTAAGAAAATTCACTCATTCAATTTGTCTGCTGCCACACATATGTATTGTTGCTTAAAAACTTAGAATTGGGACAAGTAAATTAGCACAATCATGAGTGAAACTCAACAGAAATCTGAATTATGAGGATATAAGAATGAAGTTGGCAAATTCAACAACAAACTCATATTCCAAACTAGAAAAGACAATCAATAATTGAATGGTATTAGGTAATCCTGTAAGATTTCAATTGACATGGGTCCAAGAACTCCAAGACTACTTTTTTGTGAAAAATAGAGAGTGAGAAAATCTTTTTGAAAAAGAAAAACAAAGAAATAATCATTAAAAAACAGGCATCAAATCTCACCCACCATGGTAAAGCATATAGCTAAAATGACTTAAATATCCTTAAAATTACAATCACTGAAACAAATTGAGATACATAGATATAAAATAAACACACTTAAAAAACTAGTAACCCAAACATGTCCTTAACTTCTACCAACCATGATCCCCACACCAATCATGAAACAAAACATATACGATAAACTAAAAAAAATAAAAAAATCCACATAATTAAAATTAAAAAAGTAAATTCTGAATCTAAGCTGACCTGAGAAAAGTGAAGAGAAAGAGAAGGGAAGGGAAGATTATTACCAGTGTAGACACAGGTGACATAGATGAGGGATTCTCTGGGACCAGACATGGCGGCCAGTGGTGATGAGTACCCAGGTCCCCCCTTGCAACAACCATGATTGTTCTTCACCTCCTCTGCAATTGACCCATGTTCCATCACCACCATATCTGTAGCCATCTCTCTCTCTCTCTCTCTCTCTCTCTCTCTCTACAATGGCAACACTAGATCAGAAAATCTACAATGGCAACACTAGATCAGAAAACCCACTTGAAATAAGTGATAACCCTCTCTCTCTCTCTCTCTCTCTGGGGGAAAAATGTGATCTTTTATTTATAACCACCGCTGGTCCGAGCTGGCACTGTGAACAATTATAATTGAGACAAATTGTCTATTATCTATTATCTATTATTATCGACGTTGGCTGCATGTGGCCAGAATTATGCACACTATTCAATACAATCAATTTTTTCAACTCATTTAATCTATTTTTGCAGCATAAATGGTACACAAAAATTGTACCAAACAATCTTGCGCATATTCTAAAAAAAAAACTATATAAGAAGATAGAATAAGCTAAAGCAAACAAGGCCAATGTCTTCTGTGACAATCGTCCATTGTAAGACTTTCAACTTCAGCTGCATAGTGTTCATAGGTTGGAAGTGCATTATGTGCTATTAAATAAATTGATTTGCCTAAACTGAAGTTGGTTTTATGCTTTTTTTAAAGATAAATAAATTTTTTCTAAAAACAAATAACATAAACAAGTAAAATTTTCTACTGCATTACTGACCTGAATTTTCAGTTCCTGCAAAACCTGGCACCTTCAGAATTCTATCTTGGTTGCTTTCAGCTGCATATGGGTTTTAAGTGAATACATTTGTATTCATATTTTCAACAAGTCTAATGTTTATACTTTGGTTTACAAATACCATCGGGAAGATTTCATTAATTACCTGTGCTTGAACTCACTTCACATCGTGAACTTTCACAAGTATCAACTTTGTCATGATTGATATAAACCTTGAAACCTGCCAAGAGAAACTTAGCATGAAGGAAACCATATGAAACCATAGCAAAAATAACCATTCAAAGTCCTATATGACAAGAGCATGCAAGTTAATTCGTTTGGAATGTTTTGATATGAAGGAATAAAATAAAATAAACCAATTTCATTGGCAATAAATGTCATAAGCACATGAACATAATAAGTTTTCTCTTATAGGCATATTATCAAACACAATGTGTGCAAGGTATACATATTAACAAACACTGATTTAACACAAACGTACAAATCGAATACCAACATCTGCAAACAAAAGAAATTGAAGATCATGATGTGTAACCATCTAATGTATAAACAAAACAAAAGGTTTGTAATAATGTATTACCAGGTGGTGCAATTTGGGAGTCTTCTGTTTAGGAGCTTATCTATGTACACGGTGAATAAAAATCCGTAGACGTTGAATATATAGGACTAGTGTATGCCCGTGCCTGAAGGCACGGTGCAATTAATAATGAGATTAAAATATACTAGTAAGATTTTCTTTGTTCGATCTTTTCCAATGGTGGTGGACAGTCACAGAGTGGAGGTGGCGATGTGTTCCTTATTTCAACACCAATTTCAAAAACTTTTTCAAAATCATAAAAAATCAACACTCATTTTCCATTAAGGATAAAAATAAAGATCAAATATTATGAAGATCAAACTAAAAATAAAAATACATTTCTAAAATCAAAACCCATTTTATGAAGATCAAATATTATTTCAGACCCAAATCAAATCAAACCAAACCAAATAACATAGGTTACACCTATAAAACAATCTGGAAAGGTAATTGGTATGTATATAGCTAATTCAGTTGCTTCCTGGAGTATATTAAAAAAGATTAGCCTTGGTAAGCTAATTCAGTTGCTTCTTGGAGTATATAGCTTAATGTGCTTGACTTCTTTAGGTTATACATCAAACAACCCCCATCAACCACTTCAATATCAGGAGATGCATTTGAGCCGGAATGGGCAGAGTACAAAATCAAGGAAACCAACATGTTTACTGTAGACAAATATCAACAGGTGAGTTCCTTCAATACTTCAAGGATTTGTTGTTCTCTTTGGCAAATTTTCCCTGGGAAAAAAACTTTTGCCATAATTTTCCCTGAGAATTCTTGGCTGATGATGGAACATGTTCCTTTTAACTCATCAACAACTATACTGCATGCTGTTCCAAAGCTGTGGAAAATTTTAGATTTTATTTGTTTTCATTTCCTTTAGTTAGTCAGCTGCACTTATAACTTTGTTTTTTCTGTCACTCAGAAGCATGCTAAAGAATTGATGGTCAGGGTAGAATTCCAGGGAAATCTTTAATTGGAGGCATAACACTGTTCACTCTAGACATTGGTTTGAAAAAAGAAAAAAAAAAACACTGGTTTTCCATATGACAAAATTCCTCTTGCTGATCTTTGTAGAACTGTCATTTCCTCCATTGATCAATTAGTTGCTTTTATAGATTTGTATAGGTTTGCAGTTGAATCAATATTTGTAGAACCATTTATTTTTCTTAATTTCCAATTTCAAAAGAAAATGTAGGATTCACCAACTTTAACATGCTAACTTGTACATATCCGCCATTTAGTCTGTGTATAGTTCTCTTTGTTTCCTTGTGGGATGGCTTGGTTGAAACTTGGGATTCATAAAATAAAAATCCATTATTTTGGCATGAAACGATTAGTAAATTGAACACGCCAATCAAAGAACACACCCCACTCACATGGGTTATAGTGTAATTGATTTCTGTGTGAGAGTAGAATAACTAATCTAAAATACACAAACCAATCAATCAAAGAACACACCCCACTCACATGGGTTATAGTGTAATTGATTTCTATGCAAGTAGAATAACTGATCTAAAATACACAGGAATCGCAACATTAACATGTAAGAATAACTGATCTATATAAGATGCTATGCAATAACTTTTAATAGAAGCAAGAAGGAAGAGAATCTACATTACCAGATAAAAGCATGCCAAATTTGTAGCAAAGAAGCTTACAATATTATGAAATCATTCCTTGAACTTTTTATCATTCCTTGAACTTTGCAGCATGTTTATAGCATGTTTGTCACTTTTTATCATTCTAAAGAAATTTGCAGCATGTTTGTCACTTTTTATCATTCCTTGAACTTATGTGGTTCTTCCAAAGGCAAACATCTTAAGTTCCAAGAAGACAGATTTACTTATTAAGGAAATGAGAGAGATAAGACAGGATTAATGCAATACTATGAAAACAGGATAGCTCACAGTAGCATTCAGCAAACATGTGGTTTATTTTAATATACCAAACAAAATCACAATGTTCATTGCAAATGACTGTACAACCAAAATTAATTAGACAAACCTGAAATTAATGAACTGGTAGAGCATCAAAGAATTCATGGGCAATGATGATTGTTGGCACTGAAAGAAAGAAAGAAATAAATAAAGAATGAAGACAGAGCATATAAGAACTCATATGGTCAGAGAAAGACATAATCAATTTCTCTAACCCCTTAAAAAAATATATCGATACAAAAGAAGTTCACCTACACAATGTTGCCAGTGACTAAAAATTTACATTCATGCATCATTTTATACAACAGTCTGCATGTTAGAGAGAGAGAGAGACAAAGAGGGAGGGGGATTACATACATCAGATCCATCTTTGAAGGAACGAATGGCAGAGAGAATGTTGACAGAGATGCAGAGAATGGCAGCCGTAGAGGTTACGATGCTGAAGCATCGGCAAACGACCAAGAAAGGATCAGGTCTGGATCTAACAGAGAAACCTGAAATTGGAGGAAGAGAGAGACGGAGGCGGAGGCGGTTGAAGCGCCGGAGTGTTGTTTCTCGCCCTGTGCGTTGTTTCTCGCCATTTTCTGGGACTTTCTCAGCCCCGAGAAAATTTCTGTGTAGCTCTCCCAAACACACACGGTAAAAGAAACCCTAAGCTTGAAAGAGATAGGAGGAAGAGAGAGAAGTATCTGTGAAAGAGAGATGTAGAGGGAGAGGGAGAGAGAGAGAGAGAGAGAGAGAGAAAGAGAAAGAGAGGGGTGCGTGTTCAAAATTTGAAAATTGAAACACAGAGAGATTTTGAGCAGAGAGGAGCACGTGAGAGAGATTTCCAGCCACATTAGGTGAGAAACATTTTGAACCATTAGATCTTGATTGTAATTGATCTCAACCATTGAAATGTCTTTGTAGGACAAATGAGAATGGAACATTTTTAGCCCTTGGATTGAAACAATCTAATGATCCACATTTTGACACACAGACATTTTCAATTTTGAATTCAAAATCACCCTTCCATTGTTATATAGATATATACTGCTGTCAGGACACCTTATTACGTGAGGCAAAGATCTCAACACACTTTGCCCTGCTCGCAAATTTTAACGTGTTATGAGTTTCCTCCATATTACTGGATGCAGGAGTAATTGTACAAATAAGCTGCGGAGAAAGAACAAAAAAGAAAGGTAAGAGACATGTCAGATCTTATTGCATGATATTTCTTTTGGTTGTGTACTGCATTATGGTTCAGAATGAGGTAGATGAACAAAGTATATATAATAATGTTACAGTTAAAAATATTTACAGCATTAAAAAAATATAGCTGCTAAGTTTTCTCTTGTGGACTTATAAACACAAATTAGATGAGTTCTGGGAAGAAACATCTATGAAATCAAGCAAAGTAAACCTAACATTATTCTTTTGATTCTCATACTCACTGAAACATGTCCATGGCCACTCAGTGAAGATTGCAGGAGGCAGGTAAGCTTGGAATCTCGATATGGAACATGAGAAGCCTTCCCCTCACCTTCTCACCAAAAGTACCACATATATGTGTATATGCCATAAGCATTAGCATTAAAAGCAAAAAAAACATTAGACTTCCAAACGTAGGAGATACAGTAAAAAAAATTACGACTCCATAATGGAAGCAATACTCTATATGAGAGTGAGCAAAGATTGCAGCAAAATGAAAAAATAATAGGCCCAAGAACACTTCACAAATCAGAGTGCACGATTGGAAACAAAACAGCCAACAGAGCAAGAAGAACAATCTCATTATTGACAGCCTCAAAATCAAACCCAAAACCCAAACTGTTACAAACCCAAAAAACTGAATCGGTTGCGAGAGAGAGAGAGAGAGAGAGAGAGAGAGAGATTACCTCTGTCAGTTTGAATCTTTTTTGCAGGATAGACAATCACAGCTCAATAAAGTACACTCACAATTGCACAGCAGCCTACTACAACAAAACAGAAATGGAGATTAATCAAAATTGGGCACAAAACAAACATGCAGTGACTATAGATATTAGACACCTCACTACAGCTTGAGGAAAACAAACTCTTCAATGGCCGAGATCTCCCCGAATCCCGATCCTCTTCAAACACTCCTTGTTGGGTTGCTCATCCACTCCAATCGCCATCACAGCTTGCTTTCGCGGAGCAATTCGACCAACGCTCATAAAGCTCACGTTGATATTCTCTTCGGCCAATATGGTTCCCACCTTGCCAATCATACCCGGCTGATCAACCTGCCTGCAGAGAATAATACTACCTTCCAAGCTCACATCAACTTCAAAAGATCCAACTTTCGTCAAATGTGGAATCCCATCCTTGACCCGTCCCTCCACTGTAATATCCCGACTCTGAAATTGCACTGGCAAATTTTGATTCCACGTTTGCAATCTGGACCTGGATGGACATGAGTGGACTTTCTGGTGAACCATCTAAAAGTATACGTTCTTCGGATATCCGAAGACCTCTCTGTTTAGCAGTGAAATTTGCATTCACCAAGTTTACAAAAACACTGGATATGGGCTCAATCAGACCCTTGGTGGTCATGGCTCGAAGCAGCCTTGTGTCAAGGTCATCGGGAGCTCTAGCAGAAGCATACGTCACTTTCACAGATTTCACACTGCTCCCACCTGCCACTAATTGGACAGCTAGTCTACCAAGTTTCTCAGCAAGTTCAACAAATGGTTTGAGCTCTGTAAGCACCTGCAGTTGTGAGGAAAAAAACATAAGATTAAATTGAGTTTTTAATGGTGGAACAGGGGGGAGGGGAATTACTTTGTGAATTATATTTTTCTTTTGGGGGGACGGGAATTTTCAACAGAATAAAACAGAGGGTTGGTTTTGAAAATTCATACTACATTGGATCAGCAGTCCCCAAATTAAGTAGCTACTAAATGATAAGACCAGAAATAATTTAATCATATACAGACATCAAAAAATCGATCATTTTCATACACAAACAAGCAGAATAGCAAATTGTTCATCCAGGAGTGAATTGTCAAAAGTCCTTCCATTGCACAATAAAATAAAAAAAATTCTAGTTAATTAGATTACTGGATAAAAATTGTTGATAATATTATAAATAACTCAAAGCATCAAAAAAATAGTTGGTTGATTATGTTGAGATTTTCTTGGATATAACATTCTACCTCACTATGGAAAACACACTCACTTATCAAAACAAATAAATCAATAAAAAGAAAAAAATTAGAGGTGTAGAGCACACACCACTGTAAAAATGTATGGTAAAACAAAAGCTTGATACCTCAGCAGGAACCATGGCGCATTGACTGCAGTAGCAGCAAGCTCCCCTCTTAAGGCTCCAACAACAGCTTCAGCTACTTCAATTGCCACTCCTTCCTGCACATCAAACCCAAATATTAAATGATAACATGATGTCAAAAAACATATAAAGCATGAACAGGTGTCAAGTTTTGTCATTTTAACACACCTGAGCTTCCATAGTACTGGCACCAAGATGCGGGGTTACAGTTACTCTATCATGTAGTATCAATTTGCTGTCTTTTGGTGGTGGCTCTTCAGTGAAAACATCAAGTGCAGCCTGCAAGAAAGAGGAATGTTATTCACTTTCTTCCACAAATAACAGATTTTTAGTGGTTTTTGAGCAAGAAAGAACCTGAGCAACAATGCCCGAATCCAGTGCCTTCACTAAAGCTTCTTCATCAATTACTCCCCCACGAGCAACATTGACAATTCGAACTCCGTTCTTCATCTTTGCAAAAGTTTGGTCATTGAGAATTTTTGATGTAGCAGAAGTGAGAGGCATGTGAAGTGAGATGAAATCAGAGAGAGAGATTACCTCTGTCAGTTGGGTCACCTGATTTCTTTTCAGCAGCAAGATCTGAATCTTCTGTTACAAACCCAAAAAACGTAAAATTACTTTGATAATATGCACTATTTTAATTGAGGCATTTTACAGAACATGGTGTATGCACAAAGACGCACAAAATAAAAGAGCTTGATTGTACCAAAATAGGCACAATACGTATAATGAAATTCGCAGGTTTAAATAGAGATGAGGGAGGTAGAAGAGAGACCAAACCAAAAATTCTCATTGTTTGTGCCACAACAACCTAGCAAATTCCCAAAAATGACAATCAACAAAAAATTAAAAAGAAATATACTAAACCTAGGTCATTAAAACTCAAATCACACTAAACTCATATCATAAAAACCTTAGATATGCCAAAAAAATTGCAATCAAATTGGAAATATATGGACATTCAAATTTCGTAGAACAAATTAAAATCCAAAATTGGAAATTAAAATCCAACTTGATGATGAATCCCCATTCTGTCTCGGCAACGACCACGAACATTGCAATCACAACCGCATAGCACCGAAATATGCCATCAAAACAAAACAATAGATATATCTATATAACAATGGAAGGGTTAGTTTGAATTCAAGGATTGAAAATATATATGTGTCAAAATTTGGACCTTTAGATTGCTTCCATCCAAGGACAGAAAATGTCTTACTCTTATATATTTTGATCCAATGGCTGAGATTAATCCCAAATTTATATCAATAGTTCAGGTGAATGGATCTCCCGCCCAAACAGCTCTTTGCTCTGTCTCCCACGTCTGGCTAAACAAATCTGCTCTACACATTCTCTCTCATCTGCCTTACCTCTCCCTCACCAACGGCATTTTCTTCCCTATGGCTTACTACCTCCTCCATCGTTAGCGCGATCAGATCCGATCCTCCACCCCTCTCCACGTCGTCACTCTCTCCGAACTCGCTGCCATCGCCTCCCTCATCGCTTCCTTCATCTACCTGTGGTGAAATGGTTTCGTCCAATCCTTCATCACCCGTGCTTCTCACGACGCCGGCTTCATCTAGGTTTGATCGTTCTCTTTCTTTCTCTGTGTTGTTTTGATATCATATCAAACGTGTTTACAAATTTCAGTAGAGAGCTTTCTTTTCTACATCACCATTTTTTTGTGTTGATATCAAGTCTCTTTGCAGGTACCAAGAGTAGGAGATTCGTTGCTGCAGCACCAGCGAAGCCCGATCAACATCGAAATGGCGGTTTTGACTCCTACTGAGTCATTTCTACGATCTTCGGTACGGTTCTGTGCTCTCTATGTCTTTGTGGTGAATTTTAGGGCTTTCAAAGAATGTGTTTGCAGACCATTTAGATCAGTTGATTTTGGAAAACAAAATTTGCATTTTTTTTAGTTTGTAACAGTGGTGAATATGTAATTCTCATGTTGAATCTTTTCAAAATTATATAAATTGAGGGAGTTTAGTGGTTGTTTTTATACAAGGCCTTTAAATTTTATTTATTTATTTATTATTATTATTATTTTTTTTGTGGTTTAAAAGCCACATTACTTTACAACCCATTTAGATCGGTTGATTTTGGAAAAAAAATAAAAATAAATAAATTGCATCTTTTTTAGTTTATGACAGCGATGAAATGAGCAGAAATGGAGATGTAATTCTCATGTTGAATTTTTGAAAAATATATAAACTGGGAGAAAGTTTGGTGGTTGTTTTGTTTTTTATTTATTTATACAAGTTCTTTTTCACTCTTCAACTGAGATTTTTAATTTGTTTTCCGGTTTAAAAGCCAAATTACTTTACTGACCCATTTAGATCGGGTGATTTTGGAGAAAAAAAATTGCATTTTTTAGTTATATTATACCGATGGTGAAATGAGAATATGGAGATATAATTCTCATTTTGAATCTTTCTAAGAAATGTATAAATTGGGAGAGAAAAAATTTAATTATTATTTTTATAATAATAAAATTATCGATTCAAATTTAGATATAGAAGAAATAAGCATCGACACTTATATAAGATTATATTATCTATATAATAAGAGGGAAGGTTTTTGAAAATGTATAAAGTGTATGTGAGATACATTTTGATGCAATGGGGGGGTTGGAGTTACATACCAAGATACACGTTTAGTTGGCTGGCCAAACCTATGGGGGGGGGGATGAGTACGGGAACTTTGGTCAATTTCACATGGATTCTGACTTTTCATGTTTGTGAACTAATAAATGAAAGTTTTGTTCTTTTCTTAATGAGTTTCTTCATAGGTCACGATCTTACATCGGTTCCATCACCGCCTTGCAAAGGAGCTTGAAGTAGCTAGGGTAACAAAGTAAATGAACATCGCCTAATAGATAACTCTCGAAATTTCACATTGATCACATAACAATTTGACATTTATGCTTCGCTTGAATTTTTATTTTATTTTTTTCAAATGTTTCTCGAAAATAGCACTCATATCCATGTTAATTCTTTTTTTATTTTCGTAACAAGATTCGTCTCTCGAATAAGGGTGTTGATTCAAAGCTTCTATCCCAAATATCGCTCAAGAAATGCGAATAAGACTAAGGTATGGCTTTCTTTCAATCCTTAAAATTTCATTGCCATGTAATATGAGTTTCCTCCAAATGTTAATATATTGTTCTTTTTTAATCGGCAAAGAATAGGGAGCCCAAGAGACCATTGATAGTCCATGTTGGACGACTAGGAGTTGAGAAGAGTTTGGATTTACTCAAAAGGTAACGCTTTTTTATTTCAAATGATAAGTATTTTACGCTTTTGCAATTTAGGAAACATTACTTGCAAAATATTGACGGAATAATGCTTTTTCATAATTATTATAAGTTGTAAGCATTGACATTTGGGATGTATGATTGAACAAAGGTCATGGACCGTATAATCGGAGGCACGAATTGCTTTTATTGGAGATGGACCATACAGTATTTCTCTAAGGACTTATTGGTCATTTAGTTTTGTCAACATTGCTTAACAATCTCTATAGAATATAGTATAAAATGATTCTTTGTATTAAAACCACAAACCGCTATCTAACTAAATGAATTATTTATTTTTATATTTTTGCTTACATCCAATGATACACAAATTGGGCCATGATGATCGCTCAATTTATTTTCCAAGAAGAACCATGGGCAAAATTTATTCATGTAGAATGATTTCTTCGTGGCAGGAGAATTGAAAAGTCGTTCTCAAGATGCCCGCCAGTATTCACAGGGATGTTAGGAGGTGAACCCTCAACTTTCCAATAAGGCCAAGGGGAATAAAAACACTCAACCAACTAGGGGAGGAATGAATATTGAGATTTTGAACTTCCAAAATGTTACTTATCGATATATCGGTTGATACATATGAGTGATAAATCTTGATATGTATCCCAATACGATTGATATATATAGGATTTGAATTTTTGAATGGTGGTGGCAATTTGCGGTGTTGCATCACTTCGGGAAGAGATCTATGTCATTTTTAGCCATTGAAGTGTGTGATCATGAAACCATTGGGGTTGAAGATGACTTATCGATGATGGGTCACAAGTCGGTGAGAAGAAGAGGAGATCGAACTTGGAACAAGTGAAAACACTTGAGAAGAACTTTGAGTTGGGAAACAAGCTTGAATCGAGAGAAAATGCAATTGGCACTCTTGGGCTGCAACCAAGACAAATAGCTATATGGTTTGAGCAGGAGGGCTAGGTGGAAGACAAAGCTTAGAGAAAGACTATGATGTTCTTAAGAGATGCTTTGATGCTATCAAGGCCGATAATGATGCTCTCCAATCTCGTAACGAAACTTCAAGCCGAGGTATGGTTTTGAAATTTTGTTTTTTGAAAACAAAAATAATGAGGAGTTCAAAACACTCATCGCTTTCGCTTTTTGTTTGAAAACAATTTGTTGAAAATTTGGAAAAGTTTTTGAAAGTGTTTTTCTAAAAGACGGTGTTTTAGAAATTGCCGACAAAGTTTTCAGATCATTTTTTAAAACAAAATTTGAAAACAAAACCCAAGGGAATTAATTCCAAAATTATTTTGATGCTTTGGGAAGTTGCATGTGTTGATAATCGTTAGATTTTAGTTTGGACAAAATTCCTTCTTTATTGCCAATTGAGTAAGCAACTTTTCTTTTCTTTTGTTTTTGTTTTTGTTTTTGTTTTTGTTTTTGTTTTTGGGTGGATTGATTAAGAAGAAGAAAAAAAATCAATTTGAATCACTTTAGATAGCCATAATTATGGTCGCCATTTTGGGTGTTGTTTACGTTTTTCAAGTTTTGAAACAAAAACAATGAGTAGTTCAAAAACACCAATTGTTTTCATTCTTTGAAAGTAACTTTGAAAATTTAAAAACAATTCAAATAAGCTTTTTTCAAAAATTTCAATTTTCAAAAAGCAGGTTGGCAAGCAAATTTTCGAGTCAACTTCTATTTTCTGCTTTCCAAAGTAAAAGACTATACTAAACTCACCTATATAGTTGTTGATTTTCATTCCATTCTTGCAAACACGTAAAAGAGCATAAAACATGCATTAATGAAATAAAATTTTATAAAATTCACCGATGAGGCCCACTTTAAAAAAAATTTGTCTTTCATATATAGTAATGCTACAAATCTAAAAGATTTACTTTAGAAAATCACATAGAAAAAAAAAAAAAACAATAGTCTACATCACACACTCACTTTTAGAATAATATTCAAGATAAATTTTCATGAACCATTGCATTTTATTCCATATATATTTTATGTCCGATGCTATAATCGGTTTTATGTATCCAAAACTTCTTGATTTTTCCTATCTAAAAACGAACTTCCCGATTTTGAATCGAATGAATGCAGATAATAGCACTTAAAAACAGAGAGCCAACAGAATCAATAAACCTAAACAAAGAGACAGAGGGTTCAAGCAAAGAAAACAAATTTCGAGAGATCAAGCTAGACATCTCAACAAGGACCCCACCACCATGGATGACCCTTCATCAAACCATCATCATGGCCATCCAATTATTCCAACAAGTAGCAAGCAGACCTCTCTTTCCACCCTCCATCATCACCAGGGCCCACTGCCGCCGTGGCCCACCTCTTCCCAAACTCTTCTTCTTCATCAAGACAACTCGACCACAAGATCATTGATCATCAAAATGTCACAAAGAAGAAAGCTTTTCCAACATGTTTTGTGCCATTGATGATCAACTGGGTTTTGTCCATGGTTGGAACAACAACACTTCAATTGAATTGAAACCCCCATTGGTCAGATTCAATCAAGAATGCTATATATTCGAAAAAAAAAAAGTAATGTTACATGTAATCTCATTTGTTATCTTATTTTCTCACTTGAGACCCAATTCTGTGTTTAGAGATGAGAAAATACGATAAGAAATCTATATAATATGAGAAGAAGGTTTTTGAATTTTTGTGAGATTCACGTCATTGTTGGGCCAATGTTATTCGGAAAATGCAATGACTCTCCTTCGTCGAGTCAAATCTGAGGGCAACAATGGCGGTACTTTGTTGACTTTGTTAATTTCGTGAATTTGAGTTTAATTCGGATATTCGAGAAGTAGATAGAGATATAAGCTTTACCCATTTGTAAAGTTGGGGGTTCTGATTTGTAATTTAATTTGTGCAATTTATTCTCAACACTTTTATGGTGTTATGTAGTTAAGAAATTCGAATGTTAATTAATTGTAGATGATAACAATGTGTTAAGTTTATGTTGGATGCATAAAGAATTTTATTTTATTTTAACTATTATTTTGGGGCCAACCATGTAAATGTAGAAATGTTGCAATAATAAAGTCAAGCAAGGATACGAGATATGCGGTTGACTCGGTGGTGACACATGATGGGACAAAGTTTCCCTATTGGGGCGCTAGTTTAACTGTTGTCATTTAGGCAAAAATTTGGAGTTGAGGCTTATGCCAAGGTATTTCAAACTTGAACCATTTGATTTGTGTTTTTTTTTTTTTTGGTTCATTTATGGTGTCCCAGCTTGTTTTATGGGCTTGGTAGCTTCATATGTTGGATGTGTTTGATATATTGTAAGTGATATTGAAGTGATGTTACTATCATCTTCATGGTTTTATGTAAGAAGAATTAGATTGTTTCTTGTGGCTTGACATTGTACAAGTTACTTTTCTAATTATTGGTGTTGGTAAACCATATGTGAACTAATTTAACGGTAGACAAGTAATCTTAACTGTTTAGGCTCTCTTTTTATTTTATTTGTAAAATGTGAAACCAAATGCTATTCATGATTAACACCATTGCAGTCCTATATTTAAGTTTGGAGTTTTTTTTTTTTTTTAATGCTTTTCTATTATCTTCTAAATCTTTGGTTACATGTTGGCAAATGGATGTGATTGGCATTGATGAAGCTCAATTTTTGGCGACCTTTATGATTTTCTTTGCAAGGTTCTTGACCATGATGGAAAACTGTAATAGTTCTTTGGGCTAGATGGGGACTACTTGAGGTTTTTCTTACATTAATTCATTTTTTTTCTTTTCCTTGATGCAAATTTATGACGGGCCTTTGTTGTGGTGTTTTTGCTTGATAATATAAATATTTTTCAGATGCCCGTGTTTAGGCATACACAAAATTCACAAAATTCATGTTAAAGTCAATAAATTTGATAAATTACATTTTAAATCAATACTTTTAAATTTAATTATATTTTAATCTTATAATTAATTACATTATTCCTTTTAGACACGGGTATACACTAGGGTGACACATTACTTTCATGGGTGATACATTTTTTAATTTTTATGGGTGATACATTTTTAAACATCTAGACCAATCCTGGGGACTTACCTGATTAGAAACCCATATTTTACGATGAATCAAAATTTTATGCTCATCAAACTCACCATAAATTAGATTTGTACTATTTATCAGCTCATAAATCAGTAGTTTGAAGGTGTTAAAATCAAAAGGTGTTAAAATTTATTGCTAGATAAATTATAGTTGTTGCCAAGGATATGCGGGCGGAATGTGATTGGCTAGATGGAAAAAGAAAGCAAGAAAAGCGATAGAAAGTGTAGTCTTAAAAAAAAAAAGAGGAAGCTTTGGGTGACCCACCACCAACCCGGGAAGGGGGTTTGAAAATTTCACAACTTCTGGGAAATCACAATATTGTATTTATTATTATTTTCATTTTTAGAATCTTAATTTATTTAGCTTTTATTGTTTATTGGACAAACTATTAAATTGAAATTTTAAACAACATAATAATTATTTATTTGATAGTATTATATATATCAATTGGAATAATTGTTAGTTTTTATTGAAATTTTTAAACAACAAAATAATTATTTGTTTACTGGCAGTGGGAGTATTTTGGTGCTTTTTCGTGGGCTGCATCACCATCACCAGAGTTCTGGGTAATTTCATTGTTATTTTATTCGAGTTTTGTAAAACGTGTGGTATAAATAAAATTGTTTTAAGTTTTTTTAAAAAAATAGTATTTCTTTATATTTTTTCAATATTTTTGTCAAAACATATTACAGACTCTATAAATTTTAATATGATACATATGAATTACATTTGTATTTTGATCAGAACATTATTTGCACCGTGCCTTCAGGCACGGGCATACGCTAGTCTATATAACAATGGAAGGGTTAGTTTGAATTCAAGGATTGAAAATATATATGTGTCAAAATTTGGACCTTTAGATTGCTTCCATCCAAGGACAGAAAATGTCTTACTCTTATATATTTTGATCCAATGGCTGAGATTAATCCCAAATTTATATCAATAGTTCAGGTGAATGGATCTCCCGCCCAAACAGCTCTTTGCTCTGTCTCCCACGCCCGCTAAACAAATCGCTTCTACACATTCTCTCTCATCCGCCTTTACCTCTCCTCACCAACGGCATTTTCTTCCCTATGGCTTACTACCTCCTCCATCGTTAGCGCGATCGATCCGATCCTCCACCCTCTCCACGTCGTCACTCTCCGAACTCACGCCATCGCCTCCTCATCGCTTCCTTCATCTACCGTGGTGAAATGGTTTCGTCAATCCTTCATCACCCGTGCTTCTCACGACGGCTTCATCTAGGTTTGATCGTTCTCTTTCTTTCTCTCGTGTTGTTTTGATATCATATCAAACGTGTTTACAAATTTCAAGAGAGAGCTTTCTTTTCTACATCACCATTTTTTTGTGTTGATATCAAGTCTCTTTGCAGTACCAAGAGTAGGAGATTCGCTGTCGCAAAGACACCGTAAGCCCGATCAACATCGAATGGCGGTTTTGACTCCTCATCGAGTCATTTCTACGATCTTCAGACGGTTCTCAGGTTTCTATGTCTTTGTGGTGAATTTTAGGGCTTTCAAAGAATGTGTTTGCGCACCATTTAGATCGCTTGATTTTGGAAAACAAAATTTGCATTTTTTTTAGTTTGTAACAAGGTGAATATGTAATTCTCATGTTGAATCTTTTCAAAAATTATATAAATTGAGGGAGTTTAGTGGTTGTTTTTTATACAAGGCCTTTAAATTTTATTTATTTATTTATTATTATTATTATTTTTTTTGTGGTTTAAAAGCCACATTACTTTACAACCCATTTAGATCGGTTGATTTTGGAAAAAAAATAAAAATAAATAAATTGCATCTTTTTAGTTTATGACAATGATGAAATGAGCGTAAATGGAGATGTAATTCTCATGTTGAATTTTTGAAAAATATATAAACCGGGAGAAAGTTTGGTGGTTGTTTTGTTTTTTTATTTATTTATACAAGTTCTTTTTCACTCTTCAACCGAGATTTTTAATTTGTTTTCTGGTTTAAAAGCCAAATTACTTTCTGACCCATTTAGATCGGGTGATTTTGGAGAAAAAAATTGCATTTTTTAGTTATATTATACCAGTGGTGAAATGAGAATATGGAGATATAATTCTCATTTTGAATCTTTCTAAGAAATGTATAAATTGGGAGAGAAAAAAATTTAATTATTATTTTTTATAATAATAAAATTATCGATTCAAATTTAGATATAGAAGAAATAAGCATCTGACACTTATATAAGATTATATTATCTATATAATAAGAGGGGAAGGTTTTTGAAAATGTATAAAATGTATGTGAGATACATTTTGATCCAATGGCTGACTTGCAGATACATACCAAGATACACCTTTAGTTGGCTGGCCAAACCTATGTGGTGGGTCATAAGTACGTGAACTTTTGTCAATTTCACATGGATTCTGACTTTTCATGTTTGTGAACTAATAAATGAAAGTTTTGTTCTTTTCTTAACAGAGTTTCTTCATAGGGCCGCTGATCTTACACTGGTTCCATCAGCTGCCCTTGCAAAGGAGCTTGAAGTAGCTAGGGTAACAGCAGGTAAATGAACATCGCCCAATAGATAACTCTCTGAAATTTCACATTGATCACATAATGTAATTTGACATTTATGCTTCGCTTGAATTTTTATTTTATTTTTTCAAATGTTTCTCTGAAAATAGCAAACTCATATCCATGTTAATTTTTTTTTATTTTCGTAACAAGATTCGTCTCGAATAAGGGTGTTGATTCAAAGCTTTATCCCAAATATCGCTCAAGAAATGCGAATAAGACTAAGGTATGGCTTTCTTTCAATCCTTAAAATTTCATTGCCATGTAATATGAGTTTCCTCCAAATGTTAATATATTGTTCTTTTTTAATCGAATAGGAGCCCAAGAGACCATTGATAGTCCATGTTGACGACTAGGAGTTGAGAAGAGTTTGGATTTACTCAAAAGGTAATCGCTCTTTTATTTCAAATGATAAGTATTTTTCGCTTTTGCAATTTAGGAAACATTACTTGCAAAATATTGACGGAATAATGCTTTTTTCATAATTATTATAAGTTGTAAGCATTGACATTTGGGATGTATGATTGAACAGTTGTCATGGACCGTATAACGGAGGCACGAATTGCTTTTATTGGAGATGGACCATACAGTATTTCTCTAAGGACTTATTGGTCATTTAGTTTTGTCAACATTGCCGAACAATCTCTATAGAATATAGTATAAAATGATTCTTTGTATTAAAACCACAAACCGCTATCTAACTAAATGAATTATTTATTTTTATATTTTTGCTTACATCCAATGATACACAAATTGGGCCATGATGATCGCCTGAATTTATTTTCCAGTAAGAACCATGGGCAAAATTTATTCATCTAGAATGATTTCTTCGTGGCGAGGAGAATTGAAAGTTTTCCCAAGATGCCCGCCAGATTCACAGGATGTTAGGAGGTGAACCTCAACTTTCCAATAAGGCCAAGGGGAATAAAAACACTCAACCAACTAGGAGGAATGAATATTGAGATTTTGAACTTCCAAAATGTTACTTATCGATATATCGCTTGATTCATATGAGCCGATAATACCGATATGTATCCCAATACGATTGATATATATAGGATTTGAATTTTTGAATGGTGGTGGCAATTTGCGGTGTTGCATCACTTCGGGAAGAGATCTATGTCATTTTTAGCCATTGAAGTGTGTGATCATGAAACCATTGGGGTTGAAGATGACTTATCGATGATGGGTCACAAGTGGTGAGAAGAAGAGGAGATCGAACTTGGAACAAGTGAAAACACTTGAGAAGAACTTTGAGTTGGGAAACAAGCTTGAATCTGAGAGAAAATGCAATTGCACTCTTGGGCGCAACCAAGACAAATAGCTATATGGTTTCGTAATGAGGGCTAGGTGGAAGACAAAGCGCTTAGAGAAAGACTATGATGTTCTTAAGAGACAGCTTTGATGCTATCAAGGCCGATAATGATGCTCTCCAATCTCGTAACCGTAAACTTCAAGCTGAGGTATGGTTTTTGAAATTTTTGTTTTTTTGAAAA
The DNA here is from genome assembly GCA_025200525.1 of Camellia lanceoleosa. Taxonomy (NCBI): domain Eukaryota; kingdom Viridiplantae; phylum Streptophyta; class Magnoliopsida; order Ericales; family Theaceae; genus Camellia; species Camellia lanceoleosa. The sequence continues at coordinate 148,278 of JANUSC010000092.1, forward strand.
CAAAAATAATGAGGAGTTCAGAAACACTCATCGTTTTCGTTTTTGTTTGAAAACAGCTGTTGAAAATTTGGAAAAGTTTTTGAAAGTGTTTTTCTAAAAGACGGGTGTTTTTAGAAATTGCCAGACAAAGTTTTCAGATCATTTTTTTTTAAACAAAATTTGAAAACAAAACCCAAGGGAATTAATTCCAAAATTATTTTGATGCTTTGGGAAGTTGCATGTGTTGATAACTGTTAGATTTTAGTTTGGACAAAATTCCCCTTCTTTATTGCCAATTGAGTAAGCAACTTTTCTTTTCTTTTGTTTTTGTTTTTGTTTTTGTTTTTGTTTTTGTTTTTGGGTGGATTGATTAAGAAGAAGAAAAAAAAATCAATTTGAATCACTTTAGATAGCCATAATTATGGTCGTCATTTTGGGTGTTGTTTCTGTTTTTCAAGTTTTCAGAAACAAAAACAATGAGTAGTTCAAAAACACCAATTGTTTTCATTCTTTTGTGAAAGTAACTTTGAAAATTTAAAAAACAATTCAAATAAGCTTTTTTCAAAAAATTTCAATTTTCAAAAACAGTTGGCAAGCAAATTTTCTGAGTCAACTTCTATTTTTCGCTTTTCCAAAGTAAAAGACTATACTAAACTCACCTATATAGTTGTTGATTTTCATTCCATTCTTGCAAACACGTAAAAGAGCATAAAACATGCATTAATGAAATAAAATTTTATAAAATTCGCTGATGAGGCCCACTTTAAAAAAAAAATTTGTCTTCCATATATAGTAATGCTACAAATCCAGAAGATTTACTTTAGAAAATCACATAGAAAAAAAAAAAAAACAATAGTCTACATCACACACTCACTTTTAGAATAATATTCAAGATAAATTTTCATGAACCATTGCATTTTATTCCATATATATTTTATGTCCGATGCTATAATCGCTTTTATGTATCCAAAACTTCTTGATTTTTCCTATCTAAAAACGAACTTCCGATTTTGAATCGAATGAATGCAGATAATAGCACTTAAAACAGAGAGCCAACAGAATCAATAAACCTAAACAAAGAGACAGAGGGTTCAAGCAAAGAATGTATGAAAATTTCAGAGATCAAGCTAGACATCTCAACAAGGACCCCACCACCATGGATGACCCTTCATCAAACCATCATCATGGCCATCCAATTATTCCAACAAGTAGCAGCAGACCTCTTTCCACCCTCCATCATCACCAGCCCACTTCGCCGCTGCGTGGCCCACCTCTTCCCAAACTCTTCTTCTTCATCAAGACAACTCGACCACAAGATCATTGATCATCAAAATGTCACAAAGAAGAAAGCTTTTTCCAACATGTTTTGTGCCATTGATGATCAACTGGTTTTGTCCATGGTTGGAACAACAACACTTCAATTGAATTGAAACCCCCATTGGTCAGATTCGAATCGGCAATGCTATATATTCGTAAAAAAAAGTAATGTTACATGTAATCTCATTTGTTATCTTATTTTCTCACTTGAGACCCAATCGTGTTTAGAGATGAGAAAATATAAGAAATCTATATAATATGAGAAGAAGGTTTTTGAATTTTTGTGAGATTCACGTCATTGTTGGGCCAATGTTCGCTGAAAAAGCAGCTCTCCTTCGTCGAAGTCAAATCTGAGGGCAACAATGGCGGTACTTTGTTGACTTTGTTAATTTCGTGAATTTGAGTTTAATTCGATATTCCGAGAAGTAGATAGAGATATAAGCTTTACCTGATTTGTAAAGTTGGGGGTTCTGATTTGTAATTTAATTTGTGCAATTTATTCTCAACACTTTTATGGTGTTATGTAGTTAAGAAATTCTCAATGTTAATTAATTGTAGATGATAACAATGTGTTAAGTTTATGTTGGATGCATAAAGAATTGTATTTTAATTTAACTATTATTTTGGGGCCAACCATGTAAATGTAGAAATGTTGCAATAATAAAGTCAAGCAACGATACGAGATATGCGGTTGACTCGGTGGGGCGACATGATGGGACAAAGTTTCTATTGGGGCGTTGCGAATCTGTTGTCATTTAGGCAAAATTTGGAGTTGAGGCTTATGCCAAGGTATTTCAAACTTGAACCATTTGATTTGTGTTTTTTTTTTTTTTGGTTCATTTATGGTGTCCCAGCTTGTTTTATGGGCTTGGTAGCTTCATAAGTTGGATGTGTTTGATATATTGTAAGTGATATTGAAGTGATGTTACTATCATCTTCATGGTTTTATGTAAGAAGAATTTGATTGTTTCTTGTGGCTTGACATTGTACAAGTTACTTTTCTAATTATTGGTGTTGGTAAACCATATGTGAACTAATTTAACTGGTAGACAAGTAATCTTAACTGCTTAGGCTCTTTTTTATTTTATTTGTAAATGTGAAACCAAATGCAATTCAGGATTAACACCATTGCAGTCCTATATTTAAGTTTGGAGTTTTTTTTTTTTTTTTTAATGCTTTTTCTATTATTTTCTAAATGCTGGTTACATGGTGTGGCCTGGTTGTGATTGGCATTGATGAAGCTCAATTTTTTGGCGACCTTTATGATTTTTGTTTTAAGGGTTTCTTGATTGATGGAAAAAATAAATAGTTCTTTGCTGGGCTAGATGGGGACTACTTGAGGTTTTTCTTCTGATTAATTTTTTTTTCTTTTCCTTGATGCAAATTTATGACCCTTTGTTGTGGTGTTTTTGCTTGATAATATAAATATTTTTCGTATGCCCGTGCCTAGGCATACACAAAATTCACAAAATTCATGTTAAAGTCAATAAATTTGATAAATTACATTTTAAATCAATACTTTTAAATTTAATTATATTTTAATCTTATAATTAATTACATTATTCCTTTTAGACACGGGTATACACTAGGGTGACACATTACTTTCATGGGTGATACATTTTTTAATTTTTATGGGTGATACATTTTTAAACATCTAGACCAATCCTGGGGACTTACCTGATTAGAAACCCATATTTTACGATGAATCAAAATTTTATGCTCATCAAACTCACCATAAATTAGATTTGTACTATTTATCAGCTCATAAATCAGTAGTTTGAAGGTGTTAAAATCAAAAGGTGTTAAAATTTATTGCTAGATAAATTATAGTTGTTGCCAAGGATATCTTGCGGTGAATGTGATTGGCTAGATGGAAAAAGAAAGCAAGAAAAGCGATAAAAGTGTAGTCTTAAAAAAAAAGAGGAAGCTTTGGGTGACCCACCACCAACCCTGAAGGGGTTTGAAAATTTCACAACTTCTGGGAAATCACAATATTGTATTTATTATTATTTTTATTTTTAGAATCTTAATTTATTTAGCTTTTATTGTTTATTGGACAAACTATTAAATTGAAATTCTTAAACAACATAATAATTATTTATTTGATAGTATTATATATATCAATTGGAATAATTGTTAGTTTTTATTGAAATTTTTAAACAACAAAATAATTATTTGTTTACTGGCAGTGGGAGTATTTTGGTGCTTTTTCGTGGGCTGCATCACCATCACCAGAGTTCTGGGTAATTTCATTGTTATTTTATTCGAGTTTTGTAAAACGTGTGGTATAAATAAAATTGTTTTAAGTTTTTTAAAAAAAATAGTATTTCTTTATATTTTTTCAATATTTTTGTCAAAACATATTACAGACTCTATAAATTTTAATATGATACATATGAATTACATTTGTATTTTGATCAGAACATTATTTGCACCGTGCCTTCAGGCACGGGCATACGCTAGTCTATATAACAATGGAAGGGTGAGTTTGAATCTTTTATATATTTTTGTCCTACGTGGCATTCATTAACGGCTGAGATGATTCTTGACTGAGATCAGAGGGTCAAAATGTGTTGTTAACCAAAATGTGTAGTTCTCAATGCTTTGGTTTCCCGCCCATGAAAAGAGTACCAAACACACCTCTGACTCTCATTTCCAGCCGTCCTCCATTCTTTCTCACATCTTTGATTTCAAAATTACAACTCCCTCTCCGTCTCAGTATGTGATGGTTTCGATGGCTTCGATTCAAGCTTAGGGTTTCTTTTACCGTGTGTGTTTGGGAGAGCTACACAGAAATTTTCTCGGGGTTGAGAAAGTCCCAGAAAATGGCGAGAAACAACGCACAGGGCAAGAAACAACACTCCGGCGCTTCAACCGCCTCCACCTCCGCCTCTGCCGCCATCAGAGTTAGATCCAGACCCGATCCTTTCTTGGTCGTTTGCCGATGCTTCAGCATCGTAACCTCTGCGGCTGCCATTCTCTGCATCTCTGTCAACATTCTCTCTGCCATTCGTTCCTTCAAAGATGGATCTGATGTATGTAATCCCCCCTTCCTCTTTGTCTCTCTCTCTCTCTCTCTATATATATATACTAGCGTATGCCCGTGCCTGAAGGCACGGTGCAAATAATGTTGTGATCAAAATACAAATGTAATTCATATGTATCATATTAAAATTTATAGAGTCTGTAATATGTTTTGACAAAAATATTGAAAAAATATAAAGAAATACTATTTTTTTAAAAAAACTTAAAACAATTTTACTTATACCACACGTTTTACAAAACTCGAATAAAATAACAATGAAATTACCTGTAACTCGTGATGGTGATGCATTTACCTAAAAGCACCAAAATACTCCCACTGCCAGTAAACAAATAATTATTTTGTTGTTTAAAAATTTCAATAAAAACTAACAATTATTCCAATTGATATATATAATACTATCAAATAAATAATTATTATGTTGTTTAAGAATTTCAATTTAATAGTTTGTCCAATAAACAATAAAAGCTAAATAAATTAAGATTCTAAAAATAAAAATAATAATAAATACAATATTGTGATTTCCCAGAAGTTGTGAAATTTTCAAACCCCCTTCCCGGGTTGGTGGTGGGTCACCCAAAGCTTCCTCTTTTTTTTTTCTTTTTTTTTCTTTTTTTTTTTAAGACTACACTTTTTATCGCTTTTCTTGCTTTCTTTTTCCATCTAGCCAATCACATTCCGCCCGCATATCCTTGGCAACAACTATAATTTATCTAGCAATAAATTTTAACACCTTTTGATTTTAACACCTTCAAACTACTGATTTATGAGCTGATAAATAGTACAAATCTAATTTATGGTGAGTTTGATGAGCATAAAATTTTGATTCATCGTAAAATATGGGTTTCTAATCAGGTAAGTCCCCAGGATTGGTCTAGATGTTTAAAAATGTATCACCCATAAAAATTAAAAAATGTATCACCCATGAAAGTAATGTGTCACCCTAGTGTATACCCGTGTCTAAAAGGAATAATGTAATTAATTATAAGATTAAAATATAATTAAATTTAAAAGTATTGATTTAAAATGTAATTTATCAAATTTATTGACTTTAACATGAATTTTGTGAATTTTGTGTATGCCTAGGCACGGGCATACTAAAAATATTTATATTATCAAGCAAAAACACCACAACAAAGGCCCGCTATAAATTTGCATCAAGGAAAAGAAAAAAAATGAATTAATCAGAAGAAAACCTCAAGTAGTCCCCATCTAGCCCAAAGAACTATTACAGCTTTTCCATCATGGTCAAGAACCTTGCAAAGAAAATCATAAAGGTCGCCAAAAATTGAGCTTCATCAATGCCAATCACATCCAAATGCCAACATGTAACCAAAGATTTAGAAGATAATAGAAAAGCATTAAAAAAAAAAAACTCCAAACTTAAATATAGGACTGCAATGGTGTTAATCATGAATAGCATTTGGTTTCACATTTTACAAATAAAATAAAAAGAGAGCCTAAACAGCTTAAGATTACTTGTCTACCGCTTAAATTAGTTCACATATGGTTTACCAACACCAATAATTAGAAAAGTAACTTGTACAATGTCAAGCCACAAGAAACAATCTAATTCTTCTTACATAAAACCATGAAGATGATAGTAACATCACTTCAATATCACTTACAATATATCAAACACATCCAACTTATGAAGCTACCAAGCCCATAGAACAACCGGGACACCATAGACCAACCAAAAAAAAAAAACACAAATCAAATGGTTCAAGTTTGAAATACCTTGGCATAAGCCTCATCTCCAAATTTTTGCCTAAATGACAACAGATCCGGCAACGCACAACAGGGAAACTTTGTCCCATCATGTGTCACCACCGAGTCAAACGCATATCTCGTATCCTTGCTTGACTTTATTATTGCAACATTTCTACATTTACATGGTTGGCCCCAAAATAATAGTTAAAATAAAATAAAATTCTTTATGCATCCAACATAAACTTAACACATTGTTATCATCTACAATTAATTAACATTCAGAATTTCTTAACTACAAAACACCATAGAAGTGTTGAGAATAAATTGCACAAATTAAATTACAAATCAGAACCCCCAACTTTACAAATGGGTAAAGCTTATATCTCTATCTACTTCTCGTAATATCCGAATTAAACTCAAATTCACGAAATTAACAAAGTCAACAAAGTACCGCCATTGTTGCCCTCGATTTGACTCGACGAAGGAGAGTCATTGCTTTTTCCAAATAACATTGGCCCAACAATGACGTGAATCTCACAAAAATTCAAAAACCTTCTTCTCATATTATATAGATTTCTTATCGTATTTTCTCATCTCTAAACACAAGAATTGGGTCTCAAGTGAGAAAATAAGATAACAAATGAGATTACATGTAACATTACTTTTTTTTTTCGAATATATAGCATTGCCGATTCGAATACGACCAATGGGGGTTTCAATTCAATTGAAGTGTTGTTGTTCCAACCATGGACAAAACCCAGATTGATCATCAATGGCACAAAACATGTTGGAAAAGCTTTCTTCTTTGACAAAGATTTTGATGATCAATGATCTTGTGGTCGAGTTGTCTTGATGAAGAAGAAGAGTTTGGGAAGAGGTGGGCCACGCAGCAGTAAGTGGGCCCGGTGATGATGGAGGGTGGAAAGAGAGGTCTCATTGCTACTTGTTGGAATAATTGGATGGCCATGATGATGGTTTGATGAAGGGTCATCCATGGTGGTGGGGTCCTTGTTGAGATGTCTAGCTTGATCTCCGAAATGTTTTCACTTCGCTTTGCTTGAACCCTCTGTCTCTTTGTTTAGGTTTATTGATTCTGTTGGCTCTCGCTTTTAAGTGCTATTATCTGCATTCATTCGATTCAAAATCGAAGTTCGCTTTTTAGATAGGAAAAATCAAGAAGTTTTGGATACATAAAACCGATTATAGCATCGGACATAAAATATATATGGAATAAAATGCAATGGTTCATGAAAATTTATCTTGAATATTATTCTAAAAGTGAGAGTGTGATGTAGTCTATTGTTTTGTGAAATTTTGTCTTTGTGATTTTGTAAAGTAAAACTTTTAGCTTTGTAGCGTTAGTATAAACGAGAGAGAAAATTTTTTTTAAAGTGGGCCTCATCATTGAATTTTATAAAATTTTATTTCATTAATGCATGTTTTATGCTCTTTTCTGTGTTTGCAAATGTAATGGAATGAAAATCAACAACTATATAGGTGAGTTTAGTATAGTCTTTTACTTTGGAAAACAGAAAATAGAAGTTGACTTCGAAAATTTGCTTGCCAACTGCTTTTTGAAAATTGAAATTTTTGAAAAAGCTTATTTGAATTGTTTTTAAATTTTCAAAGTTACTTTCACAAAAGAATGAAAACAATTGGTGTTTTTGAACTACTCATTGTTTTTGTTTCAAAACTTGAAAATGTAAACAACACCCAAAATGACGACCATAATTATGGCTATCTAAAGTGATTCAAATTGATTTTTTTTTCTTCTTCTTAATCAATCCACCCAAAAACAAAAACAAAAACAAAAGAAAAGAAAAGTTGCTTACTCAATTGGCAATAAAGAAGGAATTTTGTCCAAACTAAAATCTAACAGCTTATCAACACATGCAACTTCCCAAAGCATCAAAATAATTTTGGAATTAATTCCCTTGGGTTTTGTTTTCAAATTTTGTTTAAAAAAATGATCTGAAAACTTTGTCCGCAATTTCTAAAACACCGTCTTTTAGAAAACACTTTCAAAAACTTTTCCAAATTTTCAACAAATTGTTTTCAAACAAAAACGAAAACGATGAGTGTTTCAACTCCTCATTATTTTTGTTTTCAAAAACAAAAATTTCAAAACCATACCTCGGCTTGAAGTTTCGGTTCCGAGATTGAGAGCATCATTATCACCTTGATAGCATCAAACTGCTCTTAAGAACATCATAGTCTTTCTAATCGCTTTGTCTTCCACCTAGCCTCCCTGCTCAAACCATATAGCTATTTGTCTTGGTTGCACCCAAGAGTGCCATTGCATTTTTCTCTCAGATTCAAGCTTGTTTCCCAACTCAAAGTTCTTCTCAAGTGTTTTCACTTGTTCCAAGTTCGATCTCCTCTTCTTCTCACCACTTGTGACCCATCATCCGATAAGTCATCTTCAACCCCAATGGTTTCATGATCACACACTTCAATGGCTAAAATGACATAGATCTCTTCCCGTAAGTGATGCAACACCGCAAATTGCCACCACCATTCAAAAATTCAAATCCTATATATATCAATCAGATTGGGATACATATCAAGATTTATCACCATATGAATCAACCGATATATCGATAAGTAACATTTTTGGAAGTTCAAAATCTCAATATTCATTCCTCCCCTAGTTGGTTGAGTGTTTTCATTCCCCTTGGCCTTATTGGAAAGTTGAGGGTTCACCTCCTAACATCCCTGTGAATCTGGCAGCATGCCGAGAAAATTTTTCCAGATTCTCCTCGCCAAAGAAATCATTCTACATGAATAAATTTTGCCCATGGTTCTTCTTGGAAAATAAATTCAGGCGATCATCATGGCCCAATTTGTGTATCATTGGATGTAAGCAAAAATATAAAAATAAATAATTCATTTCGTTAGATAGCGGTTTGTGGTTTTTAATACAAAGAATCATTTTATACTATATTCTATAGAGATTGTTAAGAATGTTGACAAAACTAAATGTACCAATAAGTCCTTAGAGAAATACTGTATGGTCCATCTCCAATAAAAGCAATTCGCCTCCTAGATCTGGTCCATGACACTGCTCAATCATACATCCCAAATGTCAATGCTTACAACTTATAATAATTATGAAAAAGCATTATTCCGTCAATATTTTGCAAGTAATATTTCCTAAATTGCAAAAGCGAAAATACTTATCATTTGAAATAAAAGAGCACCTTTTGAGTAAATCCAAACTCTTCTCAACTCCTAGTCGTCCAACATGGACTATCAATGGTCTCTTGGGCTCCTATTGCCGATTAAAAAAGAACAATATATTAACATTTGGAGGAAACTCATATTACATGGCAATGAAATTTTAAGGATTGAAAGAAAGCCATACCTTAGTCTTATTCGCATTTCTTGAGCGATATTTGGGATAGAAGCTTTGAATCAACACCCTTATTCCAGAGACGAATCTTGTTACCGAAAATAAAAAGAATTAACATGGATATGAGCCGCTATTTTCAGAGAAACATTTGAAAAAATAAAATAAAAATTCAAGCGAAGCATAAATGTCAAATTACATATGTGATCAATGTGAAATTTCAGAGAGTTATCTATTGGGCGATGTTCATTTACTGCATTACCCTAGCTACTTCAAGCTCCTTTGCAAGGGCGGTGATGGAACCAAAGTAAGATCGTGCCCTATGAAGAAACTCATAAGAAAAGAACAAAACTTTCATTTATTAGTTCACAAACATGAAAAGTCGAATCCATGTGAAATTGACAAAAGTTCACGTACTTATGACCCACCACATAGGTTTGGCCACCAACTAAAGGTGTATCTTGGTATGTATCTGCAAGTCGACCATTGGATCAAAATGTATCTCACATACATTTTATACATTTTCAAAAACCTTCCCCTCTTATTATATAGATAATATAATCTTATATAAGTGTCAGATGCTTATTTCTTCTATATCTAAATTTGAATCGATAATTTTATTATTATAAAAAATAATAATTAAATTTTTTTCTCTCCCAATTTATACATTTCTTAGAAAGATTCAAAATGAGAATTATATCTCCATATTCTCATTTCACCACTGGTATAATATAACTAAAAAAATGCAATTTTTTTTCTCCAAAATCACCCGATCTAAATGGGTCAAAGTAATTTGGCTTTTAAACCGTAAAACAAATTAAAAATCTCATTGAAGAGTGAAAAAGAACTTGTATAAATAAATAAAAAAACAAAACAACCACCAAACTTTCTCCCAGTTTATATATTTTTTCAAAAATTCAACATGAGAATTACATCTCCATTTCTGCTCATTTCATCGCTGTCATAAACTAAAAAAGATGCAATTTATTTATTTTTATTTTTTTTCCAAAATCAACCGATCTAAATGGGTTGTAAAGTAATGTGGCTTTTAAACCACAAAAAAAAAAAAAATAATAATAAATAAATAAATAAAATTTAAAGGCCTTGTATAAAAAACAACCACTAAACTCCCTCAATTTATATAATTTTTGAAAAGATTCAACATGAGAATTACATATTCACCACTGTTACAAACTAAAAAAAAAATGCAAATTTTTGTTTTCCAAAATCAACTGATCTAAATGGTCTGCAAACACATTCTTTGAAAGCCCTAAAATTCACCACAAAGACATAGAGAGAGCATGAACCGCATCAAGATCGTAGAAATGACTCAAGAGGAGTCAAAACCGCCATTCGATGTTGATCGGGCTTTGGTGTCAAGACAGAACGAATCTCCTACTCTTGGTACTGCAAAGAGACTTGATATCAACACAAAAAAATGGTGATGTAGAAAAGAAAGCTCTCTCTTTGAATTTGTAAACACGTTTGATATGATATCAAAACAACACGAGAAAGAAAGAGAACGATCAAACCTAGATGAAGCGGCGTCGTGAGAAGCACGGGTGATGAAGGATTGGACGAAACCATTTCACCACAGGTAGATGAAGGAAGCGATGAGGGGCGATGGCGGCGAGTTCGGAGAGAGTGACGACGTGGAGGGGTGGAGGATCGGATCGATCGCGCTAACGATGGAGGAGGTAGTAAGCCATAGGGAAGAAAATGCCGTTGGTGAGGAGAGGTAAGGCGGATGAGAGAGAATGTGTAGAGCATTTGTTTAGCCAGACGTGGGAGACAGAGCAAAGAAGAGTCATTTGGGCGGAGATCCATTCACCTGAACTATTGATATAAATTTGGGATTAATCTCAGCCATTGGATCAAAATATATAAGAGTAAGACATTTTCTGTCCTTGGATGGAAGCAATCTAAAGGTCCAAATTTTGACACATATATATTTTCAATCCTTGAATTCAAACTAACCCTTCCATTGTTATATAGATGTTATATAGATTGATGATTTTGTACAATCGATTCACCACCACAGAATATTGGACATTGTATGTAGATGTATTCGATTGGGTCCTCATCCCGTGCAGCGGCGGAATGTCGTCCCAACTATTTCTCTACAAATGATGCAAGCAGAATGAACTTTCTAGGAGGAAGACTTGGAGGGTGTGGGATGGCCCTCATTCGATGTAGTTGAGGAATAGACAAATTGAACCACTTCAGCAGGTTCGAGCTTCTTCCAAAGAACGGTATTGGGTTCTAGAAATTTCTGCTGAACCAAAAGAGAACCAGAAAAACAGATCTTTTCTTCATGAGTTGTAATAAAGGATTAGCATGGGTGAGTTGTAATAGAAAAGCTCTAGAAAATAGGCAAGTAGCAGGAGCACCGATTTTGGAAATTTCTGGGAGTGGTGAAATTTGTCTTCTTCTATTGTGTATGTGGATGATTTGAAGCCCCACATGTGTAGCCCAAAATCTGCAAGGAAAGAGTAGGAAACCAAGCAAACAAGAGCGTTATATCACTGCAAGCAGCAGCGTTATACTACTCTTCTTACACACTTCTAATATAGGTTATAGATACGAACAAAGTTGATTTTTCAATGTGACGTCATGAATTTTACTACTGTACGGGAGCGAAATATCCTTTGCTCTCCGTACGCCTTGAACGTCAAGCTTCTGGTAACGACGTATATCTCTGCAACACAAAATGGTGAGCTGCCTGGCGGTGGTGTGTCGGAAAGACCCTCCGACGATCAAGTCAGTTCTCTAAGGAAGAAGACAATGAGAAGAGAGTGTTTGTGAGAGTGAATTTTCATACCTCCAACGTTCGCCTTTCTCCCTATTTCTAGGCTGGCCATGCAGCCCAAGATTGTGCGCGCACTACCTCTGATGTCCTTCCCTGGACAGGTGGCAATGCTCGCCTCTCACCACCTTACGCGTGTAAAGGTTTTGTCCTTCTACCAGTACACACAGAACTGTCCAACGGTATTGAGGCGTGCGTGGAGCAGATGTCCTCTCCCTCACGCCATTGGCCCAGGTGGCACTCCTAATCGAGGTACCACGACCGGCCTAACACTTGTGAGAAATTGCCATCACATGCACCTAACCGTGCTATGGGCCACCAGCCCGTGACTTGGGATTAGGCGAAAGCCTGACCACCTCGGCCGAACTATCTTTGACCGGTTCATCATGATCAACCGGTTGCGAGGCATGCCGGCCTCCAACCGTTCTATCTCCAATCTCGGTCTGCACAGTCATCTTTATTGATTGATCGGTCCAGGGCGTACCGGCCCTGATCGCACCCACGGTGTAGCTCGGGCTACCTCTTAACTCGGTCGTCGTCCGCTAACTCGAGCTCCGCCCAATACGTGCAATCACAGCATGGCTGGGCAAGAGCATGCCAGACCGGTCAACATCTCCGACCGTGCAAGTCAGGCCGAGTCAATAGAGGACTTTGCTCGGCGTCATGTAGTCCGTCAAGTCTGACGTTGTATCAACTCGGCCGTACTGCCCGATGCAAATCTTCCCTCTCAATTGCCCCTTAATTCCGTCCGCGCAAGCGTGACTGGAATTACATTACGAGGCCGGGCCAGAATTTTTGCTCGGTGATCCGCTTCGCTCAGTTTATGAATTCGTAGGCGAGCAAGGTCCGCTACGCGACTTGCTTCTTGGAGAGCAAGATCAGCTCGGCAAGGAACACCAAGGTCGGCGAGCTAGGTCCGCTCGGCGATTTACTTCTTGGCGAGCAAGATTAGCTCGGCAAAGAACTTCAAAGAAGGCGAGCAAGGTCCGTTCCGCGTCTTCCTTCTTGGCGAACAAGATCAGCTCGGCAAGGAACACCAAGGTCGACGAGCAAGGTCCGCTCGGTGACTTGCCTCTTGGCGAGCAAGATCAGTTCGTCAAGGAACACCAAGGTCCGCGAGCAAGGTCCGCTCGGTGACTCGCATCTTGGTGAGCAAGATCAGCTCGTCAAGGAACACCATGGTCAGCGAGCAAGGTCCGCTCGGCGACTCGTTTCTTGGCGAGCAAGATCTGCTCAGCAAGAAGCACCAAGGTCGGCGAGCAAGGTCCGCTCGGCGCCTTTCTTCTTGGCGAGCAAGATCAGCTCGGCAAGGAATTCCAAGGTCGGCGAGCTAGGTCCGTTCAGCGACTTGCTTCTTGGCGAGCAAGATCAGCTCGGCAAGGAACACCAAGGTCGGCAAGCTAGGTCTGATCGGCGACTTGCTTCTTGGCGAGCAAGATCAGCTCGTCAAGGAACACCAAGGTCTGCGAGCAAGGTCCGCTCGGCGACTCGATTCTTGGCGAGCAAGCTCAGCTCTGCAATTAACACCAAGGTCGGCGAGCAAGGTCCGCTCGGCGCCTTGCTTCTTGGCGAGCAAAACCAACTCGGCAAGGAACTCCAAGGTCGGCGAGCTAGGTCCGCTCGGCGACTTGCTTCTTGGCGAGCAAGATCAGCTCGGCAAGGAACACCAAGGTCGGCGAGCAAGGTCCGCTCGGCGCCTTGCTTCTTGGCGAGCAAGATCAGCTCGGCAAGGAACTCCAAGGTCGGCGAGCTAGGTCCGCTCGGCGACTTGCTTCTTGGCGAGCAAGATCAGCTCGTCAAGGAACACCAAGGTCAGCGAGCAAGGTCCGCTCGGCGCCCTGCTTCTTGGCGAGCAAGATCAGCTCGGCAAGAAACTCCAAGGCGAGCTAGATCCGCTCGGCGACTTGCTTCTTGGCGAGCAAGGTCAGCTCGACAAGGAATACCAAGGTCGGCGAGCTAGGTTCGCTCGGCCACTTGCTTCTTGGCGAGCAAGATCAACTCGGCAAGAAACTCCAAGGTCGGTGAGCTAGATCCGCTCGGCGACGCGTTTCTTGGCGAGCAAGATCTACTCGGCAAGGAACACCAAGGTGGGCGAGCAAGGTCCGCTCGGCGCCTTTCTTCTTGGCGAGCAAGATCAGCTCGGCAAGGAACTCCAAGGTCGGCGAGCTAGATCCGCTCGGCAACTTGCTTCTTGGCGAGCAAGATCAGCTCGGCAAGGAACTCCAAGGCGAGCTAGATCCGCTCGGCGACTTTCTTCTTGGCGAGCAAGATCAGCTCGGCAAGGAAGTCCAAGGTCGGCAAGCTAGGTCCGCTCCGCGACTTGCTTCTTGGCGAGCAAGGTCAGCTCGGCAAGGAATTCCAAGGTCGGCGAGCTAGGTCCGCTCGGCGCCTTGCTTCTTGGCGAGCAAGATCAGCTCGGCAAGGAACTCCAAGGTCGGCGAGCTAGATCCGCTCGGCGACTTGCTTCTTGGCGAGCAAGGTCAGCTCGGCAAGGAATACCAAGGTCGGCGAGCTAGGTCCGCTCGGCCACTTGCTTCTTGGCGAGCAAGATCAGCTCGGCAAGGAATTCTAAAGTTGATTAAAACCATCAACAAACCTCTTGCCGAGTAAAATCCATCCGACAAGGAACTTTGATCTTTCCATCAAAATGATCGTTAGTTGCCCCTAGGTCTGCACTGAATCCGCTTGGCGAGGCAAAATACAATAATTCTCAAGAAAATAGTTTACTTGTTTCATTGTGCCAATGGCAAAAAGGGGTTACAGAAACAGAACCAAGAACAAAATTTTAGATTGGCAGAGCTTGATGTTCTAAAAATGGATCGGTCATTTACAAACTGCGATTTTTATGCCCCTTTTCCTCGGTCTTCTTCTTCCAAAAACCGAACTCCCTATATCTCTTCCATGGTGGTTTGCATGGCCATCATCTTGTTCTCTATTACCGGACTCGCTGTCACGGTAGCAGCGGCTGCATCGTCTTCGACTCGGATGTGCTCATTAATGCGTCGCATGAGCAACTCCATGGTCGACGGTTGATTCATTGTGAGCGAGTCTCGCAGCCTATGCCTGACTGGGAGACCACGCTTGTATTGGGTAATCGCCAGATTGGTGGGGCAGTCGAGGATCTCATTGTAGGTTTCCCAGTACTCCGCATTGTACGCCTTCAACGACCATCCAGACTCCATCTTGACGCCTAGGAGATGGTCGACCTCCTTCCGCGTTCGAGTGTTGGTTTTGAATCTGGTGACGAAGGCTTCCGCTAGTTGCTGCCACCCCCCAATACTCCCCTCCGGGAGCCTTTCGAACCACTTCAAACCCAGCTCTCCCAAGCTTGCTGGGAATATGAGGCACATTAGGGCGTCGTTGCGCCGGTGACCAGCCATCACCTGCCGGTAATGACTCACATGCATGTACGGATCCGTCTTGCCGTCGTACAAAGTAAACTTTGGCTGGTGGAATCCGGCGGGGAGTGGTGTGCTCTCGATCTCCGGTGACAACGGCGTGGCTGTAAGTCGCGCCAGCTCTTTGTCCTCCAACGCAGGGGCTATCACTTTGGGAGCTGGCATTACCACCTCTTCACTACAACGAACCGGAGCGCTCAACCTCTGCAACGCTGGCACTCTCTGAGCCTCCCGACGGCGTGCCCTCTCCTCCAACACATCCCTCAAGTCCCTAGAACATGTGGAGAAAGAAGATCGCGACGTCGGCGTCGGCGTCGGGCGCGAGGAATGGTAAGTGCTGTCGCGAGTGAGGGACCTGCCTTCTCGCTGGTCTGAATCTCCAACCCCGTAGTTCCTGGTGATGGAGATTGAATAAGTCTTCCTCTGGTGGCGACTGCTAGAACGAGGGGAGGGGGTGCGCTCACTGAGGTTGCCCTCTCCAGCAACACCCTTCCCTCTAATCTGGCATTTCAGCTGCTCCATCTCCGCCGCCATCTTGCGAATGAGGGCGTCTTGGTCCTTGAGTTTGTGTTTCAGGCACTGCTCATGGGACTCCTCTCGGCGCCGGCGGCCCTCTGGACTCTGTGAATGATCTGAACTCCTGCCACGCTTGTCGCGCGCTCCTCGCGAAGAGGTTTCCAGGCCCGCCATGGCTGGAACATTGGGGGGGCCTTCTCTCCTTCGGACATACTTTGGAGTGACACCATCGACGACGGACAGCGGAACTTCGTCGTTGTTGGCCATGGAAATGGTCGAAGAAGCTTAAAGAACAAGGGTTGAGTATCAAAGATTCCCACAGACGGCGCCAATTGTACGGGAGCGAAATATCCTTTGCTCTCCGTACGCCTTGAACGTCAAGCTTCTGGTAACGACGTATATCTCTGCAACACAAAATGGTGAGCTGCCCGGCGGTGGTGTGCCGGAAAGACCCTCCGACGATCAAGTCAGTTCTCTAAGGAAGAAGACAATGAGAAGAGAGTGTTTGTGAGAGTGAATTTTCATACCTCCAACGTTCGCCTTTCTCCCTATTTCTAGGCTGGCCATGCAGCCCAAGATTGTGCGCGCACTACCTCTGATGTCCTTCCCTGGACAGGTGGCAATGCTCGCCTCTCACCACCTTACGCGTGTAAAGGTTTTTTCCTTCTACCAGTACACACAGAACTGTCCAACGGTATTGAGGCGTGCGTGGAGCAGATGTCCTCTCCCTCACGCCATTGGCCCAGGTGGCACTCCTAATCGGGGTACCACGACCGGCCTAACACTTGTGAGAAATTGCCATCACATGCACCTAACCGTGCTATGAGCCACCGGCCCGTGACTTGGGATTAGGCGAAAGCCTGACCACCTCGGCCGAACTATCTTTGACCGGTTCATCATGATCAACCGGTTGCGAGGCATGTCGGCCTCCAACCGTTCTATCTCCAATCTCGGTCACACGAAGTCATCTTTATTGATTGATCGGTCCAGGGCGTACCGGCCCTGATCGCACCCACGGTGTAGCTCGGGCTACCTCTTAACTCGGTCGTCGTCCGCTAACTCGAGCTCCGCCCAATACGTGCAATCACAGCATGGCTGGGCAAGAGCATGCCAGACCGGTCAATATCTCCGACCGTGCAAGTCAGGCCGAGTCAATAGAGGACTTTACTCGGCGTCATGTAGTCTGTCAAGTCTGACATTGTATCAACTCGGCCGTACTGCCCGATGCAAATCTTCCCTCTCAACTACTATTAGAAGTAAAATTCACTTAGTTTTATCACCAATTATATGGGTCATAAATTTTGATATTTTGAGTAAATTTTTTTTCTTTTAATAATAAATCTCAATTTACCTCATATACGTGATTAATGAATGACAGCGTATAAATCATACAATATGAACTCTCAATTTAAACATTAAAACTCTTGAATAGATGTGATAAACCTGAATCATTCTATTTCTCTACTTTTTCTATTTTTCTTTTCTAATGTGAGTCGAATTTGACTTTCGACTTGAAAAATTCCTCCCCAGGAAAATGCAAAAGTGATTGAGTGGAAGATGATTTGATGCTAACGAGTTTTATAAAGTTCTTTGGAATAATTTAAGTTTAAAGGCAACTTGAATTCAGAGGCAGTTTTTTTATAATGCAGTCTTTGGAAGTACAGCTAAGGGTTAGTTTAGAATATGAGTTTGCTTTTTAGTTTTTTGACTATTTTAATTTGGAGTTAAAAAGTCTTGTTTGTGATAAAAATTTTAATTTTTTTTTTAATTTTTATGAAAGAAAAAATAAAATGATTATGATTTAGATGTGATATTTTATTTTATATGACTAAAATAATTTATTTTGCCCTATATAACTATTTTAGACCAAACTAATATCCCAAACGGGCACTAAGAACTACAAATGTACAAAGTCTCCTAGTGATTGTTTTATGCATCAAATAGGACAGAAAAATCTCAAACTCATCATTATTTAATAATACTATAAAAGATTTGGCCAACAAAAAATCTCTACTGGGGGATTTTTTTGAATCCAAAGAATAACTTCATTGCATATTCAATTATTAAAAACGTCTTGTTAACAAGTTTCATTGGGCACAAATAATAGATAAAAAAATTGAATAGCACAATACATTTTTTATATTAAATTCAATACAATTTTATTAAAATCAATACACTTTTAAGATTTTCGTATATTTTCAAAACACTTTTTACCCACTTTCTAACATTAAACAATGCTTAGAAAGCACTTGCTAGCATTTGCCTTATTAAAATGTTAAATTTATTAATGTTATTTTATGTGCACTTAGGGAACAAGATTAAGACAATAATCTATATATCTATCTATATCTATATTATATATTAAGCAAAAGAGGGTTTTTAACCCCCAAGGCCTGTAGGAAGAGGCTTTTCCCAAAATAAGCCTTTTTTGCATTGGATTTCCCAAACTAGGCCAACTTCTGACGGAATTCCAAAACTAAGTTAAAGCGCTATTTCTATTCGCGCTTTTACTGTTAGGAGCTTAAAATTGGATGAACAGTAAAATCGCTATTACGAATAGCGATTTTGATTAAGAATTCGCTATTACAAATGGCGCTTATAGTGTGAAATTTTTCCCAGAATAAAACGCTGTTGAGAACAGCGATTTTAGCACAAAACTTTGTTGGCAGAAAAACGCTATTGCTAATAGCGATTTTAACGGGAAAAAATTTTGGCAGGAAAACGCTATTTCTAATAGCGAGTTCATTTAAATGAAAACGCTTTTTGAATCAGCGTTTTTAACAGTGTTATATACCAAGCCCCCTCCCCCCCTTCTCATTTGCATACGTTGCAGACTTAGGTTTTAAAGCTCTCGCCTCACAGTCTCCATCTCTCAGCCTCTCTCCATCATCACTCACTCTCCATCTCTCACTCTCCTCCATCTCAGACTCAGTCGATCAGCTCGGTCTGTGCTCTCTCTGCTCTCTGCTCTCGGCTCTCGGTCTCTGCTTCACTCTCTGTCTGTGCTCTCTCTCTCCATGGTATGATATAAACCCTAATTTTATGTATTGAGTTTTTGTGTTTGTGAAAATGTGATATTAACCCTAATTTTTGTGTTTTTATGTATTTAGTACTTAGGGTTTTACATGTGAATTATTAAATGGGTGGAATTTTGAAATTAGGGTTTATGAAATTAGGGTTTATGAAATGTGTGGAATTGTGGTTATGAAATTAGGGTTTGGAATTTTTTGAAATCAGAAATTTGAATTTGTGGAATTTTTTTTGCTTTTGAATTTTTGGGTTATGAAATTAGGGTTCGATATCAGATTGTTCACATTATTAGGATTGTTCAAATTAGGATGACTTTTTAGGGTTTGATTGTTCACGTATATAAATTAGGATCACATTATCAGATTGTTCACTCTGTTAAATTAGGATATGGTTGTTGAATATGGTTTGATTGTTCACTCTGTTAAATTAGGATCACATTATCAGATTGTTCACGTTATTAACGGTTCTAATGCTTTTGAATCATAAATCAGGTTTGGAATTTTTTTAATTTTTAAAATTTTTCAAATAAATCATAAATATGAGAATTGAGAATTGAGAATTGAAATTTGGAATGATGAAATTCGTAATTCATATAATGTCATATTATGAAATTCATATAATTGAGAATTGAGAATTGAGAATTTAGAATTGAGAATTGAGAATTGAAATAACGAAATGTTTATATTTTGAAATTTGAAATGAGAAATTGGGATTTTGAAATTATGCTTGTGAATCAAAATGTCTATATTTTGAATATTGAATAAACCAACGTACATTTGTTGAATTGGAAATTGTTTTTTTTTTTTTTTTGCTTGTTAAGAGGAATTAAAAGGAAATTAGGGTTTGAAATTAGGATTTTAAAAGTAATTTTTTTTAATTAAGAATTGCGATTAAAAAATCCGAAATTCATATAATTGATAATTGTTAATGTCATATTATGAAATTCATGTAATTGAGAATTGTTGAATTCAAATTATGAAATATCTATAGTTTGAAATTTGAAATCAGAAAATGGAATTTTGAAATTATGCTTGTGAGTTTTTTTTTTTTTGGTTGTTAAGAGGAATTAAAAGGAAATTAGGGTTTTAAAAGTAATTTTTTTTAATTAAGAATTGCGATTAAAAAATCCGAAATTCATATAATTGATAATTTTTAATGTGATATTTTGAAATTTGAAATCAGAAAATGGAATTTTGAAATGATGCTTGTGAGTTTTTTTTTTTTTTTTGCTTAAGAGGAATGAAAAGGAAATTAGGGTTTCAAATTATGGTTTTAAAAGTACTCTTGTTTAATTAAGAATAAAATTAGAAAAAATTGAAATTCATATAATTCGTAATTGTTAATGTCATATTACTAAATTCATGTAATTGAGAATTGTTGATTTGAAATTATGAAATGTGTATATTTTGAAATTTGAAATTAGAAAATGGAATTTTCAAATAATGCTTGTGAGTTTTTTTTTTTTTTTTTGGCTTCTTAAGAGGAATGAAAAGGAAATTAGGGTTGCAAATTATGATTTTAAAAGTAATCTTGTTTAATTAAGAATAAAATTAGAAAAAATTGAAATTCATATAATTCGTAATTGTTAATGTCATATTACGAAATTCATGTGATTGAGAATTGTTGAATTCGAATTATGAAATGTCTATATTTTGAAATTTGAAATCAGAAAATGGAATTTTGAAATGATGCTTGTGAGTTTTTTTTTTTTTTGCTTGTTAAGAGGAATGAAAAGGAAATTAGGGTTTCGAATTATGGTTTCAAAAGTGTTCTTGTTTAATTAAGAATAAAATTAGAAAAAATTGAAATTCATATAATTCGTAATTGTTAATGTCATATTACGAAATTCATGTAATTGAGAATTGTTGAATTCGAATTATGAAATGTCTATATTTTGAAATTTGAAATCAGAAAATGGAATTTTGAAATGATGCTTGTGAGTTTTTTTTTTTTTTTTTTGCTTGTTAAGAGGAATGAAAAGGAAATTAGGGTTTCGAATTATGGTTTCAAAAGTGATCTTGTTTAATTAAGAATAAAATTAGAAAAAATTGAAATTCATATAATTCGTAATTGTTAATGTCATATTACGAAATTCATGTAATTGAGAATTGTTGATTTGAAATTATGAAATGTCTATATTTTGAAATTTGAAATCAGAAAATGGAATTTTGAAATAATGCTTGTGAGTTTTTTTTTTGGCTTGTTAAGAGGAATGAAAAGGAAATTAGGGTTTCGAATTATGGTTTCAAAAGTGATCTTGTTTAATTAAGAATAAAATTAGAAAAAATTGAAATTCATATAATTCGTAATTGTTAATGTCATATTACGAAATTCATGTAATTGAGAATTGTTGATTTGAAATTATGAAATGTCTATATTTTGAAATTTGAAATCAGAAAATGGAATTTTGAAATAATGCTTGTGAGTTTTTTTTTTTTTTTTTTGGCTTGTTAAGAGGAATGAAAAGGAAATTAGGGTTTCAAGTTATGATTTTAAAAGTAATCTTGTTTAATTAAGAATAAAATTAGAAAAAATTGAAATTCATACAATTCGTAATTGTTAATGTCATATTACGAAATTCATGTGATTGAGAATTGTTGAATTCGAATTATGAAATGTCTATATTTTGAAATTTGAAATCAGAAATTGAAATTTGGAAATTATGCTTGTGAATGAAAATGTCTATATTTTTTGAATCAAAATATGGTTCAGAAATTGTTAATGTCTAATTTCTACAAAATATAATTATGAAACAAAAAAATATTTAATTTTGAATGTATTTGATTAAAAAAATATTTAATTTTCTCTCCATGAAAAGATCATGTTCTCTCAAGTAAAAGATCATGTTCTCTGAAATATTTAATTTTGACTCTATTTTATTCAAAAGAAAATTTTTTATTGGTTTCTCAAAATATTTAATTTTGACTCTATTTTATTCAAAATAAATGTTTTTATTGGTTTCTCAAAATATTTAAATTTGACTCTATTTGATTTAAATAAAAAAATTTGGGTTTAACTTCGTTTGGTTTATTTCACTATATTTGGGGTTAGGCACTGAAAATATGATTAAAAAAATTTAATGAGCTAAATTTGTAATACATATAATAGCATTGTAGTACAAATTAAAATTTCCTCAAAAAACTGAACTAAATTTGAAAAAGTTTTTGAAATGGGTATTGAACGAACTGACTTATCGCCTTTTCTACTTTGTAATTGTCCACTACCATTGAAAAGGAAAATGTAAAAATTATGTTTTAATAATTTTTATTTATATTTGTATAATTAGAAGTCATTATTAGACTAGTTACAATATATGCATGAAAAGAGTCTTAAATTATTTTAATTAATAGTCCATCGCAATTTAAATGCGTCTGAAGGAAAATTTTTTTGGCACTTTGATGGGTAAGCTGTGTTTTGTAATACCAAATAATTGGTGCGGATGGCCGATAGATTCACATGGATAACTCTCCAACATGTAGTCCATATGTATATTGTGAATTTTTTTTTGCAGAAGTCACTCATCAAGAACCTGTCGAGTCTAAAGTTAATGAGACTAAAGCGACAGTCAAATTCCAACTGAAGAAGGTTCTCTACATGGGAGTTGCTGTTTTCAAAATGTGCAATTGAGTGTTAATTTTCGGTTTCATTGTTGAAGAAGAAGCGGCAAAATGTGAGTTTAGTCTCTTTACAAAACTAAAAAGTAAGTTGCTATGAATTCATGATTAATTTTACTCAAGCTGTTACTAGGAAATTTGACAAATTTGTACTTTGTTACTTTTATATGATCCTTTTTTCATAGGCAATTACAAACAAAAAAACCAAAACATGACATAGTAATACAATTTTACTTCTATGTTGACTCTATTGTGCACAGTTCCTAGGTGATTTGTGCATGCCATTTGATGTATATCCTACAGGTTTTGGCTACTGAGTGTATAATGTTCTTCCCCTCTAGGTGGCTCACTTTTGGGTCAATAAAATTTTTCTTTTCAGAAAATAATATTAGTCAAAAGCGCTGAAACATTATGGCTGAAAATTGACAAAAAATATGGTGCAAGTATATGTTTATTTGACAAAAAAATAGGAGTGACTTCTGCCAAAATTGACAAAAAATTGACAAAAAATAGAAGTGACTTCTGCAAAAATTGACAAAAAATTAGAGGGTTACTTTTATTTGTGACTTCTGCAAAATTTAATGTTTTTTGTAATATTTATTTTACAAGTAGAATTCGATATATGTATATTGTTGATATTTTAATATTTATTGTTTCATTGAAGCAAGTATATGGCAACTGTTCCAATTATCTTTTACTGGGGGGGAAACATAATTCGGGACCCCGATGAAGGTGTGTCATATGATGCTGAACCGAAAGGGATATATAGGGTGCAACTTGGCACCACACTGGCCAATTTGGAAGAGATGTTTATGTCGAAGGTTGCAACTTACGGGGAAACAGTCCGATTGATCTTCAAATGTAGATATCCTTATCGCCAGTGGCAAGCAACCAGCAAATACAAAATATTACCGATAAATGACGATGAGGCGTTGAACACCGTTTTAAGTATCGGTGGAAATTTCGAACCACCAAATTGTTTGGAAGTGTACATTCAGAAAGAGATTGTACAGAATCTTCCGAATATAACACAGATGGATTCACATCCGTTCACTACATTGCTGACACATGGGATTGACACAACAGCATTTCAGTCTCCTATGTATGAGTCAAATGAATGTTATGCAGCTGGCTACACACAACAGACATTTCATGGCCATGGTGGAGAATCAAGTTCACGTGGTGGATATGAGACTGAATTTCACAATAACACCCAAGATGTGTCCACCTATAGCCATCATACGACTCAGTTGAAGTTCTTTGGTAATATGGTGAAACGGTTAATTACATGCGGTTCTTGTCGATGACATGTCTGATCTGATGCCCCCCTAGACAATGATGAGAATGAAATGTGTGATGAAGAAAATTTATTGGGCGGATCAGATGATGATGATGATGAAGAAGATGATGTCGACGCTCCCGTTGATATTCAGAATGCCCCCATTCCACCTAGACCTGAAATCCCTTTGTATGAAAACATTCACATGGGTGGTGATTTTGACATTACTAACCGCGATGTCGTTCCGTAACTGGAATCTTGAAAATCGAGTTGGACAAAGGGATGGTCTTCGTTGATAAGAAGCAACTTCGTACATCTTTGTGAAATTGTACCATGCAACAAATAATCGAGAGTATAAAGTCGTAACCTCCAAGCGAGACGTTTGGGTGTGTGCTTGCAAGCATATTTGTAGATGGTGGTTGCGTGCATCTCTTAGTAGGAGACATGGTCTTTTTGAAATAAAAGCGATAGGGTCCTCACCATTGTTTATACCCACGAATGAGCAGGGACCACACAAATATTAGCTCGATTACATTGCTTCTCATCTTTTGGGACAAGTTGCGGTGAGTATACAAAATAAATGTTTACATTTATATACACATTGTTTGTTTAAAGTGTTCACACCAAAATAATCGACTCATAGGTATTGTTGTATGCGAAGCGAACTGATATGCCCATTAAGAATGTCATAGAAGATATAAAAAGTCCATGAACTATACTATATCATACAAGAAGGCGTGGCATGCAAGGGCAAAGGCAATTAGAATGGTATTAGGGATTGGGATGAATCATATATGATGTTGTCTAAATTCATGTATGCATTACAAACATCTAATCCTGGCACCATCGTGCAATGGAAGCATAGATATCTGGAAATACAACCATTATGCGTCTTTCACTTTGTTTTTGGTCTTTCAAACCCGTCATCGATGGATTCGGACATTGTAGGCTGTTATAACCATAGATGGTACATTCTTATCTGAAATACTGCTGGTGTGTTGCTTGTATCAACGATTATCCTTGCCAATGGCAAAGTACTACGCTTGCATTTCTTTGTTGTCGAGGAGAGTTTGGAGTCTTGGTCGTTCTTCATTTCAAATATTAAGGAACATATTGTCATGGACGACAGGAGTGACTTTGATATCAATCGAGTGAGAGTATTTTAGCTTTGTTAGGCGGCATTGGTTGAATCCTCGCTCCAATTTGTTGGATATCATCGTACGCCTTCGACATGTTTGTAGTAACTTTAACACTACGTTCAAAAATAAGGAGTGAAACAACTTCTATGGAAGCGAGGAAGTGCTCATCAGCAGCGAAAGTGTAATGGTTACTTATAACAAATACGGGCTATTGACCAAGAAGCCATCACTTGGGTTTACAAGATGAATCTGAGGAATGGGCCCTTTCATGACGATGGACATCGGTGGGGGTATTGACTAGCAATGATGCAGTGCTTCAATAAGCGTCTTGAAAGGTGCAAGGAACTTACCTATCTCATTTATGGTTGAATTTACATTTCGGACTTGTAAAATATTTTGACGAGATGGGAGCCCAAAATTTGAACTAGATGTACGAAATGAGTTCCAATACCCTAGAGATGCAAAAAACTATTGAGGATGGCATCGCAGGGCAAATACTTTCAAGTTGATATCATATATGAGTTAGTTTGTAATATAAATGAAATTATTGTTATTATGTTGTCAATTTAACTACACCTAAAAACATGAACTTCATTAGTTTGTATTAAATTTTTTTATAGGCCCTTGGCGTGTTTGAGGTGCAAACATCTTTTCGCCATGGACGAGGTCGCAATACACAAATTGTGCGGATGAATCAACCCACGTGCAGTTGTGGGAAATATGAGATACGACACTATCCATGTTCTCATATGCTCGCTGTAATGTCTGAATGCGGTGACAATCCATTCGAGTACGTTGATCTAGTATATAGGCTTCATGTATACATGAGGGTTTGGAAAACTAAATTCAATCCAATACCGCATCAAGATTATTGGGCTGATCCGCAATGGACTTTAATGCCTAATGTACTGCGTTTGCGACAAGTGAAACAGGATCGTGCATCTATGTCTCGTATTCCGAATGAGATGGACATATCAGATAAGCGTTTGATCGTTCGTTGCAGTGAGTGCGTGAACAGTCATAATGACGAACATGTCGTAGCGACTTGGTCGATGAAGACTATGTAATACTTACATTTTGTAATAGATCTTTTGTAATTCTTTATTAAGTAATAGATCATTTTCTTTTCTTTTGTAATTCATTATTTGTAAATCGGGTCGTACATTTAATAGAACATTTTTTATTTGTAATAGATCATTTCTATTGTTTAATTCTTTCTATATTGTAATTGTTTGATTTCCTTGACAAAATTTACAACTAACATAGTAAACAAATAAATTAAACTAAATGACAATGCAAAAACATTTAACTATACCACATAGCCCTATAGTTTTTATTCTCTACTTCATTGAAAATGTTTATTACAGAATTTTATTTCAAATCACATAGTTCTTCTATCATTTTAAGATTTTAATATTTCGACTGATGCAAGCATTTTGTACATTTACAATTTATGAATTACATGTACGTAATTTACAAATTTTATACTTTATTGCAAAACAAAAAATACAAAATCAATAATGAAGTTTTGTCGAATATGCCATAAATGTAGTCAAATATGTCAAAATCAGTAAAGAGGTTATGTCAAATATGCCAAAATCAACAATGAAGTTTTGAAAAAAAATTATCATTATTAAATTTTGTCCATTTATTTGTTCATTTATTTGTCCAAAATCAACAATCATTTATCTGTAAATATTGACATACAAAAACTATCCACATGTTATTGGTCATTATTATGCTTATGTAATGGAGATCGTAAAATGATTTTGTAAAAGATTTGTATATTACTCCGAACCATAGATAACGATAGGTTATGTTGAATTGCTTATCATATTTAATGGCACATAATATGCAAAATTCAGATTTTAGTGAATTGCTTCCATGTTAATGGCACACAAATTTATACTTTTAAAATTATCGACCACATTTGTTTTCCAAGTCGTCATGTACATAATAATTTGAGCTTAATTGATATAGTTAAATTACATGCTCATCAATACAGTTTTTCTAAATGTATTTGTTTTTCAATTGTCTGAGCTTCATAGCACATCTACGATGAGGTTCCCTTTGAGTCTTCCACATCGGTGACAAGATATGGGAGGACCCGTATGCAATAACGTTTGTTGTACTTTACGCTTACAATGAAAATACACTGCATTTTGTTTTTGATTTCCTTGATAATACTATAATTTAAACTACTCATTCTGTTATGCAGGACCAGGCACGCACCGTGGTGGCATGCCGGCGGGGAGATTCCGGCCTGTGGGATCGTCCATTGGACCATAGAGTCTTGTAGTGTCTACTACGCGCGGGATTCTATGGTGTATATCGTATAGGCCATATCAGACTAGACCACCCACTCATTACTGCTCTCGTCGAGAGATGGCGCACAGAGACTCATACATTTCATTTCCCGATCGGTGAGGCCACCGTCACATTGCAGGACGTATCTATCCTATACGGTCTACGGATTGATGGACGAGCAGTTACTGGACTTGACCCATCATTGACGACGGAGCAGTGGATAGCCCTCTGTGCTGAGCTATTGGGACTAGCACCTACACCTGCAGACTTACAGGCAGGTAGAGTGAGGGTGAGGTGGCTGTCCGAGCATTTTCAGGGCGATCTTCCAGATCATGCTCCAGATGAGTTAGTACAGCAGCATGCGCGAGCATATATTCTGTGGCTTATTGGGGGGGTACTTCTCCCTGATAAGTCACAGAACCTGCTCAAGCTGATGTATTTGCCACTGTTGCGAGACATTGACGACATCGGCCAGTACAGCTGGGGCGCCGCGGCTTTGGCATGCTTGTATAGGATGTTATGTCGAGCCACTCAGGTGGGTGTGACTCAGATCGGAGGACCCCTTGTCTTGCTACAGGTTAGTAAGAATTTGATTACATGTCAATTCATATTGTATGGCATATATCAGTATTGTAATTGCGTTGAAACTATTGCAGATTTGGGCGTGGGAGAGATTGATTCGCATTGCCCCGTCTAGGCGGCAACTAGTTGCTCCTGGTGAGGTTCCCATCGGGCAGGGAGACATGCAGTTGCCAGCCGGACCTCGAGGTAGCCGGTGGAGGGTTGACATGAGCCACGAGGTCGTGTCGACCCACGTAGTCGTCGTGTCTGAGACGGCAAATTTGACCGGATGATCGACGGCGAGGTATCAAATTTAAGTACCTAAATTTTAACTGTCATATGGAGTGTATATGTTTATGAGCGATTTTTAATAGACTTGTCGTTATTGTAGTTTATCTGGCAGCCTTATGCTGATGTCCTCCATACGCCCTGCATCATCGCCGACTAGGTGAGGATATATGGATGGCGAGAGTACCACTCATTTGCTTTGACGTGGTTGAGTGGCATCTCCCTGATCGTGTCCTCCGACAGTTTGGTCGGGTCCAGGCCGTGCCGGATCGGTGTGACACCGAGTGGCGGTTGCATGCGACTGATAGACGTGGCCGAGCCAGCACTGACTGGAGTGTGCATCATCTGTGATATATACAGTTGTGGGATGCCCGTCGCGACACTATTGTACAGGCTGACTGGAGCGATAAAGTCCTCCCCTCTCCCGACCCTTACATGTTGTGGTATCGGCGCCATACACACCTACTTGTCAGTAATCCGAGCCACATGTCCGAGGCCGGATATCAGGGAGTTGGGCCTTCTCTCGAGGCATTGGTGAGTATCGTACTATATGTCAGATAATTGTTAATATCATAATTGATTATTTTTAGTCAACTATAGCCTAATATATCTGATTTTGTGTTCAGGTGGTTCGAGCTGGGAGGTCATATCACTTGGCTGAGGACGCCATTTTCAGACGTGATGGACAGCTTGGTCTGCAGGCCCTTGTAGAGATCAGAGAGTTATTGTACGAGGGGATCCAGCATGCCCATCGGGTAGATCGTCTGCATTTTGGGGACTACGGTGTATCGATGCGCGGGTACTCGAACACATCGATCCGGCCCACGCCGGTTTCCCACTTCGCCAGCCACATCAGGTCCTTCGACTTCAGTCACCCCACCGCATGATATCCCATACATTTCTCCATATTCCCCACACGTACATCTTACCCAGCATGCTGACCCTGACCCTGACCCTGATTGGTCACCGCCCCGCTTCATGCATGATGTTGTTACCCCACCCACCCAGTTACAGCCTGCTTTCCTGGGTAGTACTTCGACCGCGCCCCGGTTCATTGATGATGTTGTTACCCCACCCACCCAGTTACCACCTACTTATATGGGGACTACTGATTGCGCCAGAGTACACATCATGCGATTCTCCGACATCTCCCAGATTGATGATGAGGCCCATATTGAGCCCCCCCCCAGAGCGCGAGTGAGAGGCCGAGGTTATGGTCGTGGGGGTCCTCGCGGCCGAGGTCGGGAAAGTGCAGAGGCAGAGGTCGGTCCAGTGCAGATCGTGATTCTGCAGAGATGAGGAGTGGGAGTTTCACACCACAATAGTATCTCGATCTGCGAGCCTGGCGGGATCGGGGCATCGATGCAGAGAGGGGGTCACTCACAGGCTCCACAGGCAGTCAGTGGAGGGCCGCATGCAGGGGAGGGAGTGCCAGATATTCAGAGTCTCAGAGGAGACCGAGGAGGAGATCCACGGTGGGGTTGTGGGACTGAGGCGAGTTAGGGCATTAGCGGTTGCGAGATGGACTATATAGGTTTATACTTTTTCTATATTTTTGTTTTTATGTGTCAAACATTTACAGCTGATGTAAGTGTCATACTTATTTATTCGCAATTATAATTTCACAATTTTTTATTCTTATTTATATTGGTGAATCACACAAATCTCTTTCACATCTCTACCCCTCTCTCATTATTCGTAGTCTGTGCATTATTTATAGTAATTTACGATTTTTCTGAAAATTTACAAATTGAGACAACCATTTATAAAATTGAAGTTTAAATAAATTTGATACAACCATTTATGTTTATTTTTTGGAAAACATAAATTATAAACGCGTTTGGTTTGAACAAAACGTGTAAAAAAGCTATGAAAAATATGTTTGTTCAAGGCTAAAAATAATTGAAATATCTCGCTTCATTGATAAGTCATGGATAAGCATTACAAATTGCATGCATTACAGAAATGCCCTGGGCGTTCATCCAAACAATTTCATTCATTATCATCATCATCTGACATCTCAATATCAGATTCATACATAACATCCATGCTCCAGGCGTAGTACTGGTGTGCATCATCCATTAACCCATCTTCGGCACGCTCATTTGCGGTCTTCATTAGTTCGGACCTTTGCAAACGTTGGGTCATGCGATTAACCTCGTCGCGGATACGATGCAATGCCCTTTGCAACAACTGTGGAGTGTCAGTTGGCATACACATGGCTAACCGGCGAGGAAATTTCAGATTAACTTCACGGCATAGCTCAACGAGAACGTTTGCTCGAGTTTTGCGAAATTCCAACTCAGCTCTCATGGTATTGACGGTGGCACGTGAGTAACGCAAATTTGGATTTAATGGGTATTGAAATTCATCTCCATCTGCAACCCAATAGCGACCCATTGCTGAATATAGATCAACCACCGTATATGTCATGATGATATCGATAGAAATAGCTGTAAAACTTTTGTTGTGGTATGCTACGATATTTATACCATATATACACATGGTAGATGTATGTATGCATGCAATTATTGTAAACAACTATGACAACTATGCATTAGAGTTGTCACGTCAACTTTGATGACCTGAACAACGATCACATGCATGCCACTGACCTTATCCAGTGCATTCGGCTGTCAGGACTCAACTTTTTTCACGTCATGAACGAATGAAAGGCACTAGCATTGGCTATTGTGCCGCAGCGATGACTTTGTACATTGATGCAATGATGCATGCCACTTTATGCGATGGTGCGAGAATGCATGTGACTTTCTGACTTTGCCATGCTTGTATACGTTGTGACTGTTTCCCTCACATTACGTGATGCATGTGACTTCTGCATTGCAACTTAGATGCTTTGTTTTTTCTTTACAGTTTAGAATTCATCTGAGTCACATTATTACGACTGTGAAAATAAGCAGAAAATGCTATTATGTTGATAAAAAAACATGATGGACGGTTGTGTAATGACAATGAAAATTAAAAGACTGTGAAGTTAATTAAATGAAAATCAGAAAAAATATAGGCACCAATGTTCCAATCGTGTTTACGTAGCAAGTGACCATTTTATTATGTTGGTGAGAAAAACAGTGATAATTTATTTGACAATGCATTTTGTTTTATTTGACAATGCAGTGCTCGAATATGAAGGGATTGCATTGTCATTCTGTGGCCTGCAATTTTCTGCTTATATCTGACAACCACGTCCGTGACTATAACACAGGTACACAAAGTCACGGGTAATCAAAATTACATGAAATGAATAACAACAAATAATATCACGTGTATCACTTATTCCATACTGCCCTAGCACCACTATGATGTCTATAAATACCCCAGTATGATGTTTGTTGAAGTCATAACAAAAGTAATATATATACAATTACTATTATTATTTTTTTTGTGCTATTAACAATGTCTTCAAGAGGTGCAGAAGTTCACGCCAAAGAAAGAAATCCGAAAGTGTGGTCTACCTCCATTTACGTATGACTACAAGAGCGAAAAGTACTCGAGTCCGAAGGATTATTATGCTGGTATCCGAGCAGAATGGGCGTTCAGGGTAACAGAGCAAGAAGGATTGTATAATGATCTACGTAACCTTGGGGCACCGGTACCTCATCGTCGTTCATTGACCATGCCTAGACGAAATGTGAGTGACTATGAAAAAGCAGTTAGCAGAATTAAGAAGGAGAACAACAAAATGTTAATGCAGAGATGTCGATATCTCATGCTTCAGCTAGCCACTGAAATGGCAGAAGCAAGCAACAGAGATTTGAGAATGGTTGAGCGAAATAATGTCTTAAACAATGAAAAATATCTCTCTGACTACTACATGTCAGATGAGGAATAAGAAATCAAACACCGTTATCTTTCATATGTTCGTTACTGGAGTGTAAGACAATGTTGTTGTTGGTCTAACGTACGGATGTATTTCAAGTATTTCTTTTATGAACCTGAAGTTTATGAAATAACTACATTTCTTTCTACACATTTATGAGTTCATGACTTTCTTTATTGAATTGCAATTAGTTAATGAATGTTCTGGATCAATGAATGGATTAATGTATGTTCAATTATGTCAATACTTAAAACACATAAAATAGATCAGGCAACTCGGAGAAAAGGTTTCCTTAACTACGGCTGCTGAAATAGGGATGAATTTACAACGAATTTCAATCTCCATCGGGGAAGAAGAAAGAGTCACCTTCTAATTCTTGAAAGTTCAGTAAAAATGATGACTCTGGTAATGAATGAGGGGTTGACAGAAAGTAAACTCGGTGAAACGAACTACCGGCTTCAATAGCACAAAAAACATAACAGGTAGGTCGGTGAATAGCTTCTCAAATGACAACAACAATTCAAATAGTCATACTTTTCAATGAAATACAAATAGTAGGTCGTAACATTACTGGCAGCATAGGTGGGATTCCCAACTCAGAAAGTCACATAGTCTTGCAGTGAATTCACTGATTTACCTTACTGGCAGCATACATTTATTTTGTCCTTATATGCAGATGGATTGTCAAGTCATGTGACTTGGTGCACATGCTTTGGTTTTCTTAATTTTGTGCTCGTATTTTTTATTGTAGTGACAACTCATCTGTTATTGATAGATGTGAGATTCTCAACTCAGAAAGTCACATGGCAACAGTGAATTCACTGATTTACCTTCTGATCGAGATTGTTTTATTTTGTCTCAGATATCACAGATGGATTGTCAAGCCATGTGACTTGGTGCAAAGGCTTTGGTTTTCTCAATTTTTTGCTCGTATTTTTTATTGTAGTGACAACTCATCTGTTATTGATAGATGTGGGATTCTCAACTCAGAAAGTCACATGGCAACAGTGAATTCATTGATTTACCTTCTGATCGAGATTGTTTTATTTTGTCGATATCTGTGAGATGGATTGTCAAGCCATGTGACTTGGTGCGAGGCTTTGGTTTTCTCAATTTTTGCTCGTATTTTTTATTGTAGTGACAACTCATACATTATTGATAGATGTGGGATTCTCAACTCGAGAAAGTCACATGGCAACAAATGAATTCAGCGATTTACCTTCTGATCGGCATTGTTTTATTTTTGTCATTATCTGAGATGGATTGTCAAGCCATGTGACTTGGTCTGAGGCTTTGGTTTCTCAATTTTTTGCTCGTATTTTTTATTATAGTGACAACTCATACATTATTGATAGATGTGGGATTGTCAACTCGAGAAAATCACATGGCAACATGATGAATTCAGCGATTTACCTTCTGATCGGCATGCATTTATTTTGTCCGTATATCTGAGATGGATTGTCAAGTCACGTGACTTGACCACGATATTTGCTTTTCTCTGTTTTTCAATCTATTGACAACTCATACCTTGTTCATAAATGTGGGATTGTCATGCGAGGCATCTTTCTAAAGTCGTTCATAAGCAACTATATAAGCGAGTAAAGGTGAAGACACAACCTTACAACTCATTTTGCCCTACAAAATTATCATTCATTTGCTTAAAAAATTAGCATGGCTACATGGTTCATGGGAGGGTAGGAATCGCAGAGGTGGTAGGAACTTGCAAAGGGTGAAAGTTCACGACGAGGAGGAGGAAGGAAGTGGCGATCTTTGAAGATGAAACACCATTTCCTTTGTTAGATGCCTCTTGTGCTTATCATGATAGGTTTGGGAAGCGACATTTTGTCATGCCCAAGTACTATCGAGATCCATGTGGTTTGGTGGAGGATCCATCGAGAATCAAAGCAGATATGGTTATGCAAATGCTAGACTTCAAGTGGCCGCACTATTTATAGGCGAGTGCAAAATGAAAGATTATGTCGAAAGACGACGGCAAGGTGCCAAAAGCACGTTACGTTGAGATTCAAAAGGAAGATCCTGAAAATGTTGATCGACTATGTCAAAGACTACAACGTGAGATTTCTCAAATGGGCGTAGGTTGGCTGCGATATCAACTACTCATAGTTAAGAAGGATGCCCGGAAGAAGCGAGCGAACCGGATGTTGCGGCTATCAAGGGTATTATGGAGGATCTGAACTTGTCTCGACAATCGAGCTTTGGATTGTTCGGACTCAGCCACTGCCGATTTAAGCGCGAATTAGGTGTTATGTTATGTTTATGCTTAAGTCTATGTTTATGTTTATGTTTATGTTTATGTATTGTGTCTGTCAAATGTTACGGCTATTAACATTGAGCTATGTTTATGTATTATGTTTATGTATTGTGTCTGTCACCCTTCGTCGTTGCTCGTCGAGCTGCACAGTGTGTGGGTGTACTTCGGACTGTAGAGCATGCATATCACATTCTAACACATAACAAAGACGAAACAAAAAAATAAATTTTCTAAATGAAAACGCGTACAACACGTTTTTACTAAACTGATTTTTTCAATTACATTCTCACCTTCTAACCCAAAACAAAGACAAAAGAATAAATATATATGTATGTTTAAATGAAAACGGCTTTCGTAAAGCAAAAATAATTTTCTAAACAAAACCTTCTAACTCAAAACAAAGACAAAAGAATAAATATATATGTATGTTTAAATGAAAATGGCTTTCGTAAAGCCAAAATAATTTTATAAATAACACATTCTAACCCAAAATAAAGACAAAAGAAAAAAAAAATTACATGAAAACGATTTTAGTAAAGCCAAAAAAAATTTATTAATTACATTATCACCTTTTAAACAAAACAAACACAAAACAATAAACAAAAAAAAAATTTACATTAAAACAACTTCAGTAAAGACGGAAAAAAAAATTGAATTACATTTTCTAAATCAAAACAAAGATTTTGGGAAAAAATAAAAAATTTAACATGACAACGGCTTCAGTAAAGCAAAATAAATGAACATGATTGGCTTAATAATATCTAAATCAATATGATTTTAAAATTATATATATGAAAAATAGTATGTAAAATTAATATATGAAAAGAGGTTTTTTTTCATATTATGTAAAATTTATGAATTACACATTTTAAATCAAAACAAAAACAAAACAAAAAAATATATATTTTAACATGACAATGGCTTTAGTAAAGCCAATTTCAATTTTATATAGTGTAAACATGTGGCCCATTTATGTTTTTTCCTTTTGTTTTATATTATTACGTCTATTTCAAAAAAAATTTATGTTAAAAATACATAGCGTTTTCTTCCAAAAAATTATCTGTTAAAAGCGCTATTAGGGATAGCGTTTTATTCCAAAAAATGTTTCTGATAAAAGCGCTATTAGAAATAGCGTTTTCTTCCAAAAAATTTTTCTGTGAAAAGCGCTATTAGAAATAGCGTTTTCATGCGAAAATTTGTTGCCGTTAAAATCGCTATTAGCAATAGCGTTTTTCTGCCAACAAAGTTTTGTGCTAAAATCGCTGTTCTCAACAGCGTTTTATTATGGAAAAAATTTCACGCTGTAAGTGCCATTTGTAATAGCGAATTCTTAATCAAAATCGCTATTTGTAATAGCGATTTTACTGTTCATCCAATTTTAAGCTCCTAACAGTAAAAGCGCGAATAGAAATAGCGGTTTAACTTAGTTTTGGAATTCCGTCAGAAGTTGGCCTAGTTTGGGAAATCCAATGCAAAAAAGGCTTATTTTGGGAAAAGCCCCCTGTAGGAACTCCAATCTCCTAATCCTAATTTTTTAATTTTTTGATTTAAAAAAAAAATCTCAACATTTATTGACTTCTCCCAACCCAACCTCAACATTTATTGACTTTTTCCAACCCATAATCCTTTTTGACTTCTCTCATAATTATTGCAACATCCTTTTCAATTTCTTCCATAAGCTATGATTACACACAAAAATAAAAAATAAAAAAGATAAGAATTTAGCTATAAATCTCAAAAAGATATAACATCTAAATTTGAATTATGATTTAATAATATAATTCTGTATTTTTTTTTATGTATATCTATCAAAATTTTAAATCACTTAATGAGACAAATTAATCAACTTTCCAAAATTATTGATTTTTAATTTACAAAATAGATTAAAAAAAACTATTGATTGATTTATTTATTTAATAACAAAAATATTTCATAATCTCTCTCTCCTAATCTCTCTCACAAATTTTCAAAAAAAAAAAAAAATTAAAACTTGCATTCATTTTCTCTTCCCCAAAAAATTAGATAGGAGCTCCAATCTCCTAATCCTAATTTTCTAATTTTTTGATTTAAAAAAAAAACCTCAGCATTTATTGACTTTTCCCAACCCACAATCCCTTTTGACTTCTCTCATAATTATTGCAACACTCTTTTCAATTTCTCCCCTACATTATGGTTACACACAAAAATTAAAAAAAAAAAAAGATAAGAATTTAGCTATAGATCTCAAAAAGATATAACATCTAAATTTGAATTGTGATTTAATAATATAATTATGTATTTTTTTTATGTATATCTATCAAAATTTTAAATTACTTAATGGGACAAATTAATCAAATTTTCAAAATTATTGATTTTTAATTTACAAAATAGATTAAAAAAAACTATTGACTGATTTATATATTTAGTAACAAAAATATTTCATAATCTCTCCCTCCTAATCTCTCCCACAAATTTTCAAAAAAAAATATATTAAAACTTGCATTCATTTTCTTTTCCCCAAAAAATCAAATAACATTTTCTATTAAAGTTGTAGATATCTACCTATATTTTATATATTATATTATAACATAACAAAAAAAACTAAAAAACTAAATTTTTTTTTTAAAGTTTATCTAAATAAACTTTAAATCAATAAAACTCACATCATAACTTACCTAAATAATAATAATTAAAAACAAATGGAAACTACAGATAAATTAAATTTAAAAAAAAAAAAAGATACCCACAACTCCATTTTAAATAAATTGAAAAAAAAATACCCGAATAAAAATCACACAAAAATAAAAATAAAAATAAAAATAAAAAGATATATCTATCTATCTATCTATCTATCTGTATCTATACTACATATTAAGCAAAAGGGGGCTTTTAACCCCCAAGGCCTATGGAAGCTTCAATATCCCAATCTGAATTTTTAAAATTTTTTATTTAAAAAAAAAAAACTTAGCATTTATTGATTTGGTCAAAATTCTCTGATTAGCATTTATTAACTTTTTTCAATCCACATATCTTTCCACATGCCTGCAATTATTGATTTGGTCAAAATTCCCTGATCAGCATTTAAAATCCCCTTATACAAATAATTATAGATACAATTCGTGTATAGTTACTGCAGTACCCTTTTCAACTTCCCCCATACACTATGGTTAGTAATAAGAAAAAAATCTTAAAAAACATAATTTATATATTAAAAAAATCTAAAATAAAAATAAATATTTATAATTATTCCGTGCATAGCACGGGTGATAGGCTAGTATATTATATAAGAAAAATGGGGTTTTTAACCAACAAACCTTGTGG
This sequence comes from Camellia lanceoleosa, assembly GCA_025200525.1. Lineage (NCBI taxonomy): Eukaryota > Viridiplantae > Streptophyta > Magnoliopsida > Ericales > Theaceae > Camellia > Camellia lanceoleosa. The sequence continues at coordinate 186,027 of JANUSC010000092.1, forward strand.
GAGTTCCAATAACTCAGTCTTAATTTTGTATTTTTTTGATTTAAAAATAATAATAATCTCAGCATTTATTGATTTCTCCCAATCCACAAGCCTTTTTAACTTCTCTCATAGTTATTGTAGCACATTTTTCAACTTCTTCCATACACTATAGTTAGTGATGAGATTATTAAATTATTTTTATAAAAAATCTAAAAATAATAATTTGTATATTAAAAAAAGATCTAAAACAAATATAAATATCTATATCTATCTATATATTATATAAGGAAAAGGCTTGTGAGAGTTCCAAACTCTCATTCCACAATTGTTAATTTTTGTGATTTTAAAAATAATTCTATTGGCTAACAAAGTGATTATAGATTTTTTTTTAAAAAAAACAAAAAATCACCTAAAATTTTGAATTACAAGTTCCTAAAATCTCCCCTCCCCACTCCAATATTTCTCTCTTTCCTAAATCCCATCTCATAATAAAGCAACTATCCATTAAAAAAAAAAAAAAACACAAATCTCATCTCATGACAAAGTAATTATATATTTAAAAACAAAAACATTATAGATTAAAAAGAACGTAAAATCAAAATTGCTAATTTTTGTAATTTTAAAAATATTTAAAAATAGTACTATTGCCTAATAAAATAACTATAGATTAAAAAAAAAACTAAAATTGCTAATTTTTGTAATTTTAAAAATAATACTATTGGCTAACAAAGTACAAAAAAAAAAAAAAAAAAAAAAAAAATTGAATTACAAGTTTCTAAAATCTCTCCCCTAATATTTATCTCTTTCCTAAATCTTATAATCTATCTATGTTATATATTATATCAAAGTGACTTTTCATCTTAGAGGCCTTAAGTGTTTCAAAACCTTAAATCTAATTTTTTTAAAAGAGTATAAATCTCATACAATTTTCTCTCTCCTAAAATAAATCTAATGAAAAGAAAACTCTCTCACCTCCTATAGCGATCCCGGTTTACCCCGTTCATGTATTGTATTCTGAACTCGGGTTCCATGGTTGGTTGTTGAGGTGCTCATCTTATTTCCATCATTTAATTCTTTGTATTCGAGTTTTGGAATGTGTGGGCAGGTTTGGAACAGGTTGGGTGTGTTTTGAAACAAATAGTTGCTGTCCAGATTTTGGTATCTTCGCTTGAGCCAGGGTTCCTTCGCTCAAGCCAGCTTTGAGTGGTGTGTCTCTTCGATCGAGCGAGAAGTCTTGCGCTCGAGCGTGCGTCTGCGTCTCTTTTGGACCTGAAGGTTGTCATTCTTGGCTCGAGCGAGCTTTCCTTCACTCGAGCGAGCGAGGTCTATGTTTTGGGTTTCTTCGCTCGAGCGAGCGGTCCTACGCTCGAGCGTGCTTCTGGGTTGCAGACCTAAAGCTTCGCATTGTTCACTCGAGCAACGCTTATTGCGCTCGAGCGACCACTCCTTCGCTCGAGCGAGCCTCGTGTATATTAGTTCACAGCAATGGGTAAAACATCATTTTTTTCATCTCCATTTCTCTCAAAACCCTAGATTCGGCACACTCTTTCTCTAAAACACCCATTCTCTCTTCAAGAGCACTTGATCTAGAGGGTTTCTACCCTACTCCCTTTGTAAAAAGTGTGGAGCTTTGCGTGGGCTTCATTTTGATCCGAAAATTTTGGGATTTGGAGCATCTTGAGTTTCCTCCTTCATCTCCTTTGAGTTCTCCATTTGAGGTAGGGATTTCTTGAGTTATATATACATGTTTTGCTATCTAAATGTGGATTTTAAGAGTGTTTGAGACTATCGTGTTGAGTATGATTTTTGCTCCAAATGTAAAAAAAAAAAAAAGAGTTTTGAAAATAAGGGTTTAAATCTCAACCTTTTTGCTAACCCTAGAGAGTTTCCACTTTATTTAACTCAAGGAATATGATTAGGGTGGGTTTCACCATGAAATGGGAAATGTGGTGTTTTTGATGAAAACCCTAGAGATTGAGGATTTTTGGAAAAATGTGGAAATGATCATGGAACCTTCTTTTCTTTTAAAATAATAAAAAAAAGAGATAAGTGAGCGTTGATATCACAATGTGCTTTGCAAATATGGAAAGTTTTTGACATATTGAAATGGGTGTTTTGTTTTAAAAACTATTGTTGAATAAATGATGATATATAGTTGTGGAATGACAATTGTTGTGCACCATGGATAATGATTGTAGCTATGTATTAATGGCTCATGGTGATCTTGTAAAAGAACAGTGAAGAGGGGTAATGGAAATTGTGAATGTTGACATTATTGTGGAGACATTGAAAATAGAGAAATGTTATGAGATATTATGTATTGCATCATGTTCTCATTTGATTTATTAACATTGTTACACATATTGAAATGAATGGGAAAAGGTTTACTTTGAAAAAGATTATGTTGTAATGAGAATTATGGAAATGTGAATGGGGTAAATACGTGGTAAGTCCGGGTAGGGGGTGTAGTTGAATTTGTTAAGTTGGCCTGAGTGTCCAGGGTGAAAGACCAGAAAGCCGCACGGATAGGTGTCGAGCCTTCCGGTTAATACCGGTAAAAATGACAGTTTGGTAGTGCTCGCAGAGTCTACTTGCAGACACCAGCTTAGGGATTACCAGTGTCGTATTTACCGCCCCTATTAATTAATGATTGGAAATTTTGGGAAAGATGTTGAGATTGCAAATGATTGTTGGAAAGATAGAAACTTTTAAATGTGCATGAAATGGACTTTCTTATAAGGATGCATGGCATGGCATTAACAATTGCATTTGTTTTAAAAAGTATGCATAACTGTATATACTTTGTAAGAATTCTCTACTGGGCTTTGTGCTCACCCCTATGGAATTTGGTGCAGGTAAAGATGTGGTGATCCCGCCAAACTGAGGGCGTGGATATTTTGAGAAGAGTACATAGCTCTTTTATTTTGTGTAATTCTTTTGAGCCAAGGGCTAACGTGTATGGGTTGTAGAAACCATTGTTGTGTAACCAGGCTTATGCCTTGTAAGATGTAAGCCCTTAAGGGCATTGTATGGTTTTGAGAATGGATGTTTTACATGCTATAGATTCATATGTTTTGTATTGATGAATGTATACCCGCATGTAAAACTTTTGTAAAGACTTATTATTAATTATGTAAAGATGGGCAGATTATTGTTATTGTTGAGTGGATGTTGATTACTTGTGGGTAGTTCATGTCAAATTATCTCGGGGCGTGACAACTTGGTATCAGAGCTACCGGGTTTGAATACTTGGGGCTCGTGGGAAGTGGTCATTATACCACAATGGGTTCATTTCACATGATTAGGAAATGTCTTGCTTCTTTGTGATTATGTGACAGCATGCTTATGTGACTATGTGGGTATGGGGTTAGACTTTTGGGATGTTGTTTGCGTCTATTAGTTTCCTTGAAGTCTTTTTAGAAGGGTACTTGATCACTACTCATTCTACTAATAATTCTTGGTTTCTCATGGGACAAATCTCATCACTAAAGGATAATTCGTATGTGTTTATGTGACTAAAGGGCTTATGTGAAGTGAATTAAATTGTTTGTGTAGTAGGATGTATATGGTTGCTTTAGCCTAACGTGTGAAGTTAGTGGCAAGCACATTTGGAATTATGTGCTAAGTTATTTATCTTGTCTCTCAATTAGGATATCAGGAAGAGTTTGAACTCGAGGTGGTAGGGGTGGAAGGCGAGGTCGAGGTTGCCGGGGTGTATTTGAGGTGCCGGTCCAAGAGGTCCCGGTACAAGAAGTGGGTTTAGGCCAAGCTGACATGGCCGAACAAGTGGGGCAAGCGGAGGTGCCGAGGCAAGTCGGCCAAGCCGCAATGGGGGCTTTAGCCCGGGAGATGGCGGGGGCATTGAGAGAGTCCATGAACATACTGAGGGCGGAGACCCAAGTGAGGGAGGATGTCGCCGAGACTAGAGCTAGCTTCCTCACGAGGGAGTTTTTAAGGGCCAAGCTGAATGAATTCCATGGCGGCCCCAATCCAAAAAAAGCGGACAAGTGGTTGGAACAAACCATGAAGACCTTTGATATGCTACATATAGAGGATGGGGAGTTGAGGGTGACCCTTGCTAGTTATTACCTCAAAGGTGACGCCGGTCAATGGTGGAAATATGCAAAGGGCTAGATAGCACCAACATGAGAGACATTTGTGACGGCCTTCCAAGACAAGTACTTACCTCCCATGGCTAGGGAGAGGTTGAGGCAAGAATTCAAGGACCTTAAGCAATTGAATATGTCCGTGGCCGAATTCGAAGTGACCTTTTCTAGTTTGTCCCGGTTTGCACTGGAGTTAGTAGCGACGGAGGAGCGCCGTTGCTTTGAGTTTGAGCAGAGGTTGAGGGCAAAGATTTTCTTCAAGGTTGCCGGGAACATGATCCAAGAGTATGATCGCCTTGTGAAGGCGGCCGCACACGTGGAGATTACTATGGAGGCTGAGGAGGAGAGACTTCGGAATTCGAGGTCTACGGGCCAAGGGTCATAGGGGGACTTTAGGCCTAACAAGAAGAGCAGGAGCACTTTTTCATCCCAATCCAAGCCGTAACAGTCTAGATCCACTTTCTCCTTACCTAGTGCGGGCTTGGGGAAGAGTGCATTGAGTGGATTTTCTTGCTTCAAATGTGGCCAACCAGGTCACAAGGCCTTTGTATGTCCGCAGAAGGGCGGAGGACAACAGATGTTGCCACCACCACCTAACCGATCTCAAAGTCAGTCTCAGAGTAGGAGTCAGGGGCCTACTTGCTTCCAGTGTGGTCAGTCGGGGCATATGAAGAGCATGCCCTTGATTGGGAGGCATCTGGCGATCGGGTCTAAGCGGAACCTGAGCCACCAGCAGGCTCACTCAGCTCAGGCTTCGAGAGTTCATCAGGGAGTCGCTTCGGCTCAGTTAGTACAGTAGGCCTACACTCCAAGGGAGCAGCAAGGGGTTGATCAGAGGCCGCAGGGGCGCGTGTATGCTATTATCGCACTAGAACTATTACCAGGACCTTCAGTTGTGAGAGGTATATTTATTGTGTGTAATTCTTTGGCCAGTGTGTTGATAGATACAGGTGCGTCTCATTCATTCATATCTGCTGCATTCACATCTGCATTGGGGTTAGAGGTGGCACAGTTAGCGTCTCCACTCAGAGTCAAGTTGCCAGTTGAAGGTACAGTTGACCTAGACTAGGGATGTCGTGGTTGTGAGATAGAGGTTGTTGGGCGTAGACTCCCATTTGCTTTTGTGTTGTTAGATATGTCCAGTTTCGATGTTATTCTAGGCATGGATTGGTTGTCTTTGTATCGGGTGGTAATTGATTGTTTTCGGCAAAAAGTCACAGTGTGCACTTCGGGTGGCGATTGTTTTTATTTTCTGGGGGATAGGGTTAATCGGGTTTTATCACCAGTGTTTGATCCTTGTAGTAGGAATAACCTTAGCGGTCTTCTAGCTACTCTCTTGGATAGTGAGAGTGTTGGGATTCGAGTTGAATTGCCAAGGGTGGTGTGTGAGTACCCGAAAGTGTTTCCTGAGGACCTTACTAGTTTGCCACCCCACCGGGAGGTTGAGTTCACTATCGACTTAGTGCCTAGAACGGTACCCATTTCTATGGCGCCATATAGATTTGCACCCACTGAGTTGCATGAGTTGAAGATTCAACTCCAAGAGCTTTTAGACAAGGGCTTCATTCGCCCTAGCACGTCGCCTTGGGGAGCGCCGGCTCTCTTTGCGAAGAAGAAGGACCGGTCATTACGGTTGTATATAGACTACCGCAAGTTGAACCGAGTCAGTGTTAAGAACAAATGCCCTTTGCCCAGAATAGATGACTTGTTCGATCAACTTAAAGGGTCTTGTTGTTTTTCGAAGATAGATTTGAGGTCGGGGCACCATCAGTTGAGAGTCCGGGAGGAGGACATCCAGAAAACGGCCTTTCATACGCGTTATAGCCACTACGAGTTCCTAGTAATGCCCTTTGGTCTGACTAACGCACCGGCTTCTTTCATGGATTTGATGAACCGAATATTACGGGAGTACTTGGATTATTTTGTGGTCGTCTTCGTGGACGACATCCTAATTTATTCGACCTCCGAGGAGGAACATGAGGCTCATTTGAGGATAGTGCTTGACTTGCTTAGGGAGCATCAGTTGTATGCCAAATTTGAGAAGTGTGAGTTTTGGCTCACCGAGGTGAAGTTTTTGGGCCACGTTGTGTCAAGAGAGGGAGTAACAGTAGATTCCTCAAAGATAGATTCTGTGCAAGATTGGGAGCAACCTAAGAATGTCTTTGAGATTCAGAGTTTCTTGGGATTGGCGGGGTATTATCGTCGATTTGTAAGAGATTTCTCTAGATTAGCCACGCCTTTGACTAGATTGACTAGAAAGGGGGTTAAATTTGTGTGGAGTGAGGCTTGTGAGAAGTCCTTTCAAGAGCTAAAAACTAGATTGACCACGGCACCAGTGTTGATCATTCCAGAGAGAGGTTTGGGGTATACCGTCTTTTGTGATCCATCCCGGGATGGGCTTGCTTGTGTTTTGATGCAAGAGGGGAAAGTTGTAGCGTATGGCTCCCGACAATTGAAAACTCATGAGAAGAATTATCCTATCCATGACTTAGAGCTAGTCGCAGTAGTGTTTGCCTTGAAGATTTGGAGGCATTATTTGTACGGTGAGAAGTTTGAAGTTTTCTCCGACCATAAGAGCCTGAAATATTTGTTCTCCCAGAAAGATTTGAATCTAAGACAGCGTAGATGGATGGAGTTTTTGGGAGACTATGATTTTGAGTTACACTATCATCCGGGGAAGGCCAATGTAGTGGCCGACGCCTTAAGCCAAAAAACTGTGAGTAGTTTGGCGAGTGTAGCCATTTGGGAGTGGAGTATGTTGGGTGAAGTCGGTGAGTTTGGGTTGCAATTGGGTGAGTTCGAAGAAAGTGCTACATTGTTTACCTTGAGTGCTCAACCTGTTTTGATTAGTAAAGTTGTAGGGGCACAACAGGGAGACCGCAAAGTAGAGTTAATTCGGGAGAGAATCTCCAATGGGAAGGAGGAGAAAGGTTTGAACATTCACTCGGATCAGAGTGCACGTTACCTAGGTCGTTTGTTTGTGCCGGAATCTTATAGAGAGGAAGTGCTTCGGGAGTTCCATCACTCACGCCTTGCGGTACATCCAGGAGGCACCAAAATGTATCAAGACCTTAGCCCTCAGTTTTGGTGGAGGGGTATGAAGCGGGATGTCGCATCCTTCATGTCGAAGAGCCTTACTTGTCAGCAAGTCAAGGCCGAGCACCAGAGACTAGCAGGTTTGCTACAACCCTTATCTATAGCTGAGTGGAAATGGGAGCACGTGACCATGGACTCCGTAGTTGGGCTTCCCAGAACGCAGCGGGGCAATGATGCCATTTGGGTGATTGTTGATAGGCTGACTAAGTCCGCACACTTTATTTCTATGCGAACTAGCGACTCAGTTGAGCACTTGGCAGAATTGTATGTTAGGGAGATAGTTCAGCTTCATGGGGTTCCAGTAACCATTGTATCAGATAGAGACCCTCATTTCACTGCCCGGTTGTGGCAAAGCCTTCAAGAGGCGTTAGGAACCAAGTTGACGTTTAGCACCGCTTGTCACCTCCAAATCGATGGGCAATCGGAACTACAATATAGATTTTGGAGGATATGCTTAGAGCTTGTGTCCTAGATTTCAAGGGGTTTTGGGAGAGGCACTTACCGTTGATTGAGTTTGCTTACTACAATAGCTATCAGGCTAGTATCGAGATGGCACCATTTGAGGCCTTGTATGGCCGACCTTGTAGGTCACCCGTTTGTTGGGCCGAGGTAGGAGATGCGCTGTTGTTAGGACCAAAGATTGTTAGGGAGACTACAGAGAAAGTTTCTCTCATTTGGAAAAGATTAGCTACGGCGCAAAGCCGACAGAAGAGTTATGCCGATAAGAGGAGGCGACCCTTATCCTTTGAAGTAAGTGATCATGTGTTCCTTAACATCTCACCTAGGCGGGGTTTGATACGGTTTGGCAAAAGTGGGAAATTGTCTCCGAGGTTCATTGGGCCTTTTGAGATACTGGAGAGAATCGGGGAAGTGGCATATCGGTTAGCTTTACCGCCACAACTTTCGGGGGTTCACAATGTGTTTCATGTGTCAATGCTTAGGAAGTACGAACCTGACCCTTCTCACATGTTAGATTGGGTTGATTTGGAGGTAGATGAGGATGCCTCTTACGAGGAGAGACTGGTGCGGGTCTTAGATAGACGGGACCAAGTTTTGCGAGGCAAGACTATCCCTTTGGTGAAAGTTTTGTCGAAACATTATGGAGTGGAAGAAGCCACTTGGGAACGTGAGTTGGAAGTCCGAGAGAAATATCCAGACTTGTTTATTAATGTTTAACCATGTATTAGAAATGTTGTTTTATTGATGAATTCTAGAAACATTGTATATGTTTGAATTATGGAAATGTTGTAAATGTTGAGATGTATTTTGGGAACATGAGTTGAACTTAGCATTGCATTTATTTGAGTTTCGAAAATATAAACTGTTGTAAACATTGAATATGTGTTGATGAAGCATGAGTCATATTGCTTATGGTTCCCTTGGGAGGAAATGAAATGATCGATAATGGGTCAAGTTGACGAACGTTGAAATTATAATCTTTTTGAGAATTGAATACAATTAATTTTGAAACTTGTATGTCTAATTTCGAGGACGAAATTCTTTAAGGGGGGGAGGTTATAGCGATCCCGGTTTTCCCCCTTCATGTATTGTATTCTGAACTAGGGTTCCATGGTTGGTTGTTGAGGTGTTCATCTTATTTCCATCCTTTAATTCTTTGTATTCGAGTTTTGGAATGTGTGGGCAGGTTTGGAACAGGTTGGGTGTGTTTTGAAACAAATAGTTACTGTCCAGATTTTGGTATCTTCGCTCGAGCGAGGTTCTTGTCGCTCGAGCGAGCTTTGTATTTTAGTTCCTTCGCTCGAGTCAGGGTTCCTTCGCTCAAGCGAGCTTTGAGTGGTGTGTCTCTTCGATCGAACGAGAGGTCTTGCGCTCGAGCGTGCGTCTGCATCTCTTTTGGACCTGAAGGTTGTCATTCTTGGCTCGAGCGAGCTTTCCTTCACTCGAACGAGCGAGGTCTATGTTTTGGGTTTCTTCGCTCGAGCGAGCGGTCCTACGCTCGAGCGTGCTTCTAGGTTGCAGACCTGAAGCTTCGCATTGTTCGCTCAAGCGACCACTCCTTCGCTCGAGCGAGCCTCGTGTATATCAGTTCACAGCAACGGGTAAAACATCATTTTTTTCATCTTCATTTCTCTCAAAACCCTAGATTCGGCACACTCTCTCTCTAAAACACCCCTTCTCTCTTCAAGAGCACTTGATCTAGAGGGTTTCTACCCTACTCCCTTTGTAAAAAGTGTGGAGCTTTGTATGTGCTTCATTTTGATCCGAAAATTTTGGGATTTGGAGCATCTTGAGTTTCCTCCTTCATCTCTTTTGAGTCTCTCCATTTGAGGTAGGGATTTCTTGAGTTATATATACATGTTTTGCTATCTAAATGTGGATTTTAAGAGTGTTTGAGATTATCGTGTTGAGTATGATTTTTGCTCCAAATGTAAAAAAAGAAAAGAAAAAAAGAGTTTTGAAAATAGGGGTTTAAATCTCAACCCTTTTGCTAACCCTAAAGGGTTTCCACTTTATTTAACTCAATGAATATGATTTGGGTGGGTTTCACCATGAAATGGGAAATGTGGGGTTTTTGATGAAAACCCTAGAGATTGAGGATTTTTGGAAAAATGTGGAAATGATCATGGAACCTTCTTTTCTTTTTCTTTTTTAAAAAAAAAAAGAAAAAAGAGATGAGTGAGTGTTGATATCACAATGTGCTTTGCAAATATGGAAAGTTTTTGACAGATTGAAATGGGTGTTTTGTTTTAAAAACTATTGTTGAATAAATGATGATATATAGTTGTGGAATGACAATTGTTGTGCACCATGGATAATGATTGTAGCTATGTATTAATGGCTCATGGTGATCTTGTAAAAGAACAATGAAGAGGGGTAATGGAAATTGTAAATGTTGACATTATTGTGGAGACATTGAAAATGGAGAAATGTTATGAAATATTATGTATTGCATCATGTTCTCATTTGATTTATTAACATTGTTACACATTGAAATGAATGGGAAAAGGTTTGCTTTAAAAAAGATTATGTTGTAAAGAAAATTATGGAAATGTGAATGGGGTAAATACGTGGTAAGTCCGGATAGAGGGTGTAGTTGAATTTGTTAAGTTGGCCTAAGTGTCCAGGGTGAAAGACCAGAAAGCCGCGAGGATAGGTGTTGAGCCTTCCGGTTAATGCCGGTAAAAATGACAGTTTGGTAGTGCTCATAGAGTCTACTTGGAGACACCAGCCTAAGGATTACCAGTGTCGTATTTACCGCCCCTATTGATTAATGATTGGAAATTTTGGGAAAGATGTTGAGATTGCAAATGATTGTTGGAAAGATAGAAACTTTTAAATGTGCATGAAATAGACTTTCTTATAAGGATGCATTGCATGGCATTAACAATTGCATTTGTTTTAAAGAGTATGCATAACTGTATATACTTTGTAAGAATTCTCTACTGGGCTTTGTGCTCACCCTATGGGATTTGGTGCAGGTAAAGATGTGGTGATCCCGCCGAACTGAGGGCGTGGATATTTTGAGAAGAGTACATAGCTCTTTTATTTTGTGTAATTCTTTTGAGCCAAGGGCTAACGTGTATGGGTTGCAGAAACCATTGTTGTGTAACCAGGCTTATGCCTTGGAAGATGTAAGCCCTTAAGGGCATTGTATGGCTTTGAGAATGGATGCTTTACATGCTATAGATTCATATGTTTTGTATCGATAAATATATACCCGCATGTAAAAATTTTGTAAAGACTTATTATTAATTATGTAAAGATGAGCAGATTGTTGTTATTGTTGAGTGGATGTTGATTACTTGTGGGTAGTTCATGTCAAATTATTTCGGGGCGTGACACCTCCAATAAAATCTATATTATTAAAATATTTCACAACTGGTCTAATCTATATAAACCTAAAATTGAGCCTAACATAAAATAAAAATTAAACCTTATATCTAGATTCTCTCTCTATTTTATAATTAAACACAATTTTATTTCCAAATAAATTTAAGCATATCTATACTATATATATTTTTTTAGAAAAATATCATAATTTATTATTTTTTATAATGATTTCATGATTTATAATTTAGAAAAAAAAAGATAAAAAAAAAATTATTCTTATGCACTCTTTCTCTAACCAATTCTTTTTTCTATTCAAAAATTTTAACCATCATACATTATACTTTTTCCAAGCCATTCATGTCTTACTCGCCCTATAAATATTATATTCATGGAAAAATGAAACTGATTGTTTTTTAACTTTATTTTTATGAGACAAATTTGAGGTTAGTTTATGTTTAATCTGTTCTATTCTTTAAATAGACTATTTTATCTTTTAGGTACACAATTTTTTCTTCTTCTTTTTTATCTATGACCATTTTTTTGTTTTTATATTTCATATTTTGTTTGTCATTTCTCCCTCTTCTCTACCAACCATTATCTGTTTTTTGTTTATAACTATTTTTTGTTGGTTAATATTGTTTTCCTAGAATTTTCATACTAAAATGGCATGACAAGGTCATTTGTATAATAAAAAAACATGTCACTCACTATAAAATGATAGATAAAAACCCAAACAAAATATTATTAATAAGTTTTTTGTATTGATTTTATGTTTGTATATCATTACTTTTTTTAAAAAAAAATTACTTTTGATATTTTTTTGATATCATGATATGTGTTAATTGACAGTTGGTGCAGAGTATTATTTCAAAGGCATATAATAGTTTTTCAAAGTTCTAAATAGAAAATTTGAATTTTAATCAAGTGTTTTTAACTATTAAAGGAGTTAGTCAATTATTTAATTATTTATCTTTAATATGTGCAGCTTCTCTATTCCTTTATGGTACTTCTCTCTCTACTCCACTGTGAGTTCATATGTTTTTAGAAAAAAAATCATATGTAATTTAAAATTTTGAATATTTTTATATAGGAAATTAAAAAATAAATTTTAGAATTTAAAATACAGCTATACAAAACCATATAAATTGAAGTTCAAAATCCTAATCTATTTTTAAAAAAATTAAAAATTGTTAAAATGCATATGTTGCAATATCATTAATTTCTTCCTATTATAAATTTTATTTTATAAATCTTATAAGATTTGTTCAATGACTAATATTCAATTTTTGTAAAAAAAATTCCAATATATTCCTTCCAAAAGTTAATATAGCAAGCCTACAAAATCATATTTTAAAACTCAAAATTATTAATATTTTTATTTTTATTTATTTTTGTTTCAATATGCATGTTAAAATATAAATAATATCCAAATAAAATTATACGTTTTAATAAATATGACATTAGTTTTAATTGTAATCACATCTTTTTAAAGTCTTTATTCATTTTTAAATTTTTTTGATATTTTAAATTACATGTTACGATGATTCTTTCTTATTCATTAAGTTTTTAAAATTTCTTTAATTATTTTCCTTTCAAAAACCAATATAACAATTTTTTAAAATTCATATATTTTTATTCCAAAATAGTGAAGTATTAGAACTATGTCATTTTTTTTTATAACAAAGCATAATTTTAATTGTTAATTGTCAATTCAACAATTTTAATCTATGTTTATGAGTAAATATTATAGTAAAGGAACATTTAAAACAAAACTCTTAAACTTATATATAAAATTTTATTTACGAGAAAAAAAATACAAGATTAAATATAATTATCATATTTTTAATAAGTAATATATTATTTTATCTCGTGCATAGCACGGGTGACATGCTAATATATTATATAAGAAAAATGGTCCTTTTAGTGAGGAGTCTTGTAAGAGTTTCAATATATCATACTAATTTTCTTCATTTTCTTAATTTTAAATAATTAAGAAATCTCCATTGGCTAGCTTTTATTTGATAATCCCATATCGAAAAAAGAAGGGAAAAAATGAGTTGTTTACTCATATAAAGAGAATCTTATACTCCCATTTCATTTAGTGAGGAGCCTTGTGAGAGTTTCAATATCTTATACTAATTTTCTTAATTTTAAATAATTAAGAAAATCTTCATTGGCTAACTTTTATTTAATAATCCCACATCGGGAAAAGAATGAAAAAAATGAGTTATTTTACTCATATAAAGTGAATCTTATACTTCCATCCGATTTAATATTGTAGTGTTGTGCATGTTTCAATTCAATATAATTTAAATTTTAAAACTTTTAATTAATTAATTATGACCTAGTCAATTAGGCTAAATCATTTTTGATTTGATTGATTTGTTAGTTTAACCGCGATTTTAGTGGTTTTATCAAAATATATTGATTAGATTTGTTTGATTTGAAATAAACTAAAAATTGATCTGATTAAAGATTGAAAGACTGAGATTGCTTTATTAAAAATAAACTTTCCGTCCTAACAATTGTTAACTTTTATTTTATAATCCCATATCGGAAAAAGAAAAGAAAGAAAAAAAGTGAATTGTTTTATTTATATAAAGTGAATCTTAATAGTGTAGTATTGTGTATATTTCAATTCAAAACATTTTAAATTTTAAAATTAAAATAACATTTAAAAATTTTAATTAATTAATTTTTGTATAAGTTGGTTGGTCATTTGACCTAACCGATTAGGCTTAACCATTTTGGGTTTAATCGATTCGCCGGTTTAATCGCAATTTCTCATATTGATTTTATTAATTTTAAATAATTTAAAAAATTTCCATTGGCTAACTTCCATTTATCCATATAAAAATAAAACTCTAATTAGTTTATGATTTATTTTATAATCCCACATCGAAAGAAGAATAAAAAGCAAAGTTTGTTTCACTATCTATCTGTATATTATATAAGAAAATGAGGTTTTTAGGGAGAAACTTTGTAGGAGTTCCAAACCCTTATTCTAAAATTATTAAATTTTCTTAATTTTAAATAATTAAGAAAATTTCCGTTGGCTAGCTTCCATTTACCTTTTATTTTACAATCTCACATCAGAAAAAGAAAGAAAAAGTGAATTGTTTCACTTACATAAAATGAATCTTATGCTCCCATTTATATAAGCAAAAAGAGATTTTTAGTGAGAAGCCCTATGATCAATATCTCATACTCATTTTTTTTTCTTCTTCTTAATTTTAAACAATTAAAAAAATCCTCATTGACTAGCTTCCATTTAACTTTTATTTTACAATCTCATATAGTTTTGATTTTAAAAATAACTAGCATATTACTTGTGCTACGCACGAGTATAAATAAATAATCAAAAATTAGTTTTTAAATTAAAATAATAATATAAAATTTATTTAAAATATGTTGTAAAAGTGATTTATAATCAATTAAATTTTATTAATTTTTATTAGAGTTACCCTAAGAGAAGATTTTTATTCTAATGTCATTAATTGTATTTTCTAAGTTCTTAATAAAAATCTATATGTCGTAATTTAATTGGTAAAATTTAAATAATAAATTACAAAAATTTTATTTACAATAAAATATAAATACATTTCATTTTTTAAGTTTCGTAATTTTAATTTACCATATGATAGTAATAAATTATATTTTTTAATATACTAATTTTTTCTTATTTTGTAAAACCTAAAAATTTGTTTACTTACAATTGTTGTCATAACTCTTATGCGAAAATGGATTAGAATTGACTTATGCTGTTGGACTAAACATTAGAAGTGACATGTATAGCGATCCTAGTTTTCCCTCTCTTTATTTATTGTATTCCAGACTCGGTTCCGTGGATGTGTTGTTGTCTCATTCTCATTTCCATTCTTTACTCTTTGTATTTGAGTCTTGGGTTGTGTTGGGCAGGTTTCAAACAGGTTAGTTGTGCTTTGAAAGCAAAAGTTGATGCCCAGAATTTGGCCTTCACGCTCGAGCGGGGCTTTTGACGCTCAAGCGGGCCCTTTGTTGTTGCTTCTCTACTCGAGTGGGCGTTTTGACGCTCGAGTGTGAATTTCCATCTCCCAGTATTTTTCTCTGTAGGTCTTCATATCCTTTGATTTTGTTCCTCCGCTCGAGCGGGGAGTTTGACGCTCGAGCGGGGACCATCACCTGCAAAACTTCTGTGAGTGTGCATCCGACGCTCGAGTAGGCGTTTTGATGCTCGAGTGTGAGTCTGTGTTTGACACTCGAGCGGGGGTTTCCACGCTCGAGCGGGGAGACTTTTATATCAGTCCAAGTTTCACCTTTTTAGATCACTTTTTGATTTTCTTTCTCTCTCTTACTTTTTCAAAACCTGCATTGGAGAGCACCTCACTCTAAAACTCCAACTTCTCTCTAGGGTTTGATCTAGTAGAAGTGATCTTCTAACTTTGGGCCTTTTTAAAAAGTGTGGAGCTTGTTCAAGGCTGCATTTTGATCCAAAAATATTGGAGTTTGGGGCACTTCGAATTTCTTCATCTTCTTCCTTTGAGCTCCGAATTTGAGGTAGGGATAACTACTCATTTATATGATCTTTGACATAAATTTTTAGTCATTTTGATTTAATGTTGAAGTTGGATGATTTTGGATGTTAGGGTTTCTAAATGTATAAAGAGGGGTTCTGTTATTTTGACTCATAAATATGTATTTTGGGTCTTAAAGTGATGGTATTGTTATTGGTTGTTGATATTGGTGCCTTTGGGTCAAAGTTGAGAAAGAGGGAGGAAAGCCCTAATTTTTGTTATGAATTAATTGATATAATTAATTTGGCAATGTTATGGAAATACGAAATTGAGGTGGAAATGATGAAATTCGCATAATATGAGATAGAATGGTGGAGTTGGATTTATTAATCGCTCACTTTGAAAATGTTGAATATATATCTGTTGAGGCATTTATTATCTGTTTAGAAATAACTACTTTGGACTATCGGTGGAGGATAGTCTTGATTGTTGTAGACAATGCATGATGATTAGGCGAACTAAAACTAATCAATTGAATATGTCATCGAGTATGACGGTTGGAATAATACATCAAATTTATGTATTGATTGATTATGTATATGATATGTGTTTATATACATTGTATTGTGTGGGAGGAGATAGGGGATGTACTCCACGGTTTAGGGGGAGATAGGGGATGGACTCCTAAACCGGATATTGTTTGGGAGGAGATAGGGGATGGACTCCATCGATACAGCTAATATGTGTATCTATTGAAGTATTGATATAGCAAATCTGTGTATCATATATGAAGTACGGAAGTGTTTTATTTGAGATTGATACATCAGTTATGTGTATCTATTGTGAAGTATGAATTGTTTAATTTGAGTTGTTATCTCAATTGAAATAGAAGTACTGTTGATATGAGATGTAATCTCATTTAAATTGTTCGGCCAGGTTCTGAGCCTTAGTTATGAATTGAGAAATTTGATAAGAAATGGAAAATGGAATGAAATATGGACACATTTGTCATGTAATTGAAATAGGTTATGAATTGATTTATGTGAGTTAAACATTTATCAAATGCTAATGTTTTAGTTATTGCTCATATTGTGTTTAGTATATCTCTACTGGGCATTGGCTCACCCTATATGGGACATCATTTTCAGGTACAGGTATTATGCCACCTCCAAGGACGTAGCTTGGAAGGCTTGAGGCTGTTGGACTCTTTTTGTTGTTTTTGTTGTATTACATGTATATCAAGCCAATGGCTTATTTTGTGTAGAGTTAGTACTCTCTTTTTGTAACCAAGTGTTGACTTGGAAAGTTGTAAGCCCGTAGGGCATTTACTATTGTTGTCAACATGTAATACTTTTGGACTAAATACTCTGATGAATAGAAATATGTTTATTTCTCTTATGTTTATGGATCTCGCGAATGCATGATTTATGGGTTTATTTTGAGGGCGTTACAACTTGAAAGTTAGTTGACTGAATATTTATGCCAATGTGACATTCACCTAGTCATTAAAAATTGTATTGATTATTTAAAATTATCTTTATCGGTTTGTAATCGGTATGAGTTAGTTTGAGAATTCTAATATTAGATTAAATATTAAAAATGAGTCTAAAAAATTTAGTTCGAGCTTTTTTTTTTCCCCCAACAATTCTTGGTTTAAGCCTATAAGACATCTTATTTTAATAACTCAATATGAAAAAAAAAAAAAAAAAAACAACAACAACAACAATAATCTTAATGTTTACTATGCTTTTTTGTCAATCAATAAAAAATATTTATAAATATTAAGATAATTACATTTGAACAAATTCTAACATAAATTTTTTACTTTAAAACTCTAATACCTACACATTTTGTTTGATTCTATATACATCATTAATCTTTTGAGGTTTTACGATTTTTTTTTTTAATGGAATGCCAGTTTGCTATAATATAGATATATAGATTAGAATATCGATGCATATAAAATCATTAAACATCAAGAAAGAAAGAAAAAAATCTATGAAAGATGCAGATTAATTCCTATATTTTAGTAGTATAAAAATTCAAATTTAAATTTATATTTTAGTTGACTTTCCTTTTCAATATCTAAATTTAAATTTTTAAATAAATTAAATAAATTTCTTTTTGAAATGTGTAAATTAAGGCATAGAAGTTATTTAAAATTTTAAACAGATTAACTAACTTTCTTTTTAAATTTTAAATTTTAAATGAATTAATTAACTTTCCTTTTAAAATATGTAAATCAAGACATAAAAGCTATCTAAATTTTTAAATAGATTAATTAACTTTCCTTTCAAATTTAAATTTTTAAATGAATTAATTAACTTTCCTTTTGAAATATGTAAATGAAGTCATAAAAGCTATTTAAAATTTTAAATCGATTAATTAACTTTCCTTTTAAATGGAATAATTACTATTTTTTTTAAATGATTCAATAAAAGTTAACCAATGGAAATTTTTTTTAATTATTTAAAAAATAAGAATTCTAGAAAAATAGTATGAGGGTTTTGAACTTCACAAGGGCCTTCTCATTAAAAATCCCTTTTTACTTATATAATATATAGAATATAGATTTTGTATGAGATTTTGAAACTCTCATAATATTTAACTTTAAAATAATTACAATCTCACATCGAGAAAAGAAAAGAAAAGTGAGTTGTTTCAATTATATAACGTGTTACAATCCCACATCAGGAGAAAAAAAAAAGTGAGTTGTTTCACTTATATAAAATGAATTTTATAAAGGAAGTTTTAAGAGAGAAGCATTCTGAAAGCACAAAACCCTCATTCTAAAATTATTGAATTTTTCTTAATTTTAAACAATTAAGAAAATTTACATTAGCTAGCTTCCATTTACCTTTTATTTTACAATCCCAAATTAGGGGAGAAAAAATGAAAGAGTGAATTGTTTCATTTACATAAAGTGAATCTATGCTCCAATTTATATAAATTATTGAAATTTCTTAATTTTAGACAATTAAGAAATCCCCATTGGTTAGTTTTCATTTAACTTTTATTTTGCAATCCCACATCAGGAAAAGAAAGAAAAAATGAATTGTTTCACTTATATAAATTGAATCTTATGCTCTCATTTATATAAGCAAAAGAAGATTTTTTGTGAGAATCCCTATAATCGATACCAATTTTTATTGATTTTCTTAATTTTAAACAATTAAGAAAATCTCCATTGGTTAGCTTCTATTTGACTTTTATTTTACAATTCTACATAGATGTTTTGATTTTAAAAATAATTTTGTATAAGATTTTGAAAGTCTCATAATATTTAACTTTAAAATAATTACAATCCCATATCAAAAAAAGAAATAAAAAGTGAGTTGTTTTGTAACGCCCCCATTTTCATGCCCAAATGGTTATACAGTAATCATGGCTCTTTAAAGTAAAACGGATAATAAATCCTCATACTTGCATTACATGATGTAAATAGTCTCCATGGAATAATACAATTAATTCGCAACAATTAATTAAACAACAAATACCCTCAAGGGTTTATAAGTTTCCGAGGCTTGAGCCTGGTTACACAAAACGGTTATTCAAACCCACACATATAAAGCCCTTGGCTAGCAATCAGAGTCACAGCAAATGAGCACATCATGCTCTCTGCACACATTTCTACGCCTTCAGTTAGGCGGAATCACTACATCTTTTCCTACACAAAAATCCCGTAGGGTGAGCATAAAGCCAGTAGAGAATTCTTAACAAAATATATACATTTTATACAAGTCTCAAGAGATGGAATGCTTATGCCATGCCATGCCCTTTTGAAAGTAAAACACACCTTCATCTTTTGAAAACCAACATGCTCAATGATGTCATGCAATTTCAACTGCTCAACATTTATCAAATCTTTATTCGAGGGGCGGTAAATACAACTCTGGTAATCCCTAGGTCAGTGTCTGCAAGTAGACTATACAAGTACTACTAATTTGTCATTTTTACCAGTATCAACTAGAGGGCTCGACACCCATAATCTGTCGTTTTTACCAGTATTAACTGGAAGGATCGACACCTATTCTCTACACTACCTTTCAAGACTTACCACTGTATTTACCCAAAACCATTTCATGAAAACTTGTTTCTCAACATTTCTTTTTAATGCAAGTTTTCAAATCAACTTTCAAAGTTCAATGTAATCAAATGAATTGATATGCTAATACAACAATAATCAATGCAACACAACAATTCTTCCATTTCTAATTCTTCCACACAATGCTACCATTGTGATCAAAATTCTCATTTCTTCTTTCAAAGCAATTTCACAAGATGAATAAATACTTTTATTTCAATCCATCCAAGGGATAACATAATTCCCACATTTTAAACATTTCGAACAACTTAGTCATTTCAAGACTACATCAACACTTTTGAGTAACAATTTCCAAAACTTCAACAATTATCTTATTCCATGGAAAACCATCATTTATATGAAATAAATAAACAATTTTCAACCATCATTTATTTTGGCACACAAAATAAATATAACAATATATTCTAAAGACTTTCAACATCTTTCTTAAAAATCTCCAATTTCTAGGTTTTCTTACAAAAAACACTTATCTTCAAATATTTGAGAAGATCTCACCAAAACATCTTTCTTTCATCAACATAGTTCAAAAACCCCCAATTTCTATCTCAAAGGATCAAATAGTAAACCCACTTTCAAAATCACTCTTTTTCTTGAATCAACAATTATTTTTCAAAACTCAACAAGGGATGATTTCGAAAATCATCAAGATCTTGCAAAAATATATATATAACTCAAAGAAAATCCCTACCTCAAGTTTTGAAGAAAGATTGAGATGAAACCCCAAAATTTTTTGTGTCGAAACTCTATCTCCACCGCACACAACGAAGCCCTCGAGAAGTTACACAACTTGGACGAAGGAACTATGGCCAAAATCCTAATGGATTTAGAGAAATCAAAGAGAGGAGATGATTTCTAGAGAGTATGAAAACTCATTGTGCTGCGTCACGGGGGACCTCGCTACTGATTCGACTCTTTGTGTCGGTTCTAAATCTGAACCAAAGATTCCAAATCCGGCAAATCGTTTTGAGAAAATAGATTTTTGAAAAGTAGTGCCAAACATGGATTGCTTTGCCAGATTACAGAGTCGCCACCTAAATATTTTTAAAATGGGAAATTTAGGAAACCCTGACTCGGTGCCGAAGGCCACGTGTCCGTCATCACCAAAGTGAACTTGGCTCGGGAGCTTGGGTACGATCGGGGAAGGTCAGCTATGAGCACCCCCTTTCGCCATTCAAGACCGGCCTCTACTAACCATGATATCCTTTTTTGAAAACGTTATGAATTCTTATTCCGGTTATTAGCCTAGAATTACTATGTTGTGCGCACAGCAAACAAGTATAGACTAGATCGCCTAGTTTTGAAATAAGCATTGCATATCCGTCTTGTTTGGAAAACAGTTTGAAATTGCTACTCGCGAGTAGGCTAAAACACGGATTTCAATGAGTATTCCCAACTCAAGTAATCCAACCTCCACCCACAGGCATTCAAACAGTTATCTCATATAAGCACTTAGCCACATGGTAATCATACTGTCATGTTAACATTCACACGCATGTGGTATGCTAAAGCGTAAAATACTTACATCGTACTCCGTGCCAAAACAATAAACTAGTTAGCAAAACATACATGACCTAGTTCATGTTAAATGGCTAATGCATCACATACAGGGGTGTAATCTAAACAGGCTCGGCTAACCCTAAACATGGCATG
The DNA here is from genome assembly GCA_025200525.1 of Camellia lanceoleosa. NCBI lineage: Eukaryota > Viridiplantae > Streptophyta > Magnoliopsida > Ericales > Theaceae > Camellia > Camellia lanceoleosa. The sequence goes on from JANUSC010000092.1 coordinate 207,248, forward strand.
TGAAATGCACGAGTAACACGTATTCAAGTTAGATTTGAAATACAATGCAGTTTGTATGATGTACCGAGCCCGATGCATGTCAACAAATGCATGGATGCACGAATGCATTGCATAAGGTATGCTAATTTAAATATGCCCTAATCTACCATCATAAGCAGGTGAATAAAAGGGAAGAAAGAAATGGGGGTTGGAAGACATATACACACTCACACACCCTTATTACAAATTCGCCCTCGCTCGGAGGGACCAAAATAATAATACAGTCCAAGAAAAATAAACGAATAAATTATTACAAAATTCTAATTAAATCAAGTAAATAAAAGAAAGGGGGCCTCAGCCCTGCCTCGGGATGCGCGAATGATGCATGCTCGTTGCGACTTGCGTTGAGAGAAGCCTACACCTGTGCCCACTATTGCCTCTTTTCGCGTTGCATTTTCGCTTCCAAAATTTTCCAAAGCCCCAGAAAACCTTCCTTGCATGCTGCTGAGTACCACCGGCTGGAAGAAATTCCCACCGGCTGCTTATAGTGGATACCGGCTGCAAAATAATCTATCGGCCAGCAATACAGTGCCGGTCGGCACTCTTTCCTGCCGGTCGGCACAAAATTCCTGCAGAAGACAGTTTGACAGCAACAGCAGGCAGTAGTGCATGGTATTGGATTTTTGAGCATATTTATGCATGGTCAATGCTTCCTATCATGAATGGGACTCAAGGAAACATGGCTCTTGGTTCTAGGGCTATCAATTGTGCACCTTGGTGCATGATAACCTAAGATACCAAGGTTGCATTTCAATGTAAAAAATGCATGCAACGTAACAATGATAACTAAGTCCCTATCATGCCAAAGTCAAGGGCCTTAGTGACATGGGAATTGAGGTGTGTTTTGTCACTTGGAGTACAAACACCCCTCATTTCCCACACTTGGTTTGACACCCCAAACCAAGTAATGAAATGCAATCCATGCAAACATGCATCAACAATGCATTATGGAAGTTAGGATGCTAGCAAACTAAGTACCACACAACTAACATATTAGACATGCAAAATGCCAAAGTGCGTGAGATGCTAGTGTGATGCAAACATGAGCCAAGTACGCAATGGAATCAATGTGCTACAACACCTGGTGGACCAAACATGCAACAAGCATATAATAGGCATACAATGGTGGCCTTAACCACCATGGGGGAGGCCTCAAACCTCCCCAAAACAGTGGCCGAAATGGACTGAAATCATGGGCAAAATGCCATACAAGCATGCGAACCAATAAGCCCAAAACCAAGGGCACTCAAGAGAGCATCTAACCATCCCTTAGACGACCACTCATGGCATGAATCTAACAACCAAAAACAGATTTTTGGTATGCGAAATGACACCCAAATCCCCTCATATGACAACCCCAAAATGCCCCAAGGATGCAAGCATGCACAATGCCAAGTCCTAGACATACATGAGCACACCCTTGAAGCATGAAAATGGTCACATATGTAAACATACACACATGATTTATGGACTGAAATAGGGTCACGAATGATGCCAAATCATGAGGATGATCAATGTTGAACATGCTAGGAACCAAAATGCATGAGGCTTACAAGCCTAGGATACAAAACAACCATGTCAAGCACATCAAACATGATGAAAACAGTGGCCCACAGCCCTTAAATGTGGTAGAATAATACTAGTATCTTCATGAAGTGGGGCTAATACATGCAAAGAACATGACCTAAATGCAAGGCATTCTTCCTAGCATAATAGAGCATTTCAAAGCAAGTATAATATACATACTAAGGGCTACAAATCCGACCAAAAACAGAGGTTAAATATGCTCCAAAACACTCAAAAAAATTCTGAAATGAAGCTAAATACAAGTATACATACATGCTACTCTTTAGGCCAAGTACAAAGGCAAACAAAGGACAGGGGGGAGAGGGGTGTCCTTCCCCTATTTGAGACTTGGAAGTACCTTCCTCACCACTGAAAACTCACTAGTTTTCAGTGGTGAGAAGACCAAGAACACCAAGTAAGCAAAGCTTCAAGAAAAGGCTCCAAAATGGCCAAAACAAGGCCTAAGAGGGTGAGACTCTACCCAAACCACAAAACAACCTTGATGAATGTTCTTAAGCAAGGAAAAACAAGTCTTTTTTATGTTAAACACAAATCCAAAAACACAAGACAAGAGGGGTAGAAACTAGTTGCAAGAATGGGGAATCTAAAGTGATGTTCTTACCCTTGAAGATCCTTTGAAGAACAAAAGGTCCAGCCCTCTTTTAGTGATCAAAACCAGTCCAAGATCACACAAAACAACCCTCCAAGCCTCCCAATCTCGGATTAAGGTGTAGTAGTGTGTGTAAAGGTGCAAAAGTAAGGTGAAATCACACTTTTTGGTCCAAAAACACACACACAAGAGGAGAGAGAGGGAGATATAGATATATATGGATGTATATCAGAGAAACATGTGTATAAGCTCTGGTTTTGCCCTTGAATCTCTAACCCTCATCAAAGGGAGAGAAGGCTTGCTTATATAGGCAACAAAAGCTTACAAGCTAAGCAACCAAAAGGCTCATCCCTCCATACACGTGTATGGAGGGGAAACAAAAGGCATACAGCTGTCTGAAAATATCTCAGAAAACAACTGTATAGGAGTCGGCAGGGAAAAATGGTCATTTTGCCAAAAAGAGTGCCGACCGGCACAAAATAGTGCCGATCGGCACAATATAGTGCCGATGGCAACACCAGCCAGCCGGTGGCCTCTAGCCACAGCCGGTGGTATGTGGGGATGCCTCACAAAGCATTCCCTGCCATTCCAAGGCAAAACACAAGTGTTTGGTGCAAAACCAAACACAAAACAGTCGAGTTTGGAGGTCCTGAGGCAAGGCACGTAGCCGAGAACTCCGGGAACTCCAAACGAACACGAACATGGATAATCACCGAGTGTTCCAACGGTGACGTCCAAGTCTTAAGGACGGTCAAAAATGGGGTGTCTACACCTGCATTTTTGGAGAGTTTTAGAGAGAGAGTGAGCTGCCAAAAATGTTTTGAAATGTTTCACTCACGATCTCATATACGTAGGCTCGCTCAAGCGAAGGAGTTCTTGCTCGAGCGACCAGATAGAAAGAAGTCGCCTTGCTCGAGCGTAGAATGCAAAGCTTCAGGTCTGCCCCCCAACACAGACGCACGCTCGAGCATAAGAAGTCTCGCTCGAGCGAAGGAACATTTTCACAAAGCTCGCTCGAGCGCAAGAAGCCTCACTCGAGCGAAGAACAGATTACACAATGCTCGCTCGAGCGCAAGAAGCCTCGCTCGAGCGAAGAAGCCAAAATCTAGGCAACAACCATTTGTACCAAAAGACAACCAACCTGTTCCAAACTCGCCCAACAAGTCCCAAAACTCAAATTCAAAGAATTAAAGGATGGAAACAAGATATAGATAATAACATTCAACCACAAAACCCGAGTCCGGAACACGACAAGAGACGGGTCAAAACCAGGGTCACTATATGTTTCACTTATATAAAGTGAATTTTATACTCTCATTTAATATTATAGCATTGTGCATGTTTCAGTTCAAGATGGTTTAAATTTTAAAATAAAATTTAAAGGTTTTAATTAATTAATTTTGTTGTAAATTGGCTAGCCTTTTGACTTAGCTGATTAGGCTGAATCGTTTTTGGTTTGACTGATTCACTGGTTTAACCACGGTTTTAGCTGTTTTATCAAAATATATTTCTTAGATTTATTTGATTTGAAATAAACTAAGATTGATCTTATTAAAAATTGAACGACTGAGATTACTTGATTAGAAATGAACTTTCCATCCAAACAACTGTTAACTTTTATTTTACAACCCCACATCAGGAAAAGGAGAAAAAAAATGAGTTTTTTCACTATATAAACCTTATGGTCTCATTTACTATTGTAGTGTTGTGTATGTTTCAGTTTAAGACAATTTAAATTTTAAAATTAAAATAAAATTTAAAAGTTTTAATTAATTAATTTTTGTATAAGTTGGTTAGTCCTTTGACCTAACCGATAGGGTGAACTGTTTTCAGTTTGACTAATTCACTAATTTAACTGCGATTTTAACGGTTTTATCAAAATATATTAGTTAAATTTGTTTGATTCGAAATAAATTAAAGATTGACCTAATTAAAGATTAAATGGCTAAGATTGCTTGATTCGAAATAAATTTTTTGCCCAAACAATTGTTAACTTTTAAACAATTAAGAAAATCTCCATTGACTAGCTTCCATTTAACTTTTATTTTATAATCCCACATCAAGAAAAAGTGAATTGTTTCACTTACATAAAGTGAATCTTATGCTTCCATTTATATAAGCAAAAGGAGATTTTTAGTGAGAAGCCTTGTGATCAATATCTCATACTAATTTTTTTGATTTTTTTAATTTTAAATAATTAAGAAAATCTCGATTGGCTAGCTTCCATTTAGCTTTTATTTTACAAAATATAAAAAAAATATATATAATAATCATATTTTTATTAAATAATATTTTATTTTATCCCGTGCATAGTGCGGGTGATATGCTAGTAATAAATAATAAAAAAAAGGAAAATTTATTGAAAAGTCTTATTTTGAGAACTTTTGTACCATTTGGTCGCACGTTTTAAATGGTTAATTGAGAAGTCCTTATTAGGTGTAGTGGGTGACCAGTAAATTCTTTTCCAAACGTGGATGAGTATTGGTTAGACAGATATACCCTCACTAGTTAATTGGGGAAGTTTGTTTGTTTGTTTGTTTTTTTTTTTTTTTGGAATGTGTGACAGGTATGGTGTGATACTTCAATGTGGCAGATATTAATGTGACACTCCAACAATGGGACAACATAGCAAGTATGATGTGACACTCGAAAATTAAAATAATTAGTAAGGAATTCAAGTCACGAGCCAAAAAACAATTGGTAAAGAATTCACGTTCTACACTGTCCGTGTTAAAAATAACCAAACTTTAAAAAGATACTAGTGCGCTTTTCGAACAACGTGATACACAAACATCCCACCACCAAAAAACAATTAGTAAGGAATTCACGTCACGCGCTAAAAAACAATTAGTAAAGAATTCACGTCTCACACTGCGCGTGTTAAAAACAACCAAACTTTAAAAAGCTACTAGTATGCTTTTCGAACAACGTGGCGCACAAACACCCCACCACCTTCCCTATACATAACCACGCCACATGTCTCTCAACTGTACTAATAATGGCAAAACAATCAACAAATAATTTAAGGGACCACTCAGTCACCAAAAAAATATTTAGGACCTTATGGATTACAAGTCTACAAAACGGGATTTACTGGTCAATTCTCCCCAAAAAAAACCCCATTCAGGTTCGAAGTTCATTTATGAAATTCTTAGGCCAGTAGACCAAAATTTAAATATTTTTTGGTCAAAAGAACATTATCTGTGACGCCCCAAGATTTGAGGACATCATAATAAGATTTAGAATTTAAAATCAATTTTGTTAATAACTAACCCCTCATCAATGTTGTCACCAATATTACTAGCATTAATTAACAACCCAGAAATTAAAAGTTCTTAAATTATAACTCCAATAAAAACTTAAAACTTAGTCTTAGTACATAAAAATAACACGAATATAACACTAAAAGAAAAACTAGAAAAATGGTTCATGGATCTTGGGCACTCTTCAAGCTAACTAAGGCTGAGTGTCGCCTTGCAAGGCCTCGGTGTTTCCTTCGGTTTCTTCGGTACCTGGCATAAAACGCCAGGGCAACGGGAATACCAATGAGCGACGAGCTCAATAAGATACTACAATCCGAAAATACCCACCCCGATAATAATACTCACAATTTATGAATAATGTGTAGTAATAAAATGAATGTTATCAGTTAAAATAATAATAATATATAATAATAAATCAAATAAAAAAAAAAAACAAACGGAAGCAGTATTTCATCATAAGGAATATGCCCACCTTTCTTTTTAAATTTTCATAGATTTAGTTTATCAGATAAATTTAAGTAACTCCCCGCGGAGCACTATTTCCACTCAACCGCTAAGCAATGGCCACAGACAATTCTGACTCCTCCTTGGTCAAATATTCAAATGTTACTTACTGTAACTACCAATGATGCCCACGCACCAGGGTTACCTACTCGAGTCGTGACATCACGGTCTGCCCCAAGGGGACGGTCTATGTTGTGACACCCGCACCACTAACCTTATATCGCCTACACCGATAAGAGCCGAAATACCTTCCCGTGCCATGTTAGAGTTCGCAACTCACTTGCGCAAGATTCTCAACCAGGCTCACCTCATCACTTTTAAATTTTAATGTATCATTGGTTAAATTTCGTGTTTCTTTACTTGTTGAGATATTCACAATAATTCAACATTTAATTACCAATAATGTTATACCAACTCATTAAAATTCCCAACATAAAATATTACATCTGTCACACAATAGTAAACAAATGTACAAAATTTAAATAAACAATTTATTTAAACCATGGTATAAAATAATAATGTATATACCAAAAAGAAGAAATAAATCATAATCACACACATGCATGGATTTTTTTTAATCTACAAGATTAGATTAGCACAATATTAAATTTTAGTCCAAATAAACAATTAAAGAGATAATTTTTGATTCCTCCTTAATCTGCCAATTTTTATTTTTATTTTTCAGATTGTATATCTCGCAATTAAAATTATAAATAAATTACTTATACAACTCTAAAATTCATATAAATCTATAGAATACTCAATAAACATGTTATGGTCATTTTTCAGAAAGCATTTTCCAAAAATAAATTATAAATAATTCTGAAAAATTCCAAGAAAGTTTATGACACAGATTTATCACATTTTCTTAAATTAATTCCATACTTAAATTTATAAATCAATTCCATAATCTAAAAATTTATTATGAAACTAGGCTTCTCAAATTTCATTTTTTGTTTAGAAATTACTAGATTTGGCTTAATATAGAATTTTTAATAAATTTTCAAACATATAGTAAATCTGTCTTGCAGCTCCAGATTTAATTAAAATTTTTTATAACTTCGTATAGAACTTAATAATTGTTGAAATTTTTTTTGGATGAACTAGACATCATTCTCAAAAACTTTGTAGAAGAAATCTTCAAAATTTTGAGTATAAAATTGTCTAAATATTCGTACAAAGTTTCTGGCAGATTTAAGGGCCAAATAAAATCTTCAATCCTCTCTTTAATGGTATAAAAACTACACATGCAAGCCTATTTCCACAATAATACCATGACTTTGAGACTATCAATATCTTCAAATATTTGATATACACATCACAAAATTTATATACATATATATATATATATAAATTTCTATCTATAAGTTAGTCATTTTATTATATGAATATAATCTGAAAATTTCAACAATAAAAAAAAATGAGATGGTTGAGAGGGTTTTCTTACTTAATTGTAGTGTTGAAATGGTAGGAAATATATATCCTTCTTAATCTCCTCCTCCTCTTGTCCTCCCACTCAACTTGGCAAATTTTCTTTTCTTCCCTCCTTCACCAAATGCAAGCATGCATGTATACATATACAATGCATGCAATATCACTGGATCTCTCTCTCTCTCTCTCTCTCTCTCTCTCTCTATCCAACCTTCCTATTTCCAAGAAGCATAAAGGGGCTCTTATTCCCAATACTAACATGCAAACAAACATTTGGAAAGTTGTCACCAAAAATCTGCAAGGTTTGATTCTCTTCTTTCTTTTTTATTTCTTTTTTTGTGTGTGTGTGTGTATTTGTGTGGGTTTCTTAAAATTGATACACTAAGATTTTTTAACTAATATATTTAGTAAGAATAATTATCATATTGAATCCTAATTAAAATAATTTATAAACAACAAATATTGAACACCCACAAAATTATTATTCTTAATAATGTCTTTGTTAGTGGTTGAATTGGATTAATTTAAAACTAACTTTTACACTAATATATATTTCAGATAGACTCTGGATAAAATTAATTAATTAATTTATTTATTTATTTTCTTTTAAGAATAATTAAATGTGGGTTTTCACATTATCTGTCCCAAAACATACTTTTTATTCAAATCTTACCTATCTATCTATTGGTTTAAATGTCACATATTTGTACATGTATCACATATTTGTCCAGTTATACTTTCAAATGTTTCTATCTATACACATGTCACATATCTATTCACTTATTCATTCAATATTACCTATATGTTTACCTCATTGCCAATAGTTGCTACTGATTTTCTAATCAATTTTCGATGACTTTTTTGGCGCCGATGATTTTTTCGGTAACTTTTCAATGCTTGTTCTTATCATAAAAAAAATTCAACATTGGACCAAATAACGTTGGGCCCTGTAAGAATAAACTTTTCACTAATTAATCCATAAAAGAGTATGAGATGTTTTTCTTTCATTTTAAATATTTTTCATGAATTTCATAAAATTTTAATAATTTTACTTTTTTTAAACAATTTTTATTTCAATATCAATATTTGATTAGTGTCTGGAAATACTGATTAGCATTTGCTATAGCACCTTTTTGGGATAGATTATCCCATACTAAAATAGCCAATAAAATAAAACACTTCACCACGTTACTTTCATTACTTTTTTTTACACATTTTTTGTAAAAATTTAAAAATTAATTAAAATAACCAATTCTCAAACGGGTATGAAGACTACTTTAACACCAACATAAACAGTTAAATGTAAATTTCATATTCAACAACTGCTCTAAATGATTATCAAACTGTTTTGGAATTCTAACTTATCTTCTTCCTTTATTAAATTGCATAATTTTTTATTTTTTTTAAAAAGTGTATATATATTATCCCAAACATATATATCCAATTAGGACCCCTCCTTGTATTTTCTTCTTGCATTTCTTACTTAGAAGGCCATTAGGCCCACTTTTAAGTCCAATTTTGATAATCCGAACTGTTCATATTTTAAGATTTGTTTAGTATATCATACATGTAAAAAATCAAATTGATCGGATATCAGAAAGCATATGTTCGGAAAAATCGAACTAAAACTATTTTTTAAAAAAATTTAATAAATAGTTTTCCGAACACATGCTTTCTGATATCCGATCAACATAATTTTTTACAGGTATGATATATTGAACAAATCTTAAAATATGAACGGCTCGGATTATCAAAATTGAGCCTAAAAGTGGACCCAATGGCCTTGCAAGAAGGAAATGCGAGAAGAGGATCCTTGCTCATATATATCTGTCACTACTACATCAAGATCAATTTGATTGGGCTGGGATTCCCTCCAGTCTTATATTCGAGGATACTGTTGGGCTCATGGGGACCCACCACAGGTCTCATTTCAATAATCTGAACCGTTCAATATGTGAAATTCATCGAGTACTATATGCCTGTAAAAAATTACGTTGATCAAATATCGATAGTTATCTCATCGGATCAGATTTTTGCCAACTGTTTATTTTTTTACCGTTCATTTTTTTTTTATACAAAACTGATTTGATCACGTAGCTATCGATATTTAATCAACGTAATTTTTTACAAGTATATAATATTTGACGAGTTTTACACATTAAACAGTTCAGACGGTCAAAATGAAACCCTTAATAAACTCCCACAAATCTAACAATATCTTTCAATCCATCATCGGACTGAAGGGAAGGCGGCTCAATTTGATTTGTAGTTTGTAGTTGTGGATGAAAGAACCAATTTGTTTAGATGCATTAAAAAACAATATCATCTCTCAACCACTCATTCTAACCTCCCATCTCTGTCTCCCTCTTGGCGATCTCGCTGATCCTTGCAAATTGATAGCCATACGCGACTCTTATCTTGTTGGATGAATTACACTACCTGTTTCTATAATTTGAAATTTGTTTCATTTTAATATTTAATTTTTTAATTATAATATATTTGATCTTAAATTTTAAATCTTGTTCTACATAAGAATAATTGAAGATACCATTGCTTAATAGTAAGAGCAAAATCATCAATTTGATAAAATATAAACTAATTTGATAAAAATAAATGTCAAAAAAAATGTTTTAATTTTTAAAAATTATTTCTACCTACCAAAGATAAAATTATGTAAAATTGATAAATCTTTTGGGCATTTATTTATTTATTTTGCCAAATTAATTTTTATTATGTGTTTGGATGATGATCATGTAATGAATGGTTGTTAGAGTTTTAATGTGTAATCGATATATTTAATATATGAATTATTTTTAATTTTTGATTTAATGGATTGATTTAATAATGATATTAAAGTTAGCGCCATATTTGACTTTTGAAAAAATATAAACTAATTTAATAAACTAAAAAAACAACCACCTATTACATGATCATTATCCAAGCACATAACAAAAATTAATTTGGTAAAACAAATAAATAAATAAATGTCTAAAAGATTTATCAATTTTACATAATTTTATCTTTAGTGGATAGAAATAATATTTAAAATTTTAAAAATATTTTTTTGACATTTATTTTTGTGAAATTAGTTTATATTTTATCAAATTGACGATTTTACCTTTGAAATTAAACAATATTATTTGAAACAAGATTCAAAATTCAAGGTCAAAGGTGTCACAATTGAAAAGTCAGGGACCAAAGTGACACAAATCTCAAACTATAGGGACCGTTAGTATAATTCACCCCATCTTATTTGAGTCTCTAGGCAAAAGATTTATGTGAGATCCCACATGAATTTTTATATTATAATTCCCTATTTAATGTTTTTTTTTTATTTTTTAAAAGACAAAATTACTAATTAAAAATTCTTATATTTAAGTTTTGCTAATAATAACTTCATGAGGAGTGATGGAGACCCTTCCAATCACCACCCCCACCACCCCCACACACGTGGAAGGTGGTGATTGGAGGACAAAGGAAACAAAAAAAAAAAAAAAAAAATCCAACTAATAAGAGAGAGAGGGGGTCAAAGGGGGTGAGAAAAAAAGGGGGTCTTAGACATTTTTGTAACTTCATAGGATAAGTAAAATTTATATTTCTAGAATTGATGGTTACTAATGCGACGATACCATTCGCACGAAATTAACCACAAAACTAATTACAAAATTTGTAATTAAATTGTTGTATTCGATTCCTCAACTTTTACATTTAGAAGCAACATAGCTTTACAACCAAAATTGCAATCACCAAAAGTCGGGACAGGAACATCTGCCATCCACCAAATGGTGAAATCGATTGGCATCACGAACAATAATTTCCCTTTTCACAATGCTACAAATGTGTTTTAGAATAGTATGGCAATCACCGTGTGGGGTTATATTTCTAAATACCAACACGTGGCATGGTGATGCCGACGTGTTAGCCGAGGTGTCACGTGTCATGGTTGTTATGCCGAGGTAAGCTCAGAGTTGCCGAGGAAGATACCTTAATCCGGGATAAGCGTATAAAGGCCTCTCCTCTCTCGTACCTCAGCTTCACATGCAAAGACCGAGCTACCCGTAGAAGAATTGAGCCGAGGTAACCGTTAGATCGGCCATACCTGCCTATATAGTATGGCAATATTATCACGGTCAGATGGATGTCCAGCCATGAGAAGAAAGCCATGAGACCAACACCTCACCAACTAGCTGGCCATGAGGCCATGTGAGTTGGACATGAGTCCACGAGAGGCCATGTGAAGCAATGTGAAGCTTTTATCTGGAAAGCTGCCAAAAGCACAACAATGGGCTGGCAGCCAGCTCAAAAGTTGATGGCCTCTCCATCTCTATTCTCGTGTATATATAGAGAGGTTGAGACAGAGAAAAGAAGGAGAACAAGCTTAGAGGGTGAAGAGAGGAAGAGAATTACAGAGAGTTAATTATAATTCTTACTATTCATTCAATATTGTGAATCTGCTGCCCGTGGACGTAGGCAATTTTGCCGAACCACGTTAAATTCTTTGTGTTATTATTTGTGCCATCTATTTTGCCTGTGTTCTACAGTTGAATTACTAAGGTGGGTAGTGTGATCAGAAAATCACTCACACAATTTGGCACCGTCTGTGGGTAAGTAAGACGAATAGATGGCCAGTAACGCACAAAACGAGAAGGTTGGGGGCGACACTCCCGCTGGAAGTGGCAGGCCTGTTGACCTTGACGTCGAAGGAGACAACCACAACGACAAAGCCCGTGACCAGGGGAACGGGAGAAAAGACGTCGTCCAGGAGGGCGACACTTCAAAGAAGACGGACCAGGGCAGATACTACAAGGAGGATAACCTCCAGGTATGGAGGGATAGGTGCCTACGAAGGGATAAGGAAGTCAAGGAACTGGCAGACCTACAGTCGGTCGTCAACTTCATGATGCAAAACAATGTCATGCAACCACCATACCCACTGCAGGATACGCCAATCCCGGCAGTTAAAACTCGGAATGAAGGAAGGAAAATAATTCCTGAAGCACCACAACGCTCCAGGAACAAGAGGCACTCTCACCCGCCCTCCGGGGAGGTCGGGCGAGAGGAACCCAGACAAGTGAGGTCCCAGAGGACGTATCATACAAAGGATCTGGAACCCAGAGAACATCGGCATGTACAAAAGCAGGCTCTCTGCTTCGACACAACCAATGGAGAAAGATCAAAACAGGCACACCACGAGGCCGAGAGTAGTGTGCCAAAGGGACTAAAGTTGAAAGATAGCCGAGCTCCGGGGAGGAGTAAAGAAGACTTGAGAAACTACCTCAAGAGGAGGGAACATAACGCTGAAGCCGAGGTAACCTCACTCGTCAAACCGAGGACACCATTCTCGGTAGAACTGGACAAATTTGAAGCACCAAAAAGATTCAGCATGCCGAGGTTTCAAATTTATGATGGTAAGTCAGACCCTAACTTTCACGTTGGACTATTTTTAAACTCAATGGCGTTATACAGTGGAAACGAGCCTTTGCTCTGCAAAGTATTCCCCTCGTCCTTTGGGGAGATTGCATCTGACTGGTTCCATAGATTACCAAAGGGAAGCGTAAGGACGTGGAAAGGCCTGGCCGAGATGTTTGTGGCCAGGTTTGTGACGAACAAGCCTGACCATTAAGAGTGGACGCCTAATGGCTTTGAAGATCAAGATGATGAAGGCCTTAGGGCCTATGCAAAAAGATACTACGAGGTGTTCAACCGAATACCTGAATGCAACCAGGAGGTAGCGGTCGTGTCTTTCAAGAACGGCCTGAAAGAAGATTGTTCACTACGGAAATCTTTGGCGAAGACATTACCAAAGAGCATGGAGGAACTCATGGCAAGGATCAAAAAGTATGCCAGAGCCGAGGAGGATACATCAGCACCAAAGGAGGTCAAACAGGAAGGAAACAGCTCGTCGAAGCGAGGCCGAAGTAACAACGGATTCGGCAAGACAGAAATGGAGTTAAGGGCTAAACAGGCGGTGACAACCGTGTTCCGAATTCCAATCCAAAAAATCCTAGGAAAAATTCGGAGCCAGCCCTATTTCAGAACACCAGCAAGGGAACCCGGGGAGTTTATGGGAAGAAACATGGACAGACATTGTTCTTATCACAATGAAAACGGACATACGACACGTAGCAGAGCCCTAAAACACACTTGGAAGATCTGGTGAGGCAAGGCCACCGAGAGACCTTGTCGATGAAACGAGCGAGGAAGAACAGCAAGATCGCCTCAGCCGGGCGCACCACCGCCGCAACCCCGGGCAGAAAGACCTCGGGTAGTAAATGTAATTCACTCTAAGGTGAATGAAAACGACATTCGGGGGGAAACCCAAAGAGTAAAACACTTGCAGTACGTGAACCAGGTCGGACTGAAAAGGCCTCGGCCGGAAGATTGCCAAGGTCCGATGATAACCTTCACTGAGGCCGACCTAGAGATGGTCCAGCACCTGCATAATGATGCCTTGGTAGTATCCCTCCAGGTTGGGGAGTGCCAAGTAAAACGCATCCTGATAGATCAAGGCAGCTCTTGTGACATCATGTACGTTAGATGTTACAAGGAGCTGGGCCTTCACCCTGACGACCTGGAGCAATCGAATGGCCCGATGGTCAGCTTTAATGGAACGTCGACGTGGCCACTGGGTGCCACAAACTTGGAAGTACAAGCAGGCACTAAGAAGATCAGGACCGAGTTCATCGTGATTGATACACCTTCACCATACAACATCATCATGGGTAGGCTGTGGTTGCATGCAATATGGGCAGTTCCCTCAACATTGCACCAACTACTGCGCTTCCCAACAGAGCATGGGATTGAAGAAATCAGAGGAGATCAACTGCAGGCAAAGAATTGCTCCATGGAAGCAATGAAGACTACCTGCAATGTTCGAGAACCAGCCAAGGCAGAAATTAAAGATGAGGACATAGAAGTCCTGGATGATGTCGGCAAGGAGCCGGCCGAGAAGAGTGAGGAAACACTAAAGAAAATCCTCGACCAGGAGGGCGATGAGGAGCGCTTTTTTCTTCTCGGCTCAGGCTTAGCCGAAGAAGAGGAAAGAGAACTGGAAGCCTTTTTAAGAACAAACATAGAGTTGTTCACCTGGACACCTTATGAAATGCCTGGCATTGGCCCCGAGGTCACATGTCACGCATCAACGCCGACCTCGGCTAAACCTGTGATACAGCGAGCTAGAAGACCGACGTTGATACACGTCGAAGCAGTGGAGGAAGAAGTTGACAGACTTCTAGAAGCCAGGGCCATCAAAGAAGTCAATTATCCAACATGGCTATCAAATACTGTGGTGGTAAAGAAGAAAAACGGTAAATGGAGGGTTTGTGTAGATTTTACAAGCCTAAATAAAGCCTGTCCCAAAGACAACTTCCCTCTGCCAAAAATTGACCAGCTGGTGGATGCTACACCTGGACATGGAAGGATGAGCTTCCTGAACGCTTACAGGGGGTATCACCAGATAGCCATGTACCCCGCAGACGAGGAGAAGACGGCGTTTATCACCCCAAAAGGCCTGTACTGTTACAGGGTGATGCCTTTTGGGCTAAAGAACGCAGGAGCAATCTACCAAAGGCTGGTAACCAAAATGTTCAAGCACCTGATAGGCCAAACAATGGAAGTCTACATCGACGACATGGTCGTAAAGACCAAGGAGCCAAGGAATCATCTTGCCAACCTAGCAGAGGTATTTAAGATACTTAAAACATATTGGCTCCGACTCAACGCATCAAAATGCGCGTTTGGGGTTGGATCTGGTAAGTTTCTAGGGTACCTAGTAACAAGAAGGGGAATAGAGGCCAGCCCAGATCAGATCAAGGCCATCCTAGATCTACAGAGCCCAACTTCAGCAAAACACGTTCAAATGCTCACTGGCAGAGCCGCAGCCCTAAACAGGTTCATAAGCCGAAGTTCAGACAAGTGTAAACCCTTCTTCAACCTGGCAAAAAAGACTACAGACTTCCTATGGACTGAAGAATGTGAGGATGCTTTGGCCGATCTAAAAAAGTATCTGATCACGGCTCCAGTCCTCTCAACACCTGAGCCTGGAGAGGAGTTGTTTTTGTACTTAGCCGTGTCAGAGCACGTGAAGCCTTGATTAATCCGAGAAGAGCATGGAGAACAGAAGGCTGTCTATTATGTAAGTAAAACCTTAGCTAGCGCTGAAACAAGGTACTTACCACTGGAGAAGTTAATGCTGGCCTTAGTCATGGCCTCAAAGAAGTTGAACCACTACTTCCAAGCACATAAGATTGCGGTGCTAACAGAGCACCCATTGAAATCCCTGTTACAACAAGGAGACTTAACAGAAAGAATTGCAAGATGGGCAGTGGCCTTGGGCCAGTATGACCTGGAATTCAGGCCCAGAACATCAATCAAGGGCCAAGTTTTGGCCGACTTTGTGGCAGAATTCACGCCGGAGTCTATCGAACGTCGGACTCCGTTGAGCCAAGATGAACGAGGTCCTAGCAAGCAAGAAGAATCCCAGCCGAAAGCAAAAGAGCAAAGGAAGGAAAAGCTCAAACCTTGCAGCATCTACATCGGTGACTCATTCAGACTCTTTGTCGATGGAAGTTCAAATCGACGAGGAACGGGGGCAGGAGTACTGCTGATATCCCCAGATGGAGAGATAATAGAACAATCCATCCGTTTGGGGTTCAAGGCCTCAAACAATGAAGCTGAATACGAAGCATTAATTGCAGGACTAAAAGCGGCGGCAGGCGAATGAGGTAATAGTTTTTTGTGATTCACAGTTAATTGTTAACCAATCAACAGGAGAATTTGCAGCCAGAGACAAGAGAATGTCGGTATATGCAAAAGAGGTTATCAGACTAGCCGAGTTATTTCAAAACTGCCGACTTCTTCAAGTTAGCCAAGATGATAACAGCCACGCCGACGCGTTGGCCAACCTGGCGAGTTCAACGCAGACTGGAAAAACAAGAACAATTATGATAGACTACATGTCGGGCCCGAGCATAGAACCACGGAACGCAAAGCAAGAAGCAATGTGTGTGGACATGGGGCCAAGCTGGATGGATGCGATTGTTGCATTCCTGAAAGAAGGAAAGCTGCTAGAAGACCGCAAGGAGGCACACAAGGTCAGATTGAAGTCGGCAAGATTCAGCCTGACTGCGGACGGACATCTCTACAGAAGGTCCTTCACAGGACCCCTTTTAAGGTGCGTACATCCTTTACAAGTTGAAGATTTTTTATATGAAATTCATGAAGGGATTTGTGGAAGCCACACTGGGGGCAGATCATTAGCCCATAGGGCCATTACCCAGGGGTATTGGTGGCCATACATGCAAAAAGATGTAGAAGCATACGTAAAGAAGTGCGAACCATGCCAACGGTTTGCACCTTTGATTCATTAGCTACGCCGACTAAACCCGAGATCCAAATTTTGGCCGTTTGCCCAATGGGGCATGGATCTAGTTGGACAGCTTCCCCAAGCAACTGGGCAGAGAAAATACTTGCTGGTAGCGACAGATTACTTCACAAAGTGGATAGAGGCAGAACCTCTTGCCAAAATCCGTGATGTGGACGTCAAGAATTTCCTATGGAAAAACATTATCACCAGATTTGGCATTCCCAGAGCCATTGTTGCCGACAACGGAACGCAATTCGACAGCAAGCTCATCAAGAACTTCTGTGCGAAATTCAAGATCAAGAATTACTTTTCAACACCAAGTTTCCCCCAAAGTAATGGGCAAGCAGAAGCATCCAACAAAGTAATTTTGGATGGAATAAAGAAGAGGTTGCAGGCAGCAAAAGGGAAGTGAGTAGACGAATTGCCCAACGTGCTTTGGGCATATCGGACTACGCCGAGAAGATCAATAGGGGAATCTCCCTTTGCCATGGCCTATGGCACAGAAGCAGTCATTCCACTGGAAGTCGGTATCCCAGGGATCCTAACCCAGGGAGTTGAAAATGGGACTAATGATATACTCTTAGCCCGAGATCTGGATCTTTTGGAAGAACGAAGAGAGAAGGCTGCAATTCAGCTTGCAGTATACCAACAACAGCTTACCAGAGCTTACAACAAGAAGGTCAACCCAAGAGATTTTCAAGTCGGCGACCTAGTCTTGAGAAAAGTGGTCGGCAACAAGAAAGATCCCAGAGAGGGCAAGCTTGGCCCAAACTGGGAAGGACCTTACAGAATTACTTCGGTGTTAGGTAATGGAGCTTATCGGCTTGAGGACAATGAGGGCAAAGCATTGCCAAGACCCTGGAACACTTGTAATTTGAAATTTTTCTATCATTGAGATGATCATTATTCTTGGCCGATGTCATCAATAAACACATATGACTGATAAAGATGCTAGAGGACATGAACAATGAGAACCCGAGCGGAACTTAGGTTCGCATTGGGGGCAGAGAAGATACAAAGTCTACCACTTGTTGAAATTTGTAGCAATTTACAAGTTGGTTTGACCGAATACAAAGTCTACCACTTGTTGAAATTTGTAGCAATTTACAAGTTGGTCTGACCGAATACAAAGTCTACCACTTGTTGAAATTTGAGCAATTTACAAGTTGGTCTGACCGAATACAAAGTCTACCACTTGTTGAAATTTGTAGCAATTTACAAGTTGGTCTGACCGAATACAAAGTTTACCACTTGTTGAAATTTATAGCAATTTACAAGTTGGTCAAACTGATACAAAGCTTACCACTTGTTGAAATTTGTAGCAATTTACAAGTTAAAGGTAAGCCGAGATGGTTCCTTAGCTTCGCTTGTTGAAATCTGTAGCAATTTACAAGTTGAAGTTAAGCCGAGATATTTGTTTCTCTTCGCTTGTTGAAATTTGTAGCAATTTACAAGTCGAAGTGAAGCCGATGTTATTGCCTACAGACTTATAGCAATCGGCTGGTTGGATAAACCAAAGAAGATGTTTAAACACTTGTTGAAATTTGTAGCAATTTACAAGTTGAAGCTACGCCGACATGTGATCATCTGTTGAAATTTGCAACAATTTACAGGTTGAAGTAAAGGTTAAGTATATTGTTTAAACCCTTGGTGAAATTTGCAGCAATTTACAAGTAGATCATTGTTTAACACTTGTTATAACTTGAGTAAAGTTTACTGTATATGTCAAGCCTTGTTGAAATTTGTAGCAATTTACAATATATGTTTTATACTTGTTGAAATTTATGAAAAGATTGCAGGTCAGTATCTTGCCGACGTAAAACTTGAAGTTATCATACCCGAGGTATGTAACCCTGATGAGGTTATGCAAAGGAAGAATTATGTAAATCATGCAAAATATTCTAAGTATAGAACCATACAGAAGCAATGAAGAAGAATTAACAAACATTCAGAGAAAAACAGTTGCATGTAAAGAAGGCACTATGGCCTAGAAAAGGTAAAAATTGTTCACAAGTAGAGAAAAGCACATCGGCCATAAGAAGAAGTTCACATTGTTAAAAAAAAAACAGAAGAAAGTACAAAGAAGAAAAAATTACAAAAGGCATTCAAAATTCTTCAAACATCAATAGACGGTTGGACTAGGACCTCGGAGGATTCTGGAAGAACCACCTCGGCATCTTTTTCTGCAGATTGATGGGCTGGTACCTCGGAGGACTCTGGAGGAGTCACCTCGGCATCTTTTGCTGCCGCAATCTCGGCGTCAATTTTTGCCACCATTTGATCAAGACTTTTTTCAACCAAGGGGACATCAGACGATACTTGTTCAGGAGTGGCCTCTTTAATAACCTCCTCATCTTCCTCATTAGTCAAGTCCAGGATTTGATCATCCTGAGGAAGGGACTTGGTCTCATTAGTATCTTTGGGCTTCCTTACTAGAGCATTGTCATTGTCTTCGGCCTCAGATTCGGATTCCTCTTCATCTTCAGTTTGACCTGGAGGTGGAGGAGGTGGAAATGGCAGAGGAATAGCATCGGCCTTGCACAATGGTGAGTCATCTGGAATATTAGGCTTCTTGACAAGAGACATCCAACCAAGGGAGAAGCCCCTGTTGCATGCCTGCCTGACTTGAAGTTTGTATTCCTCAGTAACGTCAGCCATGCCTTAGGCGTATGCCTTTTCATCACTTGCCTTGATCTCGGCTTCCTTGGTGGCCAAGGCCTCCTGGAGTTCCTTCTCGGCCTGGGCCGCTTTTTCCTCGGCCTCTTTCTTTTGGGCTTCAGCCACCTTCTTTATAGCCTCGGTCGCTTCAGCCTTTTCTTCGGCTAACTGTTGGGCTTTAGTAGCAGCCTCAGCTTGGTCCTCCAACTTCTTTATCTTTGCTTGAAGACCCTTGTTGATCTTCTGCAGGGCGGAATAATCCTGCGTCAAATTAGTCAACTTCTCCCTGGTCTCAAAGGATTGCATGGAGAAGGAATGTGCGTGCTGGACAGCCTGAAAGAGCACAAAGCAAAAAGTTATTATAGAATTCTAAAAGTATGAAGAGATAAAACAAGTTACCAAGGAACGACACTTACTTGTACACATCGTTGAAGCATAAAGGCATAATTTTCGTATTCACTCATTTTAGCATTCTTTTCCAGATCACCTGGAAGAAGAAGAGCTGTACTGAGTGCGACGCCGATGTTTATATCATCAGCACTATCACTGGCTAGGACGGGCTTGTCCTCCAGAGTAATTGAAGGCGTCCAAGGGACATTTGGCACCTTGGACTTTGAAGTCGTCCCAGTAGAAGACCTCGGCCTCTTTGATTTCTGGGACTCTGCTGGTTGAGTTTCGGCAGACCTTTTTGCCGAAGTAGAAGCAGACTTCATGTTCCCAGCCAATTGTGAGATAAGCACAGCATCCTCAGCCTTAGCCTCAGTAGCTTTGGTCTTTGGCTGAGCCTTCTTTATTCTTTTCGGTTTTGGTGGGGGCATCGTTTGGGCTGGAATGGCATCAACATCAGCTGGTAGGTCGGCCAGGAGATCTTGGGCAACAGGCTTCGGGCGAACCATCTCGGCTGTTTTGACAAGTCGTCTTCGGCGTTTTCTTTCAGGAATTGGTACCAAGTATGGTGCTGAGGTGAAAGACTGATTGGATGTGGATCCTTGATCTGTTCGGGATGAAGCAGTAGCTTGAGTTGTAGTAGTAGGAGGAGAAAGGCTCTTTTTCTTCCTCCTTGGAACGTCGGGCAAAGTGGATTTGTAGGAAGGAATGAAATTCAGTAGGAGTGGAGCCTTTCGCTTTTGGACAGGAAGGTCCAAGAGCTTCTTTAAATCTTTTCCAAGAAAATAAGACTGGCGAAAACCCTTTGGTGGCTTGCGAACGTCTGCAAGAAGAGCACGACATCAGAAACAAATAAAATCTTTTAAAGACTTGAAAAAAGACAACAAGCTAAGTAAATTGGCGTTGGGCTCTTACCCTTGCCCTTTTTTACTGTTCGGGGGAGAGGGAAGAGATGGACTTCTTCGTCTGGCCCAAATTCCCAGTTTCCAGAAGCGATAAGATAATCGTCTCCAGCCCCTTTATTGGAGTCGGGAGGTCGGCTACGATCTTAAATTCGGTAGACCTCGGCTTAAGGTAATATACAAAACCCTTCTCTTTCAGGTTAAGGGCGCACATAGTGTAACAATATTGAATGTCGGCAAGAGTGATCCTAACATTCTCCTGCCGAGCTAAAGCTATTATACCATTAAGTGTTCTATAGGAATTGATGGTAAGTTGCATAGGGTTCAAGGTGTAGTAGTGAAGAACTTCACGAAAAAGGGGATTAAGTGGGAGCCGAAGTCCATACTCAACAAAAGCTACAACAGGGAAAGGCATGGTATCGTCTGTAGGCCTAATGGAATCATCATCCCCGGCTAGCCTAAGATGAACATCAGCAGGAATAGAGAATTCTTGCCTAAAAAATTCAAGTTTGGTTGGGGTATTTACCCTATGTCTCCACATGCCCATTGCGTCAATCTAAGTATAGAGAGCTGGGTTTCAGAAGAGGGTTAATCCGGAAGGATTGCAAAAACCTCGGCTACGAATCTGGGAAAATACAGGTAAGGCTTGTTTCAGTTTTTCCTAAAAGTCGAGGGTTCTATAAACAAATCCCAAAACCTAAAACTATGAAGACGAAGATCAAGGGCACGGATCTGGAAAAAATACAAAAGGCAGAAAACAAAGGCGAATTTCAAATTTAAGAGCAAACAATGGGTTATTAGAAAAGCGAAGATTACAAAGGGTTGGGAGCCAAGAACAGTGGTAAAATAGTGCAAAGTGTTCGTGACATGTACGAAATCATAAGATAAGATACATTCAAGTGAGTGATTCATAAATTGAATGCTGGAGCAGAATAATACGAACAGGAAATTCCAGAAACAAACAGGAACTGGGAGAGAAGGGCCAGCTGCTTACCAGAGAAAGTGACGCCGGAATAAAATTCGCCGAGGACAGACGACGAGTGAACCAGTAGCAAAAGCTTCGCAGGAATGGCAGATGGAAGACAGTTGCAGAGTTGAGAGCTCGGAGTAATGGCAGATTCGGAGAAGAAGGAGCCTTAGAGAGAGAAAAAGCAGAATAATCAAATGCAAAAGTGAAAAGGTGAAGGAGAGACAAAAGTTTTGTCAAAAGTGTCAAACGGCGGCAAAACAGAAGCATTTAATGCGCCTGGGTTAACGCATGCGTCAGACGGCGCATATAGGAGAGAAGACGACTTACAAGCGCGTCACAGGCACGAGCCAATAAGGTTAAAACGCGTTAGCAAAACGGTTGAAAAGTGGTGCATGACAGCTCATGCGCATGGGAGAATTCATGTGAGCTTTTTTCTCTTGGAAGAAGACATGTCGGCCTAAGTGAAACTGACATCGGCCGAAGAGTTTTACGCCGAAGCACTGGAAAGAAGAACAATGTAGGCTCCATCACCTCAGTATGCCGAGGTAATAGAACCTAGGGGGCAGTTGTGGGGTTATATTTCTAAATACCAACACGTGGCATGGTGATGCCGACGTGTCAGCCGAGGTGCCACGTGTCATGGTTGTTATGCCGAGGTAAGCTCAGAGTTTCCGAGGAAGATACCTTAATCCGGGATAAGCGTATAAAGGCCTCTCCTCTCTCGTACCTCGGCTTCACATGCAATGGCCGAGCTACCCGTAGAAGAATTGAGCCGAGGTAACCGTTAGATCGGCCATACCTGCCTATATAGTATGGCAATATTATCACGGTCAGATGGATGTCCAGCCATGAGAAGAAAGCCATGAGACCAACACCTCACCAACTAGCTGGCCATGAGGCCATGTGAGTTGGACATGAGGCCACGAGAGGCCATGTGAAGCAATGTGAAGCTTTTATCTGGAAAGCTGCCAAAAGCACAACAATGGGCTGGCAGCTAGCTCAAAAGTTGATGGCCTCTCCATCTCTATTCTCGTGTATATATAGAGAGGTTGAGACAGAGAAAAGGAGGAGAACAAGCTTAGAGGGTGAAGAGAGGAAGAGAATTACAGAGAGTTAATTGTAATTCTTACTATTCATTCAATATAGTGAATCTGCTGCCCGTGGACGTAGGCAATTTTGCCGAACCACGTTAAATTCTTTGTGTTATTATTTGTGCCATCTATTTTGCCTGTGTTCTACAGTTGAATTACTAAGGTGGGCAGTGTGATCAGAAAATCACTCACACACACCGCAAACACAAAAGATTCTTCACTATCCTTATAACTGTCCCAGGAACAGTCTTAAGCAACCCATAAGCCACAGCTAACCTCTCACTATGCCAAAATAGTTGTCTTTCCTTCTCATGCTATTCCATGTCATGTAAAACCAAACTAGTATCAGGAACATAACCTCTTCTCTTCATCTCTTTATCCAACTCTTTAAGCAAACCAAAGATCTCATCTTTTATAGGATGATACGTCTCTCCAGCATAGAACACAAGGCTCTCTTTTCCTAACTCAATACAACTATAACCGGGTTCTTTTTTAAATTCCATAACACCCATCAGCTTCCTAACCTTAGATACATTCTCCCACATAGAAGCACCAACATAAGTATTAGATAACAAAATATAAGTTGACGGGTGTTTGGGTTCTAAGCTCAACAGATGATTAGCAACTCAAACTCCCATTTCGGTATTCCCATGGCGCTTGCAAGCACTTAATAAAGCAGCCCAAGCAGCCTCATGAGGCTTGAATGGCATTGTCTTGAGGAGATTCTCAGCCTCATCAAGGTGCCCTGATCAACTAAAAATATCCAATAAGCATGTGTAATGCTGCAGAGAAGGACTCTACTTGTAATCCTCAACCATGGATTTGAAAAGATAACGACCTTTGCTAACTAACCCGACATGGCTACACGCATATATGAGTCCCACAAATGTCACTTTGTTTGGCTTTAATCCAGCTGAAATCATCTCATCATACAGAGACAATGATTCGTTTGCTCGTCCATGCTGGGCCATCCCAACTATAATTGAAGTCCAAGAAACTATATCTCTTCGGCACATAGTATCAAAAATGGTCTTTGCTGCTAGTATGTTACTACATTTAGCATACATATCAACAAGTGCATTACTAACAAATAAACTAGATTCATAACCAAGAGATAAAACTAAGCAATGAATCTGTTTTCCAAGCTCCAGCGCTGCTAAATTAGCTGAGGCTCCAACAATGCTCGAAAGAATAAAAGGGTCTACAATATGAACCCCTGCTCTCCTCATTTCAATGAAGAGATTAAACCCATCAATCCATTGTCCACTCTGTACCAACCCAGATATCAAAGCCGTCCAAGAAAACAAATTCTTCTCCGCCATACCATGCAAGAGTTCAACGACTTCGATTCGCCCACTTCGGCATACCCGAAATCATAGCCGTCGAAGAAACCTGAATTTTCCGAAATTGAATCGAAAACTAAACGCACACTATCCGGTAACCCACATTTAGCATACATATCAACGAGGAGGACTTAACAACATCATCATCACAAACAAATGATAATAAAAATCCAAAGATGGACTTGTTTACCTAGCTTTAAGGCACCCAAGCTAGCATAGGCCTTGACGAGGCAAACAAAGACAAAATGATCTGGTTTTAACCCATCAAGAGCGAACATTTTGGGGAACAAGGTGATAGTACGATGGGGATATTGGCTTGGTTGTGGCGGTGAAAAGTGAAGCCCACGAAATTAGGGCTCTGTGGGGCATTTCATTTAACAATTGAAGGGCGTCTTGAATGAGACCACATTTGCCGTACATGTCTAGGAGGTTGTTCGGAAGAGTACCACATTGGTCTAAACTGATTTGATTAAGTGGGCATGTAGTTTTTGCCTTGAGAAGGGTTTGGTGTCTCGCACGAAATTGAAGTTGCTGGCAACTGAGCTTTGGGCAATTTCTCAAGAACTTGAGGTGGTTTGGAAGCATGGGTTTTGTCATAAATGTAGTTTTAGAGTCTGACTCGCAGGAGGAGATGGAGCCGATTAACAACTTTGCCAAAAGTGCATCAGAGCCATGGTCGCTTGAGAGTAGCTCTAAGTCCAACTGCAACAATTTACAATTTTGTTAAGGGGTACTTACGTGTAGGTCCTATTAACTAGACTTATTTACCTACAGGTCCTAACTAATAAATTTAACACTATAAAAATAAGAGATTGATAAATTTATCACTATAAATTTATTCATAAAAACAAAGAGACTGATAAATTTATCACTATAAATTTATTCATAAAAATAAAAGACTGATAAATTTATCTTTATCACTTAATAAATTTATCAACAGGACTTAATGGGTAATAAGTCTCAAAAGTAGGACCTATTGGTAGTTTACCCTTTTGTGTTAAGGCCTATTTTGGAAGCTGATTTTTTATTTATTTTTTTATTTTTTTTATAATTAAATTTAATGGCGTATTATTAAAAAAGGGATTTTTTTTTTAAGATTTCTGATATTAAGATTTTATAGCATAAAAAACATCTAATATTTTCATAATGTCTAAAGTCCCTTAACATCGATTCAGAGAAAATTCGATCTATAGAATTTCTTTCGACTTCCTAGAGAAATTATCTCTCTGGACTTCCCAGAGAAATTTCTAACTCAAGCTTTTATCATCTTCTTTCTCTAGAGAAATTTCTAGACTTCTTAGTGAAATTCTTAACTCAAGCCTTCATCATCTTCTTTCTCCAGAGAAATTTCTCTCTAGATAAATTCCTAACTCAAGCCTTTATCATCTTCTTTCTCTAAAGAAATTCTTAACTCAAGCCTCATCATCTTCTTGAATTCTTTAAAATTAACACATCAATCGCCATCAACATCAATAGACTTGATCATCTTCAAACAATCTCTCCACGAGCACTTCTCTCCCAAGCTCTTCAACACAGCGTGCAATTTCTTTGCCGATATCAATCCATTCCCATCTTGATCGTACAAATCGAATGCATCACGAAGCTCTTGGTTACTGCTTTCATCACTGTCGTCCGATTTCAAGGGCGGACCCAGAATCTGTCGATGGGGTGGGCTAATATTAAGGTAAAATTATACAATTTATTTTAAGTATAACCACATAAGAAAAAAGAAAATTTAATAATATAATCTAGATTAATATCTAAATTTATTGATTAGAAACAATCTAACTAAGTTGTACTTGACGAGTTTTTAAATATTCGAATTCATTGATTACAAAAATCTAGATCAATTTTCAAAGTAAGGTCTCATTCAAGGTAGAGAGACAAACAATCGGTATAGTGATCCCGGTTTCCCTTTTCTTTATTTATTGTATCCAGACTTAGGCCCCGTGGAGTTGGTTGTTGTGTATATCTTGTTTACATCCCTTACTCTTTATATTTGAGTCTTGGGTTGTGTTGGGAAGGTTTGGAACAGGTTGGTTGAGCTTAGGAACCAAGTCTAGTTGCCCAGATTTTGTCTTGTCCGCTCGAGTGGAGATTTGGGCGCTCAAGCGGGGAATACACCCATCCAGTATTTCCTGTGTAGTGTTGGACGCTCGAGCGGGGGATTGGCCGCTCGAGCGGGAGTCTGTGAGTGCCGCTCGAGCGGGGCAACTGGGTTAAAGCTCCGTGTTTTGACATTTTAAATCACTTTTTCACATTCTCTTCTCTCTCCTACTTTTCCAAAAACACCATTGTTGAGCTTCTCACTCTAGAACTCTACCTTCTCTCTAGGTATTGATCTAGTAGAAGTGATTTGCTCATCATTGGCCTTTACAAAAGTTATATTGATCGTCGAGGGCTACATTTTAATCTGAAAATTTTGGGATTTGGAGCACTTTGGTTTTGGTCTTCATCTCTTTTGGAGCTCAAACTTTGAGGTAGGGATATCCTACTTCTCTTTATGAACTTTGTCTTTAAATTTTGGTATTTTGAGATGTTGGGGTTGTTGCGCAATTTTGGGAAGGTTTGGGGCTTTTGTGTAATTTTATAAAAAGTTGGGGTTTTATTTATAATGAACCTAGAGGCATGTTTGGTATAGAGACATGGAATAAATGTTGAGACATTGATAAAAATGGAACCTAAGGGTTGTAATGTTAATTATGGAAAATGCCCTAATTACATTGATGAATTAATTGGGATAATAAATTGTGAGAAATGAGGAATAGAGGTGAAAATGTTGAGATTGGAAGTGTTTGGGATTAAAGGGTGCAGTTGAATTACCTACCACTCACCGAATTGAAATGTTGATTATATATCCATTTGTTGCATTTATATTCTGTAAAGAAATAACTGCTTGGGCTATCGGTAGAGGATAGTCTTGATTGTTGTAGACAATGCATGATGATTAGGCAAACTAAAACTGATCATTGAGATGTGTCATTTAGTATGACGGTTAAAAGAATACATTTATTTTTATGTATTGATTGATGTGTATAATAGTTGTTTATATGCATTGTGTTGTGTTGGAGGAGATAGAGGATGTACTCCACGGTTTAGGGGATGGACCTCTAAACCGGATGTTGTTTGGGAGAAGATAGGGGATGGACTCCATAGATATAGCTCATATGCTTATCTAGTGATGTGTTGGCACAGCTCATACGCTTGTCTTTGGAAGTGTGATATTGCTCTTAGGCATATCTATGAAAGTGTTGATACAACTCATATGCTTATCTGTTAATGTGTTGATATAGCTAGTATGCTTATCTTGTATTGAAATGGGAAAATGTTTAATATGAGTCACTGTCTCATATAAGTGGTTTGGCCAGGTTGTGAGCCATGGTTATTAATTGAGAAGTGAAAAGAATGGAAAACGAATTGTAACATGGACATATATGTCATAAAACTGTAAGATGATATAAGTGGATCTATCAGTGTTGGCCATCTATCAATTGCTAAACTTTTAGTCATTGTTCATAGTTGGTTTAGTGTATTTCTACTAGGCTGTGGCTCACCCTATATGGGAACATCATTTTCAGGTACAGGTAGCATGCCACCCCCAAGGACATAACTTGGGAGGCTTGAGGCGGTCAGACTTTTTAGATGTTATTTTCCTTTTGATGTATTACATGTGAATTTAAGCCTAGGGCTTAATGTGTATATGAGTTAGTACTCATTCCTTTGTAACCAAGTGTTAACTTGGAAAACTGTAAGCCCTTAGGGCATTTGCTTTTGTTGTTAACATGTAATACCTTTTGTAATGAAACTCTGATGAATAGAAGAACGTGGATCTTTTATATGTCAATGAATGTCTATATTGATGGGTTTAATGTTGTTATTTTGAGGGCGTTACAATCGGCAAGAATCTCATCCCCCGTTGAATTGCGAATGGATAACATATTTCAAAGTTAAAAAAATTAAGAGTAATATAGAACATTGAACAAGACTGCATCATAAAAAAACTAAGAGTAATATAATATTTATTGCATAAAGAAAAATTTTAAAACCATTGTTAATCAATTCCATTATCAACCAACGAAAGAAAACAATTGGTTAATTACACTTAAAAAAAATGTTAGGAAAGTGGAGCTACTGTAAGCTACTGGGGACAACGAAGAGACGGTTGCTACCTATCTATTGGAAGATGTGAGGATTGTTTTGGAAGATTTGTTCTATAAACAAATACAAACCTATTAGGCTGCCTATTTATTTGTTTGGGTAAGTATTGGTAGCTATTGGGCTGCCTATCTAAAAAACAAACAAAAAAACTATTGGCTCTTATTTGAGGCTGAGCTAGGAGAGGTTGGGAGGTTGGGCTGGGTAGGAAAAAAAATTTCTATAGATTTTTTAATTTTGGGCTGGGCTGCAGCCACCTATGCTCAGCCCTAGGTCTGCTCTTGTCCGATTCTCTTCGGTGAAAATCGGCGAACTTATGGAGATCAATGAATCCATTCCCGTCGTTGTCGATCTCCGACATTACTCGCTAGACTTCCTTGGGAGAAGTATCGGAGCCAAGTGCACAGGGGACCGTTCGGAGGCAAAGATTTTTCTGTCACCATTGGCGTTGAACTTTTTGAACACTTTTGCTACATCTTCCATGTTGCCTAGCATTGTCACTGAATGTTTACCTTTGTTTGAACTCTTCACCATCGTGGAGATGAAGAAGAAGAAGAAGAAGAAGAAGAAGAAGAAGAAGAAGAAGAGAGAGGACTTGAATTCACCGGTTGGTTCAAATTCAACATTTGAGTTATGCATTCTGCAAATCAAAGTCATGTATGAATGAATGAATATCAACAAAAGTAGATCAATAGATCTAGAGAGAGAGAGAGAGAGAGAGAGAGAGAGTGATACCGGTCTGTCTTTGTTAGAGATGGAGTGCCATAGTTGAGAAAGTCAAATTTCTCTGTGATATATGGGTGTGGGATTAAGGACCTTAGACATTATCAAATAATATTGTGGATCTCTTACATTACTAAAAATAGAAAAAGAGATTTTAGACTAATTTTTTCTATTAAAAAATGTGAAAAAAATAAAGAGATAATATGAACTAAATAACTTAATAAAGTCAATAAATTTTCTTTTTTTTTCGAAAAAGACCCAATGAATAAAAGCTTGTCAATTTGCTATTTCAACTATACTATTGTGTATTGGGATTATAACCTGATTACTCCAGGTTGTTTCAACGATATCAATTTTGTTAAAAAATATTTTTTTATTTTGTTTTCTAAAATTATATATATATTTTTTTTTTTGAATTTTTTTTTTATTTTTGAAGAAAAATATTTAAAAATATTTTTTATTTTTTCAAAAAAAATATATTTTTATTTTTTTTAAGTATTAACCAAATAATTTGTTATGATTTAAATATATATGAGCGATCCAAAATTTTTTAAAATTGAAAAAAAATTAAATATTTAAAAAAATATTTTAAAATTAAAATAAAATATTTGAAATAAAAATTATATATTTAAAATAAAATATTCAATTTTTGAATATTTAAAAAAAACACAATGCATAAATGTAATAAATACAACGCATATTAAATAAATAAATAAATATTTTCCCTAAAAGAATAAAATTGAGAAATTTTTTAAATATTTAAAAAAATAAACCCAAAATAATTTTAAAATGGGTGAAGTACCAATAAATTCTAAATAGTGATCTTATGAATTGATTAGTCATTCCTTTTTCTTATAGTCCCAAAGATGTCATTCTAGTGTGAATTATATAAAGAGCTAAGCATAAACGTGTGTGTTATGTGTTGAGAGACAAATGTGGATTTTCTCATAATGTTAAAATTACTAAACGTAACACTTAAAAAAAAAAACCCCTCACTGTATTTTTTTCCAAAGATTCAATGTAATACTCAAAAAACATAACATTCCAATGCAACACACTAAAAAGTTCTTTAGTGTATTTTTCTCAAACAAAACAACGTAACATTTTAAAAAAACTTCTTAGTATACTTTTCCCAAACGTAACACTCCAATTAATATAACACACAAAAACTCCTTAGTATATTTTTCTTAAACGTAACAACGTAACATTTCAAAAAAATTCCCTAGTATATTTTTTTTTCCCCCAAATGTAACACTTCAATCAATGTAACATACAAAAATTATTTAGTGCACTTTTTTTAAATGTAACACTCTCTAATGTAATACTAGAAAATTACACTAATATAAATATAGATTTACACGCTCGACAACTACCACTTCAGCTATCAATCCCTCCAAAAATAATCTTCCACATCTCACATTTTCATTCCCATCTCCAAAACAAATTAGAAAATTAAAAAAAAATGAATCACAAAAAGGCATTCATTTAAATACAAATAGTACCAAATTAAATAAATACAATTTTTCAAAACAAAAAAGACGAATTGGTTCATAAGAAATTCTTATGACTAAATGGATCAACATTAAAATACAACTCAAAATTCAAAAATCTTTTCAAAACTCATAACCAAATAAATTCTCTTTTCAAAACTTATTTCAAAAATTTATCTTTCAAAATACAACTCCATATCCAAAACTTAATTAAAAAACTAAACCAAATGGAGTCAATGTTTTTTAATAAATTTTTTATTGTGTTTCGTGAAAACAATCTTAGAGATATGACTTGGTTGTTGCCATCAATGGTTGGTTCTTTCATACGCACTAGCACAAAATCATAAATAGATCACATTTTTTATGTGTGATATATGTTATTTAATCACATGTTTTAAGTTTTATTAAAGTGTGATATTTGAGAATATGATTAAAAATGGTCATTTTTAATCACACATTTTAAGTGTCATTAAAAGATAATTCCATCACACGTTATGCGCGTGATAATAAATATTTAGATCACACTTTTTACGTGTAACAGTAAACATTTAGATCACACTTTTTATGTGTGATGTATAACTAATAAAACTTGTGATTAATAATGAGATAAGATCACATGATATATGCATTTCTTATCACAGTTAATTCGTGTGATAAAAAAAAAGGGATTCGACATATTTGAAGAATAATTAATATTATTTTTGTACGCATTTGAAGAATGTAATACACAATATATATACTATTCTTTGAATCACAACCACATATTGAATGAAATAACATCATATATTTCATAAATGAAAGTTGAATGTTCAAAAGTATATACAAAGGAATTAATAAAAAAATTTAACTGTGATTACATATATTAAAAAAATGAAAAAACTTGAAGCACAAAGTCTTTGAATTCTTTGACCATAGTTTGCATCTTTCCAAGTAATTTCTGACCTGAAAAATAATAACACAAATTAATTCAGAGGCAAAATTTGCCTCTTCTTTAGTAATCAAAAAATATAAAATAAAATAAAAAGAAGGGAATGTCAAAAGGGTGTTGTAAGCTTTGCAACCAAAAAACAATTGGCACTAATAATTTACACAATTAATTTGATCATGTGTTACATTGGTAAGCAAACTAAAGTATACTGGGTAGACGATGCTACTTTAAATACATTCTTCGCTAATGTTGTTAATCAAAAGAAAGGGGGAGGAGAATGGAACATTATACTTTGACTAAGCATCAACCAACGTACTTAGTTTAGGTATAAATGAAAAATAGAAAAGAAAGAAACACAAACACCCATTGAAAAATTGATATTCATGAGTAACTAAAATCAATAAAATAAGTTCTTAACTAATATTACATAACACGTAATCTTCCAGATTACAAACACCCATAGGTCATGATCAAACACAGAAATAAAAAGCTAAGCCAAAGATAAGAAAAATTAAATTTCGATAATAAAAAAAAAAATCCAACCAAAATGCTTTTAAGTAATTATGCCAATTCACAAATTTTCCAAAATAATTGAATTGCATTAAATCGAAATGCAAAAGGAAAAAAGAAATTAGCTCACACAAAATATTGATGCAAGCAGCTTCCTTTGAGGTGATTTTGATGGTGCATTTTCTAGACAAAGAAAATTATTTCCTGCAATATATGCGAATGAATTTTAAATGAATATATATATATATATATTCTCATAATTTATTACAATAATTACATAATAAAACATTATCTACACTATATATATATATACATTTTTTCATTTGTTATTTGTAAATTCTTAAGTAATACTTGTCTCTCTCTCTCTAGACACAAACATAGTCACTGATGGGATGAAACACTACATAAATAGATAAAACACAAAAAGTGAACGCCCACCATTCATTTACATGTCATATGATCTACCAATCAATAAAATCTAATTAATTTTGAGATAGAAATAGCTTAAATTTCGTAACCCGATCAATGTCTACATTTTGAAGAAGAAAAAAAAAACTAGGCAAAAAATAGTGCACTACCTCAAAATAAACAAGACAAAAAAAATCCTAATATTAAGCATAGAATCCCAAAGACCTAAGCACAAAATATGACCAACAAAATTAATTTTTTAGCTCAAATTGTAAGCCAAATTGCAGAATAAAAATGAAAAAAAAAATTAAGGGAGCTTTTTTGATAAATCCCCTTTTTAAGAGTTGTATTCCATCCAACCCATATTCTTTTTGACTATTTCATTAGGTCCTATTTGAGATAAGAAGACCAAAACACCATCAATCTCTCATGCCCCCATTAATGTTGATATTTAATGTTGATTGTCATTATGTTTTGGTAGTTCTCATGACCATTCCTATTCCCCATATTTTCACTCCAAAAAAATGCATTAATTACACACCACTATTTAATGTTAATATATATTACACATAAAAGATTAAACATGGTTCTTTATTGATTATCATTATGTTTTAGTAGTTCTCATACATCCAAATGTTGATTGTACGTGATGACGTGAATGTGAATGTTCACATTAGATGACGTTGTGATAAAGGTGATGTTAAAGTTCATATCAGCATTGCATCAAATTATACAACCACAAGCCTCAACTTTCATTTGAATATAAACATGACTGTACGTGATGACGTGAATGGGAATGTTCACATTAGATAATGTGAATGTTAATGTTCACATCAGATGACGTGAATGTGAATATGAATGTTCGCATTAGATAATGTTGTGATAAAGGTGATGTTAAGGTTCACATCAACATTGCATCAAATTACACAACCACAAGCCTCAACTTTCATTTGAATATAAACATGATGTGTAAATGTTCACATCGGATGACTTGATAAAGGTGATGTTAGTGTTCACATCAGCATTGCATCAAATTACACAACCACAAGCATCAACTTTCATTTGAATATAAACATGACGTGAATATTCATAATAAAAAGGGGTAATTACATGATGTTGATATTTAAGGTTGATTGTCATTACCAATAGCAATCACAATCACAAAAAGGGGGGAAAACAACATATTATCACTGCTTAAAAATAAGAATGTTCACATGTTGTGAACATTTACATCACTATATTAGATAAGAGAGAATTTTCCGGAAAGGTGTTGTGAACGTTCACATTAGATGAGAGAGAATTCTCAAGGCATTGAAGCCATTAAAAAAACTTTCCAGAAATGTGTCCATTTTAGAAGATTATCAAATTTTTTAATAAGTTTGATGAAAATGGAGCTTTTTTGGTTTAGGGTTTATGGACATTAAATATCAACATTAAGTTTGATGAGAAGGGAGCTTTTTTGGTTTAGGGTTTAGAGACATTAAATATCAACATTAAATATAAGGGCATAAGAGTCTAAGAAAATAGTGTAAATTAAGAAAAATGACTTTATGGAATAAAAGTATACATACATGGGACTAAGTGAGTTAAAAAATCCATTCATGGACTTCTTGAGTTAGAACACTTCTAGATTGGATTTATCAATAAAAATCCCAAAAATGAACTAATGAGAAAGAAATACCAAGAAACATATATAATCTACCGAAAATACATAACAAACCTCAAATCACCATTGTGTAAAATCCCTCAAGATCTGCTGGATGTTACATAACACACAAAAAATATAACCAAAAAGAAAATTTGAACAAATAAGATAATAACAAATTTGAGCCGGGAGAAGGAGGAATCAACAACCAACAAAAGAAATATATCAAGTACGATGATAACACAAAAATTAAAATCATAGATACATATGAAGATTTGTACATATCAATATACAACTCTAAACATTACCTTCACATCATGAGTATTATAAATATCTACAAACTAATATGAATAAATTTAAAAACATATAAAAAGGTCGAACCAGAGAAATAACAATTAACATAACAACATAACATGAATAGAATTTTTTGCTCACAACAACCTTACACTAAGAAAAAACAACAAAGAGTATCTCCAACCTGTAACGCCCCCAAAATAATATCATAAACCAACCAAGACATTATGTAACTGACAGTAAGAATTAGAGTATAAAGTCCTTCTATTACATGAGATCCAATTATACAAGGGAGTGACATATGTAATTATACATTCATGAGCCTGTTCCTAAATCTACAGCATATATCACAACATGGGGTAGAACTGAAAGCAAAACAAAGAATAAATGCCCTAAAGGTTTACATCTTTCCAAGATAGTTCTTCGTTATAACAAAAGTGGACTTTCAGTTCAATACATTTAGAGCCCTTTGGCTGTACAAAAGTTAAATACAAAAATAATAAGATTGAGCCTTCAGCTCCACAGTCCTCCCAAGCTAAGTCTTTGGTGGAGACATATCACCAGCAACTGAAAATATTTTTTCCAAATAGGGTGAGCCAAAACCCAGTAGAAACAATCTAATTCAATATATGAATCTTAACAAAGATATAAATATGATGTGCATATACAATGCTGATGACAAAATCATTTATAACTCTTTTGCAAATCATGCCATGTCAAGTTTTGTATCACAATTCATACTATCTTAATTCCCTTTTTATCTCCGTTCATTTTATCTCAATTCATGAGTTGTTTCCATTTACCACAAACAACCAAATTGAGGATACAACTCAAAGGTTCTCAAAACAATTTAGTAATTACATAAACACTCCCACTTGTCATTTTACGAAAATTTCGTTCGCGGGAATCGGCATCCATGTACATACAACATTTTTGACACTTTCACCCTAAACACACAGGCCAACTTAATTCAATGGAGTCCATCCCTTTTCTCCTTCCAAACAATAGAGTACATCCCCTTTCTCCTCCCAAACATAATATATATACAATGTATTTAAAACACACAGTCATATTCAATGACAATCGATAAGTGATTAGTTTCAATTCACCTAATCCTCATGCAATTTCTACAACAATCATAGATATCCTCTACCGGTAGCCCAAAATAGATATACAATCTCTTCAACAGATAAAATTATCCAAATTTCCATAGGTGGGTGATGATGCAAATCTAACTCCACCATTAACATAAACCCTCATCTAATTTCATTTTCCCAATACCAATTCCATTAGTTTATACAAAATAACAATTTGAACCATTTTAGGGCAAAACTCCCCTTTTTGTTCCAAAACCCACCTCAAATATCAACATCAACAAATTTACCACAACACTACTTCACATTTACGCTTATAACCATTTCTAACACACACATTGAAAACCTCTATTTTGAATTTAAACCCTAAACCCTAGGTTTGTTAAAATTACCTCAACACCCAATGTTTCTTGCACATCAAAAAATAACCAAGTTAAAACTCATAGAGAGTGCAGAAAGTCCCTACCTCAAGTTAGAAGACCAAAGGAAGACATGGAGAAACTTCAAAGATGTCGAAACCAAGCTTTAATTAGACTAAAAGAGAGCTCTTGAAACGCACTACCTTTTTAACAAAGGCACACGGGTAAAGAGATCCCTAGATCTAGGTGAAAATGTAAAGAGAATGTGAGTTTTAGAGAGAAAGACTCTAGATTTGGGGTTTCTGAGAAGTATAGAGAGAGAGAGAGAGAAGTGAAAAAGTGATGTAAAATGACCTTCTTACGAATTGATATACGCACAGTCAGCTCGAACGTAAGAAGTGACGCTCGGGTGCCAGACACAATAAGTTGTTTTGCTCGAATGCAAGAAGTGATGCTCGAGTGCAGAATACACACATATAGTAATTTTGCAGACAATAGACCAACGCTCAAGCGCAAAAAGACCGCTCGAGCTGATCCCGCTTGAGCACAGAAAGAACCGCTTGAGCGTAGAATACACTCTCCCAGTAGTTTTGCAGATCTGCAAAAGTACTGAAAGTTTGCAAAGCCCACTCGAGCGCAAGAAGTGTCACTCGAGCGGAGGAGCAAAAATCTAGGCAACAAAAGTTTGAAAACTAAGGGTGTGTTTGGTAACGTTTACGTTTTCAGTTTATATTTACAAAAATTTTATAAACTGATTTTTTTTTTATTTTTAGAAAAACATAAATTACAAACGCGTTTGGTAATTGAAAAAATGTTTTAAAAAATTTAAAAATATTAAAAAGAGTGAGAAATGGCAAGTGGTGGCAAGTGGCGACGGAAGACGGTGGTAGAAAGTGGTGACGGTGGGTGGTGGGTGGTGGCGGGTGGGTGGTGGTGGGTGGTGGTGGGTGGTGGGTGGCAGTGGTGGCGGTGGTGGGTGGTGGTGGTGGGTGGTGGTGGTGGTGGTGGTGGTGGTGGTGGTGGCGGGTGGTGGTGGGTGGTGGTGGTGGTGGTGGTGATAGGTGGTGGGTGGTGGTGGTGGTGGTGGTGGTAGGTGGGTGGTGGTGGGTGGTGGTGGTGGTGGTGGTGGTGGTGGTGTGGTGGTGGTGTGGTGGGTGGTGGTGGTGGTGGTGGGTGGTGGTGGTGGTGGTGGCGGGTGGGTGGTGGTGGTGGTGGCGGTGGTGGATGGTGGTGGCAGGTAGGTGGTGGGTGGTGGTAGCGGGCGGTGGATGGTAGTGGCGGGTGGTGGGTGGTGGTGGTGGAAGACGGTAGTGGAAAATGGTGGTAGGTGGTGGCTAGTGTTGGGTGGTAAAAAAAAAAAACTCAAAACTCAAAATGGAAACACATTTTTTGGCTAAATTTATAAACTGAGACCACTAATTTATAAATAAAAAACTTTACCAAACAAGTTTTTATTTGAGTTTTTTTAATTTTTGTAAATATAAACTGAAAACTAAAAACGAAAGTGTTACCAAACGGCACCTAAGTAACCAACATGTTTCAAACATGCTTCGACTAACTCAAAAGCCAAACTTAAGCAAGAATAAAGGGGAAAAGATATGAACAACATTTGGAAACCATAAAACCCGAGTTCCGGAATATCAAATGGGTCGGGTCAAAACCGAAATCACTATACAACCCTTACCCTTTACCTATATAAGATTGAATTTCAAAATAAATACAATATTAACCCTAAAGAAAGAAGAACACCAATGTCAAACCAAACTTGGACTTAACCTTTGCTAATTTACTGCTTGGGAGAAAAAAAAAAAAAAAAAAACCAAACACAAACAAAAGCAAGAAACAAAAAAAAAAAAAAAAAAAAAGCAAGGAAGAACAAAAAAACGAAAAAAATCAAAAGAAACAAAAAACAAAAAAAACCAACAAAAATGAAGAAAATGAAGAAAATCAATCACCATTTTTCCCTTCAAAAGAGAACAAGAAAGAAGAATTAAAAATCAGGAACAAAAAAAATAAAATAAAATAAACACCATTTTTACTTTACTCAATAAAATAATAATAATAATAATAACAATAACAGAACAAAATGATATACTTTATCTAAAGATAAAAAGATAAAGAAACCCTAATTTTATTAGGCAGGATCCCAAAAAAAATCTACAAGTATTTTTTTTTTTCTATTTCCCTTGCATCTTCTTTAGTCAATTTAGGTATAAAACATCATATTATTTAGTTGGGATTATGATTTGAGGCCCCAAAAAATAGGTAAAATTAGGGTTTGGTCAAAGCATCTTCAACATATAAAGCAAACAGCCTACAAATATTTTAAGATAAACTTCAAAGCATCTTTAACATATAAAGAGCAGATTTGTAACAAGTCAAGAAAAGCAATATCTGATGTCGTAGCATTGTATATTTTTATTCCAAGTTGTTTCAAGTAACACCAAATCAAGTAAACTTTAAAGCAAGTCATCAAGCCCTTTGTTGGAGCAAGCGTGGTCACCTCAAGCTTCAAAGACCGAGCCAACTACAATTGCCCTCAAACAATCAGAGACCGTCCTCCACAAGATAAATTGAACTCAGTGAGGGAGACAAAAACACAGAGAGAGAGAGAGAGAGAGAGAGAGAGAGAAAAGCAAATAGTAAAGAGAGACATTACAAGAAAAAAACATTTTTGGCGACCACCTGTTTTGAGTTGGTCACAAATAGTTTACTTTCTATGACTAATATTTTTTTGGTCGCTGATGGATTGTGTTTTCACGACCACCAACTTTAACAGGTAATTTTTTACCATCAAAAAATAAAATATGAACGCGGAAAGTAATGGTGACTAACTTATTGTGGTGACAGAAAGAAAAGGCCATATTTTGTAGCAAAACTACGTAGTTTTGAATGGTTCCTAAATGAAAAATGAATTCCTAAATTGATTGATGTTCCTTTTCATAGTTGCTCTCTTCATTCGACTCCCCATAGTCGGATTGGTTGCTCTCTTCATCGTTGTATCTCCTCACACACTACACTTCCAATCAGTAGCGAAACCCTAGCCACCATCTCCATTCACTTCATCCCCTGTTTTGCTGCCTCTTCATCTTCGACTATAGCGACCCCGGTCTTTTCCTATTTTATTACTGTATCCGGACTTAGGTTCCGTGGATCCTATCATTGTATAATTGTTGCTGTCGTCCTTTATTTCCTCATTTGAGTTATAGGATGTGTTGGGCAGGTTTGTTTCAGGTTGGTTGGGTCCGGAAACCAAGTGTTGCTGTCCAGTTTTTGGGTTGATCGCTCGAGCGAGGGTTTGGTCGCTCGAGCGAGGGTTGAGTTTTGTCTATGGTGGCTCGAACCAGGGTTTCTTCGCTCGAGCGAGAGATTGCGTCTAGTATAGACCTGAGAGCAGTGTTTCTTCGCTCGAGCGAGCTTTTCTTCGCTCGAGCGAGCAAGGTGTATGTTTTCGAGTCCTTCGCTCGAGCGAGCATTCCGTCGCTCGAGCGTGCTTGTGGGTTGCAGACCTGAAGCATCGTATTGTTGGCTCGAGCGAGCTTTCCTTCGCTCGAGCGAGTACTTTTTGTTTCTGGTCGCTCGAGCGACCAAGTCTTCGCTCGAGCGAGCCTGTCCAGTTTA
Source organism: Camellia lanceoleosa (assembly GCA_025200525.1). Lineage (NCBI taxonomy): Eukaryota > Viridiplantae > Streptophyta > Magnoliopsida > Ericales > Theaceae > Camellia > Camellia lanceoleosa. The sequence goes on from JANUSC010000092.1 coordinate 246,603, forward strand.
AATAGTCAGCAGCGGGATTTGATGAGTTTTTTCTATCTTCTTTTGTTCTAAACCCTAAGGTCCGACTTCTCTCTCTCCCTATTCACCTTTTCTCTTAGGTTTGATCTATTTAGGGTGGGTTCCTACCTTAGATCCTTCGTTAAAAAGATAGTGAGGGTCGAGGGCTTCAGTTTAATCTGAACGATCTTGGATTTGGAGCACTTTGGATTTTGGGTCGTCATCTCCATCTTCTCCATTTTTGTTGATTTCTTCGAGGTAGGGATTTCCTACTCCAATGTATACGTTTTGTTCTAAGTTCTGGCATTTTAATATGTTGGGGGTATTTTGGTAATTTTGGGAAAAATCCTAGTTGTTTAAATAAATTGAATTGTATATTTAATTTAAGGAACATTGGGGAAAGTAGTTAAAGTCATGAGATTGAGGAATTTATTGATTAAATGGGGGTAGTTGGTTAATTTAAATCACTCGTCTATTTAATTGTTGAATTATTTATTTCCAAGTCTAGAAATAACTGTTTTGGGCTATCGGTGGAGGATAGTCGTGATTGTTGTAGACATTGCATGTGGATTAGGGATAACTGAAACTAATCATTGGTTAAGTCATTAATTTTGACTGTTGATTTAACATTGTGTGTTGTATATGTTATGTGTTTACATACATTGTTTTGTGTGGGAGGAGATAGGGGATGTACTCCACGGTTTAGGGGAAGATAGGGGATGGACCTCTAAACCGGATTTTGTTTGGGAGGAGATAGGGGATGGACTCCATTAGCATCACTTTTATGTGTGCTTAATTATATTGAAGTGTTTTTATTGATACAGCATTAAAATGTGTATCAAAATGGAAGTATGAAGTGTTTTGATATGAGCCTGAGTCTCATTTGTGTTGTTGATATTGGAAGTAAATGTGAAATTGATATATATTTCACTGTTGTAAGTTTGGCCAGGTTCTGAGCCATATTGGTAATAATGAAAAGTGAAACATGTCATAGATAACGATATAGTGATTATTTTGTTTAACCATCTATTAAATGCTATTGCTTTATTCAATGCTTATATTTGGTTTAGTATATTTCTACTGGGCTGTGGCTCACCCTATATGGGAACATCATTTTCAGGTCCAGGTGATTCGCTACCTCCAAGGAATTATCTTGGAAGGAATTGGACTTTGAAGCCTTGATTTTAGTTATTTGTTTTTATCTGAATTACATGTAAACATTCAAGCCTAGGGCTTTATTTGTATTTGAGTTAGAACTCATAATTTTGTGTCCAAGTGTTGGCTTGGCAAGATGTAACCCCTAGGGCATTTATTTTGATGTTACATGTAACGTCTTTATTTTGAAATACTCTGATGAATGAATTGCGGTTTATTTACTTCAGTAATGTATCTTAATATTGTGTATGTTGGGTTATTATTTTGAGGGCGTTACAACTTGGTATCAGAGCGTACCGGGTTTGAATACTTTGGGTACGTGGGAAGTAATTAGTATCACATTGTGTTCGTCTCGTTTGATAGAGACTTAGTGTACTGTTGTATGCTTACTTGATAACATGTTTATGTGATTCTGTGGGTATGGAACGTAGTTTCTGGGATATTGATTGGACCCTTGAGTTTCTAGTAGTCTTGTTGGAAAGGCACTTGATCACTGCTGCTTCCAACCGGAACTATAGTAACGCTTTGGGACTATCATTATCCGGGAATGAAATTCATAGGTGCTTATGTGATTATGTGCTTACGTGGAGTGAATTATTGTTGTCCAATGCATTAGGACGCGAGTGTTTAGCTTCGGCACATTTATTAATGTGCTAACGTCTTTGTTTTCCTTTATTAGGATGTCAGGACGAGGACGAGGACGCGGTAGGCGTGGTAGGCCGGGTAGGCAGGAGGTGCCTGTGCCAAAGGAGATTCCGGCAGTACAGGAGGGAGTTGGTCAGGTCAATGTGGCCGAGCCAGTAGGCCAGCAGGTTATGGGCGTTTTAGCCCGAGAGATAGCAGGGGCATTCAGGGAGTCTGTAGGCATTCTCAGAGCTGAGAATCAGGCCCAAGTTGTTGTTGCAGATGCTGGACCTTCTTTTCTGAAGAGGGAGTTTTTTCGGTCTAATCCGGATGAATTTTTGGGTGATCCTAAAGAGTCGCTTAAGGCAGATGAATGGCTCGAACAGACAACGAAGACGTTTGAGATGCTTGGCATCGAAGACGAGGGGTTGAAGGTGACTTTGGCATCTTTCCAGCTGAAGGGGGATGCGGGTCAGTGGTGGAAGTTTACCAAAGGTCGTATAGGAGGTACATGGGAGGCTTTTGTGATTGTTTTCCAGGAGAGGTTCTTATCTTCGGTAGTTAAGGAGAAGCTGAGAGACCAGTTCTGTCAGCTTAACCAATCAAGTTCTTCAGTGGCCGAGTTTGAGGCTGCATTCACTAGTTTGTCCAGGTTTGCACCTGAGTTGGTGGCGTCTGAGGAACGCCGTTGCATTGAGTTTGAGAAGAAGTTGAGGCGTGGCCTCAAGCTGAGAGTTGTAGGATCTATGATTAGGGATTATGGGCGTCTGGTGGAGGCTGCAGCCCATACTGAGATCATGATGCAGGAAGAGGAGGAAGGGCAGAAAGGCTCCAAGAGGAGTCAGGATGGTCAGAGTGATGGCAAGAGACAGAAGGGTTTTAACCCTCAGCAGTCTCAGGGTAGCTTTTCTAGATCGACTTTTCCTGTGCAGAGTGCTAGTTCGGGGAAAGGCAGCCAGGGAGACATTACCTGTTTTAAGTGTGGCCAGCTAGGCCACAAGTCTCCAGTTTGTCCTCAGAGGGGAGGAGGGCAGAGAACAACATCTTCTTCGGCTCGATCTCAGAGCCAGAGTCAGGGTAGAGGCCAGCCGCTCACTTGTTTTCAGTGCGGTCAGGCAGGGCACATGAAGAGGTATTGCCCGCAGTTGGGTGGCACACCTAGTGCATCTGGTTTGAGGCAGACTCAGGGTCAGCAGGCAGCTCAGTCGGGTTAGGCCTCAAGGGCCAATCAGGGGGCTTCATCGTCCCCATCTGGCGGCAGATCAGATGCTCTAGGGGTGAGCAGTTGATCGAGGTCATCTGGGCGTATGCCGTTATCACAGAGGATCCGCACCGCTCCATCTGCTAGAGAGGTACCTTCTTGTTTTGCAATTCTGTTGCTAGTGTTTTGATTGATACGGGTGCATCTCATTCCTTTGTGTCTGCTGCATTTGCATCTGTTTTGGAGTTGGAGTTAGCACAGTTAGCATCTCCTATTTGTGTAGTGTCACCTCTTGGGGGTGCATTGATCTTGAAACAAGGTGTTAGGGGTTGTGATATAAAGGTCGATGATCATAGAATCCCATTTTCTTTTGTGGTTATGCCTATGAAGGGCTTTGATGTTATTTTGGGTATGGACTGGTTATCGTCATACCGGGCAGTTATTGATTGCTACCGTCAGAGGGTCACTTGTTGTACCGTTAGCGGAGAGTGTTTCCATTTTCTGGGGGACCGAGTTGGTAGTGTTTTGCCACCGGGGTATGTTTCACGAGGGCGGAGTGAGCTTAGTGGTCTACTTGCTAATCTTTCGATTAGTGAGGTTGATGAGGCTCAGATTGTGTTGCCAAGGGTGGTTTGTGAGTACCCGAACGTCTTTTCCGAGGATCTTGTTGGTTTACCACCGCATCGAGAGATTGAGTTCTCTATTGACCTAGTGCTCGGCACGGCGCCAATTTCTATGGCACCTTATCGTTTTGCCCCAGCCGAGTTAGTTGAGTTGAAGATTCAGCTCTAGGAGTTGTTAGATAAAGGCTATATCCGTCCTAGTGTTTCGCCGTGGGGAGCACCGGCCCTCTTTGTTAAAAAGAAGGGTGGTGCTTTGAGACTATGTATAGATTACCAGAAATTGAATTGGGTTACGGTTAAGAATAAGTACCCTATGCCTCGTATAGATGATTTGCTTGATCAGCTGAAGGGTTCCCGTTGTTTTTCTAAGATAGACTTGAGATCGGGTTATCATCAGTTGAGAGTCAGGGAGGAGGATATTCCGAAGACGGCATTCCGTACGCGGTATGGCCACTATGAGTTTCTGGTGATGCCATTTGGGCTCACCAATGCACCGGCAGTGTTTATGGATTTGATGAACCGGATCTTCAGAGAATTCTTAGATCGTTTTGTAGTCGTCTTTGTGGACGACATTCTGATTTATTCACCTTCAGAGGAGGAGCACGAGGAACACTTGAGAGTGGTGCTTGAGTTACTTCGAGCCCATAAGCTTTATGCTAAGTTTGGGAAGTGTGAGTTCTGGCTAGAAGAGGTGAAATTCTTAGGCCATGTCGTTTCTGGGGAAGGGGTGTCGGTTGATACATCTAAGACGGAGGCAGTGCAAGACTGGGCACAGCCTAAGAGTGTGTTTGAGATCCGTAGTTTTCTGGGATTAGCTGGGTATTATCGCCGGTTTGTGAAAGATTTCTCCAGGTTAGCTTCGCCTTTGACTAGATTGACTCGGAAGGGAGTCAAATTTGTATGGAGTGAGACTTGTGAAAAGTCGTTTCAGGAGTTGAAAGTTAGACTGACCACCGCTCCAGTCTTGATTATTCCGGAAAGAGGGTTGGGTTATGCAGTCTATTGTAATGCCTCACGAAAGGGTCTGGATTGTGTGTTGATGCAAGAGGGGAAAGTGGTTGCCTATGGCTCACGTCAGTTGAAAATTCACGAGAAGAATTACCCTACGCATGATTTAGAATTAGCAGCTGTGATATTTGCCTTGAAGATTTGGAGGCATTATCTTTATGGTGAGAAGTTTGAGGTATTCTCAGATCATAAGAGTCTGAAATATCTGTTTACACAGAAAGACTTGAATTTGAGGCAGAGGAGGTGGATGGAGTTTATTGAGGATTATGACTTCGAGTTGCATTATCATCCGGGGAAGGCCAATGTTGTGGCCGATGCCCTTAGCAGGAAACCTGTTGGTGACATAGCTAGTATAGCCATCCGGGAGTGGAAGATGTTGGGTGCACTTGGAGAGTTTGATTTGCTTATGGGTGAATCCGTTGAGGCTGCGGCCTTGTTTTCTGTTGTTGCGCAGCCTACACTTGTGACCCGAGTGTTAGAGGCTCAGAGGGGTAACCTTGAGGTAGAATCCCTCCGAGAGAAGATCTTCAGTGGGAAGGTTGAGAAGGGTTTGACGGTGTATCCCGACCTGAATGTGAGATACCGAGACCGTCTGTTTGTGCCGGAGTCTTGCCGAGAGGAGGTACTCCGAGAGTTTCATCATTCGCGCCTTGCGGTGCATCCAGGAGGTACTAAGATGTATCGGGATTTGGGTCGCTAGTTTTGGTGGCGGGGTATGAAAAGAGATGTGGCAGCTTTCGTGTCTAAGTGCCTTACTTGTCAGCAAGTGAAGGCCGAACATCAGAGGCCAGCGGGTTTGTTACAACCCTTGCCTATTGCCGAGTGGAAGTGGGAGCATGTCACTATGGACTTCGTTGTGGGTGTTCCGAGGACTCAGTGAGGTAGTGATGCTATTTGGGTGGTTGTAGACCGGTTGACTAAATCAGCGCACTTTATCCCTATGCGCGTGAAAGATTCGGTAGATCATATAGCTGACTTGTATATCCGGGACATAGTGAGGTTGCACGGGGTCCCAGTAACGATTGTCTTAGATAGAGATCCTCGTTTCAGAGTTTGCAGAGTGCTTTAGGCACCAAGTTGACCTTTAGCACGGCTTATCATCCTCAGACTGACGGGCAGTCCGAGCGTACTATTCAGATCCTTGAGGATATGCTTCGGGGTTGTGTTCTTGATTTCAGTGGGTCGTAGGAGAGGCACTTGCCTTTGGTAGAGTTTGCCTACAACAATAGTGTCCAGTCCAGTATCGGTATGGCACCGTTTGAGGCCTTGTATGGCCGACCGTGTAGGTCTCCAGTTTGTTGGGCCGAGGTGGGTGATGCACCTTTGTTGGGTCCGGAGTAAGTGAGGGAAACAACGGAGAAAGTTGAGCTTATCCGTAAGAGACTTGTTCTGACCGTAGTCGCCGTAAATCTTATGCCGACCGTAGGAGGAGACCTTTGGTGTTTGAGGTGGGTGATCATGTCTTTCTAAAGATATCACCTAGACGGGGATTGATGAGGTTTGGGAAGAGCGGGAAGTTGTCCCATCGATTCATTGGTCCTTTCAAGATCCTCGAGAGGATTGGTAAAACTGCTTATCGTTTAGCTTTGCCACCGCAGTTGTCCGGAGTTCATGATGTGTTTCATGTGAGTATGCTTCGGAAGTATGAGCCGGATCCATCACATGTGTTGGATTGGACTGATTTAGTGGTTGACGAGGATGTCTCGTATGAGGAGAGACCAATTCGAGTCTTGGATAGACGGGATCAAGTTTTGCGAGGCAAGACCATTCCTTTGGTAAAGGTTCTGTGGAAACATCACGGGGTGGAGGAAGCCACTTGGGAACGTGAATTGGAAGTCCGCGAGAAATATCCGGACATGTTTAGTGATTTGTAACTTTGTATTTAGATTTTGTAATATTGTTGACTTAAGAACTTTATATATGTCTTAAGTTGGAAAACATTGAGAATGTTTTGGTTTAATGTTAATGATTTGAAACTTGCCTTATAATGAAAGTTTAGTATAACATTAATTATGTTGAATATATTGTTGAATTCGAGTTCTATCATGAAATTGAATATGATATTGAAACTGTTGAGATTGAAAGGAAAAATGCATAATATTGTTGCAGGTTGTAATATATGTTGTTTTATATACATATTGTGAGATGCCTCTTGATAAGAGATGAAATGACCGGTATTGGGTCAAGTTGTTCATTATTGTAATGTCATGTTATTGGAATTGGAGAAAAACCTGTTTTCAAAAACTTATGCTTAATTTCAGGGACGAAATTCTTTTAAGAGGGGGAGGTTATAGCGACCCCGGTCTTTTCCTATTTTATTACTGTATCCGGACTTACGTTCCGTGGATCCTATCATTGTATAATTGTTGCTGTCGTCCTTTCTTTCCTCATTTGAGTTATAGGATGTGTTGGGCAGGTTTATTTCAGGCTGGTTGGGTCCAGAAACCAAGTGTTGCTGTCCAGTTTTTGGGTTGGTCGCTCGAGCGAGGGTTGAGTTTTGTCTCTGGTGGCTCGAGCCAGGGTTTCTTCGCTCGAGCGAGAGATTGCGTCTGGTATAGACCTGAGAGCAGTGTTTCTTCGCTCGAGCGAGCTTTTCTTCGCTCGAGTGAGCGAGGTGTATGTTTTCGAGTCCTTCGCTCGAGCGAGCATTCCGTCGCTCGAGCGTGCTTGTGGGTTGCAGACCTGAAGCATCGTATTGTTGACTCGAGTGAGCTTTCCTTCGCTTGAGCGAGTACTTTTTGTTTCTGGTCGCTCGAGCGACCAAGTCTTCGCTCGAGCGAGCCTGTCCAGTTTAAATAGTCAGCAGCGGGATTTGATCAGTTTTTCTATCTTCTTTTGTCCTAAACCCTAAGGTCCGACTTCTCTCTCTCCCTATTCACCTTTTCTCTTAGGTTTGATCTATTTAGGGTGGGTTCCTACCTTAGATCCTTTGTTAAAAAGATAATGAGGGTTGAGGGCTTCAGTTTAATCTGAACGATCTTGGATTTGAAGCACTTTGGATTTTGGGTCGTCATCTCCATCTTCTCCATTTTTGTTGATTTCTTCGAGGTAGGGATTTCCTACTCCAATGTATACGTTTTGTTCTAAGTTCTGGCATTATAATATGTTGGGGGTATTTTGGTAATTTTGGAAAAAATCCTAGTTGTTTAAATAAATTGAATTGTATATTTAATTTAAGGAACATTGGGGAAAGTAGTTAAAGTCATGAGATTGAGGAATTTATTAATTAAATGGGGTAGTTGGTTAATTTAAATCACTCGTCTATTTAATTGTTGAATTATTTATTTCCAAGTCTAGAAATAACTGTTTTTAGGGGAAGATAGGGGATGGACCTCTAAACCGGATTTTGTTTGGGAGGAGATAGGGGATGGACTCCATTAGCATCACTTTTATGTGTGCTTAATTATATTGAAGTGTTTTTATTGATACAACACTAAAATGTGTATCAAAATGAAAGTATGAAGTGTTTTGATATGAGTCTGAGTCTCATTTGTGTTGTTGATATTGGAAGTAAATGTGAAATTGATATATATTTCACTGTTGTAAGTTTGGCCAGGTTCTGAGCCATATTGGTAATAATGAAAAGTGAAACATGTCATAGATAACGATATAGTGATTATTTTGTTTAACCATCTATTAAATGCTATTGCTTTATTCAATGCTTATATTTGGTTTAGTATATTTCTACTGGGCTGTGGCTCACCCTATATGGGAACATCATTTTCAGGTCCAGGTGATTCGCTACCTCCAAGGAATTAGCTTGGAAGGAATTGGACTTTGAAGCCTTGATTTTAGTTATTTGTTTTTATCTGAATTACATGTAAACATTCAAGCCTAGGGCTTTATTTGTATTTGAGTTAGAACTCATAATTTTGTGTCCAAGTGTTGGCTTGGCAAGATGTAAGCCCCTAGGGCATTTATTTTGATGTTACATGTAACGTCTTTATTTTGAAATACTCTGATGAATGAATTGCGGTTTATTTACTTCAGTAATGTATCTTAATATTGTGTATGTTGGGTTATTATTTTGAGGGCGTTACATCGACTCTCTTCATCGTTGTATCTCCTTACCAGGTTACTCTCTCTCTCTCTCTCTGTTCGTGTGTATACATATATATATATATATAAATTTCTAGTTTGATCTTGTGACTGCATGTGAGCGCCATTGTTCGTCTTTCTATATTTTTCGGCTGGGTCCCCTTTTATAATTTACAATTTGTGTAGATGTAGACTTAGATGTTCAAATAGAAACTGGGGAAATTGAAAACTGGGTTCCCCTTTTATAATTTACATACTCTTGGTGCTAGCACTACTCTAGATTACATTTCCAAAAACTAGGTTTAAACGGTTATTATTATGCAGGTTTTCAGACGCTAGTATAATTAAATGGAGGATATGTCCCTGGAGATGTAGTAGGATACATATAACTGGCCCTAATTGCTGTGGTCTAAGGCTTTGTTGAGTTAAGTTGAGTTGTTGAGGTTTGGGGACTCTGATGGTGTATCATTCTTGTTCACATCTCTTGTAATTGTAATGAGGGCATAATTACTTTACATCTGCAGGTGAGAATTCTTGATACTGGAACCTTATCTCCTCCTCCTCCTCCACTTCTCTCCTCCTGTTTTTTTATATGACAAATTTGTGTTTTCAAAAGGAACCCATCTTTTAGAGATTTACATACTTTTCTTGTGTATTTTTGTTGAGCTTTTTTACTATGCGGTAACATGGCTTTGGTCGCATACAAAACTTAATTTTCTGCCCTTTCTTACTTTTCTAATGTCACATTGCAGATTAGTTTTGAAAACTTTGGTTACTTAGTCCGTGGCCATATATAGGACACTAAATTTGGTGGATATAATAGTTAGCATTGCCTCTTTAACAGCAGCAGTGAGGCCTCATTTGGGAAGGGCTGGTTTAGCCAAAAAGTTACTAAAAAAGCCAAAAAGCCAACAACCCATACTAAAAAGTCAAAGATTCTATTTTCTCTCTACTTTTTGCACATCTTTTCATAAAAAGCCAAAAAGTCATCCCAAACATACTAGTTTTTTTTACCTCATATTTTAGCCAAATAGCCAAAAAATTAATAAATTAGCTTATTCCCAAACGAGGCCTGAATTGCAAATGGTATTGCAGGGCCCTTTAGGTAATTTGGACAACTGACGAACAGATTTGAGTCTGAAGTTCGGTGTGCTCATCAAGTTTCATTATAGTCATCTGCTCTGGTTGCGGTGTCTTATATGTGGTCGTTTATATTGGGAGAGCAAACTTTAGGGTACTTCGTTAATAAAGCTGCAGAATTAGCTTAGGACCTTGTTCCGTGGAATCTAATTTTTTCAGAGAACTCAGTTTTGTTGTAAAAACATTGTAGTTTTATATAAGGATTGTGTGAAGCCTTAGAATCTAGAGTTTCTTTATTATCGATGTTAAATTTGTGGCACACCGAGTATAGTTGGTATTTAGTGGTATTTGTTCATGCACACAAACAGTGTTTTCTTGCTTAGTGACCTTCATGCTATGGCATAATGTAAAATATTCAATTCATCTCTTTCCTTTGTTTTTGTTTTTTTGGGGAATCATTGATCCTAGTTTATTTCCTCGCTTTGTGGCCCTTATCAAAATGTCAATGTGTTGTCGAAAGTTTGTTAGAGCTGATATTCTTCATCCTTTCCTATTGAATTAATATAATGCAGTGCCTTAATTAAACCATTGATTTCTTGTTCAAACTACGGGGATGACGATTTTGATAATTCATGTGTGAAGATTTTGGAAAGATATTTTTTTTTAAAAAAAAAATTTGAAAATGCAAAAGGATCTCAACAAAACCATATGTATGGGTTATGAAATGAATTAAATTTTTTTACATTTATTGGTATTTTATATCAAGGGTCTAAAGAGGAAACTGGGAACCCTTTTGAGGTTAATAAAAGCATAGGGTCTTGAAAAAAAATTTAAAGTGATGTTGTAGAATTTGAAAGGAATTAAAGCTCTGTTATTAGAATCATACGATTTACTGTTTGAATCGTACGATTCAATTCGATTCAATGGGTAATCGATGCGAACAGGTTGCGTGAATCGCAAATAGCTGTGAATTGGTGAATCGTGAATCGTAATTTATCCTTAATAAAATCGTGAATTGTAATTTATCCTTAATAATTTTATTTATAATTTACCCTTAAGGAGTATCACTGTAATTTACCCTTAATAATTTTACTCATAGGAAAAATAGGCACACTCATTATTCTTTGGCCATCAGTGTGCTAAACGTAAATGATTTATGTTTGGGGTGTTTTTTTTTTTTTTGATACATATTGTTTTTACCTAAAGAAAAAGACATGCAATTGTAAATGTTCTTCCCTTACTCCATGTCGTGGAACAATGATTGAGGCTGTTAGATTTGTTTTCCTATGGGTGTTTCTGAGATATATCTTTGATGTTTCATTGGCTACTAATTGGAAAAAGGCTCAGGCATTAGAAGAGAAATATATTGGACCTTTTTTTCTGCCATCTTGTGGTATTCTTGATAGTGAATGAACCAAGGAATGACTGAATGTGTTTTATTAACAATGTGAGAGGTTTGTTAATTGTTATACACGGAGGATGCTTCTGTGCTTATTTGACTGTTGTTTCTACATTGTGTATATTTTGATTCTATCTACTCTCAGTATGCAATCAAGCAATTCCTTAAACCATCTCTTAATAACTTTCATCTTGTTGTAATATAATTGTTCTCATAATTTTTTATGCCATCGTGATGTGATAGAATCTGCTTCGCTTTTTTTTTCCCCATCGCTACTTGTGTTAAGGACATGGATATGGGGCGGTGCTTACCGCATTGCCGCCTTTTACCGGTACTTATGTGGAAACAAGTCTTTGTAACTCCTCTTATTCATCTTCTTCTTATGATTTTTTTATTTTTATTATTGTATTTTGCTGTTGTTTTTGTTTCGAACCATACTAAGCATGGCTTTTTCAAGCCTAGTTATTATATCTCTACACAAGTTTGGCTTTGCGAGAGAACATTCTCAGAGTGAATGGAAGTGATATTCGCCCATGGTAATTGGATATGATTTTTTATGCATTTAGTTGCTCAGATGGTTATGTTCTTAGCCTTCACCAGGTCAATTATTTTGATTGGGAATGTGTTTCTTTTAATTTGTCATAGAACTAGACATTAGTAATTTTCATTTCCTGTACCTTTTAGGTAGAAAGGGAATATACAATTTTACAGGCGATGAATTTATGAAATAAAATAGAGTTAATGCCAGAAGAATCATTTTGTGACTTCCATGTGTAAAGATAGTATGATATTACATTAAATGAATTCCATTTACTCTGTAGTCTAAGATTCACTGCGATTACAACAAGAATAGTGAGGGAGTGTATGAGAAAAAATGTGGTTGTCAATAACAAAAGAATAGAGGATATGGTTCTAGACTAAGAAGCACAGACACTTCTAAGAAGGTGACATATCCGTGTCGTGTCCGTGTCGGACACCGACACTCTTTGGACACTCTTGGGACACGTATTCGACACTCTTCAAAACGTATCCTATTTTTTTAATTTTTAAAAAGACCTGGACATCTTTGGACACTTAGAGGACACGTGTCAATCGCTTAAACACGTGTGTTTATCAATTAGACATATGTGAAACTAATTATAAGTTTGAACAAAATAACTTAAGATACAATAATAAAACAAAGACTGTGTAAATTTATAGGAATTAGTGTTATATTGTATTTTTTTTATTATCTTTGAATGATATATTCATATATATAACATATAATAAATATATAAACTTACATATTTCATGCATGTCACCAACGTGTCATGTCCTACATTTTTTGAAAATTAACGTGTCAGCATGTTCGTGTCGTATTCGTGTCGTGTCACGTGTCACGTGTCCGTGTCCATGCTTCTTAGGTTCTAGATGGAGTTGTATGTTGTAAAAGAAGTCATCTAGTTGACTTTAACTATACAGGATTAAACTATGTTGAATTGCTTATTTCTGGTGGGCTCTTGTTCTCTTATATTGATACTTATGTGCCACTACATTCTAATTCCAGGAATATGTTGAATATAGTTTTAACTTATGTCATGCTCTTTTATTCAACTGGTCCCTCATTACATTAACTTAATTTGCCAAGTTGCTTCATTACTTAGATGACAATGTGAAGATGCAGTGGATTTCTTTGTGATTCTGATCTGCCCTATCCTTGATTAATATACAACCACAGGATATCTTAATTCAAGACACTTGTGCTATTGTAGGTGGATATGCCATCACTACTTAGCTATGGCTATGGCATTTATCAGTCTCACTTGGGAGATAGAAAAGGAACCTGATTGTGCCCAGAAGCAGGTTACTATATTTGAATTGTATATTGAAATTTAGTTTACTTTATTTATTGAGACTGTACATGTATTGTGCAGATAGGGGTACAACTGTTCCTGAAATGCTCCCTCTCTCCCTTTCTCTACGACAACAACAATAGTAGCCTCTGCTATTTCTTTTTTAGGTGAATAAGACATAAAATTAAAACTAGAAAATTTACAAGATTACATGGGGCATACCCGAGGCCCTAACATAACTATACAAAGCTACAGACTAAGGCCGGCCAAACCAAAATTACAAAAATACATCAATAAGCTTAACACTGCCAAACACAAGTAATGGAGGACATTTGGACATCCCTATTGTTCAGAAACCATGTCCCAGGGGATAGGGAACCTGAGCAATTGATATGCACTCAGTATATTGTCTAACATCACTCAACCCACATCTGAAGAACTCTCTATAGTGAAGGTAAGCTTCCTTAACTTCGCATAGAACTTATAATATATAATAAAGGTTAGGAAAACATTTATATAGATTCTCACATCACTCAACCCACATGCATAAGCCATTTTATCTGAACTCACCACACTCAACCCACAAAGGAATAATTCACAGCTCACACTAAGACAGATCGTCATCAAATATATGGCTAACATCACTCAACTCTAAAGCTGCCAGATAATAGACTTCCAAGTGACACAACCTGCACAACAAACAATTAGATAACTCTCTTGATGTGCTCCCCTTCACTGCCAGATAATAAACTTCCAAATCCTTCAATGTTTAATGAGTTTGTATCATGGGGAGGAAACTCAGTATATGTTAAGTGAAATCGAATATGTTAAAATCATCATCTTAATACAACATGTTAAGATGTGATCATGATGTTCAAAATGCTCTGAGTGATTGCTAATAAGGCTTTGTGTGATTGCTTGTTTGGGAGTGGAATTAGATCCATAGAATTTTACAAAATTAAGTAGAAATGTAAGCAAAAATAATATTATTAACAACGGTTTCTTCATTTTTTTTTTTATTGCAGGTAGCTAGAGGTGTAGTCATGTGTGTTTATGGACATGAGTTTGCCGATGCATTAATTCTAAGTTGTGCTTATACGTGGAGTTTTTGATATATTTCGCATCAGACAAATATGACATGCACTTGGATATGAATGGTTTTTGAAATCTTTGATGGTTTTGTTAAATATGTTTTTGTTGTGGTGAATTCATTGTAAACTAAATGGATGAATGGATGGTTATTTTGTAAACTAAATGGATGGATAGATGGTTATTTATATTAATGCGTTCGTGTTGACAAGTGGTAGTAATTAGATAGATTAATTACTATTTTGATTTCCTTTCGAAGGTTTTTTGTTTATAGATTGGATTGTTGATGAATTGGTATGTTGAAATTAATTGGATAGACATGAATTATGCATTAATTGCAAATGTATTACAGGTATTACAAAAAAAAAAATTAGCATTACATTGACAAAAATGATGTTTAAAATTGAAAGCTTTTTTGCGACCAATACAATTTTAGTCGCATACAATTTTAGTAATAGGTCTGTGAGAAGCTTGTCTTTGTGATCAACTTTTGCAACCAAAATATGTAAATAAGCTAAATGACAACTTTCCGCGACTAAGCTAAGTTTGGTCGCCAAAAACCACTTTTCAATGACTAAAATTGGTGGTCGCAATTGTTACCTTTCAGTGACTAGATTTTTGGTCCCAAAATAAACAACTTTCAAGAAATTGATATCCTTTTCGTGACCAAAGGATATGGTTGCAAATGCTTACTTTTCGTGACTAACTTTAGTTTTGGTCGCCAAAAACTTTCTATGACAGGCTTTTAGCGACTACATTGCGACCAACTTTTTTTGGTTGTTAAAAACCATCAATGACTAGATATGATCTTTCTGCGACCAAAAAGTTGGTCGTTAAAAGTGTTATTTCTTGTAGTAAGAGAGAGAGAGAGAGAGCAAAAAGAAACTTACCGAATTGGCCAGCAGTGAGGCAATCTAAGAGGCGACGATCGACGGTGACCGGTGGGCTAGCGCTGGTGGTGACGATCGGCAATGGCAGCGATTGGCAACGCCAGTAGCGGCGGAGGCAATCGGCAAGGTGAGGAGCAACAAGAGGCGATAGAGTTGAATGAGATGTTTTGGGGATATGAATTAGGTTTGATTGGGAATTGATTGTGTGTGTGTGACAATGTATTTACAATTACTTTGAATTAGAATATATATAATCGTACTTATTGAAATGTGTGATTAAAAAAAATATTATCTCACTCATTAGATTAAGTGTGATTAAAAAATCATTTTTAATTTTTTTAATCACACTTCTAATAAAAGTGAGATATTTTTAATTCTTCTTATGTGATCTTTAATTACATGTTAATTAGAATGTGTGATTAAAAATATATATATATATATATATATAATCACACTTAATTGAAAAGTGACATAAAAAATAAAAATTATCACACTTAATCAAATCAAGTGTGATTAAAATATCAATTTAATTTTTTTTTTATCACATTTCTAATAAAAGTGAGATATTTTCAATTGTCAAAGTGATATCTTTAACTGTTTTTGTAGTAGTGACGGTATCTTGTATTTTTTTATATTGTTATGTTTCAGGACAATTAATGTTTTAAAATTAATCTTTTGTGTTCTTTCATGGAAACAATCTTAGAGATATTGTGTTCCAAAAAAAAAAAAAAATCTTACAGATAATCCGTTTGATTTAGTTTTTGAAATGAAATTTGAGCTTTTAGTTGTGTTTTGAAAAATAAGTCTTTGAAATGAGTTTTGAAAAAAGAAAACTTGTTTGGTTATGAGTTTTGAAAAAAGTTATGAGTTTTGAGTTATATTTTGAAATTGTTTTGGGTTTATTTTTTTAAAAAATATTTTAAAATTTTCTTAATTTTATTTTTTTAGGGTAAATATTTTTTATTTTAAATAGTTATTTATGTTTTTTAATATGTGTGGAGACAGAAATTATCCCACATATATTAATCGAGAGATTAACAAAGAATTGAGTCACATCGTTTTGAATCTGCAAAAAGAATTGTCGGCCGGAGAGCACTCCGACGAGTAAGTTAGATAACATATATCTAAATCAAATTGAATAAGTAAATAGAATAGTTTAGGCATACTCTCCCAGGAGTTAAAGATTACATCCATTTCTACAGGTTAACTTGCCACTTATTTTGCCCAATGAGCTTAAGCCATCAATTTGGTCCAATGAAAATGAACCACTTGTATGGTTCAAAATCCATAGCAAGTTGGCAAGTTGGCAAATTGTATTGCAAGGTATTATTTTATTATCTTAATTCTATATTCATGTAGGCATTGGGTGAGCCCACATCATATCAATTAATTTTTATCCCTCTACAATTGCCCCTAAGTTTTCGCTTCAGTCAATCAAAGTGAGGAAAAGTGGAAACTTCTCTTATCTCTGTTTAGACTCCTTTATCTCTGTATTTCAGTAACTGAAGGAGTTTTTTTTTGTCCTGTACTTGTCATAAACTAACTTTATTTGCCTTTGACTTGCATAATGTGAACATTTTTCATGTGCCCTCCGATCTTTATGTGTGATGCCTCTGATTTTGCAATCATTCTGACGTGGTCACTTATTTTGTATGTTATCTTTCTTGTTTTGTCGATCTACTACTAAGACCATCACATGTCTCCCCTTTCCCTGGTTAGATAAGTTAATGACCTAATCGCCGAACTACTACCCTTAAGTAGACTTTAATAGTAGACCCTTATGGTTTTCCTTGCCCTAGGCAAGAATGCTGATGTCCTAGTTGTCGAACTATTGCCTTTAAGAAGGCTTTAAGAGTAGACCATTGTAGGCCTTTCCTTGCTTTTGGCAAGATCACTTTTGTTTGATAGTTGGCTTTAATGTGCTATTTGGTTTCCTATCATCCTTGATATTGTAAAAGCATTGAATATGTCGGCTAGATTGCTTTTTGTATGAGTTGATGGCTTTCAATGAGAGCGAAGCATGCCCCTTTGATCCTAATGTTGTTAACACTGCTCAATGTGCCAAGCCTAGCTAAGACTTTAGTGTTTGATGGCTAGTAAGACTAGGGCTTACTCATTTTCCGATACTTGGCTCGGCTAAAGCTTACTTAATTTCCGATGCCTAGTAAGACTAAGGCTTACTCATTTTTCGATGCCTAGCTTGTCTAGGGCTTACTCAATTTTCGATGCCTCACTTGGCTAGGACTTACTCATTCTCCGATGTGTCTAGCCTAGCTAAGGCTTTTTCGTTCTTTGCCCTCAAGTTTAGGAAGTCTAGCGCTTACGGCGGACTAAGTTTTAGTAAAAAAAGCTTCGTAGGTTGTTTCCTTACCCTAGGCAAGAGATCGACAATCTAATCGCCAAAGTACTATCCCTTAGATAGGTTTTAGTAGAAAACCTTCGTAGGTTCGTTCCTTGCCCTAGGCAAGAGATCGACAACCTATTCGTCGAAGTACTGTCCCTTGGACATATTTTAGTAGAAAAACTTTGTAGGTTTGTTCCTTGCCCTAAGCAAGAGATGGGCAACCTAGTCACCGAAGTACTGTCTCTTGGATAGGTTTAGAAAATCTTCGTAGGTTTGTTTCTTGCCCTAGGCAAGACATGGGCAACCTACTCACCGAAGTCATGTTCCTTCGATAGGTTTTAGTAGAAAACCTTCGTAGGTTTGTTCCTTGCCCTGGGCAAGAGATTGACAAACTAGTCGCCGAAGTACTATCCCTTGGACAGGTTTCAGTAGAAAACCTTCATAGGTTTGTTCCTTGCAATAGGCAAGAGATCAGCAACCTAGTTGTCGAAGACTGTCCCTTGGTCAGGTTCTAGTAGAAAACCCTTTTAGATTTGTTCAGTGCCCTAGGCAAGAGATCAACAACCTAGTCACGAAAGTACTGTCCCTTGGACAGGTTATAGTAGAAAACCTTCGTAAGTTTGTTCCTTACACTAGGCAAGAGATTGACAACCTAGTTGCCAAAGTACTGTCTTTTGGACAGGTTTTTCACCGATCGTGGCAAAAACTACTTATTTCTAATTGGATGATTGGATTCTATGGCTAGTCTCTGCCATTGTAGAGGGCGGAGTTAGGTCTTCCCTTCATCCTCTTATTTGTGAGTTTCTTTTTTACTACGAAGTTCCTCCATTTCTTTTAAATACCAATTTCTTCAAGTTTTGTGAATGAAACGTTGTCCCTGAACAATCTTTTGAACATCAATCTTAAGTGTAAGGGACCTTTAATATTGTTATAGTTTTTACCAATCTCGTTTTGATGCCTTCTTTTTGGTTTCCAAAAATCAGAAGCGGGATCGCGCTCTGGCTCGGGTGCTTCCTGGGTTTTCTCTAGTAAATGAAGAAGATATAGTCATGGTTCTGGAAGATAGGGAGTTTGTTTCTCCTGATTGCCTAGATAATGCCACCGTTGTGCCTCGAGTGTCAGGTACAGGTCATTCTTCTTCAGCTTTGAATTTTTTTTTTTTTGCATATCACTCCTGTGAGTTGCATATTCTGACCATGGCTCTTTTATTTTCTCAACCAAATGGCAGATCAACACCAATTGCCATAACGAATCGAGGGGTATCAACCTTCCAGCTATGCAAACTGTTTGGAGGTTTAGATGACCTACTTCATGATTAGTGAAAGTGCTCATAAACCGCTATCTCTCTTAGGGTAGCTCCTGCTCCACTCCCATTTGCCTCCGTTTTTTCCATTGAGACAGTCGAAGTGCCTTAAGAGAAAAAATTGTTATTGTCACTTCTACTGAGAGAGACCAATCGTCCCAGCAACATCAAACAAATTATTGAAGAGGCCGTGCCGATTTTAGTAGACATTGCGTCATCAAATTCCTTTGAACCAGTTATAGTAGGTTTGCATCGTTTCAACAGACAAACCAATTTGTCCCCAGTGACATTCTAAAAGGAAAACCAAGGGGGGCGTTTGTAGATCGGTGGAACTCCCTTATGAAGAAGCACCTCCCTCAAACTACCGATGCTATGAACAAGTAGAGGCCACAACTAAGGCCCCAGATGAATACATTTTCCAGTTGATGATAGGAGATCGGTCACTGACCATGCGTCCATTCTTTCAGATGTTGGCGTTGTACTAGCCATGGCTTAAGGCATGTGCATTCCAGAGGATATCCGTCTTTTGGAAGGGCAATCCGATCAGGAGATCTTTGGTCAAAATATTCAAAACATAATCATGGTAAGCCTTCTGTGGTTCGCTGTTCTTTATCTTTATTGAGTTCTTTCGAATTGTGATTTGATTGAATGTTTATGCTCGAACCTATTTGCATGGATCTTTAATTTGGAGTTTTGTATGCATAACAAAACTTCATGCTCTTTGTATTGTCTACAATGCTAAACAACTTTTGTTCTCTTCCAAGGAGATATTACCGAATAACTTCTTCGATGTGAGAACTTGTCAAGCGATGTGAATGATTACCTCAACATTTTGATTGTAGAAGCTAAGAGATTTAGCCATCTCGTGGATGCACTTAATGACGTCCGATTTGTGCCGACATAGATCATGTAACTCCCTCAAAAGACATAATATAAATACATCTGTCAAAACACAGTTAATTTCAAAATATCCTCTTCCTCATTGAACTATGATTTTTCCTTTACAGTTCCATGTTCAACATAATAATTACACTTCCATTTATAACAAAGTTCAATAAGCTAGAGGAAAAAATAAATCGCCTTAAAGGCTTACAACAATTCAAGGCATTGCCTTGTTACAACAAAAATGGACTCAAGGTCCTAACAAATAAGCTCGGAGCTTCCATATTTACACATCCATCAGCCACAGTGCTCCAATCCAAAACAAAAGAGTACGCTTTAACTTACTGAGATGGTAGTACATTATCAATTCCTAAAATGTTAGATAGGGATGAGCAATATGCCTAGTAGAGATACATTTAATAGAATACCTAATCATTTGAACATCCAAGTGGCATCATCATAACTCAAATATAATTTTAGAGTTCATGTTCACAATTTAGACGGTTAAGAAAAACAGTTACATCTTTGTTCCATAACAAAAGAAAACCTTTCTCAATACAGGAGGTAAATATGCCATGAATCCCTCGTAGGAGCCCCGTACTACATATATATATGGTTTATGACTTTAACTCTTTTTCACATTTGTCGACTATTAATACGGCATTTGGTGGACACCCAAAACTATCCGTTTTTTCACTTTTACCGACTATTATATGGCAGGACCAATGAACACCCAAAAACTTTTTTCCACATTCATCCGGCGATAAGCTCAAGACAAGGCAATTGGACACTTTAATTCCTCGCGCGAGTACTAACACAACACATTTTTCTCTAAACCGACTCTATACCCGGACTCACACTCTATTTGCTTCCCTTTTTTTCATCACATTCCAAATAATCAAGTATTCAATAAAACATGAGATGAATAATGAAAATAGAAGACATGAGTTGTAAATTTCCAAGTCCATAATCTTAACTCAAAACACATCAATGATGTATTCCAAACTCTAATTATCCACACAATTCAAGATTTGAAGTCCAATTCCATCCAAGCATCATATTTCCCAAATCAAGACTAGGGTTTTACCAAATTTGGGGCTTTTACCTCCTCTTCATATATGTGATACTTCTCAACACCAATACCCATAATCTATAAAAATTTATTTGAAATTTTAATAAATTTTGGTTAAAATCCCCTTGTGTTAAACATAATCTTAACTTTTGCTTAATCATCAAAATAAAGTATCATAGTCACCATAATACCACATAATTATCCTCAAAATAAAGAGATACTAAGTTAAAAGTAACTCTACCTCAAGGAAGAGCAAGAAAACTAGGCTATGTAGAAGAATCCTTCTTAGAATCAAAATCCAATCGGTAGAAAGCAAGATTCTTATGTAGATTCCACCTCTAGCAAGTGATTTTGGCCTGAAACTCAGTGAAATGAGAGATATGTATAGAGGGAATTCTAGGGTTTCCGGACTTAGAGAGAGAGGAAGGAAGAGAGAAAAAGAAAAGTGAAAGAAATGATCTAAAAAATATTTTAAAATACTGAATTCGCATAGACCGCTAACGATATCTCTCAGTATCTCTGTCTGCAAAACAAGATACTGGGAGCCCGTGATCTTTGCTCAAGTGACCACTTGTTTGCTCAAGTGATCACTAGGCCTGCAAAACAAATGTTACAAACGTAACAACGTAACACTCCAAATTTTTCCCAAATGTAACAAAATCCAATGTAACATACAAAAAAGCTTGTTAATGTACTTTTCCCAAATGTAACACTCTAATCAATGTAATATCAAACGTAACACTCCAATGTAACATACATAAAAATACTAAAAAACTACATAATATACTTTTTCCAAACGTAACACTCACAGTTTGAAATTATACATTTACCTAAAGCTTACTAAGGAATTTTTGTACTCCTTTTGGAATGGTTTGAAGAATCTTACACCTTTTTAGAATGGTTTGAAGAATCCCACATCATTTTTTTAGAATGTTACATTGGAATATTACGTTTGGATAAAGTATGCTGAAGGAATTTTTTTTTTTTGGTTACATTGGAGCGTTACACTAAGAAGCTTTTTGGAGTGTTAAATTTAAAAAAAAGTATAATAATGAGTTTTTTTGGAGTATTATGGTTAAGTATTACAGATTGAAATTATACATTTGTTCAAACCTTGATAAGGAGTTTTTGTATTTCTTTTGAAATATTTGAAGAATCTCACACCCTTTTGGAATATTTGAAGAATCCCATATTTCAAGTCATTTTTGTACTCCTTTTGAAATGTTTGAAAAATCTTACATTTCAAGTCATTCCACATAAAAAAGATTTTCATATAAAAATTAATCTCAAATTTGATTATCATAAGTGGTGTATCTTACATTTCTAGCACAAAAGAAAAAAAATAAAGAAAATATAATAGAAATAAAGGTATAATCGTAAATTTAATTTTCAAATAATATATTAAATTTACTTTTCCAAAATCAATGAGACTAATTGGTTTATAAAAAAACTGTTGAGACTAATCAGATCACCATTTCTCAAGATGGATTTATGGGTAAATTTTCCAATGATTTTCATTTAAAATTTAATAAAATAAAAATAAAAATTTATAATTATTTTAAATTAAAAAATATCTTTACAATTTTCATTAGATGATATAACGAAATACACCTCCATTAGAAATATCCAATAAAATATATCACAATTCGATAAAAGTGACATAAGAAAGTGTGAGATGAGATGGTGGGTAGTTGAGTAATGGTATATAATTTTAAAAAATAAGATAAAATATGATTTATCTTTTATTTTAAAATAAAATATTTATAATAATAAATTTATTTATAAAATTGACGTTGTTATATTATCTTTATATAAATTTTATGTATAATTTTTTATTTATTTTTTGTGGTGATCTTTCATGGAAACAAACCTAAACTCATTTTTAAGAAAATTGAGCTTTTTTTTTCCCGTATATTTTTGTTTTCATCATTTTTTTTTAATTTTTAGATACACTTAAAATGTATAATATTTGTGAAAAATATTTATAAAAAATTCACTAAATACCAAAATACAAAAAACAATGTAGAAATTCAATACATTTTTTTGTATTCTTTTGTATTTATTAATTTTTTAAAATATTTTTTTTATAAATATTTTACTTTTTAAGTGCATCTAGGTTAAGTACATCTAAAAAGTAAAAAAAAAATTACTTAAAATATTTTAAAAAATACTAAAAATTAAA
Source organism: Camellia lanceoleosa (assembly GCA_025200525.1). Taxonomy (NCBI): domain Eukaryota; kingdom Viridiplantae; phylum Streptophyta; class Magnoliopsida; order Ericales; family Theaceae; genus Camellia; species Camellia lanceoleosa. The sequence continues at coordinate 269,322 of JANUSC010000092.1, forward strand.
AAAATGAAAAATGAAAAATTTATTTTTTCAAAAAAATCAATCAAAACCGAACAAGGTGAATAAGACAAAGTTGCTATTAATAGTTTGCCACACTATTCAATAAGATGCACATTTGGTTATGACTTTTATAGTTTTTTTGTTATGATTATAGTTTTAGTTATAATTCATTATCATATTAGTTATGACATTATTTTGGGTATGATGCAAGTGTTTTTTGATTATACCTTATGTAATGTTTGGTTATAATTCAACTTTTTTATTTTTATTTTTTATGACTCAATAATTGAGCTATAATTTTCATATTTAAGGTATTTTATGGACAATTTTACCCTTACAAATATTTTTTGAACCGATAATAACTTGGTAATGTGAATATTAAAATTAAATAAATTTGGCATGTGAATGTTTACGTTAACGGTGTGAATGTTCACATCATGGAACATTCATACTGTCAATGTGAACATTAATGAGCACTCCACCCTATCATTATAAGGGTTATTTTGATAATTATGTCACCCATAAAACTTATTAGTAATAAGAAAACAATTTGAACTAAGTGGAACATAAATAAGTGGAAAGAGATACAATGACAATTAATTATGATGTTTTTGAAGAGTTAATTTTTTATTCATAAGGACATAACAACCCTTTGTTTTTTTAGGACAAAAATTATTTAACTACTACGTGCAATTAAAAAATAAAATAAAAATATTCTACATATATATTTTTAATGGTTCTAATATAGTGAGAATTAGACCAACATTTATGAATGTACTGTTGAAAAAACTTTAGTTACAAAAATATTTTTATTTGATTGAATATTTAGAATTTGTATTTTAAATTTATTTTTAAAAAATTATAATTTTTTTAAATATAAATATATATTTGAGTTTTTAAATATTATTTTATGTTCCAAAAAAATCATATAAAAATAAGTGTTTGATTTTTAAAAATTTTATTTTTCACCAAACTAAATTTTAATTTTTTTAGAAAAAACATATTAAAAAAATTCAATAAAAAATAAAGGAGGATAATGGTGCAAAGCAAAAAGGGTATTTTGGTCTCATTATAAATAGAAAAAATTAAGATAGTTTTTAATGTTGTGTTATTTTCTATACAAATAAAAGTAATATAGCGATCCCGGTTTCCCTTTGCTTTATTTGTTATATCTGGACTTAGATCCCATGGAATTGGTTGTTGTGTATATCGTGTTTATATCATTTACTCTCTATATTTGAGTCTTGGGTTGCGTAGGAAAGGTTTGGAACAGGTTGGTTGAGCTTAGGAACCAAGTCTAGTTGCCCAGATTTTGGCCTATCCGCTCGAGCGGAGCTATCGACGCTCGAGCGGGGATCTTGTTGTTGCTTGTCCGCCGGCGGGGTTTTGGCGCCGGCGGAATACACCCATCCAAAGATTTCTGTGTAGTGTTGGGCCTTCGGCGGGGAGTCGCTCGAGCGGAAGTTCATGTGTGCCGCTCGAGCGGGGAGTTGAGCGTTCGAGCAGGGAACCTGTCTGCAATAGTGCTGGGAGTGTGCATCTGACGCTCGAGCGGGGGATTGGCCGCTCGAGCGGGAGTCTGTGAGTGCCACTCGAGTGGGGGTTCGGCCGCTCGAGCGGGGCGACTGGATTAAAGCTCCGTGTTTTGACATTTTAAATTACTTTTTCACATTCTCTTCTCTCTCATACTTTTCCAAAAACACCATTGTTGAGCTCCTCACTCTAGAACTCTACCTTCTCTCTTGGTATTGATCTAGTAGGAGTGATTTGCTCATCATTGGCCTTTACAAAAGTTGTATTGATCGTCGAGGGCTACATTTTAATCTGAAAATTTCGGGATTTGGAGCACTTTGGTTTTGGTCTTCATCTCCGTTGGAGCTCAAACTTTGAGGTAGGGATAACCTACTCCTCTTTATGAGCTTTGTCTTTAAATTTTGGTATTTTGAAATGTTGGGGGTTGTTGTGAAATTTTGGAAAGGTTTGGGGCTTTTATGTAATTTTACAAAAGTTAGGGTTTTATTTATAATGGACCTAGAGGCATGTTTGGTATAGAGACATGGAACAGATGTTGAAATATTGATAAAAATGGAACCTAAGGGTTGTAATGTAAATTATAGAAAATGCCCTAATTATATTGATTAATTAATTGGGATAATTAATTGTGAGAAATGAGGAATTGAAGTGGAAATGTTGAGATTGGGAGTGTATGGGACTAAAGGGTGTAGTTGAATTACTTATCACTCACCGAATTGAAATGTTGATTATATATCCATTGGTTGCATTTATATTCTGTATAGAAATAACTGCTTTGGGCTATCGGTGGAGGATAGTCTTGATTGTTGTAGACAATGCATGATGATTAGGCAAACAAAAACTGATCATTGAGATATGTCATTGAGTATGACGGTTAAAAGAATACATTAACTTTATGTATCAACTGATGTGTATAATAATTGTTTATATGCATTGTGTTGTGTTGGAGGAGATAGGGGATGTACTCCACGGTTTAGGGGATGATAGGAGATGGACCTCTAAACTGGGTGTTGTTTGGGAGAAGATAGGGGATGGACTCCATGGATATAGCTCATATGCTTATCTAGTAATGTGTTGACACAGCTTATACGCTTGTCTTTGGAAGTGTGATATTGCTCTTAGGCATATCTATGGAAGTGCTGATATAGCTCATATGCTTATCTGTTAATGTGTTGATATAGCTAGCATGCTTATCTTTTATTTAAATGGGAAGATGTTTCATATAAGTTACAATCTCATACGGGTTGTTTGGCCAGGTTCTGAGCCATGGTTATGAATTGAGAATTGAAAGGAAATGGAAAATGAATTGTAACATGGACTTGTATGTCATAAAACTGCAAGATGATATATGTGGATGTATCAGTGTTGGCCATCTATCAACTGCTAATCTTTTAGTCATTGTTTATAGTTGGTTTAGTGTATTTCTACTAGGCTGTAGCTCACCCTATATGGGAACATCATTTTCAGGTACAGGTAGCATGCCACCTCCAAGGACATAGCTTAGGAGGCTTGAGGCGGACGGACTTTTGTTGTCTATCTTCTTTTGATGTATTACATGTAAATTCAAGCCTAGGGCTTAATGTGTAAATGAGTTAGTACTCTTTATCTGTAACCAAGTGTTAACTTGGAAAGCTGTAAGCCCTTAGGGCATTTGCTTTTGTTCTTAATATGTAATACCTTTTGTAATGAAACTCTGATGAATAGAAGAATGTGGATATTTTATATGTCAATGAATGTCTTTATTGATGGGTTCAATGTCGTTATTTTGAGGGCGTTACAACTTGGTATCAGAGCGTACCGGGTTCGAGTACTTTGGGTACGTGGGAAGTGATTAGGATCACAATGGGTTTGTCTCGCTTGAAAGAGACTTAGGTGTAGTGTCATATGCCATGTGTTTAATTGATAACATACTTATGTGATTATTTGGGTATGGGATTTAATTTCTAGGATACTGATTGGATCCTTGGGTTTCTGGGAGTCTGATTGGAAAGGCACTTGATCAATGCTGTTTCTAACCGGAACTCTAGTAACGCCTCGGGACAATCATTATCCGGAAATGAAATTCGTAAGTGCTTGTGTGTTTATATGCTTACGTGGAGTGAATTACAGTTGTCCATGCATTAGGACGCGGGTGTTTAGTTTCAGCACATTTATGAATGTGCTAACGTCTTTGTTATCTTTAATAGAATGTCAGGACGAGGTGGTAGGCGTGGTAGGCCTAGGAGGCAGGAAGTGCCTCTACCGGATGAGATTCCGGCAGTACAGGAGGAAGTTGGTTAGGCCAATGTGGCCGAGCCAGCGGGTCAGCAGGCTATGAGTGCCTTGGCCCGAGAGATAGCAGGAGCTTTGGGAATCCTCGTGGGAATCGAGGCGGTTGGCGGGACCTTCTTTCTTGAAGAGGAGTTCTTCTGTCTAACCGGAGGAGTTTGTTGGGGATCAAAGGAGCCACGAAAGCGCACAGTGGTTGGAAGAAATGAGTAAGACGTTCGAGATGCTTGGCATCGGGGACGGAGCACTGAAGGTGACCTTGGCATCCTTCCAGCTGAAGGGAGATGCGGGTCAATGGCGGAAGTATGAAAAGGTCTGTGTCGGTGGTACTTGGGAGGCGTTTGTAAATGCTTTCTAGGATAAGTTCTTATTTGCAGTCGCCAGGGAGAAGCTGAGGGATCAGTTTAGCCGGCTTAAATAGGAGGGTTTGTCTGTGGCCGAGTTTGAGGCTACATTTACTAGCTTGTCCAGGTTTGCACCTAAACTCGTGGCGACCGAAGAACGCCGTTGCTACGAGTTTGAGCGAAAGTTGAGGCGTGGCCTCAAGTTGAGGGTTGGTGGTTCTTACATACGAGAGTATAGACATTTGGTGGATGCTGCAGCTCATATGGAGCTTATGATGCAGGAGGAAGAGGAGGAGAAACACAGAGGCTCCAAGAGGGGCCAAGATGGCCAAGGAGATGGTAGGAGACAGAGGGGTTATAACCCTCAACAGTCTCAGGGCAGAGTTGCTAGATCGACCTTTCCGGTGCCGAGTGCATGCTCGGGGAGAGGTAATCGGGGGGGTTTGACTTGTTATTCTTGTGGCCAGTTGGGTCACAAGTCTTCGGTTTGCCATGAAGGCGGAGGTCGGTCGCTTCTTCTTCAGCTAGACCGCAGAGTTAGAGTTTGGGCAGGGGGCAGCCCTTGTCTTGCTATCAGTGTGGACAGCCTGGGCACCTGAAGAGGTTTTGCCCACAGTTGAGTGCCACTTCAGGAGCGTCTGGTTCTAGGTAGACGCAGGATTTCAAATTCGATCTGTCTGCAGCCTCGAGGGCCAATTTGGGGCTTTCGTCGGTCGAACTGTGATCGTATGCTTCTAGAGGTGGCGAGGTGGACGAGGGCCTCTGAGCGTGTATCTTTACCACAGACCTAGTACCATCTGCTCCATCAGTAGTGAGAGGTACCTTTCTTTTTTGCAACTCAGTTGCTAGTGTATTGATTGATACGGGTACGTCTCATTCTTTTGTATCTGCTGCATTTGTATCTGTGTTGGAGTTGGAGTTAGCGCTATTAGCATCTCCTATATGTGTAGTGTCACCCGTTGGGGATGAGTTGATTTTGAAACACGGATGTAGAGGTTGTGATATAGAGGTCGCCGATCATAGGCTTCCGTTTCCTTTTGTAGTTATGCCCATGAAGGGCTTTGATGTTATTTTGGGTATGGACTGGTTATTGTCATACCGGGCAGTTATTGATTGCTACCGCCAGAGGGTCACTTGTTGTACCGTGAGCGGGGAGTGTTTCCTTTTCTTGGGGGATCGGGTTGGTAGTGTTGTGCCACCGGGGTATAAACCGCGAGGGCGGAGTGAGCTTAGTAGTCTACTTGCTAGCTTTTTGAGTGGTGAGTGTGATGAGACCCAGATTGTTTTACCTAGGGTGGTTTGTGAGTATTCGAATGTCTTTCCCGAGGATCTCGTTAGTTTGCCACCTCACCGGGAGATTGAGTTCTCTATTGATTTAGTGCCCAGCACGGCGCCGATTTCTATGGCACCTTACCGTTTTGCCCCAGCAGAGTTGGTTGAGTTGAAAGTTCAGCTCCAGGAATTACTAGATAAGGGCTTTGTTCGCCCAAGTGCTTCACCGTGGGGAGCACCGGCCCTCTTTGCTAAGAAGAAAGATGGTGCCTTGAGATTGTGTATCGACTACCGGAAGTCGAATCGGGCTACGGTTAAGAATAAGTACCCTATGCCCCGTATAGATGATCTGTTTGACCAGTTGAAGGGTTCCCGTTGTTTCTCTAAGATAGACTTGAGATTGGGTTACCACCAGTTGAGGGTCAGGGAGGAGGATATTCCAAAGACGGCATTCCGTACGCGGTATGGCCATTATGAGTTTCTGGTGATGCCATTTGGGCTTACCAACGCACCGGCAGTCTTTATGGACTTGATGAACCAGATCTTCTGGGAATTCTTGGATCGTTTTGTAGTCATCTTCGTGGATGACATTCTTATCTATTCACCTTCAGATGAGGAGCACGAGGAACACTTGAGAGTGGTGCTTGAGTTGCTTAGAGCCCATAGACTGTATGCCAAGTTTGGGAAGTGTGAGTTCTGGCTAGGAGAAGTCAAGTTCTTAGGCCATGTGGTTTCCGGGGACGGGGTGTCTGTTGATACATCCAAGACTGAGGCAGTGCAAGATTGGGCATAGCCTAAGAGTGTGTTTGAGATCCGCAGTTTTCTGGGATTAGCTGGGTACTACCGTCGGTTTGTGAAAGATTTCTCCCGATTAGCTTCGCCGTTGACTAGATTGACTCGGAAGGGAGTCAAAGTTGTATGGAGTGAGACTTGTGAAAAGTCGTTCCAGGAGTTAAAAGTTAGATTGACCACCGCTCCGGTCTTGATTATTCCGGAGAGAGGGTTGGGTTATGTTGTCTATTGTGATGCCTCACAAGAAGGTTTGGGATGTGTGTTGATGCAAGAGGGGAAAGTGGTAGCTTATGGCTCACGTCAGTTGAAAATTCACGAGAAGAATTACCCTACACATGACCTAGAGTTAGCGGCTGTGATCTTTGCCTTGAAAATCTGGAGGCACTACTTTTATGGTGAGAGATTCGAGGTGTTCTCGGATCATAAGAGTCTGAAATATCTGTTTTCACAGAAAGACTTGAACTTGAGGCAGAGGAGGTGGATGGAGTTTATTGAGGATTACGACTTCGAGTTGCATTATCATCCGGGGAAGGCCAACGTTGTGGCCGATGCCCTTAGCAGAAAATCCATAGGTGATGTAGCTTGTATAGCCATCCGGGAGTGGGGAATGTTGGGGGCACTTGGTGAGTTCGATTTGCATCTGAGCGAATCTGTTGAGGCTGCGGCCTTATTCTCTGTTGTTACGCAGCCTACACTTGCGACTCGAGTGTTAGAGGCACAGAGGAGTGACCTTGAAGTAGAGTCCCTCCGAGAGAAGATCTCCAGTGGGAAAGTTGAGAAGGGTTTGACGGTGTATCCCGACCTGAGTGTGAGATACCGAGACCGTGTGTTTGTGCCGGAGTCTTGCCGAGAGGAGGTACTCCGAGAGTTTCATCATTCACGCCTTGCAGTGCATCCAGGAGGTACTAAGATGTATCGGGATTTGGGTCGCCAGTTTTGGTGGCGGGGTATGAAGAGAGATATGGCAGCTTTCGTGTCTAAGCGCCTTACTTGTCAGCAAGTGAAGGCCGAGCATCAGAGGCCAGCGGGATTGTTGCAACCCTTGCCTATTGCCGAGTGGAAGTGGGAGCATGTCACTATGGACTTCGTTGTAGGTCTTCCGAGGACTCAGCGGGGTAGTAATGCTATTTGGGTGGTTGTAGACCGGTTGACTAAGTCTGCGCACTTCATTCCTATGCGCATGAGAGATTCGGTAGATCATCTTGCCGACTTGTATATTCGGGACATAGTGAGGTTGCACGGGGTCCCAGTGACAATCGTCTCAAATAGAGACCCTCATTTTACTGCTAGGTTGTGGCAGAGTTTGCAGAGTGCCTTGGGTACTAAGTTGACTTTCAGTACAGCTTATCATCCTCAGACTGACGGGCAGTCCGAGCGTACTATTCAGATCCTTGAAGATATGCTTCGGGGTTGTGTCCTTGACTTTAGTGGGACGTGGGAGAGGCACTTACCATTGTTGGAGTTTGCCTACAACAACAGTTTTCAGTCTAGTATCGGTATGGCACCGTTTGAGGCCTTGTATGGCCGACCTTATAGGTCTCCAGTTTGTTGGGCCGAGGTAGGTGACGCACCTCTGTTGGGTCCGGAGTTGGTTAGGGAGACGACGGAGAAAGTTGAGCTTATCCGTAGAAGGCTTGTTACAACCCAGAGTCGTCAGAAATCTTATGCTGACCGTAGGAAGAGGCCGTTGGTGTTTGAAATAGGTAATCATGTCTTTCTGAAGATATCACCTAGGCGGGGATTGATGAGGTTTGGGAAGAGTGGGAAATTGTCCCCTCGGTTTATTGGTCCTTTTGAAATCCTTGAGAGGATTGGCGAGGTTGATTATCGTTTAGCTTTGCCGCCACAGTTGTCCGGAGTTCATGACGTGTTTCATGTGAGTATGCTTCGGAAATACGAGCCGGATCCATCACATGTATTGGATTGGACCGACTTAGAGGTAGATGAGGATGCCTCATATGAGGAGAGACCGGTTCGGGTCTTGGATAGGCGGGATCAAGTCCTGCGTGGCAAGACCATTCCTTTGGTAAAGGTTTTGTAGAAACATCACGGAGTGGAGGAGGCCACTTGGGAACGTGAGTTGGAAGTCCGAGAGAAATATCCGGACCTATTTGTGGATGTTTGAACATATGTTATATGTATTGTTGTATTGTTGAACTTTAAGACCATTAAATATGTCTTAAGTTGTAAGACATGGTGCATGTTTTGGTTAGTGAAAGTAGTTGGAAATTTGTCTCAAATGGGAATTGGTGTAACATTGCATATGTTGAATATATAGTAGAAATGGAAATGTATCATGATTATTGCTTATGATATGAATTGTGAACTATGTATGTTGGAAATGGTTGAAATGGAAAGAAAACGCATGTTGAAATGCATATATCGTGAAATGCCTCTTGATAAGAGATGAGATGGCCGGTAATGGGTCAAGTTGTTTAAGGTTGAATGGTAACATTGTTTAAAGTGGAGAAAAACTTGTTTTTGAAAACTTGTTCTTAATTTCAGGGACGAAATTCTTTAAGGGGGGGAGGTTATAGCGATCCCGGTTTCCCTTTGCTTTATTTGTTGTATCCGGACTTAGACCCCGTGGAATTGGTTGTTGTGTATATCGTGTTTATATCATTTACTCTCTATATTTGAGTCTTGGGTTGCGTAGGGAAGGTTTGGAACAGGTTGGTTGAGCTTAGGAACCAAGTCTAGTTACCCAGATTTTGGCTTGTCCGCTCGAGCGGAGCTATCGACGCTCGAGCGGGGATCTTGTTGTTGCTCGTCCACTCGAGCGGAGGTTTTGGCGCTCGAGCAAGGAATACACCCATCCAGTATTTCCTGTGTAGTGTTGGACGCTCGAGGGGGGACTGGTCGCTCGAGCGGAAGTTCGTGTGTGCCGCTTGAGCGGGGAGTTGAGCGCTCGAGCGGGGAACCTGTCTGCAATAGTGCTGGGAGTGTGCATCCGACGCTCGAGCGGGGGATTGGCCGCCCTAGCGGGAGTCTGTGAGTGCCGCTCGAGCGGGTGTTCGGCCGCTCGAGCGGGGCGACTGGATTAAAGCTCCGTGTTTTGACATTTTAAATCACTTTTTCACATTCTCTTCTCTCTCCTACTTTTCCAAAAACACCATTGTTGAGCTCCTCACTCTAGAACTCTACCTTCTCTCTTGGTATTGATCTAGTAGGAGTGATTTGCTCATCATTGGCCTTTACAAAAGTTGTATTGATCGTTGAGGGCTACATTTTAATCTGAAAATTTCGGGATTTGGAGCACTTTGGTTTTGGTCTTCATCTCCGTTGGAGCTCAAACTTTGAGGTAGGGATAACCTACTCCTCTTTATGAGCTTTGTCTTTAAATTTTGGTATTTTGAAATGTTGGGGGTTATTGTGAGATTTTGGGAAGGTTTGGGCCTTTTGTGTAATTTTACAAAAGTTGGGGTTTTATTTATAATGGACCTAGAGGCATGTTTGGTATAGAGACATGGAACAGATGTTGAAACATTGATAAAAATGGAACCTAAGGGTTGTAATATAAATTATGGAAAATGCCCTAATTACATTAATTAATTAATTGGGATAATTAATTGTGAGAAATGAGGAATTGAAGTGGAAATGTTGAGATTGGGAGTGTATGGGACTAAAGGGTGTAGTTGAATTACTTATCACTCACCGAATTGAAATGTTGATTATATATCCATTGGTTGCATTAATATTCTGTATAGAAATAACTGCTTTAGGTTATCGGTGGAGGATAGTCTTGATTGTTGTAGACAATGTATGATGATTAGGCAAACAAAAACTGATCATTGAGATGTGTCTTGAGTATGACGGTTAAAAGAATACATTAACTTTATGTATCAACTGATGTGTATAATAATTGTTTATATGCATTGTGTTGTGTTGGAGGAGATAGGGGATGTACTCCACGGTTTAGGGGATGATAGGAGATGGACCTCTAAACTGGGTGTTGTTTGGGAGAAGATAGGGGATGGACTCCATGGATATAGCTCATATGCTTATCTAGTAATGTGTTGACACAGCTTATACGCTTGTCTTTGGAAGTGTGATATTGCTCTTAGGCATATCTATGGAAGTGCTGATATAGCTCATATGCTTATCTGTTAATGTGTTGATATAGCTAGCATGCTTATCTTTTATTTAAATGGGAAGATGTTTAATATAAGTTACAGTCTCATACGGGTTGTTTGGCCAGGTTCTGAGCCATGGTTATGAATTGAGAATTGAAAGGAAATGGAAAATGAATTGTAACATGGACTTGTATGTCATAAAACTGCAAGATGATATATGTGGATGTATCAGTGTTGGCCATCTATCAACTGATAATCTTTTAGTCATTGTTCATAGTTGGTTTAGTGTATTTCTACTGGGCTGTGGCTCACCCTATATGGGAACATCATTTTCAGGTACAGGTAGCATGCCACCTCCAAGGACATAGCTTGGGAGGCTTGAGGCGGACGGACTTTTGTTGTCTATCTTCTTTTGATGTATTACATGTAAATTCAAGCCTAGGGCTTAATGTGTAAATGAGTTAGTACTCTTTATCTGTAACCAAGTGTTAACTTGGAAAGCTGTAAGCCCTTAGGGCATTTGCTTTTGTTGTTAACATGTAATACCTTTTGTAATGAAACTCTGATGAATAGAAGAATGTGGATATTTTATATGTCAATGAATGTCTCTATTAATGGGTTCAATGTCGTTATTTTGAGGGCGTTACAAGTAAATATACTTATTTAATGTTTTCTTAATATGTGCCCTTATGACACATGTTAACAAAAGTCATAAATAAATACCCCTATTTTTATAGTGTTATTAAAGTACATGTTAATAAAATCTTATTAATAATTAAATAGTGGTACAAAAAAATTAAATATACATATTTTTAAATTAGTCGAATTACACTAACAGTCCATGTAGTTTGAGACTTGTGTCGTTTTAATCCTTGACCTTTTAATTATGATACATTTGACCCTAAATTTTGAATCTCATTCCAAATAAGGACAATTGAAAATACTGTTACTCCATTTCAAGGGTAAAATTGTCAATTTGATAAAATATAAACTAGTTTGACAAAATAAATGTCAAAAAATTATTTTTAAATTTTTAAAAATTATATCTACCTAGCAAAGATAAAATTATATAAAAATGATAAATCTTTTACTTTTTTACCAAATTGATTTTTAGTATGTGTTTGGAGTGAGCAGCTGATAATTCAATCCGCCCAAACTAACCAAACCGATCCGCCGCATTTTAGACGGATGCATGATGACGAGTGAACGTTTGTGGATTATTTTTTTTCAATCCGCCTGATTTTGGTGTAACGCCCTCAAAATATTAACATTAAACTCAACAATATTGGCATATAAAAGATCAACATCCTTCTATTTATCAAAATATTTCCTTACAAAAAGTATTAAATGTTGACAACAAAAGTAAACGCCCCATGGGCTTACAAATTTCCAAGCCAACACTTGGTTACAAGAAATGAGTATTAACTCATATACACCTTAAGCCCTAGGCTTGAATTTACATGTAATACATCAAAAGGAAAATAACATCCAAAAAGTCCATCCGCCTTAAGCCTCCCAAGCTATGTCCTTGGAGGTGGCATGCTACCTGTACCTGAAAATGATATTCCCATATAGGGTGAGCCACAGCCCAGTAGAAATACACTAAACCAACCATGAACAATGACTAAAAGATTAGCAGTTGATAGATGGCCAACACTGATACATCCACTTATATCATCTTACGGTTTCATAACATACAAGTCCATGTTACAATTCATTTTCCATTCTTTTCAATTCTCAATTCATAATCATGGCTCAGAACCTGGCCAAACCACTTATATGAGACAGTAACTCTGTTGAATATGTTTAATGTAAATGTAAAAACTCCACCAAGTGTGGTAGGTGGATGATAGTGTGTTAGGTTTAGTGCTATAGGTGAGTGGTAAGTGAGTGCTATATTTAGTGCTCCATTTAGTTTAGCAAGTGCTTCATTAATTTAGTTTAGTGCTCCACTAATTTGATTACTCCATTGTATCCTATTCTCTCTATAAAAGAGAGTTCATTCTCTCCATTGTAAATACATCAATCAATAGTGTAAACACATTGTATATCAATGAATCAATAATATCTATACATTAATTTCCTACATGGTATCAGAGCTATAGGTTAAGCTCTTGGTGTTCTTCGCCTTACCGGCGGGCGGCAACCTTGCCTTGGCCGTCCGCCGGACCTCAACCAATGCTCCAGGAGCTGCATCTAGGGAGAGGAGGAAAACCACTGTCCGCTCTCTGCCACAATATGATGCCCAATGGAGTGTTGTCCACCCGTTAACATCACGGAAGTTGACACTTACACCTGCAGCTAGTGTGGGTGGTATAGCCCAATCATAACCAAGTGCTGCTGCGAAATGCAACACACCTTGGCCACCCTCATCCAATACACTTGGGCCTTTTCCACCTTCAGCAACCTTTTGAAGGAGCCATAAGTGCAGCTTTTCTTTCAGTAGCTTTTGAAGAAGCTGCTCCTTCACTTCTTCTGGGGAGAATTCATCTTCTGAAGTGGGAATTCTCACCTAGGGTACTGGAAACAGAACTTGGGGGCCACCTTTTATCAGCAGACATTACAATCTGTTGTTGTGGTTTTGCCCACTCCAATTTAGGCTGAACTTTCCTCAAAACCTGTGAAATGAATTCTGACTACAAGATACTGAAAGTTTGCCGTTGCTGATGATTGGTGGATCACCAGTTTCTTCTAGCTTCGGTGGGGCAGAGGGTGGTGGGTCCTGCTTCTGTGCTCTCAATGTTTCTGCTGTCCTATCAAGATCACCTTCACAGGCAACAATAGCTCTTTCAACCTCCTGCTTTAAGTAGTTGTACCTAATCTCCATGTCAGCAATTCGAGCTAGTTATTTTAAGATTACCCCCATCAAGCTTGTGTTCATTGTGGTCATCAGCTTCTTCACCCCCTTCAAATAGCCATGCCACTGATTCCTCTATTTTCCCTTCATTTAAAATGAGAGCCAATGTTGCCCGTTCAGAAGAAAATCCCATTGAGACAAAATTGTTGGCGAGTGATTCCAAATTTTCTTGACATGAGAAAGCCACGACACCGCTTCGTGCAATTCTGGCTCGCTTCTCTTTTTGACGCTGATGCTTCTTCTCGTTCTTTTGGCGGATTTTCTCTCTTTTGTCGTTGTCCGCTCCTGGTATTACCTCCTGACGGAGAGGATGCTGAGATGTTTTCTCTTTATGATCTCTGAAACACTCTAGTGTGCCATATACTGATATTGTTGCATGCAACCCTTCTCTTTGTTTTTGCTGGTGTTGGATCTGCAATTGCTTCTGATCTGTTGACATCGGAGCGAGATTGGACCCAGCGGGGCTAATGTAGCGATGGCGAGAGCCCATGCATTTGCACTCTTTGTTGGAGTGTCCATGGCAACCAACATCTCAGGTGGTCATTTGAATCCAGCTGTCACCTTTGGATTGGCCATTGGAGGCAACATCAATGGCATCTTCTCACCAGCAGATATCCGTCACTGTGGTGACAGAGTTTGTGCGTTAGAATGAAGAAGCCATTTCGAGATGTACTTTGTTTTCATCTCAGCCTGCTACCCTTGCAGCCAATGTAAAAGCTGTATTTACCTGCCTCTTAGACCAAGTAAGTCAATATACTACAGATGGGCTTGAACGAGCCAGAGACAGCCTGACTGAAGCTGCTGCTTGGCTTGTTCAGGGTCTTATCAGGCATTTCAGGCCGGAGCTTGAAAGGAGGATTAGGGAGCGTGCAGACAGGGAGTTACTGGAGGCTGCCGCTTGAGTCCTCTGTTCAGGTAAACACCTTTGGGTGCTGGATGGTGGAATAAAATTGTGGAAAGCAGTCCTAAAGTTAGCTGGATGGCCTAATGAGTCGCATGTTTGTTTTATGCTTGTATCCAGTTATCAGAATTATTGGGTCAGGATGTTTTATTGTTATTCATGCGGGGATCAAACCCGATCACTATTTTACACAAAAAAAAAAAAAAAAAAAAAAACCCAACAACAACAAAACAACCACAACCCATAACCACCACAAACAACCGGCCTCACTTCTTCGCCTCTTCAGCGGTTCTCTTCCTCTTGCCTTTGTCTTGGGCGTCCCTTGTCGGTGCTGCCTCCGTGTTTCCCACGCCGCCGAGCACGTTAATTTCCCGTTGCTCCTCAACCGTCACATATGGCGGCCCTCCAAATCTGAGCATCACGGTGGCCTTCCGCTTCAGTTCCTTGTTTTCGCCAAAGATACATATATCTCTACTCGCATCCGTATACATGCGGAGCGAGCAGTTGGCTTTACTGCACCTCGGTTGTTCTACTCGGCCGGTCGCGACGGTTGTTGACCGCAATCATGGTCTCAACACATGACCTTAATGTATAATAATTGGCCTCAATATCGATTGAGCGACCATTATCTGCTCAACCGCCACCATCGGATAGTTCAACGCGAAAACCGGGGCTTGGTCCAGGGGCGATTGGTTGCGGTTCCAGGGCAACTGCCCCGGTTATCTCTCTTGTGCCCTCATTGAGGTCGGGAAAGAGAGTGAGCAGACCCCGGGAAGAAGAGGCTATGTTCTGGGTAGCAGAACGGGAAGAAGAAGCCATTTTCTGGGCAACAGAGTGACACAGTATCTCTCTCAGCAAAATGAAGAGGTTTTCAGAGGATTTTTCAGCAGATGTTTTGTTCTGCATAAGCGGCAACCTCGCCTTGGTATAAATAGGCAAGGCAGACATGCGCCTCACGCACCTCACGCGCCTCTCAGCGCAAGACGACAAAGCGGCGCGCCTTTTGATGGCTCGACTTTTGATGGATGTCGGGCACACCTTTTGATGGCACGCCTTTTGATGGCGCGCCTTTTGATGGCTCGACTTTTGATGGCTGTCGGGCACACCTTTTGATGGCACGCCTTTTGATGGCACGTTTTTTGATAAGATTGGGCACGCCTTTTGAGGGTGTAACTTTTGTGGGTCCGACAAGACTCTGTAAACTGTCCCGACTTTGATTCCGGTTAGCTTTTATATGGGTCCGACAAGACTCGGTAAACTGTCCCAACATTGATTCCGGTTAGCTCCTATATGGGTCCGACAAGACTCGGTAAACTGTTCCGACATTGATTTCGGTTCTCTTCTACAACGGTCCGACATGACCTAGTAAATTTTTCTAGCGGTCCGACATGACCCAGTAAACTGTTTTTCTACAACGGTCCGACATGACCCCATAAACTGTTTTCTACAACGGTCCGACATGACCCCATAAACTGTCTTCTACAACGGTCTGATACGACCATACAGTGTCTCCTATCCTCTTTTATTTTATTTGTCAGCTTATTTTCCTGTTTTGTTACTTTCTCTCCAAACTCAAGTTGGTTAGTTCCTATCCCCCTTGAGTTTGAGGGGGGCTGTTGAATATGTTTAATGTAAATGTAAAAACTCCACCAAGTGTGGTAGGTGGATGATAGTGTGTTAGGTTTAGTGCTATAGTTGAGTGGTAAGTGAGTGCTATATTTAGTGCTCCATTTAGTTTAGTGAGTGCTTCATTAATTTAGTTTAGTGCTCCACTAATTTGATTACTCCATTGTATCCTATTCTCTCTATAAAAGAGAGTTCATTCTCTCCATTGTAAATACATCAATCAATAGTGTAAACACATTGTATATCAATGAATCAATAATATCTATACATTAATTTCCTACAAACTCATATTAAATATTTTCCCATTTCAATAAAAGGTAAGCATACTAGCTATATCAACCCATTAACAGATAAGCATATGAACTATATCAACACTTCCATAGATATGCCTAAGAGCAATATCACACTTCCAAAGACAAGCGTATGAGCTGTGTCAACACATTACTAGATAAGCATATGAGCTATATCTATGGAGTCCATCCCCTATCTTCTCCCAAACAACATCCGGTTTAGAGGTCCATCCCCTATCATCCCCTAAACCGTGGAGTACATCCCCTATCTTCTCCAACACAACACAATGCATATAAACAATAATTATACACATCACCAATCAATACATAAAATTAATGTATTCTTTCAACTGTCACACTTAATGACACATTTCAATGATCAGTTTTAGTTTGCCTAATCATCATGCATTGTCTACAACAATCAAGACTATCCTCCACCGATAGCCCAAAGCAGTTATTTCTATACAGAAAATAAATGCACAAAACGGATAATATATCAACATTTCAATGCGGTGAGTAATAAGTAATTCAACTACACCCTTCAATTCCCACATATTCCCACTCTCAGCATTTCCACTTCAATTCCTCATTTCTCACAATTTATTATCCCAATTAATTAATCAATGTAATTAGGACATTTTCCATAGTTAACATTACAACCCTTAAGGTCCCATTTTCATCAATGATTCCACATTCATTCCATTTCTCTAAGCTAAATACGTTCATGGGTCCATAATAAATAAAACCCCAACTTTGTAAAATTACACAAAAGCCCCAAACTCTCTCAAAATTTCGCAACAATCCCCCAACATCTCAAAATACCAAAATTTAAAGACAAAGTTCATAAAGAGAAGTAGGATATCCCTACCTCAAAGTTTGAGCTCCAATGGAGACGAAGACCAAAACCAAAATGCTCCGAATTCTGAAATTTTCAGATTAAAATGTAGCCCTCGACGATCAACACAACTTTTGTAAAGGCCAAAAGTGAGCAAACAACTCCTACTAGATCAAATCTAAGAGAGAAGGGCCGGTTTTAGAGTGAGAAGCTCTGAAAATGGCTTTTTGGAAAAGTAGGAGGGAGAAAAGATCTTGAAAAAGTGATAAAAAAGTCGGATCTCGCTTTTAAATAAGAGTCGCCCGGCTCGAGCGTGGAAACCCCCGCTCGAGCGCCACTCACAGACTCCCGCTCGAGCGGCGGATGCACACTCCCAGAATCTTGACATACCAGGTCCCCGCTCGAGCGCCCAACTCCCCGCTCGAGCGTCACTCACAACCTCCCGCTCGAGCGGCCAATCCCCCGCTCGAGCGTCCAACACTACACAGGAAATACTGGATGGGTGTATTCCCCGCTCGAGCGCCAAAACCCCCGCTCGAGCGGACAAGCAACAACAAGGTCCCCGCTCAAGCGTCAAAAGTTCCGCTCAAGCGGACAGGCCAAAATCTGGGCAACTAGTTTTTGGTTCCTAAGCTCAACCAACCTGTAACAAACCTGCCCAGCACATCCTATAACTCAAATACAAAGTAGGAAAGGATGTAAACCAGATAATAATCAACTACTAACACCCACGGACACATATCCGGATCACTGTACAACCAGGGTAAACCCGGGATCGCTATATTTGGACAGATGGCGGGTTTAATGTTTCTTTAGCCGCAACCGAACTGCCAAACCGCGAGCACTCCTAGTAATTTGTAAGATTTTCTATTTTCAATTTATTTAGATATTCTGTTTGTATTTTCAATTGAAAAAGAGTTTAGATATTTTATTGTGTTTTTAATTTATTTTCAATTTGGAAATCCTTTTATCAAATCACAAGTGTTGATATTTGGTATTTTAGTGTGGAAAATATAAGGCTTAATTTTGTCATTTAAAAAAAATTTAATTAAATAGTTTTTGAATAAAAAAAGGTAATGAAATAGTTTTGATAATGCATAGTTTTTTATACGTATTTATTATTAGTATTTAACAATTTACTTGATAATCTTTTGATTATGTTGAGTTGGATTGTTATCCCAAAAAAAAATGTTGACAAATTGTTGTATTATGTTCAAAATTTGTAAAAGTTTAAGCCGCCAAACCAATTCGCATTCATTCGCCAATCCGCATTCGTCAATTCGGCAGATGGATGCAGATTGATTTTTTCCAATCCGCCAATTTAGTGGATGGATGACGGATTGGAGGTTTTCCGACCACAACTGAACCGCTGGTTGTTTTTGTTGATTTTTTTGGATGGTTATCATTCAATAAATGGTTGTATTTGTTGTTAACAGATAATTTTGGATGGTTATCATGTTTTGGATGTTTATGAGGCTTTTAATGTGTAATCGATATTTATATATATGAAATTTCTTAGTTTTGGATTTTTTGATTTAATGAATTGGTTTAATAATGATATCAAAGTTGTTATCATGTTTGACTTTTAAAAAAATAGAAACTAATTTAATGAAAACAAATATCAAAACAAATATTTAAAAAAAATATTTCTGCCCTCACAAAAGATAAAATTATATAAAAATGATATGTTTTTAATTTTTTTTCACTAATTTAATTTTTAGTTTCTTAGAAAAAAAAATTGAAAATAAATTCTGATAATCAAACCAAATAGAACTTTATAACCAAGAAAGTTTTAACATTATTTATTAAAAAAAAAAGCCATTACATTTCAAATAACATACAATTTAACCAATACAAAATAAATTGTATGACAACTTTAACCTTGAAATAGACTGTTTGCCAAATGAAACGTTTTTTATTGTCCTTATTTGAAATAAGATTCAAAATTCAAAATCAAATATAATACAACTGAAAAGTTAGAAACTAAAATAATATAAGTTTCAAATTATGAAGACGGTGTAATTCACCCTTTTAAATTGGAGATGGTTGGAGCATAACTTTGGCCTCGTGAAGCCCACCACAAATCCCATTTTGATAATCTAAACCGGTAAATATATAAAGCTTGTTGAGTATTTTATGTCTGTAAAAAATTACGTTGATCGAATATCAGTAGACTCTTGATCGAAACACATTTTCGTTAACAATTTATTTTTAAAATTATATTTACTATTGATAAAAATATGCTCCCATCAAGGGTCTACCTTTAAATTCATATGGTAGCGGGATGGATTCTATCCCAGAAAGAGCCAAGAAGTATAGCGTCTGAGGCGAGAAACGTCCAGAATTTGTTCAAGGGCAATTCTATTTACACACTACCAAGGCTCTGAGTACATTCTATTTTCTCAATACACACTATACATTTTCAATTCTTTAATTTCTTCTCACTTCACACCATAAATTTTTTTAAAAAATTTAAATTACTCTCGTCTTCTTCAACTCTCTATCCCAAACCCTAACCTAACCTTAAGCTCTGCCCATTGATGGTGCTGGTGCCGATCGTCGTTACCCCTCTCCCCTCCTCACCTTCTCATCACAGCACTTCCCAACCCAGATTTTCTTCTTCTTCTGGAGGAGGCGAGTGGATTGTTAGATGGTGTTGTTGGCGTTGGTACCAGTGTACCAACGCTGGCTAGGGTTTGGAGTGACAGAAAATCTATGTAATGAGAAAGTAAGGTTTGAAATTTTTGTCTAAAAATGTAATTTAACTCAAGAATAGAATTGTAATAAAAAAATTTAAGAAATTATGGGTACTGAACAAATAAGTGGTGTGTACCCTTTCTATTCAAAAAATAAAATCACCCTTTGTTCAAAGGTGTGACTCCAGGAAGCATCCAGGAAATTGGCCAGCCATATGAGAATTGGGATTCCAACAAAGCAATCTGGACTAAGAAGTTTGAAAAAAATATAAGAAAATTTTATAATTTTGATAAAATTATAGTAAATTTTATTATAATTCTAATTTATATAATATTTAATTTTATCTTTAATAATAGTTTATTAATTATATAAATAAAAAATATTATTATTATATATTTTAAATGAAATATATGCTTTATATTATTTATTTTTTTTATTTTTACAACACTTACATTAATTTTGATTGATTTAATTATATTAAAATTAAATATCAACACAATTATGTCAAAAAGTATAACACTTATTATATATTTTGTGCAAGAAAAAGTCAGTGTAATTTACCCTAACTGATTATTATTATTATTATTTTATCAAATAACCCTTTCTGACCTTTGGCCGAATGACTATTCTCTCACACTATTACAATTGATTTTGATCTCTAATCTTGGTTTGATCATCCATGGCTTCTAAAAGAACCTTAGAACATTCTTCTTGTTTTGCTTCTTCATCATCTGCGACACAACCTCGCTGGAGCTATGACGTGTTCTTGAGTTTCAGAGGTGAAGATACCCGCAAAAACTTTACCGATCATCTCTACGAGGCGTTGGTTCAAGCTGGAATTCACACCTTCAGGGATGATGATGAACTTCCAAGAGGACGTGAAATTTCTTCGGAGCTTCTCAAATCAATCGAAGGATCCAGGATCTCCATCGTTGTTTTCTCAAGAAACTATGCTTCTTCGAGATGGTGCCTGGATGAGCTCGTGAAGATCATTGAATGCAAGAAAACAATTGGGCAATTAGTTCTCCCAATATTCTACGATGTTGATCCATCCCACGTACGCCACCAAACAGGGTATTTTGGAGAAGCATTTGGAAGACATGAAAAGCGTTTTGCGGATGAGATGGAGAAGGTGGAGGTGAGGAGAGCTGCCCTCTCCGAAGCTGCTAATCTATCAGGCTGGGATTTGCAAAATGTTGCTAATGGGTAATGTTTTAACATCCTTTTCATTTTGCTGCTGCTGCTGCTATCAATTTTTATCTTTAACTAGAAAATCCTATCCTTATTGTTTTTAATATTTTTTATAAAAAAAAAAAATCAAGTATAGTTAGTTCACTTTGTAAGTTCAAGATGTTTTGATTTTACATTTCTTAACTGCATATTGGGAGTGGGGTTTGTGAGGTTTTTGTATTTCAGTAATATACACTTGCTTTACTTTTAATTTGGATCGAAATTGACAGGCATGAAGTAAAGTTCATTCGAAAAATTGTTGAAGATGTTTTATGTGAACTGAAACATACATTCCTAAATGTTGCTGTTCACCCAGTTGGAATAGATTCTCGTGTTGAACACATAAATTTGATGTTGAGCATTGGATCAGATGATGTTCGCACGATTGGCATACACGGCTTGGGTGGAATAGGCAAAACAACCATTGCAAAAGCTGTGTATAACCTTATTTTTCGCAAATTTGAAGGGAGTTGTTTTCTTGCAAATGTTAGAGAATTCGCAGGACAATTCAATGGCCTAGTTCAATTGCAAGAACAACTTCTCTTTGAATTATTAGGGATAAAGAATCTAAAGATTGGCAGTGTTGATAGAGGAACGAATTTGATAAAAGAAAGGCTCTATTCTAAAAGGGTTCTCATTGTTCTTGATGATTTGGATCAATTAAGTCAGTTAAATTCCTTAGCAGGACACCATGATTGGTTTGGTTTAGGAAGTCGAATCATCATAACAACTAGAGATAAGCACTTGTTGACGGGATTGAAAGTTGATGAAAGATATATGCCCAAGGAATTAAATCACACAGAGTCTCTGCAGCTTTTCAGTTGGCATGCTTTCAAAGAAACCAATCCATTAGAAAATTTTGCAGAGCTTGCAAATGATATAGTAAGTTATGCTGGAGGGCTTCCACTAGCTCTTGAAATTTTGGGTTCTTATTTGTTTGGAAGAAACATCCTAGAATGGAAAAGTGCACTTGATGAATTACAACAAATTCCTCATAATCAAATTCAAAAAAAACTTAGGATAAGTTTTGACTCGCTAGATAATGACAGAATGAAGGATATCTTCCTCGATATTGCATGCTTTTTCATTGGAATGGACAGAGACTATGTCATTACTATATTGAATGGTTGTGGTTTCTTCGCAGAAATTGGAATTAGTGTTTTGATTAGTAGATGTTTACTGAGAATTAATGAAAAAAATAAGCTGACGATGCATGATCTTCTTCGGGATATGGGGAGGGAAATTATTCGTGAAAAATATCCAAAGGATCCTGAAAAGCGCAGTAGATTGTGGTTTCATGAAGATGTATGCTATGTACTTGAAAAAAACAAGGTAAGAGTCTAATCTTAATTCTTTCTGGTGAGTTAGTAAGTTTTCGGCTTGAAATGCTAATTTTAGTTATTTAATAGTCTTTCTTCTTTTTAATTTTCCATTTTGTTTTTTAAATATTACTTTGTTAGGGAACAGAAGCAGTCGAAGGTGTGAGCCTAACCCTACCCATGTTAAAGAAGATACAATGGAGTAATAAAGCATTTGTTGGGATGCATAAGCTAAGACTGCTTCAAATAAATCATGTGCACCTCAGTGGAAATTTTGAACATCTATTTGAAGAGTTAAGGTGGCTCTGCTGGCATAACTGCCCATTGGAGTATTTACCATCCAATTTTCATCCTGAGAAACTTGTTGCTTTAGACATGCAATTCAGCAGATTAAAAACACTCCAGACAGATGGCAAGGTATGACATTCTTAGCAAATTCATCGTTGTTTGGGATTTTGATAAATAATGTAGTGGATCAGGATGAAAAAAAATTATATAATTTTGTATATGTTTCTTTGTTTTAATTGTAGTTCAAGAGCTTGAAAATTCTAAATCTCAGTAATTCCAAATCCCTAACAAAGAGCCCTATCTTCTGCGCACTATCGATGCTCGAGGAATTACTGCTTGAAAGTTGTACAAGTTTAATGGAGCTCCATGAATCAATGGAATTTCTAGATAAACTTGTTCACTTGAATTTGAAAGATTGCATGAACCTCAAGTATCTTCCAAGCAGTATCTGCAAGTTAAAGTCTGTTAAACATCTAAATCTCACTGGTTGTGCAAAACTAGAGGAGTTGCCAGAGCACTTGGGACATATGGAAAGCTTAACAGAGCTTCTTGTAGATGGAACAACCATTAAACAACTACCTGTCTCTATTGGACTACTCAAGAATCTTAGGACGTTATCGTTGAAGGGATGTAATAGGCAATTGACAACTAAATCCTGGTTTTCTCTCATTTCATCTTGGGTCTTACCGAGAAAAAATGCCGACTCCATAAGATTTTTACCATCCTCTGTTTCAGGTTTGTGTTCCTTAACAAAGCTAGATCTCAGAGATTGCAATCTGTCTGAAGGGGATTTTCCAGCTGATCTTAGGAGTTTGTCCTCATTGCAAGTGTTGGATTTAAGCGGAAACAATTTTTGTAGCCTACCATGTGGCTTCAGTCATCTATCCAAGCTAGAAGACCTTGGGTTGGATAACTGCAGAAGTCTTCAATCTATCTCAAATCTTCCTCCTAATTTAGTGGAAGTAAGGGCTTATGGTTGTATATCACTTGAAAAAATATCCGATCTATCAAAACTGAAGACTCTAAGAATGCGGTTGGGCCACCACCATTTTTGCTTTCTGCATGGTCTCTCAAATCGTAATAATGATGGAACGCGGTTGGACCACCACCAATTTTGCTTTCTGCATGGTCTCTCAAATCGTAATAATGATGGAACGGAAGGACCTCACTGTTTTGAAGGTGCACGAATCATTCCCTTGGACAGATTCAACAATTTACGAAATCCCCTACAGGTCTCCCTCTCTCTCTCTCTCTCTCTCTCTCTCTCTTAGGTGCAATAATTTAGCAAAAACAAGTCTCTCTGAAAATTAAGTGAAATGCGTGAAACCAAATTTATTTTGGATGTGACCCATATAATATCAAAGGGGGTGGATTCCATCCATTCAAGATTCTATGGACTGAAGGACGCTCTTTAAGTCTGTGGAATCAACCATTGGGTTCACCATGAGTTTTATTTTAATTTGAATGATCAAAAGTTTTTATTTTATGGGGCACTTCGTGTATTTTATTCGTAAAAAAAAATTTAGATCGATCCAATAATTATAATATATTCAATTCATCAAATTTGTCACACAAACAAAAAAAAAAAAAGGATGACAATTGTGTTTTTAAAAATAAATAATATTTTTTTGATGATAAACGCAATAAATTAAATTGGTTACGATTATTGGATCAATTTAATTTTTGTGTGAATGAAATAGATGAAGTGTTCAACAAAATAAATAGTTCAAATTATAAAAACAGAACATATGGGCCCCATGGACCTAAACAACATGGACTAGAGAGCAGTTGCTTATTAGATATGGAAAATAATATCTTAAAGCATCTCCAACGTTTATTTATTTATTTTTTTTTTATTAAATTTGAATAAAAGTTTCATTTGATATTGCGCATTCCAATGGAGTAATTTGGGATTTCATTAAATCATCAATTGACCGGGGATCCACTAGATCGACCGGCCAGTGTAAATTTTTTTAAATTTTGAAACAAATTTTGCAAGGAGGTGGTCGATCGGGGGGACAACCGGCCAGTCGTCCGGTGCTCATGCATACTTGTAAAATTAACGGCTCTCTAAAGTAATTAGGTGAAAGGTTCCAGCTTCCTTAATTTGATGAAAAATTTGAGATATTCTCAATTTGATACTAATTTGATGATAATGTTGGAGCACCAATTTTGTACATTTTTCATCAAATTTAAATTTGATGAAACAAAAGATGAAGCGTTGGAGACACTCTGACTCTTATTGAATTTTTTACTCCAATTTTTTTACTTGAATGATGTGGCAGTAACAATTTTAAAAATAGGGTTCACTAGTTTTTTCACTGTTTTTATTACCTGCTACTTGATACTATATTGGACGATTATATATTAAAGGTTTATATCATCTTTTTATATCACCAACCTACTTGGAAAGATGTCATTTATTTGCATTCATTTGTTAATAATTATCTTCAAATAAGAGAATTAATCATAAGCATCTATATAGATGGTGACACAAAATAATAATAAATAATCGATCATATATAGCATTTCTCTATGAAAATATGTTATTTGTTTTTATTAATTTCTTAACAATTATCTCTAAATGTGGACAATACAATGATAAAAACATATCTCTAAAAACATATGTGACATATATAACGTTTCCTTTTTCAAATATAAATTACTTTGATGAGTCTTTTAATTCTAAATGATATAAAACTTGCCATTGTATTAATTTGATGTAAAAAAAATTTCAAACAAGATTATGGGGATGCAGAATAAACATGACATAATCTTAATCATACATACCACATGAAAAGAGTAAGACTTATTATAAAATATACAGTTTTTCTCTCAAATTATTCTACCTATATTTTATATCATTGATTTTGTATCTGCAAATTTATTTTAGTTTTTTTTTTTTTTTTTTGTCTAGCACTCTACTAAATAGAAATTCATATGACAGCATCTTCTTGGTGGTAGCTGCTTCACCATGGGTGACTATTTCTGTATTGGTGACTTCAGCTATAATTTCAGCGATGAAATAACAGGGTCTTCTTCGATATCCTTAGAAGTGCCAGTATTGCAAGATAAAAACCATTACGTTTCAGGGTTCACTGTGGAAGTTGTTTACTATAGAACTGAGGATGAAGAAAGCTGCTCCATGGAATTAGATGATTATCCATACATCATTATTACTGATAAAATTAATGGCATCGATTTTACTTATTCCCCAACTTTTTTCGGCATCCCTGGGAGTGGTGTAGATTATGTTTGGAGAAGCCGTATAAAAGTTGAAGAATATTTTGGGTATAGAATTAAAGGTGGTGAACAATTCGAGATTTCTTTCGTTATGCCGTCACCTTTTAAAGTAAAGAAGCGTGTGATGCATCTGATTCTCAGTGACAAGGGAGGGAAGTCCTCCGCTTTCTATGGTTCAGTGACTACTGGAGCCCCGGAGCCCTTCTAGGTGACGACGGAGGATGATGAAAATTGTCACCAAAACATCAACTGTAATGGGCCATCTCACATTTTCTTTTGAATAAATATGAATAAATTGCAAATGTATTTGCCTAAAATCTCTTATAATTTTAAAATTATAAGGATAACTTATAAATACATTTCTTAAAATTTGCTTAAAATATGAATTGTTTCATGTGGTTTGAAAAATTACAAATATTTTTTTGTCAGAATTTTTTATTTAATAGAATTAATTAAAAAAGTAAATTTTTTAATGTTCATCTATATAATAATAAAATTATTTAAATTATTAATTGAAATAAAATTTTAACATTATTAAAAATTATTAATTAATTTAATAATTTATTAATAAAATGATTTAGTTGTTATGAAATTAAAAATTTTAAGGGTATAATATAATTTTTAAAATCACAAATAATAATTTATAATTTAAGTAAATCTCAAAGGATATTTTTATAATTTACCTAAATTACAAATACTCCATCTTGGTATTTAGCTTCTCCATGATTGGAGAGATGTTCAATCTGACATATTGGTGGGCTTGTGGGTCCACAACCGGTTCACTTTTGGTGATTGAGTTATTTTTGGTGATCTCTGTACATAGATCTTTAAAGAAAAAAATTAAATCAATTTGATTATTGTAATTATATAATTTTATTAAATTATCTATAAAAAAAAAAGGAGAGAAGTTATGAAAATAAGCTATTATTTTGAATTTTATTATCTTCAAATATAATTTGCATAAATGATGGTCATAAAGTTCAAACCCACAACTTTAACAACACCAAACATATCTACTCAATGATTCCTCTTGTATTGTGTGGTGTGTACTATAAAAAAAATAAAAATAAAAATAAAAAATCAGTACAGCTATAATCTCGCAGCCACACGGAACCACAATATTTCTTGAATATTTTGAGCCAAAAAAATTATTAGAAATATTATCAAATACAAATTCATGAGGCATACAGTTGCTCCACATATAATTATTCCATGTACAGATACAAAACCACGTTAAGACCTTCACATGAAAGGGAAATCATAGTATTTGTCTGTAGCCAAGTAGCAATTTTTCAATGTATTACTCTATTTTTCTCTGAGAATAAGCTTACAATAAAGTTACAACATTGTTGCTGATAAGGGATTCACTTGTACAGATTATCTATTTGTCCTTTGTATTGAGCTGCAACCTTGTCCCTCCGAATTTTCATTGTTGGAGTCATTAAACCATTATCAATCTGCATGCGAAAAAGATTTGTTTAAGAAAACTAGATAGAATGGATATGGGAATGGCTATACAAGTGTGAACATTTACCGTAAAAGGCTCATCAACAAGAAGGATTGGCCCAATTTGAAACGAGCACCCAGAAGTCCTGCATGAAGGAAAATCTAGTTAGACATTTGTTTTAAGTGAAGAAAACCAGGGGGGACAAAACTAAATAGAAAGTGAATGGTCATTTTTCCCTCACCATTTCCTCAGCTCTTCATATAATAGACTTGTCATTTTTTCCTCACTAAGTTCAGAGGCATCTGCACCTACAATCAACAACTTCTTTGCGGTCACTAAAATCTCTTCTTTGTTTGGAACAATTATAGCTCCAAGACGACGTTGGTCCTACACGTGAATATTTTCAAAGGAAAAGTTACACATCACCTCAAGAGTGGTAGTTTTTTCACAAGCACAATAAAAGGAAATAAAGAGCAACAAACCCAATTCAAAAGAAAGATTAAATTTCACCTGGCCAATAACAACAATCTGCTGAATCAAACTACTTTTCAAGGAAGCTTCCTCAAGCTCTGATGGCTCAACATTTTCACCTATTTTTCCCAACACAGTAGATCAGTTAATGAACAAACTTTTGATTGGCAAATAGTTTCAAGGGAACTTGACATAGTTGCACATAAGGTGCACTTGTAAAGTTATAAAAACGGAAAAAAAAAAATGGCCTTTGTTTAAGAGACCACACATAATTTTTAAAGAAATATTAAAAGCTTTTTCTTTTTTGATAAGTATGAAGCATTATAATGAATTATCAAATGGATGTAGTCACCACTATTACAATGTCAAACCTCGAAATTTATACAAAAATGAAATTTATTCTTGGTCAACTGTGAAATGTTCATATAAAAAATGCAAACAGTTAAAAAGAAGACGACACTCAGTACAAGTGAAATGGAAAAAATTTACCAGTGGTGAGCATTACAGCAAGAAAGTATCCTTGGCCCAATGAAACTAAAGGCCACATCTACAGCAATTATGACACTTAAATGCAAACAATTATAATATAGTAAAAACTTATAATCAT
Organism: Camellia lanceoleosa; assembly: GCA_025200525.1. NCBI lineage: Eukaryota > Viridiplantae > Streptophyta > Magnoliopsida > Ericales > Theaceae > Camellia > Camellia lanceoleosa. Next base: position 297,412 of record JANUSC010000092.1, read on the forward strand.
TTAAGAGCATATCAAAGGTGTAGATCTATGGTATGATATTCTACACTGAGAAAACATGGCTAGAACTGAAACAAATTTTGACTGTTAGTTTTTTTCTTTTTTTTCGAATCGAAACAAAGATGGATAGATGGAATTATAAACGCAATGAACCAGAATAAGAAAAAAACTGGAAGTCCCAACTTGTTATCAGAAGGAATCTTTGCTCACAGCTTCTCAAAAGAGATAGCACAGAAATCTGACATACCCGTTGAAAGAACTATAGTATCCTTAGCACGTCCTTCAAGTACAACCATGCCTCCGCAAAGACGACTTCGCCCTATTGAATGGTGAGGTGCAATCCAGCCAATATCACCAGTGTTTAGCCAACCATCCTCATCTAAGACTTGTTTTGTGCTTGATTCATTCTGATCCAACAAGAGCATAATTTAATTTTTTTTTCTAAAAAAACAAGTAGATGAAATGAACTTTCCATGACAGAAGATAGATCACCCACTCACATGAACTACACAGACAAAAATGTAGGAATTCAAAGATTAAAACAATGGTCCACTGATCATAAAATCTTTAGTGCCCTAATAAAAAAGAGCATCACAGTCCTGAAATGTTAGACTGAAATCTTACTGACACCTGAAAGCTACCTATCATCTTAAAACAATGGTCCACCGATCATAAAATCTTTAGTGCCCTAATAAAGAAGAGCATCACAGTCCTGAAATGTTAGACTGAAATCTTACTAACACCTGAAAATCTTACTCACCTGAAAGCTGCCTATCATCTAACAGTTGTGTAACGTACAGTTTCAGCCACCCTAATACCAAGTTCTGAATGGAAGCAGTGTAGCTTTCAGCGAGTGAATGGACAACAACAAAAATAAGAGAAAAAAAAAAAAAAATTCCTTTCAAAGGAAAGAAATCCGAACTTTAACGTAATGGAACAGGAGAATTAAGTCTAACCACTTTTCTTTGCAGTTTCCAGTCCTTTAGATTTGTTAAGCACAAAAGGAAACATTTTTAAATAAGAGGATAACATAATCCCTAAAAAAATTTGTTTTTAAGTTATAACTGATTCTAGAATAAATTGCCCAATACATATTTGTATCAAGCCTATTAAGTACATGTACATAGCTATAATTCACATGCCAAATTTATTTGAAATGAATTAGTTTACCTTGTAGTAACCCTTCATTACTTGTGGCCCCTTAACTTCTACAATGCCCTTCGAGCCTGGAGGAAGAACCTCACCCGTTTCAGAATCTACAACTCTAATTTCTGTATGTCGAAGTGGACGCCCAATTGAGCCAAGAACCTTCAAAAGTTAAATCTGTGACAATGTCAAATGATATACTAGTATACTACTCTATCTAGAATAATTATAAATAAATAAAAACTAGATGAATGGAATTAAGCTTAGAGTGGATTTTCGAAAGCAACACTCAGAATTTATTATTCAAATGGTTAAAAGAATCAAAATTAGAATAAAACTATAGTCTGCATAATGGACTTATGCCAAGCAAACAAAATAAGTTGGTATATACACACACACACACACACACACACACACAACTAACGTGACATCCTGATGCTTTTCTGAAACCTTTTCTTAAAATCTTCCATTAAGACATAGTAGATGCTAACATGCTCCTTAAAACCCTTACTAATCTTACCCAAACTTCCATTAATAACCTTAACATCACTCTTACCCACACTTCCCTTCTTCAAATGACTGTCATAGTTCACCAAGCATGAAGCCTTCTAAAGTTCCTATACTTACTGGAAGACAATATACCTGTACCCATCTTCCTAGAAACATTATGCATGTTACCTCCTCCTTCACTGGGTTAATAAACTTACCTCTATTTTGCATCTTACACCGGCAGGCCATTTTGCTTTCATAACCCAATAATATCTTCCATTACCCGAGCCACCCAATAGACTCAGATTTGGTCTTAATCTTCTGAGCTTTGAAGGTCATCCGTCCAGCCTGTTTAAAAACTTAGGCACAACCTCTCCATTTGTAGCCCATTTCTCCATACTACTTATATTCTAGGCCTGGCCCAAACCATAGACCTGAAAAGAAGAAGTACCCACCATCTTCTCAGAGCAGCCTCCCCTATCTGATATGAAAGCGCCCAGGCCATCACCTCCAATTGACCACTGAGGTCCAACGACAAATCAAAGAAAATAATCAAAAAGAAAAATAAGCCCCTCAATTCTCTCCCCATAACTGAACCCACCACCCTCCCAGATAATATCTACTTCCACTGCCCCTCCAGCCCCTATATGGCCACCACCCTCTACAAAATTTACCCCCGCCACAACAAAAATTCACCCCTTGAGCTAACAAGGGTCGCCTCCACTTCCTGTACACCCAAGTCTTTGATTTTCAAACCCCTATTCTCTATTTCCACTCACCGTCATATCTCAAACCATGTACTCCAACCAAAATCCATATGACAAAAAAATTGACGAAATGAACTGTAGGAAATTATACTATTTATTGATATGATGACTACAAGATTGATATTGAATTGTTGTTTTACAATGGAGAGAATGAACTCTCTTTTATAGGGAGAATGAGATACAATGGAGGAATTAAATTAACCTAAATGGAGCACTAAACTAACTTAATGGAGCATTAGGGTAAATGGAGCACTTGCTTCTTGTGGAGCACAAACTACAATGGAGCACTAAACATGAGCACTAAACATAATGGAGCATTTACTCACCTACCACACTCACCTAACACACTCACATTTACCTACCTACATTTACCTCTTTTACATTTACTTTCAACAGCCCCCCTCAAACTCAAGGGGGTTAGGAACTAACCAACTTGAGTTTGGAGAGAGGAACAAAACATGAAAAAATAAACTGACAAATAAAATAAAAGTGGATAGGAGACACTGTATGGTCGTGTCAGACCGTTGTAGAAGACAGTTTATGGGGTCATGTCGGACCGTTGTAGAAGATAGTTTATGGGGTCATATCGGACCGATGTAGAAAAACAGTTTACTGGGTCATGTCGGACCGTTGTAGAAAAACAGTTTACTGGGTCATGTCGGACCGTTGTAGAAAACAATGGGCCATCGGGTCATGTCGGACCGCTAGAAAAACGATTACGTAGTCTTGTTGGACCCATATAGAAGCTAACCGGAATCAAAGTCGGGACAGTTTACAGAGTCTTGTCGGACCCATATAGAAACTAACCGGAATCAAAGTCGGGACAGTTTACCGAGTCTTGTCGGACCCTTACAAGTTGCACCCTCAAAAGGCGTGCCCAATCTTATCAAAAAGCGTGCCATCAAAAGGCGTGCCATCAAAAGGTGTGCCCGACAGCCATCAAAAGTCGAGCCATCAAAAGGCGCGCCATCAAAAGGCGTGCCATCAAAAGGTGTGCCCGACAGCCATCAAAAGTCGAGCCATCAAAAGGCGCGCCATCAAAAGGCGTGCCATCAAAAGGCGTGCCGATACCATCAAAAGCGGCGATACACGCGGACAACAGATTGTCGTGTCGGCCTCTTCGTCTTTGTCGATATAAACCGAAGCGAATGCTGAGGCTTGTAAACATAACAAACCAGCTGAACCTGCTTCGTTCTCTGAGAGCTTGTCTCTAAGAGCTGCAAATCCTGAAACACTCTGTAACAGCTGAAACACGCAGCAACCCATAAGATGGCCTCTTCTTCCCGTCCTGCTCCCCAGAATATAGCCTCTTCGTCCCGTGGTCTTACCCTCTTTCCTGACCTCAACGAGGCCACAACCCAGAATATGGCCCTTGAACCTCAACCAAGCGCCCTTGGACCAAGCCCCCCTGGGTTTGCACCGTTGAACTATCCGATGGTGGCAGTTGAGCAGATAATGGCTGCTCAATCTGATATTGAGGCCAATTATTATACATTAAGGTCTTGTGTTGAGACAATGACGGCGGTCAACAACCTGTCGCACCGGCTTCAGAGTAGAACAACTGAGGTGCAGCAGGTAAAAGCCAACCGCTCGCTCCAAATAAGATGTATACGGATGCCCGAGCAGAGATATGTGTGCTGAAGGCCGAGAACAAGGAGCTGAAGCGGAAGGCCACCATGATGCTCAGATTTGGAGGACCGCCATATGTGACGGTTGAGGAGCAACGGGAAGTTAATGTGCTCGGTGGCATGGGAAACACGGAGGCAGTACCGGCAAGGGACGCCCAAGACAAAGGCAAGAAGAAGAGAACAGCTGAAGAGGCGAAAAAGTGAGGCCGGTTGTTTGTGGTGGTTATGGTTGATTTGTGTTTTTTTTTTTTTTTTTTTTTTTTGTGTGTAAAAATGTGATCGGGTTTGATCCCGACAGAAATAAAAAAAAAGAGGTTGTGATATGTGAAATGTTTGTGGTGGTGTTCAATAATAATAATAATAAAAATTTTTGTTTTTGTTTTAGCAATTTATGTAGGTAATTATCCACCCAAAAAGGTAAAAGATAATAGAAGGAAACCAGTTTTTTTGGATTCCTTAAAACCACCAAGAAAATTCAGAAACCAGCTGGAAATCCACCCTTTCTTGGGTCGCTTACTGCCATGGAATCTGGGATTGGTCAGAAGCAGAATTTCCAGCTCCAACTGGAACACCAGCACTAGCAGAACTGAAGGTTGTCGAATCTCTGCACAGAAGCTTGCTGGATTCCTTTGACAGTTGGCTGCACTTGCTGGGGCTGACTGCCCACAGATTGCTGAGAAAATGCAGTTTGCTGCACCATCAAAAACCCAACCAGAACTATGCAAAATGATGACATTGAGGCAAAAAACAGAGCACCAAATTGAGGCATTTCCACAAAGTACACAGGAGGAGAGGGCTGGAATTAGAGATAAAGCTGATGCAAAAAACCTCTGAAATTCAAATTGTAGTTTCACCTCAGCTGATTGCTCCTTCTTGTGATCTACTCTCTCGAGAAGCTAGGGATCAGTATCTTGCCATATGTCTACCCCTCTACCAAGCTGCTTTGAAGGGTGACTGGAAAGCTGCTAATGGTGTCATAGAAATATTTCCAACTGTGATACGTTCTAGTATCACAAAAGGGTGGGAAACTGCACTTCACATTGCAGCAGCCGCGAAGCGCATTCACTTTGTGGAGGAGTTGGTGGGACTGATGAATCCTGAAGACTTGGAACTTCAAAACAGTAATGGGAACACTGCCCTATGTTTTGCGGCTGCTGCTGGAACTGTGAGAATTGCTGAAGTGATGATTAACAAGAACGAACGCCTGCCAATGATCCGTGGTAGCCAGGGAATGACACCACTGTATATGGCTGCTTTGTTAGGACATAGTGACATGGTTTGTAAGGATAACAAATACTACCACACCAGCAGTAGCAACAAGAGTAAGATCAAGAAGAATAATTTGTGGCAACGGAGTGAAGGTATGTGTAGAGGTCCGGCGGGCGGTCAAGGCAAGGTTGCCGCCCGCCGGAAGGCGAAGAATACCAAGAGCTTAACCTATAGCTCTGATACCATGTAGGAAATTATACTATTTATTGATATGATGACTACAAGATTGATATTGAATTGTTATTTACAATGGAGAGAATGAACTCTCTTTTATAGGGAGAATGAGATACAATGGAGGAATTAAATTAACCTAAATGGAGCACTAAACTAACTTAATGGAGCATTAGGGTAAATGGAGCACTTGCTTCTTGTGGAGCACAAACTACAATGGAGCACTAAACATGAGCACTAAACATAATGGAGCATTTACTCACCTACCACACTCACCTAACACACTCACATTTACCTACCTACATTTACCTCTTTTACATTTACTTTCAACATGAACCCAGTAAAAACCCTAGAACCAAATAGAAAACAGTGGAAGAGGAAGATGAAGACCAGCAAAAGGTGAAGAACTCAACAACCATACTGTGATCAAAACCCTAAAACAGAAAAAACGAAAAGGAGAACAAAAGAAGCCAAAATGAAAAGGAGAATAACAATATTAGTGCGCATCATTACACACTTAAGTTTGTAGTATGCATTGGGTGACATGATTGTAGCTGAAAGCAACTAACAAGTAGAATTCCTACATTTTAGAAGAAATAGGATTTGTTTCTTACATTACAGGCACGATGTCGAGCAGCTACAACAGGAGATGACTCAGTTAAACCATACCCATTCTGCACTTTTATGCCAATTGCCTGTGAGTACATAAAAAAGGGAAAATTTATGAAGAAAAAAGAAGTAAGAACTGACGACTTCACAAATCTCCCTACTTAAGCCTAAGAAAACACAAGCATCTTACCTCAAAGAACTTGTCAACATGTGAAGGCAATCTACCACCTCCACTTATGCCAGCCTGTAGAATATCACAAAAGGCTTTGCTTAATTATTTCCATTAAATCCTTCTTAGCAGAATTTTGTCGGATTATCTGAGAGTAAATAGAAAATAAAGAAGAAAGAAACTTCAAGAAATCATACAAATCGTATGTCCTGGTTGTCTTGGAAGACGTAACAGATCTTTCCTTCCAAATTCACCAGCTTAAAGAAAACCAGATGGACAAAAAAAGAGAGAAGAAGATAGAAGTCATAGTGAACAGCAAACATTAAAACTCACACCTTTGATATTCCAATAGCTGAGTGAATTTTGTTATAAACAAGTTTCTTCGCCAAAATATGTACTGGCCATAATATCAAAGAAATTATTCTTGCCCATAACCAGTCCAATGCTGAAACAAGATATGAAGGTTGCTTCTGACTTTTTGTAAGATATTTCCCCTGCAAACCAGACAAAATCAACTAAGCAATATATGAAGAGGAAACAAATATCATCCCAAAAGAAAAGCACAGATGGGTAGGAAAAATGTAGTCAGATGACAAGTAATACAAGTAAATTGATTTTGCTGCATTGGACCCAACACCTGGTGGACCTTTATACTCTATTGATACAAAAATGTTTGTGACCTCAATTGTCACATAAATGATTGTATGAGTTGGTGAAAAGTTATGTTCTTGTCAGTGAGTTGTTCACGTTAGATGGGGGTGCATTGGTAGAAAAACCATTCCAAACCAAACCAAACAACCATATCGGCTCACTGTTAGTAACTAAGTTGATGTAGTTCAAGTAAGGGATCTTTCATGTGGAATACTGAACAGAAATAGAAGATCCAAGAATAGGGAAAAAAGATCAACAGAGATAGAGCACAGGCTAATGGTTACTAACCTTAGAGAAAGAGGCTTAATAAAAAATAAGTGCACTTTTTGTCTTTTTACAAAAAGACGTGTAGAAAAGTAGAGAGGTGATGTGATGGAAAAAAGATAAAAAGATGGATTATTTTTGGGTTGCCAAACTTGGCCTTGTTAGATCCTTAATACCTTATCCTTTTAGTCTTTGTGCTAATCGATTCTTATAATAGGGCTAAAGCTCCTAATCGCAGAGTGAGTCTGTGATTATCACTCAAGAAAAATGAGAAACACTAATAAGATAAATGCTCATGTTGATGACCCACAAGCACAGGAAATAATTGAAAGAGCACAATATATATAGAGAGAGAATGAAAGTGCCAACCTCATAAATTCTCTTGAAGTCCATGTATGCCAAACTAATATTTATAAAGAAAAGTGCAACAAGCTTGCGAGCAGTGGAGCTCGTAGAAATCTGCTTTTGAATACCACTGCAGTAATGTATAGAAACAAGTAGAAAAGTCACAGAACTGAATGCAAGAAGAGGACAAAGGCAATAAAGCAAGTCATCCAGGCATGAGATTAGGATACCATTAAACCACTAAGATATATTAATTAGTCTTTGTAGATAAAATTTCAATTTAGAGCAATATGCACCTAAGGGTACTACAGACAATTCCCATGAATAAATTCTGTGGGGATATATTTCTGAGCACCAACACGTGGCAAGATGATGCCGACGTGTCATCAGAAGAGCTATGTGTCACAGTAAAGGTTTGCCAAAGTATTCTAAGTACTTGCCGAGGTTATCTCAGAAGGCATCTTAATTCGGATGAAGGCCTAGAGAACCTCGGCTTGACATACAGAGGCCGAGCTACCCGCAATGAAGTCAGCCGAGGTTGATGTTATTAAATATTATCTTGATTAAGTGGATGCCCAGCCTGGTGAAGGAAGCCATGAGGCCACTATCTCACCAACAAACATGTTTCGAGGCCATGTGGAGTACCCACGAGGCCACTAACAGTAGTGGGAAGGAATAAAACAGCTTTTAGCTCAAAAGCTGTTTAAAGTGCTTTAATGGGCTGGCAAGACAGCTAAAAAGCTGTGAGCTTCTCCATCTCTATGGGAGAGTATATATTGAGATGGAGGACAACGAAGGAAGGGGACTTAAGGGTCAGATACATTCGGACTAGACTGAGAAAAACACAGAGAGATTGTAACCTTTACAATTGTATACTCAAAGAGTGAGAAAGTTGCCAAAAGTGAATTGTAATTCTTGTTATTACTCATAGTGAAACACCTCGGCACCACTCGTGGACGTAGGCAATTATTGCCGAACCACGTAAATCTTTCTTGTCTTTGTGTTATTGCTTGTTCCATCTATTCTGCCTGTGTTACTACTGCTGACTCACTAAGAGGCAGTGTGGCCGAGATAAAATTAGCCCACACAATTTGGCGCCGTCTGTGGGAACGATAGAAGAATAGATGGCTAGCAACGCACAAAACGAGAGGATCGAAGGTGACATTCCAGCTGGAAATGACAGGCCTATTGACCTGGACACCGAAGGAGGCAACCACAACGACCAAACCCGTGGCCAGGGGCACGGGGGCAAAAACGTCGTCCAGAGGACGATATCAAGAAGACGGATCAGGATTGCTATTACAAGGAAGATAACCTCCAGATATGGAAGGATCGATGCATAAGAAGAGATGAAGAAGTCAAGGACCTTGCAAACAAGCTGGCCGACCTTCAATCGGTCGTCAACTTCATGATGCAAAACAGGGTTATGCAGCCACCATACCCATTGCCGATACACCAATCCCAAAGAGTCCAAGCTCGGAATGAGGAAGGGCAACGACTCGACGATCACAACGCCTCCAGAGCAAGGAGCACCTCACCCGCCCTCCGAGGACGCCAAGCAAGTCACAGAGAACGAATAATGCCAAGGATCAAGAACCCAGAGAACATCGGCACGCATAAAAGCAGCTCGCTTTGACACAACCCGTGGAGAAAGATCAAAACGAGCGCACTAAGACGCCGAGAGCAGCAGTCAAGGGGCTCAAATCAAAGGATAGCCGAGCCTGTGGAGAAGCAAGGAAGACTTGAGAAATTATCTCAAGAGGAGGGAGCAGAATGCCGGCCGAGGTAACCTCACTCGCTGCCGAGGACACCATTCTCGTGGAACAGGATAAGTTTGTAGCACCAAAAAGATTCAGCATGCCGAGGTTCCAGATCTATGACGGTAAGTCGATCCTAACTTCCATGTTGGGTTGTTTTTAAACTCGATGGCGTTATACAAAGGAAATGAGTCATCGCTCGCAAAGTATTCCCTTCGTCCTTTGGGGAAATTGCATCGGATTGGTTCCACAAGTTACCAAAGGGATGTGTGAAGACCGAAGGCTCGCCGAGATGTTTGTGGCCGTGTTCGTGACAAACAAACCGCAGCCCACTAAGGGTGGACGCCTAATGGCTCTAAAGATCGAAGGATGAAGGCTTAAGAGCCTATGCAAAGAGGTACTACGAGGTGTTCAACAGAATACCCGAATGCAACCAGAGGTAGCAACAGATCCTTCAAGAATGGCTCAAGGAAGACTGCTCACTACGTAAATCTTTGGCAAAGACTTTGCCGAAAAACATGGAGGAACTCATGGCGAGGATCGAAAAGTATGCGAGCCGAGGAGGATACATCGACATCGAAACAGATCAAACAAGAGCAACGGAATGACTCGCCAAAGCGGCCGAAGTTAACAACACCTTCAACAAGGCCGAGGTAGAATTGAGGGCTAAACAAGAATAACCGTGTTCCGTGATTCCGATTCAAAGGATCCCGCGAATAAGGAGCGAACCCTATTTCGTAACACCGCAAGGCAACCCGGAGTTTATGGGAGAAACTCGACAGACATTGTTCAGATCACAATGAAAACGGCCACACAACACAGGTTGCCGAGCCCTGAAGCTCACTTGGAAGATCTCGTGAGACAAGGCCACTTGAGAGACCTTGTTGATGAGACCGAACAAGGAAGAACAGCAAGATCGCCACAGTCGGCAAAGACCACCACCACCGCAACCTCGGCAGAAGACCTCGGTAGTAAACGTGATTCACTCCAAGGTGAATGAAAACGACATCCGGAGAGACCCAAAGAGTGAAGCACTTGCACACGTGAACCAGTCGATCAAACGAGCTCGCCGAAGACCGCCAAGATCGATGATAACCTTCACTGAGGCCGACCTAGAGATGGTCCAAAGACCCACATAATGATGCTTTGGTGGTATCCTCCGGTTGGGGAATGCCAAGTAAAGCGAATCTTGATAGATCCAGAAGCTCTTGTGACATCATGTACGTTAGATGTTACAAGGAGCTCGCCTTCACCCCGACGACTGGAATCGGTTGGCCCGATGGTCGGCTTCAACGACACCGACGTACATCGGGGCAATGAGCTTAGAAGTACAAGGCACCAAGAAGATCACAACCGAAGTTCTAGATTGACACACCCTCACCGCACAACATCATCATGGGCAGCCGTGGTTGCATGCAATGGGGGCGACCTTCAACATTGCACCAATTATTGCGGTTCCCAACAGAGCACGGATCGAGGAAGTCGAGGAGATCAATCTGCAGTAAAGAATTGCTCCATGGCAAAGAATGAAGGCAACTCGCAATATTCGAGAACCACCGCCGAGATTGAAGAAGAGGACATGAAAGTCTGGAGGATGTCGCAAAGAGCCGCCGAGAAGAGTGAGGAATCATCAAGAAGATCTTCGCGGGAGGGCGATGAGGAAAGATTTTTCTTCTCGCCAAAGCTTAGCCGAGAAGAGGAAAGAGAACTGGAAGCCTTTCCGAGAGCAAACATAGAAGTGTTCGCTGGACACCCTATGAAATGCCCGGCATTGATCCCGAGGTCACTCGCCACAGTTGAACGCTGACAGTCGGCTAAACTCGTTATCCAAATGAAAGAAGAAGACCGACATTGGTCCATGTCGAAGCAGTGGAAGAAGAAGTTGACAAACTTCTAGAAGCTAGGGCCATCAGAGAGGTCGACACCCAACATGGTTGTCCAACACCGTGGTGGTAAAGAAGAAGAACGGAAAATGGAGGGTTTGTGTCGATTTTACAAACCTAAATAAAGCTCGCCCAAAGACAGCTTCCCTCTGCCGAAGATTGACCACGGTGGTGGATGCTACATCGGGCATGGAAGGATGAGCTTCCTAGACGCTTCGAGGTTATCACCAGATAGCCATGTACCCTCCAGATGAGGAGAAGACGACTTTCATCACCCGAAGAACATCTGATACAGGTGATGCCTTTTGGATTAAAGAATGCGAGCAACCTACCAAGGTTGGTGACCAAAATGTTCAAACAGATTGGCGAGCGGTGGAGGTCTACATCGACGACATGGTCGTGAAGACCAAGGAGCCAGAAAATCATCTCGCAGACCTGGCCGAGGTATTCAATATACTGAAAATATATCGGCTCCGACTCAACGCATCAAAGTGCGCGTTTGGGGTTGGATCTGGTAAATTTTTGGGGTACTTGGTAACCAGGAGGGGAATAGAGGCCAGCCCAGATCAGATCAGGGCTATTCTAGATTTGCAGAGTCCAACCTCGGCAAAACAGGTTCAAATGCTCACTGGCAGGGCAGCAGCCCTAAACAGGTTCATAAGCCGAAGTTCAGACAAGTGCAAACCCTTCTTCAACCTGGTAAAGAAGACTGCCGACTTCCTATGGACTGAAGAGTGTGAAGTTGCTTTGGCCGATCTAAAAAAGTACATGACCACGGCTCCAGTACTATCAACACCGGAGCCTGGAGAGGAACTGTTCTTGTATTTAGCCGTGTCAGAACATGCGGTGAGTGCAGTACTTATCCGAGAAGAGCAGGGAGAACAAAAAGCTGTCTACTATGTGAGTAAGACCTTAGCCAGCGCTGAAACAAGGTACTTGCCACTAGAGAAGTTAATGTTGGCCTTAGTCATGGCCTCAAAGAAATTGAACCATTACTTCCAAGCACACAGGATCGTGATACTAACAGAGCATCCATTGAAGTCCCTGTTACACCAAGGAGATTTGACAGGTAGAATTGCAAGATGGGCAGTGGCCTTGGGCCAATATGACTTGGAATTCAGGCCAAGAACGTCAATCAAGGGCCAAGTTCTGGCCGACTTTGTGGCAGAATTCACTCCGGAATCCATCGAACGTCGGGCCCTCTTGGCGAGATGAACCAGTCCCAAAGATACAAGAAGCATCCAGCCAACAAAGAACAGATCAAAGAAAGGAAAAGCTTAGACCGTGCAAGATCTACATCGGCGATTCATTGCACTCTTCGTCGATGGAAGTTCAAACCGACGTGGAGCGGGGCAGAGTATCTTGATATCCCGGATGGAGAAATACTAGAACAATCCATCCGTTTGGGGTTCAAGGCCTCCAACAATGAAGTGAATCTGAAGCATTGATTGCCGGACTAAAAGCGGCAGATGGCAATGACGAAGGTAATCGTTTTTGTGATTCACAGTTAGTTGTTAACCAATCTGAGGAGAATTTGCGCCTAGGGATGAGAGGATGTCGGCATATGCAAAAGAGGTTACCCGATTAGCGAGCTATTTGATAACCGCCGACTTCTTCAAGTTAGCCGAGATGATAACAACCACGCCGACGTTGGCAATCTGCAAGTTCAATGCATCGGGAAGGCAAGAACAATCATGATCGACTACATGTCGGGCCCGAGCATAGAACCACGAGCACTGAGGCAATGTGCGTGGACATGGGGCCGAGCTGTATGGCTGAAATTGTTGCATTCTTTAAAGAAGGAAAACTGCCAGAAGAACGGTAGGAGGCACACAAAGTCAGACTGAAGTCGGCAAGGTTCAGCTTGACCTCGGATGGACATCTCTACAGAAGGTCCTTCACTGGACCCCTTTTAAGGTGCGTACATCCTTTTCAAGTTGAAGATTTTTTGTATGAAATTCATGAAGGGATATGTGGAAGCCACACTGGGGGCAGATCATTAGCCCATAGGGCCATTACCCAAGGGTATTGGTGGCCATACATGCAAAAAGATGCCGAAGCATATGTAAAGAAGTGAGCAGTGCCAAAGGTTTGCACCTTTGATTCATCGACTGCAATGACTGAATCCGATTATCGACCCTTGGCCGTTTGCCCAATGGGGCATGGATTTGGTCGGCCAACTTCCCCAAGCAACAGGCCAGAGAAAATACTTGCTGGTGGCAACTGATTACTTCACGAAGTGGATAGAGGCAGAACCACTTGCTAAAATCCGAGATGTGGATGTCAAGAATTTTATATGGAAGAATATCATCACCAGATTTGGCATTCCCAGAGCCATTGTTGCCGACAACGGAACCCAGTTCGACAGCAAACTCATCAAAAATTTCTGTGCAAAATTCAAGATCAAGAACTACTTCTCGACACCAAGTTTCCCTCAAAGTAATGGGCAGGCAGAAGCTTCCAACAAAGTAATTCTGGACGGAATCAAGAAGAGGTTGCAGGCAGCAAAAGGGAAGTGGGTAGATGAATTACCCAATGTGCTTTGGGCATATCGGACCACGCCGAGAAGATCAACAGGGGAATCTCCCTTTGCCATGGCATATGGCACAGAAGCAGTCATTCCACTGGAGGTCGGCATCCCAGGGATCCGAACCCAGGGAGTTGAAAATGGGACTAATGACATACTCTTAGCCCGAGATCTGGATCTTTTAGAAGAACGAAGAGAGAAGGCTGCAATTCAGCTGGCAGTGTACCAGCAACAACTTGCCAGAGCATACAACAAGAAAGTCAACCCAAGAGATTTTCAGGTCGGCGACCTGGTCTTGAGGAAAGTGGTCGGCAACAAGAAAGATCCCAGGGAAGGCAAGCTTGGCCCAAACTGGGAAGGGCCTTACAGAATTACCTCGGTGCTAGGTAATGGGGCATATCGGCTTGAGGACAACGATGGCAAAGCATTACCAAGACCTTGGAACACCTGCAATTTGAAGTTTTTCTACCATTGAGGTGATTAATACTCCTGGCCGATGTCATATGATTGATGCTTGAAGATTTGAGAAATGAGAACCCAAGTGGAACTCAGGTTCACATTGGGGGCAGAGAAGATGCAAAGGAGCAGAGAAGATACAAAGCCTACCACTTGTTGAAATTTGTAGCAATTTACAAGTTGGTCTGGCCGAATAGCAAAGCCTGCCAAATGTTAGTAGGTATGGCCGAATAACAAAGCCTACCCCTTGTTGAAATTTGTAGCAATTTACAAGTAAGGGTTTGGCCGAATAACAAAGCCTACCCCTTGTTGAAATTTGTAGCAATTTACAAGTAAGGGTTTGGCCGAATAACAAAGCCTACCCCTTGTTGAAATTTGTAGCAATTTACAAGTAAGGGTTTGGCCGAATAACAAAGCCTACCCCTTGTTGAAATTTGTAGCAATTTACAAGTAGGGTTTGGCCGAATAACAAAGTCTACCACTTGTTGAAATTTGTAGCAATTTACAAGTTGGTTTGGCCGAATACAAAGCTTAGCTTCGCTTGTTGAAATTTGTAGTAATTTACAAGTTGAGGTTAAGCCGAGAAGAATCCTTGACTTCGCTTGTTGAAATTTGTAGCAATTTACAAGTTGAGGTTAAGCCGAGAAGAATCCTTGACTTCGCTTGTTGAAATTTGTAGCAATTTACAAGTTGAGGTTAAGCCGAGAAGAATCCTTGACTTCGCTTGTTGAAATTTCTAGCAATTTACAAGTTGAGGTTAAGCCGAGAAGATTCCTTGGCTCCACTTGTTGAAATTTGTCGCGATTTACAAGTCGGAGTCAAGCCGAGAAGATTACCTGGCTTCACTTGTTGAAATTTGTAGCAATTTACAAGTTGAAGCCAGGCCGAGATATTGTCATCAATGGAAATTCGCGCCAAGTCCAGCCGACATCAGTTGACAGGTTCATAAATACTGTTTAAATTCTTGTTGAAATTTACAAGTATATCATTGTTTATAACTTGAGTAAAGTTTATTGGTCGTATTAATTCTTGTTGAAATCCGGCATGAGGTCATATGTGTGCAAGTTGGTCAGGCCAATTTCAAAGCTTAGCTTCGCTTGTTGAAATTTGTCGCAATTTACAAGTTGAAGTTTAGCCGAGATGCTTCCTTGGTTTCACTTGTTGAAATTTGTAGCAATTTACAAGTTGGAGTCAAGCCGAGATATTTGTTTCTCTTCGCTTGTTGAAATTTGTAGCAATTTACAAGTTGAAGGGAAGCCGATGTTATCGCCTACAATTTGAAGTTACATGTGGTCATCTGTTGAAATTTGCAACAATTTACAGGTTCAAATGAAAGCTAAGTATATTGTTTAAACCTTGTTGAAATTTGTAGCAGTTTACAAGCAGATTACTGTCTAAACATTTGAGAAAAGTTTGCTGTATATGATAATCCTTGTGAAGATTGCAGTAATTTACAAGAAGGTTGGATTGATATTACAGATTGAAGTTAGGCCGACGTATTACCATCTGTTGAAATTCGAAGCAATTTACAGGTTGAGGTAAAGGTTAACACTGGTTGTTTAACACTTGTTAAGACTTGAGTAAAGTTCACTAATTATTTTAATTCTTGTTGAAATTTGTGTCAATTTACAAGAAAGGCAAACTGAGATCGTTGTTTGAACACTGATTGGAACTTGAGAAAAGCTAACATTGAATAGTACATGTATTATGCTTGTTGAAATTTATGAAAGAATGCAGGACAGTTCCTTGCCGAAGTGAATTTTGCAGGCGTTATGCCCGAGGTATATAACCCCGAGAAGACTGCACAAAGAAGAAAGAATCTAGAAATTATGCAAAAAGTTCTAAGTCTAAAACCATTCAGAAGCAATAAGAAGAATTGAAAGTCTGAAGCATTCAAGAAAGAACAGTTGCATAAAAGAAGGCACTATGGCCAAACAAATTGTTCACAAGTAGCAAAAAGAGGCACGTCGGCCACAAAAGAGTACATCAAAGAAATGAAACAAAGTACAAAGAAAAACAAGAAAACACTCAAGCTACTTCAGCATTAGCAGAAGATTGGGCAGGAACATCGGAAGGTTCAGGAGGAATGATCTCGGCATCCTTTTCCACCACAGAATCAGCTTCCTTGTCCACCACAACCTCAGCTTCCTTATTAGCCGAGACCTCGGCCACTTTGTCCGCCGCAATCTCAGCATCAATCTCGGCTAAAGTCCTCTCCATACTCCTATCAGCCTGGAGAAGGTTTGAAGTTAAATCAGCCTGGCCAGTTTCCTCGGGCACCTTCTCAACCTCCTCATCCTCCTCTTGGGCTAGATCTATTACTTGATCGCCCTGAGGAGGTGACTTGGTTTCAATGGTTCCCTTGGATTTCCTGACCAAGGCTTCAGTCTCAGCTTCATCTTCATCCTCGGCTTCAGATTCATTTGGAGATGGAGGAAGAGGGCAAGGAAGACGCAGGTCCTCTGTCTTGCGCCATGGTGAGTCGGTTGGAAGATTAAGCTTTTTGGCCAAAGCATTCCAACCTAGGAGGAATCCTTTGTTGCATGCTTTCTTGACCTGAAGCTTATAATCTTCAGCAACTTCGTCCATACCTTGGTTGTAGGCAGCATTAATTTCAGCCTCTTTCGTGGCCAGAGCGTCCCTAAGCTCTTTCTCAGCCTCAGCCTTCTTAGCCTCGGCCTCCTTTTTCTCGGCTTCGGCTACTTTCTTGACGTTTACAGCAGCCTCAGCCTTTTGGAGAGCAATTGATTGGGCCTTTGTGGCCGCCTCGGCCTGATCTTCCAGCCTTTTCATTCTCAGTTCGTTGCTCCTATTTTGTTTATGAAGGAGAGCAAACTCCTTTTCCAAGTCTTGCAACTTCTTTCCAGTTTCAAAAGCCATCATGGAGAAGGAATGAGCATGTTGGATGGCCTGAAAGTATACAAGGCAAAAATTAGTACACGAAATTTCAGAATTCAACAAGTATGGAAGACAAACTTTCGAAAAGACTTACTTGGACTGAGCGCTGCATCATATGGACATAGTTGTCATAACCACTCATTTTTTCATTTTTCTCCATGTCGCCATCAAGAAGGACGGCAGTGCTGAGTGCCACGCCGATCTGGGCATTAGCTGCACTTTCATTTGTGTACACTGGCCGATCTTCAAGAGTGATTTTGGGCTCCCAGGGGATGTTGGAACCCTTGGACCTCGAAGACGTCCCAGCAGATGATTTCTGTTTCTTTGCTGCAGTGGATTTTGGTGGTTGGGCCTCAGCAAGCCTCTTAGAAGGTGCCGAGGTGATCTTCTCGGCCAATTGAGAGATCGGCACAGCATCTTCATCTTCAGCACCAACCTCGGTCGCCTTGGCCTTGGGTTGGGCCTTCTTGACTCTCTTGGGCTTCGGCTGAATAGTTGTTTGGGCTGGTTCGTCCTCCATGTCATCTGGCAGGTCGGCCAGGAGATTCAGCACCTTTTTCTGTGGGAATTTCATCTCGGCGGTTTTCACTAAACGTCGGCGACGCTTCTTTTCTTGGATTGGGACAGAGGGTGGAGCCGAGGTCGAAGGTTGGTCGGCAGGTTCAGAGGTGGAAGCGACATTACGTGGAAGCAGTGGAAGGGGAGGCGCTCTTCTTCCTCTTCTTTGGAACGTCGGCCAACTTCGATGTGTATGTGGGTATGAAGTTCAGCACCAAAGGAGCCTTGCGCTGTTGAAGAGGGAGGTCTAAGAGCTTTTTTAGGTTGGGGCCGACGAAGTAAGACTGGCGGAAGCTCTTTGGAAGCCGGCGAACGTCTGCAAAAAGAAACACAACATTAGAAACAGACAAAATTTTATGAAAAAATTGAAGAAAACAACAACTAAGCAGTAATGATGGGCTCTTACCCTTGCCCTCCTTTATTGTTCGTGGGAGGGGGAAAAGGTGGACTTCCTCATCTGGTCCGAACTCCCAATTGCCAGAAACAATGAGGTAGTCATCTCCAGCCCCTTTGTTGGAGTCTGGAAGGTCGGCAACTAGCTTATAAGCTGTGGACCTCGGCTTAAGGTAGTAAACAAAACCCTTTTCCCCCAGGTTAAGGCCACACATGGTGTAGCGATCTTGGATATCGAAGGGTGATTCTAACACCCTCACGAGCTAAAGCTATTATACCCATAAGGGTTCTAAAGGCATTAATGGAGAGTTGCATGGGGTTGAGGGTGTAGAAATGAAGAACTTCGCGGAAAAGGGGATCTAAGGGGAACCTAAGTCCACACTGGACGAAGGCTACAACAGGGAAGGGCATTTTATCACCATCGGGCATGATGGAGTCCTTTTCCTCCTCGGCTAGCCTAAGGTGGACATCATCAGGGATGGAAAATTCCTGCCTAAAGTTTTGAAGTTTGGTTGGGGTGTCCACTCTATCTCTCCACACACCCATTGTTTTGATATACGAGTAATGGATTACAGAAACAGAGTACTGTTGAACGGTTCTAAGAACCTCGGCTAAAACCTAGGTACGGGATGTTTTAGTTTTTCCTAAAGATTGACGGTTCTACAGCAAATCCCAAACCTAAATCTACAAGGAATAAGTATGAAAGGCAAAAAAATCTGGAAAACAGAAAAGCCAACAAAAAATGAAGTCTCAGAGTCAAGAGCAGAAAAGGCGAAAGGCCACAAACATAAGTGAAGCGGTGCAAGTGTGCAAAATCAAAAGATGATTCGCAAATTGCAGAGCAACAATGGCAAGAAATTTCAGAAAACAAGCAGAAACTGGAAAAGAGTGGAACGATGGCTTACCAGAAAGGGTGAGGCCGAGATGAGTTCTGCCGAGGTCAGACGATGGACGCTACAGCAGCAAGAGCTTCACAGAAATGGTAAATAGAGGCGGTTGCAGAGCTTCGAGCGAGAGCAATGGAGGATACAGAGGAGAAAAGGGCTTCAGAGAGAGAGAGATCAAGGAGATTTGAAATGCAAAAGTGAAAGGAGAGAGAGAAACGATTTGTTTTTGTCAAAATTTGAAAAGGCGGCAAAACAGCAATTATTGCGCCTTGGATAACGCAGGCGTCAGACGGCGCAGCAGAAGAAAAGACGGCTTGTGGGCGCCGCACGGACGACCAAGAAGAGTGAAACGCCATCGAAACGGTTGAAAGGGCATGGCAAATCATCGCGAAATGAAATCGATTTGAATTTTGGAAACATGTCGGCTGGAGCAATTACCTCGGCTAGAAGTTCTTAAGCCGAGTAATGCAGAAAAGTTCAATGTAAGTTCCATCACCTCAGTATACCGAGGTAATAGAACTTAGGGGGCAGTTGTGGGGATATATTTCTGAGCACCAACACGTGGCAAGATGATGCCGACGTGTCATCAGAAGAGCTATGTGTCACAGTAAAGGTTTGCCAAAGTATTCTAAGTACTTGCCGAGGTTATCTCAGAAGGCATCTTAATTCGGATGAAGGCCTAGAGAACCTCGGCTTGACATACAGAGGCCGAGCTACCCGCAATGAAGTCAGCCGAGGTTGATGTTATTAAATATTATCTTGATTAAGTGGATGCCCAGCCTGGTGAAGGAAGCCATGAGGCCACTATCTCACCAACAAACATGTTTCGAGGCCATGTGGAGTACCCACGAGGCCACTAACAGTAGTGGGAAGGAATAAAACAGCTTTTAGCTCAAAAGCTGTTTAAAGTGCTTTAATGGGCTGGCAAGACAGCTAAAAAGCTGTGAGCTTCTCCATCTCTATGGGAGAGTATATATTGAGATGGAGGACAACGAAGGAAGGGGACTTAAGGGTCAGATACATTCGGACTAGACTGAGAAAAACACAGAGAGATTGTAACCTTTACAATTGTATACTCAAAGAGTGAGAAAGTTGCCAAAAGTGAATTGTAATTCTTGTTATTACTCATAGTGAAACACCTCGGCACCACTCGTGGACGTAGGCAATTATTGCCGAACCACGTAAATCTTTCTTGTCTTTGTGTTATTGCTTGTTCCATCTATTCTGCCTGTGTTACTACTGCTGACTCACTAAGAGGCAGTGTGGCCGAGATAAAATTAGCCCACACAAATTCCATTGGAGAACATGTTTGGAAGGCTGTTGACTTAACATCTACAAAGACTAAAACTTCAAATTAATTTTTTTCATAACGAACTTTATGATGATCTAATATTATAACTTGACCTATAGATCAATCTATAGACCCCACTACTATAGCCCCATGTTCATTAAAAATAGAAAAATATCAAAAACCTATAACACCTAAAACATACGAAAATTAAGTATACCAGAAGCAGCTAACCTATCAAGTTCCAGCAATGCTGGACTACAAGGTCCTAAGGTCTTCTTTATATTGAAACCTATTAAAAGACCCTTGTAGCACTATATAGAAGCTCCAAAAATCATCACAAGAGACTACAAAGTTGTGATTATGGATCATATTGTCTCAAGATGAATTTTAAGTTAGGGCTATTTTGTTAACAAGCCAGAAAAGGGTCATGTTTGTTATGGTAAGGCCCATATTTGAAGATACAATTTAAGCTTTTTTTTTGCTTCCCATATAGTAATAAAAGCAGAGCAACTTCAAGGACTGATGATCATTCATGCGGAACAAATAACTTGAGAATGATTTGACTTGTTGGAATTAGGAAAGAGTGATATTATAATTATGGTAGTGTTGGAATTAGGAAAGAGTGATATTGTAATTATGGTAGTGTGTATAAAATCTGTGATTGTGTCAATCACAGATTTAATACCCTTTTTCTTATCTTCATTTCCTATTTTGTTCGTTTCCTATTTTGTAATATCGTTTCATTATAAATACAAGGCTTTACCTCATTCATAGGTAAGCCAAATAATTCTTTTCAATCTTTTTGGTATCAGAGCCAAAACATAAAAACCCTAGACCACCCCCTCCTCCCTATTGGCCCATGTTCTTCACTGCCCAGCAGTTTCTTCATCTTCTTTCTTCTTCCTCCAGTAGCCAACAGACCTCTTCTCCCCTCTAGACCACCCGACAGCCTAACCTACCACTCCTAAACCACCCGAAACCACTTACCCACCCTCCCATACCCCTCGGTAGGATTGTATTACACCTGCCGAGGGCCTTGCTGTTGCCAACCAGGTCTCATCCTGGCATAGAGCACTTCGACTAGGTCTTCCCCTGACCTAGATTGGTTCGATACCCTCTTTAGGGTGATTTGAACCCTTTTTCTCCCTTTTACAGGGTGTAGTGCTAATACTTTAAGCACTTTAGCCGTTGAGCTTTTTCCGGCTTTTCTAGTTGTTTACTCGGGTAGCATTTAGCCGTTGAGTTTTTTTTGACTTTTCTGATTGTTTACTCGGACTGTGTTGCTGTGTTGC
Organism: Camellia lanceoleosa; assembly: GCA_025200525.1. Classification (NCBI taxonomy): domain Eukaryota; kingdom Viridiplantae; phylum Streptophyta; class Magnoliopsida; order Ericales; family Theaceae; genus Camellia; species Camellia lanceoleosa. The sequence continues at coordinate 318,859 of JANUSC010000092.1, forward strand.
TGTCTATTTTAGCCCTCATTATCTCCCCATGGATAACTTATCTTCTACCATTCCTACTGAGATATCTACTGCGGTCTCCACCAAACCTGTGCCTGTTCCAAGTACTAATTTTTCTCTTTTCCATCACACTCTTATTCATCGTATTACGAGCGTGGTGTTGAATAGGAAAAATTTTGCTACTTGGAGCCGTTCCCTTAAACTCTACCTTGGAGGAAAGGGAAAGCCCCATTGGCTTTTATCTATTATTACCCCGCCAGCTGCGACAGACCCTATACGTGCTCAATGGGATATCGATAACTGTACTATATTGGGATGGATGTTCAATTCCATGGAAGATCAAATTTATCATATGTTCCTTTATTGCGATACAGTTCTGAGTTTGTGGCAGGCATTGTCACAGATGTACGCTCATGATCACAATGATGCACGTATCTTCGAGCTTTACCAAGATATAGCCCGGGCCTCTCAATCCTCTCTTGGCCTTTTTGTAGCTAAATTCTTTGGCTATCTTCAGGCTCGTTGGGAGGAACTTGCTCAATATGAGCCTTTGATTGACCTTCCACCAGAAGCCGCCTCCCTTGTGTCCTAGAGGTGTTGAATGTAACAATTCCTACACCTACTCCACCTACTCCACTATAGTTAGTGCCCCATATAGTTAGTGATTTAGTTTAGTGCTCCATTTAGTTTAGTGAGTGCTCCATTTAGTTTAGTGCTCCATTTAGTTCTTATTGCTCAATTAATTATGGCTCCATTGTTTCCCATTTCTCTCTATAAAAGAGAGTTCTTGTAAACACATTGAATATCAATCTATCAATCAATAATATCAATACATTAATTTCCTACATGGTATCAGAGCGGGTTTAGAACCTAATATTTTCGCTTCACCAGCGGGCGGCAACCTCGCCTTGGCCACCCGCCGGACCTCAACCTATTCCTCTGTAATCTCTATCAATACACATATAGCTTCGAGATAATATGTCATCCTCAACCTCGCCTTGGCTTCCATATGTCATCTCTCCCCTTTTGATTCTCTCCCAGAGAGGAAAACAGTGTATCATTATTTTCACATCCAAAAACCAGCAAAGTTTGTAACATCGTAAAATAATCGATGTATCACACCCGTGAGATCACACAAGGGTCCTGTCACCCATCTCACTCCGACAAAGGCTTGACAATTCCCCATGTGACCTTTCCAATTCAACATGCAACTCATCACTGGAAGATATTTCCACAACCTCGGCCTTTGCGATGAACTTGCTTCTCAAGCTCCTCCTTTGCACAAACAAATGTTCAAGTTCGACTTGCACTTTGCAAGATCTTCAAAGAAGGCTTTCATTCCTCCCTTGAACTTCACCAATCAAAGTGTCAGTAATGGACATTTCATCAAACAGCTGTTGATGAAATTGCATTTCGATTTTTCTTCATTCAAGGACGTTGCCACTACATCTTCTCTCGATGAATCGCTACTTCAGATTTGATTGAGAATACATGTAAATCGGAGAATGGCCGAATAAACCGAATGACCATCCATAGTCCAAACTTCTTTTACCTCATTGGTTGCACCAGAAGGTAACATCATTCAACTCATCGGTTTGATCCACTTCAATAGTGGGCTCTGGTGGCTCCTGAAACCGCCCTCGCACAAGTTTCAAAGACTTTCACTAAACTCAGGTAAATCAAGCCTCACATCTCCTTCAAGCTCTATCCCATCGCTTCTATTTACTTGCTCAATCCAAACAAATACCTCCTCAATTGCCCCTGACCGCTCCATGAATACACTCGCTTCAACCGCAATGGCAACAGTTTAGTGGTACCAACTAAATCAGTTGTGTGGAGGAATCAACAGTGCATGGGGTAGCCAAATGTCTGAAATTCATTTCGGTTACACTTTCCAAATTTCTGTAGAAATTCATAAACTCGAGTCCTCATGCGGTAACTCAACACGGCCTTGCCAACGTCGTTGTGTTCAGACTATCTCGTATAACCACCACCGACAAAGGATCATTAGTGGCAATATCAATATTGTCGTGAGTTCGTGAATTCTCACTAGGGCGTGTGGTTGATGAATCAACTATCGAATCGAATCATGCAATGAACCGACTTCCCCATCGAGATCTTGTAGCAATACCACCGCCGGTTTAGCGTGAGAGATGCCGATCAGATCACTATCACGCCGGACTTACCAAATTTTACCGCCGATTTCGCTTTAGTATCCTTCTTCGCCGATATTGTTGAAGCTTTTTACGGCCAGCGAAGCGGTCGATCGTACGGTTCTTATTCTTGTCCATCCGATCTGCAGCGTTTTTGCTCCCCACCGTGAATTCGAATGTATATCAGCAGTCAACCACCATTAGATCGTCCCCTCTTTGTGATTTGATTACAGAGAGAGAGATCGAGATATTGAATTGATCTGGTTGAGTTTGTTTGTTGGTTCGTTTAGGCTTCGTTGGTTGGTGAATGGTTTGCTTCGACTCTAAAGAAGTCGCTTGCTCGCTCTCGCTTTTTCAAATCAAATTCATACCATTCAGATTTGCACACCAACTTTATTTTATTCATGCCAGAGATCAAACTCGATCACCATTTGACCTCCAAATCTGAGCATCACGGTGGCCTTCCGCTTCAGTTCCTTATTTTCTGCCTTCAGCACACATATCTCTGCTTGGGCATCCGTATACATGCTCTGGAGCAGAGCCAGTTGGGCTTTTACCTGCTGCACCTCATTTGTTCTACTCTGAAGCCGGTGCGATAGGTTGTTGACCGCCGTCATTGTCTCAACACAAGACTTCAAAGTGTAATAATTCGCCTCAATATCCGATTGTGCAGCCATTCTTTGCTCCACAGACAGCATCGGAAAGTTCAAAGGCGCAAAACCAGGGGCGCTTGGTTGCGGTTCAAAGGTTCAGCACTGCCATCTCTCTTGTGGACTCGTTGAGGTCGGAAAGAGAGTGAGACCACGGACGAAGAGGCTATGTTCGGTAGTGAAGCGAAGAAGAGGCCATATTCAGAGTTGGTTGGAGAGTGTTTGAGGATAACGACTCTCGAGAACGAAGAGTCTTTTTTCGAAGTTTTTCACCGTGGCTTGTTATGCATCGCCTTTCTTGGTTTAAATAGGCAAGGCAGACACGCGTATCACGCGCCTCTCATCGCAAGACGACAAATCGGCGCGCCTTTTGATGGCTCGCTTTTTGATGGTTGTCGGGCACATCTTTTGATGGCACGCCTTTTGATGGCACGCCTTTTGATAAGGTTGGGCACGCCTTTTAAGGGTCCGACAAGACTCTGTAAACTGTCCCGACTTTGATTCCGGTTAGCTTCTATATGGGTCCGACAAGACTCTGTAAAATGTCCCGACATTGATTCCGATTAGCTCTTATATGGGTCCGACAAGACTCGGTAAACTGTCCCGATATTGATTCCGGTTAGCTCCTATATGGGTCCGACAAGACTCGGTAAACTGTCCCGACATTGATTTCGGTTATCTGCTACAATGGTTCGACACAGCCATATAGTGTCTTCTACAACGGTCCGACATGACCCCGTAAACTGTTTTCTACAACGGTCCGACATGACCCCATAAACTGTCTTCTACAACGGTCCGACATGACCCCATAAACTGTCTTCTACATCGGTCTGACACGACCATACAGTGTCCTATCTACTTTTATTTGTCAGATTATTTTTTCCTGTTTTGTTACTCTCTCCAAACTCAAGTTGGTTAGTTCCTAACCCCCTTGAGTTTGAGGGGGGCTGTTGAATGTAACAATTCCTACACCTACTCCACCTACTCCACTATAGTTAGTGCCCCATATAGTTAGTGATTTAGTTTAGTGCTCCATTTAGTTTAGTGAGTGCTCCATTTAGTTTAGTGCTCCATTTAGTTCTTATTGCTCAATTAATTATGGCTCCATTGTATCCCATTTCTCTCTATAAAAGAGAGTTCTTGTAAACACATTGAATATCAATCTATCAATCAATAATATCAATACATTAATTTCCTACAAGAGGCTTGCCCGACAGCACAGTTATCAATTTCTCATTGGTTTAAACTCTGAATTTGAATCTCTTCGAATTCAAGTTCTCAACACATCACCCATGCCATCTCTTTATGAGGTTTTTGCCACTATTGACAGTGATGAGCGTCACCAGCGATTGGTTCAGCCCAATGTTCCTTCAAGACTCGGTTTTAGCAGATCGATGGCTCTTGCATGAAGTTCGGTTCTCGAAGTTCCACCAATTCTATTACTTGTCATCATTATGGTACGCCTAGACATGTCAAAGCTCGTTGCTTTAAACTTCATCTTGAGTTAAGGCAACGCCCTTCTCGACCTCGTGGTCCTGTTATATGTAGTTCTGGCTCTGTTCGCACTGCTACTTTGGTGGAAGTTACTCCTGCTTATGAGCCTCCTAATGTCCCTAATCTATAGCAGTTACAGACTCAAATTGGTCAGCTTCAAGCCTAACTTGTGTCTCTCACCACTGGTTCTCTTGGTCTATCATCCTCTACTGCCACCCTTGCTAAAGGTACTTCTACTGCTTTCTATATTCGGTCTGCTAATCCTTCATGGATTCTGAATTCTGGATTCTGGGGCTAATGATCATATGACTAGTGAGTTTTCTTTTCTTTCCTCTCCTGCACCCACCATTGTTGCCAAATCTGTGTCTTGTTGATGGTTCTTGCTCTTTTGTCTAACATAAGGGTGTTGTGTCTTTATCCCCTGATATCACTTTATCTTCTGTGTTGCATGTTCCTAAGTTTGCTTATAATCTCTTATCAAACCTTTAATTGTGCTGTCATCTTCTTACCTTCTTCGTGTCTTTTACAAGACCTGAGTTCGAAGAGGAGTTTTGGCAGGGGATATGAGCGTGATGGGCTATACTACTTTGGGAATCCACCGGACCAACCTTCTTTGCCTTGAGCTAGTTTTCAGGCATCTGTTTTGCCTGCTTCTATATCTTGTGTTTTTTCTGTTCAAACTTTAGAGTTATGGCATGCCCGTATGGATCATGTTAACTTTCAATATTTATGTCAACTTTTTCCGTTATTAAATAAAGCTTGCTAGGATTCTAAATTTCATTGTGTTACTTGTGAGTTGTCTAAACATATCCGTACTAGTTATATACCACATATGACACGTGCCCCTAGTGCTTTTGACCTTATTCATTCTGATGTTTGGGGTTCCTCTCCTGTTCCTACTTTTTCGGGTCATCGTTATTATGTGACTTTTATTGATGATCACACTAGGTGCACTTGGGTCTATTTATTTCTCCGCAAGTTTGATGTGTTTCCCATCTTTGTTCAGTTTTTGCAAATGGTTACGACACAATTTCGTACCATTGTTAGGAACATCTCCAATGAGTTTCGTTCTCACCTTAATCGAACGGGTATTCTTCAACAACTTACATGTCCTCAAACCCCTGAACAAAATGGTGTGGCTGAACGTAAAAACCGTCATATTATGTCTGTCGTGCATTGTCTTCTTCGTGGTATGAGTGTGCCCAAGTCTTATTGGCACATGGCTGTTCTTATTGCTGTCTATCTCATTAATAGGACTCCTAGTCGTGTGTTATATGGCCTTACTCCATTCCATATTCTTATGCCTAATACTACTATTTTTCCTCTTTTGCCTCGTGTTTTTGGGTGTACATGTTTTGTTTAGGACCGGCGTCCTACTCGCACTAAGTTAGATGGCAAATCTATTCGTTGTGTCTTTTTGGGGTATTCTTCCATGTCTAAAGGGTATAGATGTTTTGATCCTGTGTTTCGTCATTTTCACCATACTCTGGATGTTACTTTTTGTGAGGATTTTTCCTTTTTTTTAGTCCTAACCCCCCATTGCAGGTTTCCCCTTCAGCTACTCCAAGTGTTCGCCCGGCCCCCATTTTGGATGCGGATGCGGATGCGGTTGGGGTTGCGGTTGCTGTTGCGGATGAGGTTACCCCCCCACTCATCCTCTACCTTCGCCTCTTTCCCCCCCTCCCTTGCAGGTATACTCTCGCCGCTCTCATGCTCAGCCCTTTCCTGCAACCTCTCCGGATCTTGGGTCAGGTAATTCTTCCCCTTTACATACCTCTCCTTCCCTTCCTCGCTGTAATCCTCCTTGAGGATCGCCATCCCCCCAATTGTTGGGGTTATCTGTGTAGTACCAATCATCCCATTTTCCAATATCTCTCATATGACAGGGGTTCTGACTTATATCATTGTTTCCTTGGCAAGCTTGAGTCCGAGTCTATTCCTCGGTCTGTGTCAGAGGCCCTTCAGAATCCAAAATGGGTGGCGGCACTGCAGACTGAAATGGCAGCTTTAGAACAAAATCATACTTGGGATTTGGTTCCTTTACCTTCTGACGAGAGTATTGTGGGTTGCAAATAGGTTTTTTCTATTAAGTACCTACCTGATGGCTCCATTGACCGTTATAAGGCCCGCTTAGTGGCCAAGGGCTTTACTCAAGTTCCTGGCAAGGATTTTGGTGCTACCTTTGCACCGGTTGCCAAGCTTACCTCCGTTCGTCTATTCATCTCTCTTGCCGCATCCCATTCTTGGCCCCTTTATCAGCTTGATATCAAGAATGCCTTTCTGCATGGGGATCTTCTTGAGACGATTTATATGGCCCCTCCTCCTGGTTTTCGAGCTACGGGGGGAGTATTCAGGACAAGTATGTCGACTGCGCAAGTCTTTGTATGGCTTAAAACAGTCTCCACGAGCTTGATTTGGTCGTTTTAGCTTAGTCATCATCTCTATGGACTTTGTTCAGTGCCATTTAGACCATACTTGCTTAATTCGTCGTAATTCTGCAGGTCAATGTATAGTCTTGTTGGTGTATGTGGATGATATCATTCTCACTGGTGATGACTCTATAGGCATTGATCAAGTAAAACGGGATTTGACACACTTTTGATATTAAGGATTTGGGAAACCTCAAGTATTTTCTAGCGATTGAGGTGGCTCGCTCACAGTAGAGGATTTCCTTATCTCAAAGGACGTACATTCTTGACTTACTTAAGGATACTGGTATGTTGGGGTGTAAACCTGCTTCTACTCCAATGGATCCTAATGTCAAGCTCACATAAGAGTCGGGTGAATTACTAGAGGATCCAGGTATGTATTAGCGTCTTGTTGGGCGTCTCATCTATCTGACCAATATTAGACCTGACTTGACATTTGCGGTTAGTGTGGTTAGCCAATTCATGCATGCACCTCGTACAGAACATCTTGATGCGGTTCATCACATCTTGAGATATTTGAAGACCTCTCCTAGCTTGGGATTGTTCTTCATGGCTGATTCTCAATCTGGACTCTCCTGTTTTACTGATGCTAACTATGCAGGATTTAGAACGGATAGGCGTTCTACTTCTGGCTTCTGCACTTTCTATGGTGATCACCTTATATCATGGAAAAGTAAGAAGCAAACAGTTATTTCTAGGTCTTCTACAGAAGCTGAGTATAGGGCTATGGCACAAGGCACATGTGAAATTCTATGGCTGCGTTTTATTTTGGCAGAGTTAGGATTTGAGGAGACTACTCCTGCTTCTTTATTTTGTGACAACAAGTCTGCTATTATTTTGTCTTCTGATTCTGTCCTACATGAGTGTACTAAGCATATATAGGTTGATATACAATTCATTCAAAAGAAGGTTCAGATTGTTATTGTGAGACGATCCTTTGTCTCTTCTTCTCAGCAGTTAGTAGATATGTTCACCAAGTTTGTAGGCCCAACATTACTCCAGTCGTCTATCGACAAACTGCGTTTATTGAATATCTTCACACTAGCTTGAGGGGGAGTGTTGGAATTAGGAAATAGTGATATTATAATTATGGTAGTGTTGGAATTAGGAAAGAGTGATATTGTAATTATGGTAGTGTGTATAAAATCTGTGATTGTGTCAATCACAGATTTAACACATTTTTTATCTTCATTTCCTATTTTGTTTGTTTCCTATTTTGTAATATTATTTCATTATAAATACAAGGCCCTACATCATTCATAGGTAAGCTAAATAATTCTTTTCATTCTTTTTGACTTTCTTAAAGATAGAGTCTATAGTGACTGAAAAAGTCTTAATGTCAGTGGAAATGCTTCAACTCAGCAAGAGATGTAACCAGCAAATTGCTATAACATTAAGTTTATTCCAAATTTTTTATATTATCTAAAACTATGGAAAATCTAAGTGTCCAATTTGTAGAAAAATAATCATAGTATATGCTAAAAAAGTGGGCTACATGTAGCCTGTAAAGGCCATCTATAAAGCTTATCAATGAATTGTTATCTATATGCCAAAAGATAATTTACCTTTGAACCATGGGTGGGCCTTTTAGTTTTCATCATACAATATCGTCAACGAAGGAGGATATTCACCAATTACGATGAATAGAAGTAAAAACTCCCCACAGTTATTCATATTTGTAGATCTACACTCGAGTTGACTAAATGCAAACCAATATTTTTCTAAAAAAATACCCTGCTTATGATCTCTATAATTCCAGAAGAAATGACGTACTTGTAGAGTGTTTCATATACCAAAGGAACAGAAATCAGGTAATTAGGTTGGTAGCGTCGCAAATCTTCCTACAAAGAAATTTTAATGGTAAGAAGACAGAGATAAGACATAAGACTAATAAATCAATTATAACAAACTAGATGAATTTAATTCTTTTTCTTTCAAAAGACAAAGACAACCAAACTGAGAGCTTAATTGATAATGTCTGATTTATGAAGCATGGGTACTTCGAAAAACATGTCATACTTATACCAGATACTTACCGGCATATGGTACCTCGTATGATACTTCTACATACGTACTGGGTACACAAAACACGTACCTAAAATTTTTCTTGTTAGTGGTTGTTTGGCATGTGCTAAAATAGCACATGCTATTTTAGCACATTATCTTATTTAAGTCACAATCATCTTATTTAAGTCACATTACTTCTCTACCACATCACTTCAAGCCTAACCCATATTTTACGTTTTTTTGTAAAAAGTCAAAAAGTATACTAATCTAGTACTTCCTAAACAACCCCTTAATTTTTGACGTAGCCAGACGTACCTAGTATATACCCAAGTCGTACCGTACTTTAGTTAAAACAATATTTTCTTTTAGTATAGAGATAAAACTCTTTTCACTAGATTTCTTTTTTATTTTTTGTTTTATGCTTAGCATGATTTTAAAATTAAACTATGGTTTGTAAGTTATTTAATATATTGACATTTAATTTTGATTTATATTTTTACTTTTGACATTAAATGTAAATTATAAGTTGGACCTTAACAAATTAAACCATTTAATTAATTTTTGCATTACTCTAAATTAAAAATAAATATTTTTTTACAAGTGTACCAAGACATACCCGTACTTTATTTTTTTTTTAATTTTACCGTATCGACGCACCCATACCCGTACCCGTGCTTCATAGTGTCTGATCAATCAAAAGGTGGGAGTTTCATCAGTGAAAAAATTCTCCCAATTACTTGGGATCACTAGCAAAATCACTGCGATAAAAAATCAATTTGCATTTCAACATAAAAAACTTGACAAGGAAAACAACAAGAAGAAGAACACCTTTAAGTATTTCACTGTTGTGTATACTTGCTCAACTCCATGTGTAAAGATAAAATATTCACAAGCTCGTTCATATGCATGCCAAGGTGGAAGCATGCTCAGGAATCTATCCACAGGTTCAGCTGGTACAATGTCCCATAAATTATTTATCTAGAAAAAGCAAAACACAAGCAGAACATCAGAACAATAAGCTAAAATTCTATTACAAGAAAATCAATTTGATTAATTTGGTGACAGGAGAGCCTTACACTACCCATTTTATGACACTAGGCTATGGTCATGTCATGTTGTCTCCTATTCGTCTTCTGGAGGGTTCTTACTTTCTTGTCTTCTTTCTACGAGGGATGTCTGATTCTAGTTTTTGTTCTCTTCTTTCACAATTAAACTCATGCTTTATCCAAAAATAATCAATTAAACGTCCACAAGGAGAAAGTTCAACCCTCAAAGTCATCCATTTTTCATCATCATCAAATATTATTCACGCTTCCATTACCATATCCCTTTGTGTATATCTCAAAGGAAAATCCAGGTAACTATTTTCAGCTATGTTTTCCATAACAACTATGCCCTCCAAAAAGATAAATTACATAATAGAAGGTGCAAGATGAGTCTGGCAGTCAGACTCACTACGTTTCCAAATATCAGGAGATGAAACATACTGTTCAAATTTTTTTTCAGTACCCACAGGCACACTGAACTTTCTGTGCAACATAACATGCAACACTTGTGACCTTCACACTAACTAAAATACTCCGGCAGCAAAAAATTGTATTGACCAATTAGTTAAGGACAATCAAAATCATCTAATTTTAAGTTCATTGATTGGACTTGTATATTTGGTATGCATACATAACTAAATGTATGTTCCTCCTCAGTTATTGGACTTGCATATAGGGTATGCACATGACAATAGGTGTGATGAGTCTTATCCACAACACCACCCTGAACTGGTGCTACACTCATTTTATGAAGTATCTGTCTAACAAAAGATTTAAGATATTTAATGAATCCCCCCAATCAACCAAATATTTGCAATTACTTCCACCTCTTATGCCCCTTTACAATGCATCCAACCATTGATTCACACAATTGCATGGTGTGTCATAAAACTGGATAAATGGTTAGATCTCTTCCAAAAAAATCACCTAAAAGGGACAATTCAAATCTGTGGTTACCCACCAAAAAAAAAATCTGTGGTTATGATGGTTAAGAAGGTTTGAAAATAGATCCTTTTATAAGTTCACAAAAAATTTCAATACATCATGTCTGGATAGTGTGCTTAGGTTAAGAGAACTTTTAAAAAGTAGAAAACACTCAGACCTGGTGCAACAGATTCTTATGTGTAAGCATAACACCTTTTGGATTGCCAGTAGTTCCACTAGTGTATACTAGTGTAGCAACATCATCAGAGTTGATGGCTTCATAAGTATAGTGCTGCCCTGAAATCAAATTACATAATTTAATATAGCTAGTAAAAAATAAGTTTGCAGATATAAACATGCAAACAATTGTCTCTGAAAGAAATGTAAAAATATTATATTTCACTAAATAAACCTTCATATGCATTCAATTAATACAAATTAAACTATAACTAAATTCATCCCTCCATTATTTTGCCTATATAAAAATTAAAAGAAATTATTAGAAAATAAAAGAGTTCACAAGTAATAACACAAGGAAGTGTTCTATAGCCAAAGGAAATTTTAATTTATTAAGCTTGCTGTAGATTAACTTACTAGCATCATGAGACTCAAGCAAACGCATACGACTCTCACATCCCAAATCTATGATCTCCTTGTAATTGTAAACAGACAATCCCTCCAGCACTTTGCTAATCAGGCTTGATTTCTCCCCCCAAAGTAGTATGACGAATTTTGTAGCTGCCTGGGAACAGAATGTTTCTGCAATCCGGTTGAACAATTCAGGATTGTCCACAGCAAGTGCGACACTGCAGTTATATTAACAAGGAAAGGAACATAGTATGTAATTCCATGAAGAATGTATCTAGGAAGAGAGAGATAATTCACATCATTTAAAAAATAAACTAAACAGAAGAAGAATCAATATGCTTCCAGCAGTTTCACATCACAAATTCATAAAAGATCAGCACAAAAACTGGATGTGCTGCATCTTTGTATACTGCATTTAAGAAACCTCACCTGAAATTTCTGAAGTATAACTACATTACCCTGGCATGGTTTGAAATGTCATTCAACTCCCTGAGATTAAGTTGTCAATGTTTAGTTACCTAAGCATGGAAGGGGTAAAGATGGTATTCAAGCTCCTTGAGAGACTTAAAATGCAAATGTAGAAAATTAATGTATAGATATTATTGATCAATTGATTGATATATAATGTTCTTACAAGAGCTCTCTTTTATAGAGATAAATGGGATACAATGAAGCCATAATGGAGCACTATACCATAATGGAGCACTAACTATATCACTAACTATATGGGGCACTAACTATATGTGCACTAACTATATGATATATTAATATATGTAAATTAACAGCCCCCCTCAAACTCAAGGAGGATAGGTACTAACCAACTTGAGTTTGGAGAGAGTAACAAAACAGGAAAAAAATCTGACAAATAAAATAAAAGTGGATAGGAGACACTGTATGGTCGTGTCAGACTGTTGTAGAAGACCGTATGGTTATGGCAGACCGTTGTAGAAAACAGTTTACGGGGTCATGTCGGACCGTTGTAGAAAACAGTTTACGGGGTCATGTCGGACCGTTGTAGAAGACAGTTTACGGAGTCTTGCTGGACCCATGTAGGAGACAGTTTACGGGGTCATGTTGGACCGTTGTAGAAGACACTATATGGCTGTGTCGAACCGTTGTAGCAGAGAACCGAAAGCAATGTCGGAACAGTTTACAGAGTCTTGTCGGACCCATATAGAAGCTAACCGGAATCAAAGTCGGGACAGTTTACCGAGTCTTGTCGGACCCATATAGGAGCTAACCGGAATCAATGTCGGGACAGTTTACAGAGTCTTGTCGGACCCATATAGGAGCTAACCGGAATCAATGTCGGGACAGTTTACAGAGTCTTGTCGGACCCATATAGAAGCTAACCGGAATCAAAGTCGGGACAGTTTACCGAGTCTTGTCGGACCCATATAGGAGCTAACCGGAATCAATGTCGGGATAGTTTACAGAGTCTTGTCGGACCCATATAAGTCGCACCCTCAAAAGGCGTGCCCAATCTTATCAAAAAGCATGCCATCAAAAGACGTGCCCGACAGCCATCAAAAGTCGAGCCATCAAAAAGATGTGCCCGACAGCCATCAAAAGGCGAGCCATCAAAAGGCGCGCCGATTTGTCGTCTGGCATTGAGAGGCGCGTGATACGCGGGTCTGCCTTGCCTATTTAAACAAAGGCGAGGCTGCCGCTGATGCAGAACAAACCAGCTGAAAAAAACTCTTCGTTCTCTCTGGAACACGTCTGAGAGAGATACTCTGTAACACGCTGTTGCTCGGAAAATGGCTTCTTCTTCCAGCCCCGTTACCCAGAACATAGCCTCTTCGTCCCGTGGTCTCACTCTCTTTCCCGACCTCAACGAGGCCACAAGAGAGATAGCCGGGGCAGTTGCCCTTGAACCTCAACCAAGTGCCCCTGGATTTACGCCGTTGAACTTTCCAATGTTGTCAGTTGAGCAGATAATGGCTGCTCAATCTGATATTGAGGCCAATCATTATACTCTGAAGTCATGTGTTGAGACAATGACGGCTGTCAACAACCTGTCGCACCGGCTTCAGAGTAGAACAAATGAGGTGCAGCAGTAAAGCCCAACCGGCTCGCTCGAAAGCATGTATATCACGGATGCGGCGAGATATGTGTCTTGAAGGCGAAAACAAGGCGAAGCGGAAGGCCACCGTGATGCTCGATTTGGAGGGCCGCCATATGTGACGGTTGAAGAGCAACGGGAAGTGAATGTGCTCGGCGGCGTGGGAAACACGGAGGCAAGGGCCGCCCAAGACAAAGGCAAGAAGAAGAGAACAACTGAAGAGGTGAAAAAGTAAGGCTGGTTGATGTGGTGGTTGTAGGTTGTGGTTGGAGATTGTTTTTTTTTTTTTTTTGATGTAAAATGGTGATCGAGTTTGATCCCTGGCATGAATAAAATAAAGTTGGTGTGCAAATCTGAATGGTATGAATTTGATTTGAAAACCAGCTTGCTTGTTTGTGAATCATAGAATGTAATCATGAACTTGGATGGAATTGCTTATGTTTTGGTCCAAGAAATTATGAGAAGCAAATACATGCTTATGTACCTCCATGGTTGACTTGATGACTTCGGGGATTTGTCTTTTTCTAGCAGCAAATGTGTAATAGATCTCATGACTTCATTATCTACAACAGTAGCCATCTCTCCTCTTCTTTATGTACAGATCTACATATGCACGATGCCACTGCAGATTAATGTACAACAAAAAACGATCTCCAAATTGCCCATGCAAATCACCAAATATCTTGATAGGAGCCCTGAGTTGTAGAACAGTCGGTTCACTTGAAAATATCCGTTCAGCACTATCACAAAGATCTGCTATTTCATTGCAGTCCAAGAAAAAATTATCGGCGCACAGGAGGCTTCCAACCACGAGGCTTCAAGAGATGAGCTATAACCTTTTTTGGCACACTGTTGATGGACATTTGCCTGTCTAAAAGTTTCCTTGCCGCAGTGGCATTTTCTGGTGTTCCATAGCTGACTCGCCGTCCTTCATTTTCAAATTGATCACTTGAAAGCTGCCTTACCATGCCACCTAAAGCTCCACCAGTCTCTGCAGCTACAACAACAGCTCTGTGATGCAACCGCACCCCAGCTGGAGCTGAATTAATTGACACAGCAGAATCATGCTTAATCAAGGAAGATATTTGTTTCCCACTAGGGGTAGCCTCAGCGCCGCGATCCCTGTCTGGAATGTCAACTTCTCCATTAACTTGTCGTACTTTGGCAGCAGCCAATGCCGCAGTAATGGCTTCAGCTTCTGCTGCTGAGGCCTCAACTAAGTACTCAACACCTTTCTCAGTCTCCGGGCACCCTGGAGCATTGCATTTTCAGTGCTTATATCAGTGTATATATCACCATTTATAGGAGGAGCAACAGGATTTCCCAGCACAACTGCACCATCAGGAACAGCTTCAGGATTTGTGTGCGCAGACCTTTCATCAGCGAACCCATACCTTCCAGCCAACCTCCCTGCCTGTATATTAGATGCAGCAGCTACAGCTGCAGCATGTGAAGCTGCACTTGTTGTCTCAGCAGCAGCCAAATCTTCAGCAACTAGTAGGTCATCAAGTAACACCCCACCACGTAGACCACCATAGATAAATATCAGGTCACCCACAGCGGCAGCGGCATGCCTGGTGTTGGATGACTCGGGTGCTGTGTATGGATCACTTTCTTGGTTCGATGGAAAGCATGTGGTTCGGAGCCCCATAGTGGTCACCCAAATTGATCCCTTGTAATCTATTTTGATCATGTGGGCTTGATGAAGGATCGGACAGTGGGGGAGAGTTTAAAGTGCAAAGTTAGGCTGCAGTGTATTGTAGCATAACTTGCTACCACTACTTGCAAATCAGTGGAATAGAAGCTGGGGTTGATGGAGGCTTCAATTGGCTGAGGTCCGGCGGGCGGTCAAGGCAAGGTTGCCACCCGCCGGAAGGCGAAGATCACCAAGAGCTTAACCTATAGCTCTGATACCATGTAGAAAATTAATGTATAGATATTATTGATCAATTGATTGATATATAATGTTCTTACAAGAGCTCTCTTTTATAGAGAGAAATGGGATACAATGGAACCATAATGGAGCACTATACCATAATGGAGCACTAACTATATTACTAACTATATGGGGCACTAACTATAACACTAACTATATGTGCACTAACTCTATGATATATTAATATATGTAAATTAACAGCAAACATGCAGCATAACTGTCAACATGCCTTACCAGCTGGCCCAGCAGCATCTTCACTATTTCAAAGAACTTTAACGACTACATCATCTTCAATTAGAATTACAATGTTAAGCTAAGTGCCTAAGCAAGGGATGGGTGCAAAACTGCAACTTAACATATCTCTCTGCAAAATTCCCGCTTCCTCCTGCACCCCTCCCCCCTCTCACACCCACCAAAAAAAAAAAACAAAAAAAAACAAAAGAAGAAAATAATAAAAAAAGAAGAGCAAGAAAAACAAGAAATCATACCTTCCCATCTCTCTCGAGTCTCAACACTAAATCTCTTCTGATCTCAGGAATGGAAAGATTTTTTAATAAACCTAAAACGAATCGGAATAAGAAGAAGAACAAGAAAAATAGAGTAGACTTTACCAACTTAACAATGTTTTTGGATCATTGGCAGCAACTAATTATTGATACATGTAAAAGGAATTGGAATAAGAACAAGAACAAGAACAAGAAAAATAGAGTAGACCTTACCAGCTCAAGAATGCTCTTGGTTCATTAGTAGTAATAAAGTATTTCTACATTTGAAGAGGAGTATTATATGCCATCATTCTTTTTTATTTATCCGTGGAGAAATGAGTTAAAACGTCATGTCACAATACTATTTCACTAGGAAAACACACACACGTACAATCGTGGGGGAGGTGTCTAATATTTTACAGATGCTACTGAATATCCTCAATAAGTTCCACACAACTAATTAAAACATCTCATTGACACCACAAATAATCTGATATTCTAAAAGCATTCTTTCAAGAAGGTTTTAACAATTAATATGCACATAACATAAGCTTTGCAGTCAACTACAAATTATTACCAGAGAAACACCTGGATTTCTATTATACTTATGATTTCAGTAACATATTATAAAGAAGATAATTATAAGAGACAAATCAAGATTATGGATCATGCAAGAACAACATACATCTGAAAGAGTACTTCACTAACCTCTCAGAATGATTATATATCTGCAAAAGCTCTTCAACAGATGACCTTGACCCCCTCACGACATTAATTGCTCCAGTGGCCATTATACCTAAATCCAAATGATGCATTACAATGTAAAATGATAATAAAGCATATATATACGCACACAAATTTGATGTGTGAATTTCTATTTCGGGTAAGTTCTACAAATCTCACAATATGGCTGCATATCAACATTGTCTGAGGTTGTCTTGGTTGTCTTAGGTGAGTCTCCACATCTCAAGAGTTGCCTCAATGAGATGACACGATATCACAAGTCCTTTTGCCAAAACAATGGGTATATGGGTAAGTTTGCCAAAAAGACCCAATTTTGGGACCCAATTTTTGGTCTTTAGGAAAGAAAAATTCATCTAATACGTACAGGAGTGTAACTGTGCAATATAACATGTAAAAGAACATCTAACCCAGTGTGGTTAGTTTCATATATGCTTTTAACAATTTATACATCTAGACATTTTGTTTGAAAATTAAAATGTTGTCTGTAAGACTTGAACCCACATCGATAAGTCTTTACCTACATTTACCTACCAACTCAAAAGCAATTTTTACTGTCAAATCAATTTAATATATGTTTGGCAACACATCAAAAAAGCACATTGAAATGACACTTCTTTGCAAAATTGTTCCAAGATGCTTCTACAAAATCTCTTCTTCAAAAGCACATCACTGAAAGTACCGCACCGCCAACAAACACTTAGTACGCCATTGTATTCTTCTTACAGTCTTGATATGAGTGATGATGATATAGATGATGGCAATGTTGACGATTAAGCGTGATTTCCACCTATTTGCTTATTTTGCATGCCAAGTATGTATTATTTAACTAATACTTAGTCGTGCAACAGGTTCTTATTTCCGATCTGTATTTCAGATCGTTAATTATACATTTTATACAAATGAAACCTCCGATTAATGAAGAACAAAATAAACAACAAAAGACAATTTAAGAAAAAAAATAAATATTTTATTGAGATTGTTATGGGCTTTGAACCCTCGAATACAGAATACAAAATACAATTCTTGGGTTTGGAACCCTTTACCTATTCATCGCTATTAGCGTAGGCTTTTGAGTTCTCTAGGCTTCTCTTCTTCTTTCTTGTAACAACTTCTTTAGCTCTCAATTTCTTTCTCTCTCTTTGATCTTTTCACTTCTGATTTCCTGATCCCCCGTCTTGTGTGATGGTCCTCATATTTATAGAGGGCCATCAGGTGATAGGAATGCCTCATCTTCAATTTGAATTTTAAATTGAATGATAACGCCATTTGAATTTTGAATAATAGCACTATCTGATTAATCGTATATCTGATTAACCGGATTGATTTTTGGGGTTTCATCCTATGTAGTGTCCTTGTTGTAGGCTCTACAGGTATCATCTTTCGTAGGCTCCACGGGTCACTTGAGCATCTTGAATAACATCGTTGAGATACAACGTTATTTTATTTATGTACTTCAACAGATCATATTGATCCTTTTTAGGAAGTGATTACCTACAACATTCCTATCATAGGCTCTATGTGTGTCATTGACTGTATTTGAATTTTAAACATAAATTTGGTTGAAATTTATGTGCCAACAGTCCTACTCAAACCAAGTTAGATAGCAAGTCTCTTAAATGCATCTTCTTGGGCTATTCCGTTCTCTCTAAAGGCTATAGGTGCTATGATCCGTTGTCTCGTCGTTTTTATCATTCTTTGGATGTCACATTTTGTAAAGATATGCCATTTTTTGGTTCTAACCCTATGTTTCAGGATTCTGCCTCGAGTGCACCGCCACCTGCTGTTTCACCGAGTGCTCGCGCTATTCCTATCATTGATTCATTTGCTCCTTCATCATCGCCTGTATCTGCACCTGCCAGTCCTCCACCATTACTGACATACTCCCATCGCCCTCGTGCTCTGCCCCCTCCAGCATCTTCTTCGCCCTCAGGCCCAGGTACTCCCTCTACTATTCACTCCCTAGCTCCTTCCCATTATCCAACCCGTGAACACTGTCCCCCTAATCAATTTGGTTGGTTTAGTAATACTAATCACCTTATTTCCCAGTTTTTATGTTATGATGCCCTTTCAGCTTCTCATCGGTCTTTTCTTGGAAAACTTGAGTCGGTCTCTATCTCGCAGTCTGTGTTTGAGGCTCTCCAAAATCCCCAATGGGTTACAGCTCTGCAAACTGAAATGGCTGCTTTAAAGCATAATCACACTTGGGATCTTGTCTCTTTACCTTCTGCTGAGACAACTATTGGGTGCAAGTGGGTTTTTACTGTCAAATACTTGGCTGATGGTACAATGAACCGATATAAGGCTCATCTTGTTGCTAAGGGCTTTACACAGGTTCCTGGCAAGGATTTTGGGGCTACGTTTGCACCTGTTGCTAAATTGACCACTGTTCGTTTACTTATTTCCTTGGCTGCCTCTTCTTCTTGGCCTCTACATCAACTTGATGTCAAGAATGCTTTTCTACACGGGGACTTACTTGAGATGATCTACATGGATCCTCTACTCGGGTTTCGGGCTGAAGAGGAGTATGCTAGCAAGGTCTGTCGTTTGCGCAAGTCTCTCTATAGCTTGAAACAATCTCCTCGTGCATGGTTCCACCATTTCAGCTTTGTTATCCTCTCCATGGATTTTATTCAATGTCACTCCAACCATACATGCTTCATTCATCATCAGCCCAATGGTCGATGTATTATTTTGTTGGTCTATGTGGATGATATCATTCTTACTAGAGATGACACCATTGGTATTGCTTAGGTAAAACAGGAGCTTAGTCGAGTATTTGACATCAAGGACTTGGGTCCTCAAATATTTCTTAGGGATTGAAGTAGCTCGTTCTCGCAATGGGATATCATTGTCCCAACGGAAGTATACTTTGGATCTTCTTCGGAACATCGGTATGATGGGGTGCAAGCCTGCATCTACTCCTATGGATCCGAATCTGAAACTTTCGGCTGAGTCTGGTGAGTTGCTTTCTGATCCATCTCGCTACCAGAGATTGGTAGGACGTTTGATCTATTTGACTAATACACGACCAAATTTGATATTTGCTGTGAGTGTGGTTAGTCAATTTATGCATTCACCTCGTACTGCTCACCTTGATGTTGTTCACCACATCTTGAGATATCTCAAGTCATGTCTAGGTTTGGGTTTATTCTTCAATGGTGTGATTCAGACAGGATTGTCATGACTATGTACGTTCATTGACTAACAGACGTTCCACTTCTGAGGTATGCACTTCCCTTGGTACCCATCTTCTGTAATGGAAAAGCAAGAAACGAGCGGTTGTTTCTCGATCATCTACTGAAGCTGAGTACCGAGCCATGGCACATGGGACATGTGAGTTACTATAGCTTCAGTCCATTCTTACTGAGTTAGGCTTTGAGGAGAATAATTCCTCCAAGCTATTTTGTGACAATCTGCCATCTTACTTGCCTCTGACTCTGTGCTTCAAGAGCGTACTAAGCATATTGAAGTTGATATTCATTTCATCCGGGAAAAGGTCCGAGCTGGCATTGTATGTCCCTCGTTTGTTCCATCTTCTAATCACACTGTCGACATCTTTACCAAATCTATAGGACCATCCCAACTTCGATCTTCCATTGGCAAGCTGGGTTTGGTTGACATCTTTGATCCAGCTTGAGGGAGAGTGTTGGAATATGAAATATTGTATATTTAGGTGATCCCGTGATTTCTATATACTACGGTTATTTAGGGATTTGATTTTAGGATCTGATTGTGTAATTATTTAATTCATTTTTCCCGTGTATCTTATATTGATTATATATAGACATGATCTCATCCAAATTAGGGTAAGCCAATATTGTACAACTCTCTTATTTTTTAACATCTCCTGAGTTTGTAAGTAGCATATCCTTTTCTACCACAACCAGGTCATCTTAGATCCCCTTGTGCCAGTGGTCGATACAGAAACTATAAACTGAGTAAACCATGTAGCAAACCCTTGAAACAAAAAGCATATCTCAGCCCAAATTTAAACCAAGGTGATGAATGCAATTCTAAAAACATCAGCAAGGAAGTTTGTTGGCTTTTTGGCTTTTCGAAGGGTATGTTTGTAAATGCGAGCGTGCCAGCAAGGATCAATCAGTCCTTACAGAAATTATAATTGCCAATCAATTATCAGGCGACTATGTTTTAGTTCTTTCAGCCTCAATGAAGAGGACTTTTACTGGTGGCTTGACTTTAGGAGAAATTAAGAGAAATAACAATTAATATGAAGAACAATTGAAGTATTTCATTAACATAAATACTTACAATAGTCCAAACTCAAATTTCGAGGAGGTTTACAAAGAATACTACTTGAATCTACTTGAAAACTACTCCTATGAATTGAAGTACAATGCGGTATTTAAAGAACGAGTATTTAAAATACAGAAAGGTAAAATCGAAAGGAAAATATGAAGTAAAAACTGGTTTGTATGATCTCGAAGTCCGGGGTCTTTTTCGGGAACTTCCTTGCTATTTATACTTGTCAAAGATGACCTTCGAATCAGACTTGAACCGAATCGCTTCCTCCGTGATTCTTGATCATCTTTGCCTTAGAAATAGTTCCACTACGCCATCACTTGCAACTGAACTTCCCTTCTGTATTTGAATTTGAATATAGGTAACTGTTGAGGCCACGTCACCTTGTATCTCATTACTGATCTAGTGCTACTCAGACCACTTGAGAACCAATATTTATTGCCACGTGTATAATTGAGATTTAAGATAAAAATTATCTTCCAATAATACCCTCATTCTGCCACGTATCGAATTGTAATTGACTTTTACAAAATATGTAGCCAACAAAGTTATACACAGAACAGAATTGGTTCATTTGCTGCAACTTGATATAAATAGTTGGAATCCCTTTATGTATCAAAATGGATAAAAAAAAAAATCTGCGCGCGCACACAAAAAAAAAAAAAAAAGAAAAAAAAATTGCAAATACATGAATCAAACACACACACAAAGGTGAGAAAACTAGATGATGATATACACAAGTTAAATCAGTTTACTAGTGCACTAAAAGCTTCAGGTGCAAAAATTAAATATAAACATAACTGCTGCGTACCTTGATCTGCAATAAGCCACCGGCAGGAATTATCAGCAAAAAGTGCTAGTTTTTCGCCTGGCTTTACTCCAATAACTCTAAGGCCTTCAGAGAAGTCCAAAATTTCCTGCTCAATCTGCAAGTTTGAAAGTAAAAATGGATTTCCGATGTATATCATGAAAAATAAAATTAAAAAGCAGTATTTTGTTTCTTTATGAATGTATAAAGAACAAAAGTTGCAATGGACAGGTAAGGAGCTAAGTTCAGATCAACATGGTTAGAAGGAAATGATCAAGTACCAAAACAGACATCCATATATCAGGTGAAGCGCCAAATAGCTGACTGAACAATTCAATTTATATACGATTGGCAAACAACATTTCAATACATGAATACTGATTCCTTTATTAGCATTTAGTTGTAGCACAGAGAGCATTATCTTTCATATATTCAAAATAGAAGCTGAAGATAAAGGTTCAATGCCAACATCAATGTGCTAAAAGATTGATACAAGCCAATAACTTTGGAATACTGAACACAAACATATACAAAAGCGTAATACATCTTGACTATGAAAGATAATCAAATGTAGGAAGCCGCGAATCAGTCTTCAACTACTGTACTGGGCCCTGCTGTAGCACAAAAATGTAAATGGACAACTATGTTACATGGAGTATGGTTGGGTGACTGGGTGTCTGATTTATTAAATCTCTACAGAGCTAGGGCAACACAGCTGAAGCATCCAAATACATGAGAGAGAGAGACAGAGAGAGAACAAGCAGATTCAAAGTTACAGGAATGAAGTTGTAACTTGAGAAAATACTAATGGTGGTCTCTAACTTGGTGTTAACTCATTCTCTAGTCTCATCTACTAACACAATATCATCTGTAAAAAGCATACACCACAGCACATCATCTTGAATACTTCTCGTCAACTTATCAATAACTAAAACAAAAAGATAAGGATTTAAAGTTGATCCTTAGTGTAACTCTATAATAATTGAAAATTCATTTGTCTATTCAGCAGGCAATCTAATAGTAGTCACCACATTGTCATACATATCCCTAATCACATCAATATAACCTTTTGTCACCCCTTTCTTCTCCAACACCTACCAGATTATATCCCAAGACACTCTATCATATGCTTTCTCAAAATCAATAAAAACCATATGAATGTCTATTACTTTTCTCTATACTTTTCTATAATTCTCCTCAAAAGAAAGATCACTTCCATTGCTGACCTATTAGGCATAAGCCCAAATTGATTATCCAACACCTCTATTATATATCACAATCGATGTTCAATCACTCTCTCCCACACTTTCATTAAATGACACATTAACTTGATTCCTCTTTAGTTGTTACAATTTTGGACATCTCCTTTATTCTTATAAATTGACACTAAGGGTTGGTTTGTGATGTTCTAAAAAAGTGCACTTTTTGATTTATTGGCTTATATGGATTGGGTTTGGGTTGGGTTTGATGTGATGTGTTAGAGAGGTGATGTGATTTAAATAAGATGATGTGAATTTAAATAGGATAGTGACTTTTTGACTGTTTGTATTATTTAATTTATGCCAAACCAACCCTAAAATACTCTTCATCCACTCCTCTGGCAATTTCCTAGTTGACAAAATCTTGCTAAATAACCTAATCAACCAAGCAACTCCTTTCTTACCCAAACATTTCTAAGCTTTAATAGGGATATCATCGGGTCCTAAAGCCTTATTTGATTTCATATTCTTAAATGCAATCTCCACTTCAAAATTCCTAATCCTGCGATAGAATCTATAATCTTGATTTTCCTTATTACTGGCTACTTCCTCCCCTATTGGCCTACCTCCATGTTCTTCATTTAACAGCTTCTCAAAATAGTTCTTTCACCTCTCCTTAATCTTTTCATCCTTCACCAACACCTAAGAGTCTTCACTCTTGATGCACTTAACCTGATTAAAATCTCTTATCTTCCTCTCTTATCTTAGTAAGTTTATGTATTCTCTTCTCTCCTTCCTTACTATCTAGTCTAGTGTATAGGTCATCATAAACTTTCAACTTAACCTTTCTCATTACTTTTTTGACCTCCTTATCAACTAATATATAGCTCTTAAGGTTTTTCGCAGTTCTATCCTTCTGTCACTTTTTAAAAGCACTCTTTTTTCATCTTTATTACAGCTTGAACCTCCTCTCTCCACCACCAAGTTTCCTTAGAGTTGGGTCTCTTTCCTTTTGACTCTCCAAGAACTTCCCTTGAGATTCTCCTCATACAGTTGGCCATCGAGTTCCACATAGTGTTGGCATCATCTTTCAAATCCCAAGTATCTTCTTTATCCATTCTATTATTAAATATTTCTAGTTTATCTCCTTTTAGGTCCCACCACCTCTTCCTACGACGCCCACTATCCTTCCTAGCTTGGTATTGCCCTTTAAAGCATAAATCTAGTACCAAAATCCTATGTTGAGATGTCAGGCTCTCTCCAAGAATCACCTTACAGTCACTACATTTTAAACGGTCCACTTTTCTCACTAGAACATAATCTATTTGGCTCTTAACTGACCTACTCTTAAATGTTATCAAATGCTCCTCTCTCTTCTTATACATAGTATTGGCCACCACCAGGTTGAAGAAGTTATTTTCCAAACTTATTTGATGAAAATCAAATATAGAAGTTACTTATAAAAAGTAAAATAAAATAAAAAAAGTTTCCCCATGTATGGAAGTTGGAGATTCACCAAGCTAAGTGCCCTTAGTGTCATGTCAAAGCCTATGAAGCATGGACACTCCAAAATCGGAGTTGTGGCAATGTCCGACATGCGGACACACCGGGAACACGTACAGGACACGCCAGATGTCGTGTCCTTTTAATTTAATAATTTTTTTGTAGGGAACACGGCGGGGCTCACTTTCTTTCTTTTTGTTTTGTTTTGTTTTTTTTTTTTTTTTTCTCTTCTTTTGCCTCTCTTATTTAGTACTTTTGTGAAGAATATTGTTGGATGTTGAATATTTTTCCCTTCTCGTTTTAGTTCTTGTTATCATTTATTATGACTTTTTGTGAATGGATGATCTATTAATTTGTTTAAATGTAGTAGTTATATTTATTGAATTAATGTTATTATGTTAGTGTTTGTTAATTTTGATTTAGGATGAATGTAATATGAATCTACATAACACAAATATATATATATATAAAATTAAAAAAAAAATTTGCCGTGTCCCCCGCCATATCCGTATCCGTATCCGTATCTGTGTCCCCATATTTTGAAAATTGCCGTGTCCCGTGTCGGTGTCCGTGCTTCATAGGTCAAAGCCCAAGACTGATAGTTGTGTTCACCAATCCTAAGTTAGTCAATTGATAGACAACAGAAGCATGGAACAAAAGTAGCAGGATAGCTAAGGACAAAAAATAGTTAATCTCTTAGTTCTCTCCCATCATTCTCACGGATGTAGTAATGAGTTTTAATTCTGTGGAAAATTATCACTGCTAAGGATAAAAGCATTCTGATACACATTATAGATACAATACAATACAATTCTTGGATGTAGAAGATAATCAAGTATATGAAGAAAAACAAAGAAAATGACCTGTTTATAAGTCATGGTCAAAGGGGGGTCATGATATGGATCCACCAATGCTACCCGATCACCAAATCTTTCTGCTGAAGACCTCCAAATGTCTGGAACTGTTTTCCACTCACTGGAGACCAAGACACCATCACCAGACAGAAATACACTTTCCAGAAAAGGTGAACACTTTCTAATCTGCATTTCCTCCGTCTACAATGTAATATGAACAAAATTGATGTTGGGCCTTTCCTTTTAACCGCATTCATATACTTCAATATCACAAAATGTAAAATCAAAGAATGTGAAACAAAACATAAATGCTCTGATAAATGAAAATTTTAATGCCTACTCCAAGTAATACACAAAAGAAAATTAAAAAAAATAAAGCAAAATATAAATAGTTAAAATATGGGGAAAAGACTATTATGGTTTTAATAAATCTTAGTTCTTGATATTTTTGGAATAGGCTCTTTTCATGTAAATCCATACTTGTGAAACATTGTGAAAATTGTAGTACTCAACCTTCCAATGATACGATTTCAGTCAGATATAGCAATTAAGCATATAGACAGATTACAACTCTACTACAAGTATAATAAGGGAGACTAAATGACATTATCTTGGAATTTAGCACACTCTAGTTCAGATGGACCCAAAGAATACGTGAGTTTGGTAATATTACAAGATTCTACTAGACCTTGAATAATTTAGATAGATTAGGAAGCTGTAAATTATAATTTAGTAGTTGCATTTGATTCATATTAGATTTCTATGTCAGCTAGAACTAGTTTCAGAAAATGTTTCAAGTTTTCAAGGTTAACAGAAGCCCACAAGTGGCATAGGTTTTTTCTTTTTTTCCCTTCCTCTTCTTCCTCTTTCTCTCTTTTACTTTTCTTGCCTCTCCCCAATTATATTTCTGCACTCTTACAAAGAGGCTTGGAAGCCCTGTTTGAGGCTGCCCTCCCTTCCCAGTCATCCATTATCTTTTTCCCTCAAGATTGAGAATCATACGGTACAACACACCAAACAAAAAGGCACTTCAGAAGGAGCTTTTGTACCCGACACCTCTCTCCAAAGGAACTGGAAGCAGAGCCCTTACACCCAAAAGGACCTCATTAAAATGGCCAAAAGAAGATTTTTTTCCTTCTCAATAAAGAATTTTTTTAATTATCTTGTAGAACTCCAGCAGAAGTTAGATTAGGATTATAATCATAATTAGTTATACCTTTTAAGAGCTGTCAGAGAATGTTCAAGCCATGTGAGCTAGGCACGCGGACTCTCACCAGGTGAACCAGAAAAACTCAAAACACTCATGCTCATATCATAGAAAACATAAATTATTATTATTTAGGGGCACTTACCAATCAGTCCTATTAATTAGAATTATTTACCTACAGGTCCTATTGATAAATTTATCACTGTAAATTTATTCATAAAAACAAGAGAGACTGATAAAATTACCATTTGATAAATTTATCAATAGGACTTAATGGGTAATAAGTCTCCAAAGTAAGACCTATTGATAATTTATCCTATTATTTATATAATAAAAAAAATTGCAAAAAACTTTTATTCTAAAAAATAGTGGGATTACATACTACACTATCATCTTAATGTATACACAAAATACATTACATTTTGCAGATCTTGACTTTAGTTATTGTGAATTGTTATAAAGAGGCAGCTTAATGGTCACCAATAGAGGCATTGTTTTGGTTAACCTCCCAAAAAGATTACCCTAGTGTATTCAATCTGAAAACAAATAACTGAGTTCATCTCAGTCAAACATGGGTTGGGTTCAAATTTAAATCTCTCATGATATCCAAATGTTGCCATTATCTCACAAAACCATATTGTCCAGACTCAGCTATTTGCCACAAATCCACTAATAGCAAAATCCAAATTCACATACAATTCTCAACTGTGCACGCAAATCAGGAATACAAATGACCTTATAAAAAGATACAGAGAGAGAAATCTGAAATCAATGGCACAAAAGGAATTTTTTATTTTTAATTTCATTTTCATGGGTGCAAGCATGTCTTATGTTTGGTAAAAAAAAAAATTCTTGTGCTTTCTTGTGTCAAACTTGTACAAAAAAAAATTGTATTCTAATTTTTTTGAGTAATGTTAGGGATTCTAAATATTTTACCAAATGTCTCATATGGATATGGGATCCACACATGTAAGACATTTGATAGAACATTTGGTCAAAAATTTGGGATCCTTAACATTTTTCAATTTTTTTAGACTGTCTCATTGATGTACAGTTGCTCCAAAAAAAAAAAAAAAGGAAAATTATAGTTTAGTAAAGAAAAAAAAAAAATTTACACGGAGGGGTCAACCGGGCAACTTGCACTGCCACAGTATTTGAGTTGCAACCAGCCACTTTGTGAGTTGCACCCCATGCTTTGTTATTTTTTTTTTTTTTGGGCCCCTCAATTGTAATTCCCCACAAAAAATGAAAAATTCTAACATACACTATTTTAAAAATAATGTACCATATGCATCTTAATTATGTTATTTTTTTTAGTTATAACTAATTTTTTTCTTTAATTATAACATTATTTTAATTACGAGTCTTTAATTATATTTTATGTTAGTTAAGATCATGACTTAAAAATTTAAAATTATACTATTTTTCTTTTTAGTTATAACCTACATATATAATAAATACTATTCGAATGATGTGCACTAATAAGGTGAAAAATAAAAAATACAGCATAGCACAGCACAGCACCTACATCATAAACATGATGATTTTTTCTGATATAAAAATAAATAAATAAATAAAAAATGATGACTTTTCTCTCTCTTCAACATGTTGGCCCTGTTTGGTAGAGCTGTGGAAAAGTGCTTATACCTTATACTTTAACAGCTTATAGCTTATAACTATGAACATAAGCTGATTTCTGACTTATAAATTAAGTTTCTCCTGCCCCACTCAAAGAATAAGTTGATTTCTGACTTACAAAAAACTATAAGCTGTATTGTTAAGCTAAACCAAACACATCAAAATAACTTAAATTAAACTGAAAGTTGAAATTAAGTTGTACTAAACATGGCGTTATAGTACCAAAATATGCATATGTATATATATATACTTAGCCTTCGTTTGGTTTTCTTTGCAGGCTATATAATTACAAAAGACAAAAAAAAAAAAAGTTACAAAATTACGAAAAGGCAAAAAAGTTACAAAAGTACCAAACTACCCATATATAAGCAAAAAGTCAAAAAAATATCATTATGTACTAAAGGCAATTTTGTCATTTTAAAGTCAAAAGTCAAAAAAACCAAACAAAAATATCAAATGATTAAAAAAGTCACAAGCTAAAAAAGTAAAAAAGCTAAAAAACTAACTAAGAAACCAAAACCAAACGACACCTTACAAAATAAAAGCAAATAACAATTAACAGCAAACTAGCATTAATAGCAAATTAACATTACAACACCACTTAATACTTAGCACACAAACAGCATTTGCACGCATTAATCATCTGATAAATTTAAAGACTGTATTTAGTTAGTAGAGGATTTAATAAAACAAACAAAAAACAGAAAATAAATGTAACCTTACATTTTGTTTGGTTGCGAAAAGAAAGTGAAGGAAAAATAAAATCCCATTTTCTCTTTTAAATTTATTTAGGCTCTCTTTTTCCTGTATTTTCTAACTCAATTAAAAAATTCGAATCCCATCCATTATTTTCTTTCTCCAATCAAACACAGCGTAAATTTCATGTTATTGAGGACTGATCAAAGAATTACCGTAGACTCGCAGTGAACTCTGAAACGCGAAGTCGAAGGAATACGAGTTGGGCGGAAATTTTGGTAGAGCAGATTGGAGTTGATCGATCGAGAGTGAGAGAATAGGAATTGGAAAGTGAGTCGATCAAGAGAGTTGGAGACGAGATTGGATGTCAAAACAATCGTCATGATTGTTATCTGAATCGCAGAAGCAGATGCAAAGAGAGATGTTTGATGCCAAATATAGTTTGAGAATTTAAGAGAGAGAGAGAGAGAGAGAGAGAGAGAGAGTCTAGGATGTGGAGAAAAATTGGAACATGGAAGTCTCCGCAGAGATTGGTTAATCAAGGATGGGTCGGGGGCTCCTGAGTGAAGACAGACGAACGACTTTACAACATTGTCTTTTTCTTGGGTGTGTAATAACTTACAAAATAATAATAATAAATAGTAGCATAATTTTATAGTTATTATGTCAAAATTAAAAAATATATATATTATGATTAAATAATAAAATTTTATAAATTATAATTATAATTAAAAAATAACATAATTAAAAATACATATAATATACATTTTAAATGGTGTATATATTAAAATTTTTTGTTTAAAATAATTTATTTACCAAATTAAATTTGTGTTTGTTTCGACCACTCATATCTATTGTGATAACTTTTATTTATGGCAATAGTTACAGTGTCATCCATACAATCGACATAAACAAATCTATACAATTCATATCACACCAAATTTGATTGAGGTAGGATTGCTTAATTTTTTTTTGAATAATACTTGGTAGTTCGAAATTCGGTGGCTCGAATTTGGCCCGAAATCCAAAATGACGGTCGTTTTGGGTTTCTCTTTTTTTTTTTTTTTTCTTCTTCTTTTTCTTTTTCTTGTTCTTGCTTTTTGAATCAGAATACAGAGAGACAGAAGACAGAAAAGAGAAAGAGAAGGAGAAAAGAGAAAGAGAAGGAGAAGAAGAAGAGCGCCATCACCGTCATCAAAGGCGCTCGCCATCACCGGTGACTGCCATCACCGATCTGAAGATGATGATATGAAGAAGATGATGATCTGAAGAAGATGATGATGTTGATCTGGAGATGATGATGTTGATCTGTTTTCTGTATATTTATTTATTTTTTACTTGTTTTGGATCTGAAAAAAAATAAAAAAATTGTTGATGATGATGATGATGGTGATGATGTTGATGTTATTTTCTGTATATACATATTTTTCTTGAGTTGTTCTGGATCTGGATCTGAATCTGTATATATATATATATTAGTTGTTTTGGGTGTGAAAAATAAATAAATAAAATTATTGATGATGATGATGATAGTGATGAAACCAAGCTTGTGAATCTATATATCTTTGGCGTGTGTTTGATGTGAATCTGCTTTAATGTTTTCGCTGCTTTGAGCTGTCTGCACTTTTCTTCTTCTTCTTCTTCTTCAGCTTCAGAAAATGGCGAGAAAAAAAAAAACATCAAAACGACGTCGTTTGGTGTCGAGCCACTTCTCGAGCCAGACTCTTTCGAGCTACGAATCGGAATTGTTTTTTTTTTTTTTACTATTGATCAGTAATAATCATGATTAACCACTATAACCTCGGTTGGGGTGCCCTGCGCTAGTATCGTTTCCGATAAGAAAACATACTCTGCAGTGCAAATCCATGGATGAAACGGCAGCGTTTTGGGGAAAAAAAACGAAAACAAAAGACAAAGTTTACATTTTATTCATTATATCATTTTAATTTCTACAATTTCAATTAGCCCAATTTAATCCAATTAATAAAATTGTTAGTGTTTTT
The DNA here is from genome assembly GCA_025200525.1 of Camellia lanceoleosa. Taxonomy (NCBI): domain Eukaryota; kingdom Viridiplantae; phylum Streptophyta; class Magnoliopsida; order Ericales; family Theaceae; genus Camellia; species Camellia lanceoleosa. Next base: position 349,545 of record JANUSC010000092.1, read on the forward strand.
AACAAAAAAATAATTACTGAATCAGTTAAAATTAATTTTGAAAAGACTTCAAAATTTTATTATCTGGCCAGGTTAACTAAAAAAAAAAAAATTCAAAATTGTTTAAGATGATCTAAATAAGTATATTTTTTAATTTTTTATAAAAAAAAAAAGGGGTTTTTTTTAGGGTCCATGGTATTAAGACTTTATAGTATAAAAGACATCTAATATTTTCATAATGTCTAAAGTCCCTCAATTTGGTCCAGAGAAATTCTCTGTTTCTCTCCAGAGAAATTTCATGGCCGAGTATTTCAATCTTCCTCCTCTGCCACTCCTTCCCTAAACATCCTCCAGCCATCACCACTAACCAACCCAACTAACCCACTCCCTCAAAATAATAATTTAAATATGATCAACAACGAATTGAGGGAACCAATCACATATAATAAAATAAAATTAAGAAACATCACCTTGATAATACCCAATAACATATCCAATAATCACTCCTTTACTACTTAAAATAAGAAGAAGAAGAAGAAGAAAGAAATGCATTGTGGTAAGAGAACCACATTTTTATGTTTCACAAGCAGTCTCATTCAAGCTTGGGCTACTACTACTACTTCAGCTTCTCTCTTCACCATTGCACAATTACTCTCTTTGTTGCTGCTGTGACCAGAATTATGAGCAACCTCATGACATTTGGGTTCTTCTTGTACCTTTGCACTGTTGTTGCCATTCTCCCTTGAAGTATCATACTTGTCGTTGTCACCGTCATCATTTGAAGCTGCATTTGTACTTGTTTGGTGGTGGACGAGGATTTCCTTAGTCCAATTGCGCAACTTCTCTATAGTATCCTCATCTGTTTACATACAATCAATGTAGAAGAGTAAGCAAGCTCCTAGAAGACCTTGGAACAACACTAGTATTCAGACACACGCCATGCACATGCAACTCAAATCAGAGTTACGTAATAGTTTAGAAGTAAAACCTTCTGATATATCTAGACTATAAGGGAATTTTCACTAACTTTTTGTGAATTTCTCTGGGTTAGAAGGTAATTTCTCTGGACTGAGAGAATTTCTCTGGGGCAGTTTATCAAATCAATAGAATAGTAGATTCAACTCTACCTATTTTGTCATAGAGAAAATCTCAACAGAGAAATTCTCGAAAAAATTCTCTGGATTTTTTAGAGAAATTTTGGAAATTTCTCTAGCTTTCCCTCTCTCCAGAGAAATTCCTACTTCTATTTACACAATAATCACAGGTACAAACCAGAGAAATTTAGTCCATCCCAGAGAAATTTACTCAAACTCAAAGAAAATCGCCCTCCAACCCAGAGAAATTCACTGAAATCCAAAGAAAACCAGAGAATTTCTCTGGTTTCAACCCAGAGAAAATTCAGTTCAAATGAAAAAAAAAATTCAGTTCACTAGTCCAAACACACACCATATATATACCACACGCACACACACAAATTCATTTAATCTGGAACTTGATCATAGAAGTACTCTTGTAGGCCAACAAGTGTAAACCTAGAGCAGGTAGCCCTGCTACAAGGTGCTCATCCATAGTTGTTGTTGGAGGAGGAAGCAGAAGTCAGGAACAACAGCTGCAGTTAAAGTAGCAGTCTCATAGCAAGCAACTTCTTTATCGCAAACACTTAATATAGATGAACTTCCAGTTCTCTCCACCAACTCTTTCTCCGACATGATAGTCGCTGACAGCGGATAATCTCCTCCAATCCCCACACCAAGCAAGAACCTGAAAAAACCCAGACTCACCAATACACAGGTCGGGGAAGTGCAGATAGAGAATTTGCACCCAATAGAGCTGAGCACCATGTACATGAGTGCGAGGCTGTAGACACGCCGTTAGCCTATACGATCGCCGAGGTATCCGAAGATTAGCGGACCGATGACGGTCCCTAAAAGTGCGATGACGACTATGGCGGAGGTGATGGCGATGGGACTTGGTAACTCTTGTTGGAATCCCTGTCGTTGAAGTCTAGCTAGTAGAGGCATCCAATGAGTCTCATGATCGGAGAGATACAGAAGAGAGAGATTAGGGTTTGAAATTGGCCATTAGAGAGAGAGAGATGGGAGATAGTGGTGAGATTGGAATAACAAAAGCAAATAACCTTAAGAAGAAAAACAACAATCAACGGGGCTGAATTTCTCTGTGATAGATAGGAGAGACCTTAGACATCATAAAATAATATTGTGAATCTCTTCCATTACTAAAAATGAGAGAGGGACCTTAGACTAATTTTTCCAAAAAAAAAAAAAGTGTAAAAAAATAGAGAGATGATGTGATTCAAATAAATATACTTATCTAAATAAATATACTTATTTAGTTTATGCTAAATAGTTATCTGGCCAATCCCTCCAAGACTTGTTGGGGTTCTTTGGATTAGTTGGGAAAATGGGTTATGGCCCTAAACCCTCGCAACATATAGGAATTGCAACCATTAACCTTGTTCAACTTTGGTTATTGCAAACTGGGCTTTCTTTTGGAAACTGATTCCCAATTTCATTTATAATTTTTAGCCAGTTATTTGAGTTTGGCCAAACAATTAAAATAATTTAGAAATAATAGAGAGTAATTATTCTGGCTTTCACATAATTGAGTTTCTCATAAATTTCAGAAAGCAAACTACCGAATTGATGAGTTGACAAACCAAGCATTGTATATTCAAAACGGTTTGTCTTGCTACTCAACCAGCTGACGTGCCCTTGAGTCGAACCACATCTATGGTCAGTGTTGATTTCCTTGAATTAATGTGTGTGGGTTGGGTTGGGTTGGGCTTAGGGGATGGACACAAACTTTTTTAACAAATTAAAAACAACGTATGAACTACATATTAAGCAACAATATAGACAAAAAGCATTAAACACAAAAGAAAGATATAGTCATTATTATTATCTATATAACAATGGAAGGGTTAGTTTGAATTCAAGGATTGAAAATATATATGTGTCAAAATTTGGACCTTTAGATTGCTTCCATCCAAGGACAGAAAATGTCTTACTCTTATATATTTTGATCCAATGGCTGAGATTAATCCCAAATTTATATCAATAGTTCGTGAATGGATCTCCGCCCAAACAAATTTCTTTTGCTCTCTCCCACGTCCCTGCTAAACAAATCGCTCTACACATTCTCTCTCATCTCTTACCTCTCCTCACCAACGGCATTTTCTTCCTATGGCTTACTACCTCCTCCATCGTTAGCGATCGGATCCGATCCTCCACCCCTCCACGTCGTCACTCTCCGAACTCGCCGCCATCGCCTCCCTCATCGCTTCCTTCATCTACATTGGTGAAATGGTTTCGTCCAATCCTTCATCACCGTGCTTCTCTCACGACGCCGCTTCATCTAGGTTTGATCGTTCTCTTTCTTTCTCGTGTTGTTTTGATATCATATCAAACGCGTGTTTACAAATTTCAGAGAGAGCTTTCTTTTCTACATCACCATTTTTTTGTGTTGATATCAAGTCTCTTTGCAGTACCAAAAGTAGGAGATTCGTTCTGCAAAGACCAAATGCCCGATCAACATCAAAATGGCGGTTTTGACTCCTCTTGAGTCATTTCTACGATCTTGATGCAGTTACAGGCTCTCTATGTCTTTGTGGTGAATTTTAGGGCTTTCAAAGAATGTGTTTGCAGACCATTTAGATCGATTGATTTTGGAAAACAAAAATTTGCATTTTTTTTAGTTTGTAAATGGTGAATATGTAATTCTCATGTTGAATCTTTTCAAAAATTATATAAATTGAGGGAGTTTAGTGGTTGTTTTTTATACAAGGCCTTTAAATTTTATTTATTTATTTATTATTATTATTATTTTTTTTGTGGTTTAAAAGCCACATTACTTTACAACCCATTTAGATCGGTTGATTTTGGAAAAAAAATAAAAATAAATAAATTGCATCTTTTTAGTTTATGACAATGATGAAATGAGCGTAAATGGAGATGTAATTCTCATGTTGAATTTTTGAAAAAATATATAAACTGGGAGAAAGTTTGGTGGTTGTTTTGTTTTTTATTTATTTATACAAGTTCTTTTTCACTCTTCAACCGAGATTTTTAATTTGTTTTCTGGTTTAAAAGCCAAATTACTTTCTGACCCATTTAGATCGGGTGATTTTGGAGAAAAAAAATTGCATTTTTTAGTTATATTATACCGGTGGTGAAATGAGAATATGGAGATATAATTCTCATTTTGAATCTTTCTAAGAAATGTATAAATTGGGAGAGAAAAAATTTAATTATTATTTTTTATAATAATAAAATTATCGATTCAAATTTAGATATAGAAGAAATAAGCATCGACACTTATATAAGATTATATTATCTATATAATAAGAGGGAAGGTTTTTGAAAATGTATAAAATGTATGTGAGATACATTTTGATCCAATGGTCGACTTGCGGATACATACCAAGATACACCTTTAGTTGGTGGCCAAACCTATGGTGGGTCATAAGTACGTGAACTTTTGTCAATTTCACATGGATTCGACTTTTCATGTTTGTGAACTAATAAATGAAAGTTTTGTTCTTTTCTTAACAGAAGTTTCTTCATAGGTCACGATCTTACACTGGTTCCATCACCGCCCTTGCAAAGGAGCTTGAAGTAGCTAGGTAGTAAAGCAGTAAATGAACATCGCCCAATAGATAACTCTCGAAATTTCACATTGATCACATAACGCAATTTGACATTTATGCTTCGCTTGAATTTTTATTTTATTTTTTCAAATGTTTCTCTGAAAATAGCGGCTCATATCCATGTTAATTCTTTTTTATTTTCAGTAACAAGATTCGCTCTGGAATAAGGGTGTTGATTCCGAAAGCTTCTATCCCAAATATCGCGCTCAAGAAATGCGAATAAGACTAAGGTATGGCTTTCTTTCAATCCTTAAAATTTCATTGCCATGTAATATGAGTTTCCTCCAAATGTTAATATATTGTTCTTTTTTTAATCAGCAATAGGGAGCCCAAGAGACCATTGATAGTCCATGTTGGACGACTAGGAGTTGAGAAGAGTTTGGATTTACTCAAAAGGTACTGCTCTTTTATTTCAAATGATAAGTATTTTCTGCTTTTGCAATTTAGGAAACATTACTTGCAAAATATTGACGGAATAATGCTTTTTCATAATTATTATAAGTTGTAAGCATTGACATTTGGGATGTATGATTGAGCAGTGTCATGGACCGATAACGGAGGCACGAATTGCTTTTATTGGAGATGGACCATACAGTATTTCTCTAAGGACTTATTGGTCATTTAGTTTTGTCAACATTGCCGGAACAATCTCTATAGAATATAGTATAAAATGATTCTTTGTATTAAAAACCACAAACCGCTATCTAACGAAATGAATTATTTATTTTTATATTTTTGCTTACATCCAATGATACACAAATTGGGCCATGATGATCGCCTGAATTTATTTTCCAGTAAGAACCATGGGCAAAATTTATTCATGTAGAATGATTTCTTCGTGGCAGGGAGAATCTGGAAAAGTCGTTTCTCCAAGATGCCCGCCAGATTCACAGGATGTTAGGAGGTGAACCCTCAACTTTCCAATAAGGCCAAGGGGAATAAAAACACTCAACCAACTAGGGGAGGAATGAATATTGAGATTTTGAACTTCCAAAAATGTTACTTATCGATATATCGCGGTTGATACATATGAGTGATAAATCTTGATATGTATCCCAATACAGTTGATATATATAGGATTTGAATTTTTGAATGGTGGTGGCAATTTGCGGTGTTGCATCACTTCGGGGAAGAGATCTATGTCATTTTTAGCCATTGAAGTGTGTGATCATGAAACCATTGGGGTTGAAGATGACTTATCGGATGATGGGTCACAAGTCGGTGAGAAGAAGAGGAGATCGAACTTGGAACAAGTGAAAACACTTGAGAAGAACTTTGAGTTGGGAAACAAGCTTGAATCGAGAGAAAAATGCAATTGGCACTCTTGGGCGCAACCAAGACAAATAGCTATATGGTTTCGAGCAGGAGGGCTAGGTGGAAGACAAAGCGATTAGAGAAAGACTATGATGTTCTTAAGAGACAGTTTGATGCTATCAAGGTGATAATGATGCTCCAATCTCGAGAACCGAAACTTCAAGCCGAGGTATGGTTTTTGAAATTTTTGTTTTTGAAAACAAAAATAATGAGGAGTTAAAACACTCATCGCTTTCGTTTTTGTTTGAAAACAAATTTGAAAATTTGGAAAAGTTTTTGAAAGTGTTTTTCTAAAAGACGGGTGTTTTTAGAAATTGCCAGACAAAGTTTTCAGATCATTTTTTTTAAAACAAAATTTGAAAACAAAACCCAAGGGAATTAATTCCAAAATTATTTTGATGCTTTGGGAAGTTGCATGTGTTGATAACTGTTAGATTTTAGTTTGGACAAAATTCCCCTTCTTTATTGCCAATTGAGTAAGCAACTTTTCTTTTCTTTTGTTTTTGTTTTTGTTTTTGTTTTTGGGTGGATTGATTAAGAAGAAGAAAAAAAAATCAATTTGAATCACTTTAGATAGCCATAATTATGGTCGTCATTTTGGGTGTTGTTTCTGTTTTTCAAGTTTTCAGAAACAAAAACAATGAGTAGTTCAAAAACACCAATTGTTTTCATTCTTTTGTGAAAGTAACTTTGAAAATTTAAAAAACAATTCAAATAAGCTTTTTTCAAAAAATTTCAATTTTCAAAAACAGTTGGCAAGCAAATTTTCTGAGTCAACTTCTATTTTCTGTTTTCCAAAGTAAAAGACTATACTAAACTCACCTATATAGTTGTTGATTTTCATTCCATTCTGTTGCAAACACGTAAAAGAGCATAAAACATGCATTAATGAAATAAGATTTTATAAAATCCCCTGATGAGGCCCACTTTAAAAAAAAATTTGTCTTTCATATATAGTAATGCTACAAATCTACAAGATTTACTTTAGAAAATCACATAGAAAAAAAAAAAAAACAATAGTCTACATCACACACTCACTTTTAGAATAATATTCAAGATAAATTTTCATGAACCATTGCATTTTATTCCATATATATTTTATGTCCGATGCTATAATCGGTTTTATGTATCCAAAACTTCTTGATTTTTCCTATCTAAAAACGAACTTCCCGATTTTGAATCGAATGAATGCAGATAATAGCACTTAAAACAGAGAGCCAACAGAATCAATAAACCTAAACAAAGAGACAGAGGGTTCAAGCAAAGAATGAAGTGAAAATTTCGAGATCAAGCTAGACATCTCAACAAGGACCCCACCACCATGGACAGCCCTTCATCAAACCATCATCATGGCCATCCAATTATTCCAACAAGTAGCAGACCTCTCTTTCCACCCTCCATCATCACCAGGCCCACTTCGCTGCCGTGGCCCACCTCTTCCCAAACTCTTCTTCTTCATCAAGACAACTGACCACAAGATCATTGATCATCAAAATCTTGTCACAAAGAAGAAAGCTTTTCCAACATGTTTTGTGCCATTGATGATCAATCTGGTTTTGTCCATGGTTGGAACAACAACACTTCAATTGAATTGAAACCCCCATTGGTCAGATTCGAATCGGCAATGCTATATATTCAAAAAAAAAGTAATGTTACATGTAATCTCATTTGTTATCTTATTTTCACTTGAGACCCAATTCTGTGTTTAGAGATGAGAAAATACGATAAGAAATCTATATAATATGAGAAGAAGGTTTTTGAATTTTGTGAGATTCACGTCATTGTTGGGCCAATGTTATTTGGAAAAACAATGACTCTCCTTCGTCGAGTCAAATCTGAGGGCAACAATGGCAGGTACTTTGTTGACTTTGTTAATTTTGTGAATTTGAGTTTAATTCGGATATTCTGAGAAGTAGCTAGAGATATAAGCTTTACCCAGATTTGTAAAGTTGGGGGTTCTGATTTGTAATTTAATTTGTGCAATTTATTCTCAACACTTCTATGGTGTTTTGTAGTTAAGAAATTCTGAATGTTAATTAATTGTAGATGATAACAATGTGTTAAGTTTATGTTGGATGCATAAAGAATTTTATTTTATTTTAACTATTATTTTGGGGCCAACCATGTAAATGTAGAAATGTTGCAATAATAAAGTCAAGCAAGGATACGAGATATGCGTTTGACTCGGTGGTGACACATGATGGGACAAAGTTTCCCTGTTGTGCGTTGCGAATCATTGTCATTTAGGCAAAAATTTGGAGTTGAGGCTTATGCCAAGGTATTTCAAACTTGAACCATTTGATTTGTGTTTTTTTTTTTTTGGTTCGGTCTATGGTGTCCCGATTGTTTTATGGGCTTGGTAGCTTCATAAGTTGGATGTGTTTGATATATTGTAAGTGATATTGAAGTGATGTTACTATCATCTTCATGGTTTTATGTAAGAAGAATTTGATTGTTTCTTGTGGCTTGACATTGTACAAGTTACTTTTCTAATTATTGGTGTTGGTAAACCATATGTGAACTAATTTAAGCGGTAGACAAGTAATCTTAACTGTTTAGGCTCTCTTTTTATTTTATTTGTAAAATGTGAAACCAAATGCTATTCATGATTAACACCATTGCAGTCCTATATTTAAGTTTGGAGTTTTTTTTTTTTTTTAATGCTTTTTCTATTATCTTCTAAATCTTTGGTTACATGTTGGCATGGATGTGATTGGCATTGATGAAGCTCAATTTTTTGGCGACCTTTATGATTTTTCTTTGCAAGGTTGCGACCATGATGGAAAAGCTGTAATAGTTCTTTGGGCTAGATGGGGACTACTTGAGGTTTTTCTTACAGATTAATTCATTTTTTTTTTCTTTTCCTTGATGCAAATTTATGACGGGCCTTTGTTGTGGTGTTTTTGCTTGATAATATAAATATTTTTCGTATGCCCGTGCCTAGGCATACACAAAATTCACAAAATTCATGTTAAAGTCAATAAATTTGATAAATTACATTTTAAATCAATACTTTTAAATTTAATTATATTTTAATCTTATAATTAATTACATTATTCCTTTTAGACACGGGTATACACTAGGGTGACACATTACTTTCATGGGTGATACATTTTTTAATTTTTATGGGTGATACATTTTTAAACATCTAGACCAATCCTGGGGACTTACCTGATTAGAAACCCATATTTTACGATGAATCAAAATTTTATGCTCATCAAACTCACCATAAATTAGATTTGTACTATTTATCAGCTCATAAATCAGTAGTTTGAAGGTGTTAAAATCAAAAGGTGTTAAAATTTATTGCTAGATAAATTATAGTTGTTGCCAAGGATATGCGGGCGGAATGTGATTGGCTAGATGGAAAAAGAAAGCAAGAAAAGCGATAGAAAGTGTAGTCTTAAAAAAAAAAAGAGGAAGCTTTGGGTGACCCACCACCAACCCGGGAAGGGGGTTTGAAAATTTCACAACTTCTGGGAAATCACAATATTGTATTTATTATTATTTTTATTTTTAGAATCTTAATTTATTTAGCTTTTATTGTTTATTGGACAAACTATTAAATTGAAATTCTTAAACAACATAATAATTATTTATTTGATAGTATTATATATATCAATTGGAATAATTGTTAGTTTTTATTGAAATTTTTAAACAACAAAATAATTATTTGTTTACTGGCAGTGGGAGTATTTTGGTGCTTTTTAGGTAGTGCATCACCATCACCGAGTTAAGGTAATTTCATTGTTATTTTATTCGAGTTTTGTAAAACGTGTGGTATAAATAAAATTGTTTTAAGTTTTTTTAAAAAAATAGTATTTCTTTATATTTTTTCAATATTTTTGTCAAAACATATTACAGACTCTATAAATTTTAATATGATACATATGAATTACATTTGTATTTTGATCAGAACATTATTTGCACCGTGCCTTCAGGCACGGGCATACGCTAGTTATTTGATATTTTATGGAAATTTAACATTATTATTATGTTGTGATCTCTAAATATTCATGAAGAATTTCCTTCAATGCTCTCCTCATCACAGAAGTTATGAAATTCCCTCCACTACAACAAAAAACACTTTCGGCGACCAAAAATCTGTTTTTCGTCGCTAAAAGTAGTGGAAATGGCGACTAAATTGGATTTCGTCGCCAAAAGTGTGCACTTTCGCCGACTAAACTGTTTTGGTCTCCAAATATAATGCTTTTAGCGACTAAAAGGCAATTTAGTCGCCACATGTAGGGCTTTTAGCGACTAATAGTTGTTTAGTAGCCAAAAGTCACGGTTTTTGGCGACTAAAATGATTTAGTAGCCAAAAGTCACAGTTTTGGCGACTAAACCTCAATTTTGTCGCCGATTATAGGTGTTTTGGCGACTAAAACTCTTTAAATCATTGAAAGTGTACCTTTTGGCTACAAAAAAAAAATAGTAGTCGAAAAGTGGTTTTTGGCGACAAAACTTCAGTTTAGTCGCCAAAACAGGGTCCTTTTAGGCCTAATTCACGGTTTTTAGCGACGAAATAAGAATTAGTAGCCGAAATTTATAGCATTGGCGACTAAAAATTACTTTTAGTCGCCAAAAGTGGCCCAAATATTTTTGTACTAAATAATTTATTTTTTGACCTAAATTATATTCAATTAAAAAAATTATATTTATAAATATTATTTTGTATTCATAGCAGTAAATTAGTATATAAATAATAAATATTGCATATATATTCATGAGATGATGTGTGGCATGGTGGAGGGTGTGTTGTGCGCAAGGTTTGACCGGTCATGGTTGGTCATCAGATCGAAACTCAGCAATGCAAGAAGTTCAGAAAATTTTTTTTTAAATATTCTTTTGGCGACTAAAAGAGTTGGTCGCCAAAAGATTTTTTCCAAATTTTTTTTTTTTTAAATTCACTATTAGCGACTAAATCTTTAGTCGCCAAATGTATAATTAAAAAATGAAAATTGAGCTTTGGCGACGAAAACTTTAGTCGCTAAACACCTGCCTTTGCCGACTAAAATCTTTTTAGTCGCCAAAACCTTCTGCGACCAGGTTTTACCGACAAAACCGGCGACCAAAAAAATTGGTCGGGGAAGGTTAAAACGCGACTTTTGGCGACGAAAAATGGACCTTTGGCGACTAAAAAATTAGTCAACAAAGGTGTTTTTTTTTGTAGTGCTCATCCACAGCGAAAGGTAAATTAATGTAAAATTCGGAGGATCCACACCAATTTGCGTTTTGGGCCATTGGCCCATTGGCTTGCATGCATGAAAGACATCAGAAGTGTCCTATTCCAAACATTAACTTTTGATACACTGAAGTTTTTCATTTTATTTTAAATAATGCGTGATTTAAATTTATTCTAACTATGAATTTTATCTTATAAAAATTGAATCTAGACTATATATTGGTTCCGTTTGATTTGGTTTGGTTTTTAGAATCTGTTTTAAAAAAAAATTTCTTCTAGACTAAAAATTAATTTGGTGAATTTTTTTTAAAAAAAAAAAAAAAAAAAAAATCATTTTAAACATATTTTGTTGCTAAAATTAAAATTGGAAATGGAAGTTGTGACATGTATTATAACAAAAGCAACAATAGATATCTCCTGCAACAATTCAAGCCCCCTGAAATGGGCAAAAGAAAAGAACCACGTAATTAATCTTTTAAATTGATTAGTACTCCAAATGAATTGCTGAAAATCTTGAGGCAAACAATACATTAATCTCTCCTAAAAAACTCTCCGACTCCAGTCATTGCTTTTCTTTTTGTTCCTTCGAAAGTAGATGCTTCACTTTAGCCACTAAGGAATAAAAATAGATGCTATTCAATGGGTCATCTCCTCTGCATCCACTGCAATTTATCTTCAAAGCGACACACTCGGGAACTTGCAAGAGCCATGGCCTGTTCAATAAAATTACCCAAAAAAAATACGAATGTTAGAAAACAATTTTGTTATCCTCAATTTTTCTTTCTCAATGCTCTATTCCCTTCTCTTAAAAATAAAAAATTATTCAAAAAAAAATCAACTTACTTGGATCGACTGTGGTTTGAATGGCAAGTCCATTGAAGTAGCAACTTGCACTAGTATTCCGAAACTTAGCCCAATATGAACTAAATGCATAACTTGCATGTGCAGTCACTAAAACTGGTTCATAACACTCTCTCCCCGGATCAAGCGCCTCGCACCTCTCATTGCCCTCTCCGCATGCATTCATTATTGCCGACTCTAGCTCTGCTTCATCTGCTCCCTCTGCAGCCACACACCATATCTTTCCCCGGTACGGCGTGTTATTTTCTGGCTGTGGCAACCTCCTAGAACCACTTTCCACCTGGTTCCGCCTCAGGTCCAACTCGTAAACCGGCCTTCCATTAGGGTACAGCAAACCCCAATGCCTCTCCGTCCCCGGCCCACTCTTCTGATTTTCATTATATAGTGAAAATATGAATGTCGGTATGGCCACCCCGGGCCTAGCCGGTGTCCCCAGCGGTGGTCTAGCTGTCATCTTTCGGATTAAATTTCGGTTATAAGTGGCTGCATTGTACACATTTGCACCTATTTGATCAATGTCACCGCCATTTGGCCAACCGGTCTCTGCTATCCCTAACCTAACATTTTGATACCCTACTTTGGCCATGGCAAATATCATAGAGTCTAGCATTTGGTCAAGCAAGTTGGTGTAATTCAACTTGCTGACCGGGTCAGTGTAGGTTAGGTTTCCACCATTTCTAAATAAGGCAAAATTGAGGCTCATGTTGACCGGATTCGCTGACCATGGAAAGTAAGGGTAAACATCAATGAAAAAATAAGAATTAGTCCTGTTCAAAAAATGTAACAATGGTAGCATCACTTGGTGTGATATGTCAGACCTAAAAGACCCGCTCGAAGGTGGGAAGGTCGATCCCAATATGTCCATTGCCAAAGGTGTCCCGATTTTAATGTTTCGAATGTTTTGAGCTACGAGGGAGTTCTTGATTCGTTCCATGGCAGGGACAAGGTGGTGCCATATTTGTTGATCTTGGGAAGAATTATAGCTGAGGATTTCATTACCAACTAGTATGAATCGAATCATCGTGTCGGGATAGTATGCGAGGACGTTTTCGAGTACCCATTGGTCTGCTATTGCTTGGTTTGAAGAAATGTTTGAGATTTGATCATTTGTGACCATGATTGAGACTTGGAGCTTGGAACCTGATAAGAGTCTGAGTATTTCAGGGTCTGCATCATAGATCTTCACTCGACCGGCTTTCATGTTTTTTATGAGTTCGATGGATTGATAGGGAGATGGTAAATTGTTCCCTAGTCGCCCGTAGTTTATTCCAATCCTGTTTGACATCTTTGCATCTGTTGAAGGAAGTTAAAGAAGGATTAGAATACCAATATACTTACAAATTTTTTTATTTTACTTTTCAACAATGTTAAGCATCCGAAATTTTAAGTCACATAATAAATTTTTGGGCAAATTTCTATTCAGGTTTTCTGGGTTTTCTGTTTTTATTGGCTCAAACTTCTCTCCCAGTATAGAGTAAACTAAACAGGTATAGATTGGGCTCGTAGGTCTACCCAGTCCACTTCAATAATTTGATTCATTCACTTTGTAACTCATCATTCATAAAAAATAAAAATTTAAATTTAAATTGATAATTATAATCACATTATTTTTATATAAAAAATTAGTTCATATTTTAAAAACTAATATGATGAAATTACGTGGCTGAATTTTTAGTATAAATAAATTTTTTTTTTTTAATGACCAATGATACTGTGCCAAATTAGATAGTAAATAAAATATAATAATAATAATAATAATAATAATAATAATAATAATAGTAATAGTAGTAAAAACCACTAATTCGTTTGGCATAAAATGACTGAGTTAAAACAGTCACAAAAAGACAAAATATATTAAAAAGTTAATAAGACAAAACATTATATTCAAGTCATAATTATTTTATTTTTTTTTCTCACAAAAGTAAAAAAATCAAAAAGCCTATCACAAATGAGACTTTTTAACTCTAGGCTAAAATAGCTAAAAAGCTACCTCACATTCTAAACGAAGGCTAAGAAACTAAAATTGACACACATGCCTTACTTCAACTTAGGGGAACTCACTTGAGAAAGTAAGGAGAAAGAAGAGACAGGCAAATGCCACATCTGTCATGCTGTGTTTGTCCATCTCAAAAGCTTCCAAGAGACCCACAAAATGGGATGGTTGAGAGAGAAGAGAAGCAAGGAAGAATGAAAGTAAGAGGATGAGGAAATGAAAGTACGAGGATGAGGTGTATATATAGTCAAGAAGTGTTTAAAAAAAAAAAAAAAAATTATGAAAACTGTTCAACTACCAGGCAGTCTCAAGAGTTATGCAAGTTTTTCTTTTTGGAAAGTTTTAAGCTCAATGGTCTTTGTGAGAGTCACAGAAAGATAGTGACATTATATTTCAATTGTCTGTTGTGGTCCACGAAAATAAAGAAGACATTACAAAACATTGTTGGTGAAAAAAGCAAAGATTATGAAAGCAAAGCATTGGAGGTGATTCGATTTGTTTTTTCATATTTTTTGTACTCAATTTTGAAAAAAGATTGTGAATGTGAAAAGAGTGATGTCTAAGGAATTCCAAGTCCATGAATTGGAAGGCCTTTGCCCAAGTGACCAGTTTCACTAGTTCCAAATTTGGCATTTTGGAGGGCAAAGAATCCTTCGCGTTTTGATCGAGAACTTGATGCCACTGTTATACTACGTTTGGATCAAAGGGAAGTTCACGTGTCTTCTCCCTGCTTAAGTATTTACTAAGCAGGAGATGCAAATAGTTATAAAGTATCGAAATCCTTTTATTTCACTTTTCTGTTTCAAATATTATATAGATCATCACATCAAAAATAAACCAAATCAACTGTTAAAAATTCTCTAATTGTTGCGCTAACCCATTGCCAGTTCTTTGAGCGTGGCAAAAACTTTTCAAATGCTGAGTTTTATGCTGTGTTTGATTGGAGGATTTGAGGAGGGATTTGGAAAGGGAAAGGGAAAAGGTGTGTGAAATTAGTTGAAATATAGACATGTTTTATTCACATTTCATTTACCTTTTCTATTTTCTTTTCCAAATACCTCTCCAAATCTCCCAACCAAACACAGTATTAGTGATTTATACAGCAAGGGTCAATCTTGGGGTACAAGTGAAAAGGTTTAATTTTATACTTGGTGAAATTGGAACAAAGTAAAATACTTGAACTTGGGTCAGTCCGTCTTAAAATTTTAAAGCCCAGGTCCTACTCATGGACTTAAAAATATAGACTTATGGGCTTTAGTTTGGGCTTGTCCCATATGGGCTTAACTTGGGTCAGTCCGTCTTAAAATTCATTAAGAAAAGAACAAGGAATTATATTACAAATTTTTAAAGTGTATCACAACAATTAGAATTACATATTGAATAAAGAAAAATTAAAACAAACTTCATTTATTGAAATACAAAATTACGTCTCTAGAAATGTATCTAATAGTTTCATAGTTGACATATTATTAAGTCTGTTTCTCAATTTTACTCTTGTTATCTTACCAAAAATGCATGCACACAAAAACATAGAAAAAAAAAAAAGAAAAAGAAAAAGAAAATAAAGAGATATTGAAAAGAAAAATGGTATTCATTATTTAACATACTGGCACTATCACGACTATTACCATTGTCAATACCTCTCCACCGCAATTATTATCATTGTAACATTATTATACGTACTACCATTATTTCACTATTATCATCAAGGTCGTCATTATTATTACCATTACCTCTTCAGCATAGTACCACAACAACCAAAACCCTCTACCTTCACTACACCACCCCTCCACTATACCACAACCACTATAACCGCTGCCACCACTCACCATTGTAATATAAAAATTGATTTATTTTTCAAAATAATAAATTTAAAATTTTCTTTTGTACATATCAAACAACTCAGTATAATTCAAACTTAAAACTTTTATCAAATGAATTGTCAACTTAAAAAAATTGAAATTTATACCTAAATCATGCTCTTAATGGTTTAATTGTGCGGACGCAATGTTTGGCAAATGTGAGCAAGTCCCAAGAGCTGCATCAATTGTATAGCAAATTTGGGCTTTTGACCAATAGTATTAAAAAAATCCAAAAACACTTCCTAATTAAATGCACTTCTTATTACATGATCTGTTTTTTGTTAGGCCCCCCTAATTCATGGCACTTTCTCCGCTAGACCAATTTTGTGGGAAAATTATTGATAAAGATATGCCACCTTCACATTTGATCATATCATATGATTAGTATTTACTAGTCATTCTCTCCATGATTTATTATATCTCTACCTAACTATAACTAATCATCCTCCTTAGCCCATTTCAAGGCAGCCCAACTGCCCCCACATGCCATCATGATTAGGCATTAAGGTCAAAGTGTGTGATTAAATCTAGTGATATATAGTATCATCTTTTATATAGTATTTCATATAAAATTATTTTACTAAATTTAATAAATGTTACCACTCACATTTATTAAAATAATATACTAATGACATTATCTAATAAACAAAATATAATACAGATCTAATGATAATCATAATGTTTGATTCGTTTTTGGACTAACTATATAGTTAGTGTAACATGAAAAAAAAAAAAATCAAGATATTTAAAATGTCGTATATGTAAGCTTTATTATAGGCGTTGGAGCAATTCTAACATTTTTGTTGTTGTTACATTTAATGATTTCTAATATTGCAGAGGTCTCATCTGTGGCATGCAAATGCAATTGTGGTAATTAAAGAACTAACTATCACAGCACTGCCCGAGATGAGTTGTACTTGGATGGACCTAACAACTCTCCCCTTTGAAATCTCCTATCATCTAGGGCTCTTGCGATGTGTAATTATTATACATAATAAAATCATATTCATAATCACATTTTTATGCCTTTTTAGGATTGATGTGGGTATGGCTTATTTAGTGATTTTTTTTTTTTTATAAATATATGTATAAAAAAATAGAAAGGTGGTATGATAACTTGTATCAAATAAACCAATAAGCAGCTTATTAGGTGGTTAGTATTCTTGTTATTCAAACTGAGGCTTCATTTGACAATCTTTAAATAAGTAATGTTATAATTAAAAAAGTTACAAGTAAAAATGTTGTTCAGTTTAACTAAAAAATAACTTTAAAAAATATTAACATATTTGTTAAAAGACAATTTTACCCACTATACTTTGAAAATTTTTACCGCTTCTCTAGTTAAAAAACAAATATTAACATATTTGTTAAAAGACAATTTTACCCACTATAGAAAAATTGTAATATAATAATTTCACTAAAAAAAAGTGGTGATCTCGTCTTGCTTGCTGGGAGAGAGGAAGCTTCCGGACCACCCTTTCCAGCCAGATAGCGAGCGATCACTCAAAGAATGAACACCTTGTTGAAGCGGGAATGGGTACCTATCCCTTACGGGAATCGAACCCGTGTCTTCGACATGAAAAGACGATGTCCTAACCACTGGACGAAAGGGACCAAAAAGCCATTCTTCATATACTTCAGCTCCGAGAATAGAAGTGGTTCGTTTTGTTTCTATACGCAATTCAAGATTTCGTTTGTGTTCAAACAAAATTTTCTCCCTAACACAAAAAAAAAAAAAAAAAAAACAAAAAACAAAAAACAAAAACATTTTTTTTAAGAATAATACTTGGTAGCTCGAAAACCCTTGCCCCGAATTAGCTCAAATACCCAAAACGACGTCGTTTTGGGTATTTCTCTTTTTTCTTTTTTTTTTCTTTTTTCTCTGTGAAACAGAGAAGAAAGAGAGAAGATGCGAGAAAGAAAGAAGAGGAGAAAAGATGGAGAGAAGGGGGAGGAAGAGAAGAAGGAGACGGTAATGGCAGTGATGGCGGCACCGGTTGGTGGCTCTCTCTCTCTCTCTTTCGGTAGGTGGCCCTCTCTCTCTCTCATATATATATATAGATGTGTGTGTGTATAGATCTGTGTATAGACATAAATCTAGCGTTGATGATGATGTGTGTATGTAGATCCAGTGGCTCTCTCATATATATATATATATATATGTGTGTGTATAGATTTGTGTATACACACAGATCTGGTGTTGATGATGATGTGTTAATGGGATAAAAATGAGAGAAGATGAAGAAGATGATCTGGTGTTGATGATGGTGTGTTGATGATGATGCTCTCTCGGTTTTGTTTTGTTTTTTTTTTTTTTTTTATGATTGGTGGTTGTTGATGTTGATGATGTGTTGTTATTGATGTTGATGCTCTCTCTCTCTCTCTCTCTCTCTCTCTTAGTCCCCAGCTTCATCTCTTCTTCTTCTTCATCTTCATTCTCTTTGTTTTAGAAACAGAGAAAAGAAAAAAAGAAAAAAAAAATTTTCCAAAATGACATCATTTTGGATTCGAGCCATTTCGGGCCAAACGTTTTTTTGAGCTACGTAGCAGCTCTATTTTTTTAATGATTACTAAATACATCAATTTTTTTAAATATTAGAAGTAAATTAAAAAATTATTAAAAAAAATTATCAAACCCAATTGAACTTTATTGAAAAAGGGGGAAAACATGTCAGTGTAAAGGTTGAATTTTTTCTTTTTTTGAAATTAATGATAAAATTTATAAATTTTAATTATTAAATTTATAAATTTTTATATATATATAATTATTTTTAAAATCTGCACCTGGATAGTAATTTTCCCTTGAACAAATAGGAGCTCGCACCACTATAAAGTTGGTGTGAACAAAATAGACAATTAATTACCAAACCTTTTCATAATTATCATAGAGCCCCAATATTCTCATAAAGTCCCTATCCAATAAATTGCTTCAGCAATCGATTACTTCATCACCAGAAAATGTTATATGTTTTAAATTTTCTACTAAATAAATGATCAAATGTCTCTTTGTTAGCACCATAAATCTGCAATTTTTATTATTGTTTATTATTTATATAATTGCAGGACATGTGGCATCCTCCTACTCATTTGGAGGTTATGAGAAGTTATGAAATATGAAAAAGATGTTGGAGAATAAAGTGGAGAACATGGAGCATTAATTGGAGGTTAAAGGAAGTTACGAAGACATGGAGGAATATGTGGCATTGTGGAAATGAAGATGGAAAAGTGGGTAGTTTTAGGTGGTTATTAGGTTGTTATTTCTAGAAGTTTTTTCCTACAAATATTTGTCTATAAATAGCCATTCATGGCTACATTGTAAAGGATCCAGAACTCAAATCAAAGCCAGTTGATTTCAATATTTCTTGTCATTTTCCTTATCTTAGGAGTAGTTTAACATAGATTTATATTTCGAAGCATTTATTTTCAGCAATTTCATTTCGAAGCATTTCATGTATTTCCTTTTCAAAGCATAGGAGTAGAGGTAAGTAATTATTACTTTGATTGTTCATTCAATCGTCTTTCTCCATCTCCCTTTCTTCTTTTAATTTTTCTTTCCTCTACACTTTGGCAATTTTGAAGTCCTCTTCGTTGAGGTGAAAGAACCGTCAACACAATCGCTTGATAATTGACTTGAATTTAATCTGTAAGGATTTTTCAATCCTTGTTGGCACGCTCGCATTTATAATATTTTCCTTCGTAGGAAAAATAAGCCAACATTTTTTGGCACGCCCAGTGGGACTTGTTAAAATGGCTAGACGAAGACGACAAGGAGAAAATGAACGTTTGGAAGAAGGCGTAGAAGGAGAGGTAGAGATACCTAATCTAGAGGAGAATGTGGTAACACATCCTGTGGAAACTCCTATGCTATCAGAACCTTTAGTCGAACAGACCAGTACTTCTGGGCAAAAACCATATGTTCATAATATTGGACGAAACCAAGGAATTGGACCATCCACCGTTCCATCTACTCACTCAACAAATCCATGGGATGGCTTGGTAGATGTTATGGGACAACAATTAATGAACACAATGGAAAGGTGGGCAACATCCTTTTTGGATCGAATGAATAACCACCAACCAACAAATACAAGACACACAGAGGAAATTTTAAATGTCCCTCAGCAAAGATTGGCTAGAGAAAAACAGCCTATGCAAATTAATGAACAATCTAATGGTCGGACTAGTACTCAGAACTATGAAAGACCATCGCCTCAATCTTGGTATGAACCCATTTCAAGGCCTGTAGTAGGCCAAAATGTCTCAGTACTCAACAATGAAGCCACACAAGTTGGTGGATCTGGCCAAGTACAAGAAACTGGCATAAGAATGGTGGCAAATCCCATGTTCGAAGCCATATCTGGCACTAGGGGGTATAATAATCCCTTATTCGAATTTATACCCGGGGGGTTATAAGGCTTTCCCACAAATGGAAGGGACACAACACCTGTTCCAGCGCCTTTCATAGGTCCTTTCGCAGGACAGGCTCAAAGGGGTTACCTATACCCCCAACAGCAACCTGCACCACAGGGGCAAACAGTCCCAAATATACCACCTTATGGACCAAGAGGACCACATGCACAAGTTTGTCCGCCAAACCCTGTGTTTATCCCTCCAGTAGTGGTTTAGCAAGTACAAAATATGGTCCTTAGGGACCAAATTGCTGATATTGTTAGGGAGATGTGTGGACCGATGGCTCGGGGGGTCCAGACTCCTGTATACAGAAAACCATACCCATAATGGGTAGATAGGGTACATGAATACCCAAGAGGATTCAGAATACCAGACTTTACCCTATTCTATGGAACCGGAAATCAATCAACAGTAGAGCATATTGCCTGATTCGTTGCTCAATGTGGTGAATTCACAAATCATGACTACATGAAACTGAGATTATTTCCAAATTGTCTAACTGGGGGAGCATTTGTATGGTATATCAACCTTACACCTGGCTCCATTCAAACTTGACAACAAATGGAAGAGGCATTTCATGCGCAATTCTTCCAATCGGAGCCAGAGGTGTCCATGGCAGACTTGGCAAGATTGAGTCAAAGGCCTGAAGAAAAGGCTACTCAGTTTATTGCCAGATTTAAAAGGGCTCGAAATAAATGTAGAGTCATTCTCCCAGAGCCAGAATTTGTAAGATTGGCTCAAAACGGTTTAGAGTTCAGGCTTCGAAAGAAGTTTGATTCAACTGAATTCAGGGATTTGGTCGAATTAACCTATAAGGTGTCTCGATATGAAGCATTACTAGGGAAGAACAAGATCGAAATAATACTTCGTATAAGACGTATTACAGAGATCCTAATTATGAGATCGATGCAGCAGAGATTGTGGGTAAAGAACCTGTAATCTGTGAAGCATTAATTCATAAGGATACAACCATCGACCAGCAGTTTAAAAAGAAAGACTTTCACAGAAAGTACTCTTTCGATTTAACAAAAGCAGATGACATTTTTGATCATTTGCTTACAGCCAATTTCCTTAAGTTACCAAAAGGAGTAAAACTGCCATCTCCAGATGAACTTAAAGGAAAAGTATACTGTAAATGGCATAATTCTTGATCTCACTCGACTAAAAACTGCATTGTTTTTCGAGACAGGATCCAAGAGCAAATTCAGAAAGGAAGTTTGAAGTTCCCAGCCAAGACAGAAAAAGCCATGGGAATTGACAGTAACCCGTTTCCAGAAGTTGGAGAAAGCGCGGCTAATGTGGTTATACCAAACTTTCAGAATCTATCTCTGCAGGAATTGGAAGAGGTCGATGTGCAAATGCATATTGCCAACCAGACAACTGCCAAAAAAGAGACTAGAAGCCCGCCAGTTATTGGACAAGGTTTCTCACATCAGAAGGAACACTCTGATGAGGAAGCACTAGATGACGATTCCTTGGAAGCAGCTGTAATGCAGAGGATGTGTCCCAGATGTAGACTAAGCTACAAATGGTTGAAGGGGCTTCCGATTAATGGGAAGCAATACTATAGGGATGTTCAAAGACGTCCTAAATCAACCAACGCTTACAACAAAAGGCCGTACCCGGCTAGTGATAGGCAGCGACCATTAGTGGTTGAGCCTGCAGTTGACAGAATACATGCTAAAGGCAAGAGGCCCTTGTATAAGTCTAGGCCACCTAACTACTACAGAATAGAAAGCAAACATTCTGAAAGAAGATTGGAGAGGAGTTCAGGTTATGGAACTAAAGCCAGAGATTGGCCCCCTAGACCAACCTCATACAAAACAGAAAATGGCCACCTCCATCAAAGGCCAGAATCAGGCTTGAAAAATGAGACCAGAACCAAGCACTTACCTCCACGGCCAGTTTCGAGGATGGCTTCGAAGGTAGAAAAAGGTGATTCAACATCTGAGTCAGTAAGCTCTTGGGTACCTGGAGTTCCAGATTGGTTTGTAATGCAAAACAAACCTAGGGAAGTGTCTGCCATGAGAGATGTTGGAACCCCAGGCAGGATGGTCAAGCCTCCTTTGGTGGCTCCGAACAACTGGGTATTGTTGAAACACCCAAAGACAAAGGAACCAAATATGGTTCCAGTTATTTCCAGATCACAAAAGAGGAAGATTCAGTAGCAGTACACCCAAGACCAAAGAAGATCTGACAGAAAGTGGAGAGAGTTCTTCACAGGTCAAGACAGAAGGAAAGAAAACTTCGAAGTCAGACCATACTCCAAAATCGACTCTACAAAGTAAAGTGGTTTGTAGCAGAGAACAATTGGCCCAAGTTCATTCTGAACTAAAGCCCAGGGAGAAGTCTAGTTTGGCAGGGCTGGAGAAGGCTCTGATGGAAAGTGATAGCGAAACGGATGTAGAGATTGGCATGAGCCAAAAGAAGGAAATGGCAGAAGAAGAAATGTTCGAAGCCTTCATGGCTGAACAAACATTTCTAACTGAAGAACCAGTTGAGAAGGATCCTTCGAAGGGATCAGTTATCAATGAAATACCAGAGTGCAGCATGGAGGATGCTGCTGAAGACACTGAGCAAGGTAGTTAGGAGGGGAAGAAGGTACAGCCAGCCATCCAGTTTGGCTCATTTCCCCCTGTATCAGTCAATATGGTACACATACTACCTCATGAATTCCAGGCTGGAAATGAGGACTAGGGTGACCAAGACATGGATCCAATTCTTGTCTCCAGTGAAGAGTCACAAGTGAGTATGGTACAGGATGCTCCTGAAATGGCTACTCCAATGGAAACTGAGTGTGAAAGTGAGGAAGAGGTGAGCATCAACCTCTCATATCCTTTTGAATATCCCTCGAATTCCATGACCCAACATGTCAAGCCTTTGTACATTAAGGCTTTCTTTGATGGGATACAGCTGAACCGAGTCTTAATAGACAATGGGGCAGCGGTAAACTTATTACCGAAATCTTCTTTGAAGAAACTAGGGAAGAAGAATCCCAGGTTGATCCCAACCAGCACAACCATCGCTGGCTTTGCTGGAGATAAACAGATAGCTCAAGGGATTCTGCCTATCAACTTGAGTGTGGGAACCAGGGACTACATGACATCATTTTTTGTAATCGACAGCAATGCTAAATATAATGCTTTACTTGGGAGAGATTGGATCCACACTAACAAATGTGTGCCTTCCTCTTTGCATCAGAAAATCATGATGGCTCTGGGCAATAGAGAGACAGAGGAGATTGATGCAGATCCTCAACCCTTCATAGCCTGTGCAGACTTTGCAGAGGCCAAGTTGTATATTGAGGGAGTGACACCACTCAGTATACTGAGGAAAGCTGATGGCTCAGCCGAAGTGACGGCTGATGAGGAAGTAACACACCTGAAGCACTTAGTCCAAGAAAGTGTTGATGAAGAGGTTGTCGTGAAAGATGACAATGATGCCTGATAGGCAAAGAAGTGAAGAACGAGAAGCCAAGCCCTTGGCTTTGATTAAATTTTCATCATTGGACGTAAAAGCAATAGTCCAGAAAGTATAGAAGCAAGAGAGAGAGGCCATGATAATTGGCTGTAAACAAGAGCAGCAACAGGTCAGAAGTTTGACCCTTGGGAAATACTGTGCATTGGACATTGAAACAAAAGTCCAGGAGATACAGGAAGAAGACGCCTTATGGACAGATTTTGTCTATGAGGAAGAGGGCAGAGATGTCGAATTAAAGAACCTAGGAGCAGAATAAGGTGAGAAGGTTGCTTCGAAGGTTAAAGAAACCAAAGAAGAAGCTTCAATGAGTTCTCAGACACAAGACCCCTTAGAAGAAGTGAATTTAGGGGAAGGTTCTATGCAGCAGCCCACCTATATAAGTACTTGCTTGAATGTTCTGGACAGAGACCAGTTATTGGTTGTTCTAAAGAAATACAAAGATTGCTTTGCATGGTCTTATAATGAACTACCAGGATTGGATAGATCATTGGTGGAACATAGGCTCCCTATGAAGCCTAATTTCAAGCCATACAAGCAGAAACCAAGAAGGATGAGTCCAGAAGTAATTCAGAAGGTCAAGGAAGAAATTCTTAGACTGCTCAAGGAAGACTTTATTAGGACAGCCAGGTATGTTGAATAGCTATCTAATATTGTGCCTGTAGTTAAGAAGAATGGCAAAATGAGGGTATGCATCGATTTCAGAAACTTAAATCTAGTTACTCCTAAAGATGATTACCCTATGCCTATAGTGGATCTGATGGTAGACAGTTCAGCAGGGCATCAAGTTTTATCGATGATGGATGGCCACTCTGGTTATAACCAAATATGCATTGCAGAGGAAGATATCCACAAGACAGCATTCAGATGTCCTGGGAATATTGGCACCTTCGAATGGGTTAAAATGCCATTTGGTCTGAAGAATGCTGGGGCTACATATCAGAGGGCTATGAACACTATCTTTCATGACCTTATTGGAGGGTATCTAGAATGTTATATTGATGACATTGTGGTGAAATCCCAGTCCATGGAGGAGCATTTGTTTCATTTAGAAGCAGCTTTCGAAAGAATGAGGAAGTTCAAGTTAAAACTCAACCCTCTTAAATGTGCTTTTGGTGTATCATCTGGAAATTTCTTGGGTTATGTAGTGCACAAGAAAGGAATACAGATTGATCAGAATAAAGCCAAAGCCATCATCGAAGCTAGGCCTCCATCAAGTAAGAAAGAGTTATAAAGGTTCCTTGGGCAGGTTAACTTTCTTCGAAGGTTTATTTCTAACACTGCAGGGAAAACTAAAGTATTTTCTTCCTTGTTAAGGCTGAAAGATGAAGAGGAATTTGTGTGGACAGCAGAGCATCAAATTGCTTTCGAAGGTATCAAAGCCTACTTGGCCAACCCTCCAGTGCTGATGCCACCAAAAGGGAATAAGCCCTTGAAGTTATACATAGCGGCAGCAGAAGATTCATTGGGAGCTTTCTTGGCCCAAGACAATGAAGAAGGCAAGGAACAAGCTGTTTATTACCTTAGTAGGTTTTTAAATTCTTGTGAATGTAAATATTTAGCTGTTGAAAAGCTGTGTCTTGCTTTGTATTTTGCTGCAATGAAATTAAGATATTATCTTTTACCTACAACTGTCTTGGTAATTGCAACCACGGATTTGGTTAAATACATGTTATTTAGACCTATGTTGAGGGGAAGAATTGGCAAGTGGATACTAGCCTTATCGGAATTTCATTTAGAATATGTCCCTCAAAGGGCAAGAAAGGGCAAGTATTAGCCAATTTTCCGCGGATCATCCATCTCAAACAGAGAGCCAAGAGATAATGGAACTCGGTATGGCTAGTGTTGAACCATGGCAAATGTGGTTCGATGGATCGAAGGCCAATGGATTAATTGGGATTGGTATTGTGATTAAGTCTCCACAAGGGGTAGAAACCACACATGGTTTCAGAGTGGATGAAGCTAGCTGTTCCAATAACCAGGCTGAATACGAAGCCTTAATAGTGGGACTAGAAATCCTGATTGGATTACAAGTACATGCAGTCGACATATTTGGGGACTTGCAATTGGTAGTTAACCAAGTAAAAGGGATTTTCAAGTGTTAAAGCATAAGTATTTTACCATACTATGTTGTTGCATTACATCTGCTTTCTCAATTTCAAATAGCAAATGTAACTCATGTTCCAAGATTCTTGAACAATAGAGCTAATAATGTTGCTCAGAAAGCTTCGAACTTCAAGAGAAGGGATAGTACTCAAAGGGACATAAGCCAAACAACATATCAGAAATTAATACAGCCTTTGAATAAAAGGAATGTGGTCTTAGAAGTCAACCATAATGACTTACAAGAACAAGATTGGAGGCATCCAATAATGCAGTACTTGGTTGGTCCATCTTCGAAGGCCAGCAGAAAAGTCAAATTGCAGTCTATGCAATACATGATATATGGTAATGCTCTCTACAAAAGGGGGGGAGATGGCTTATTGTTGGAATGTTTAGGCCCAAAAGAAGCATTAACAGCCATGGCTGAGGTTCATGAAGGCATCTGTGGTGCTCATCAGCCTGGTGTAAAGATGAGATGGTTGCTTCGAAGGCATTCCTACTATTGGCCAACTATTCTTAAAGATTGCATAGAATATGCAAAGGGTTGCCAGGCATGCCAAAAACATGGCACAATAAGACATGTGCCCATAACTGACCTACATGCAGTAGTGAAGCCTTGGCCATTCAG
Organism: Camellia lanceoleosa; assembly: GCA_025200525.1. Classification (NCBI taxonomy): domain Eukaryota; kingdom Viridiplantae; phylum Streptophyta; class Magnoliopsida; order Ericales; family Theaceae; genus Camellia; species Camellia lanceoleosa. The sequence continues at coordinate 376,023 of JANUSC010000092.1, forward strand.
AGGATGGGCCATGGATATGATGGGGAAAATACATCCACCTTCTTCGAAGCATCATTGTTTCATTCTAGTGGCCACTGACTACTTCACTAAATGGGTCGAAGCTAAGCCATACAAGGCTGTAGACCAGACAGAGGTCATTGGGTTCATTAAAGATCTGATCCATAGATTTGGCATCCCACAGACCATAACAGTTGATAATGGAACTGTGTTCGATGGGAAAATGGTAAAGTCCTTTGTGGCAGAATTTGGAATTAGCCTTATTAATTCCACACCTTATTATGCACAAGCCAATGGTCAAGCTGAATCATCCAATAAGTCCTTGAAAAAGGGAATACAAAAGGTGGTGGAAGATAATCCTAGGGATTGGCATAACCTATTGTTGGATGTTTTATGGGCTTACAGAACTTCCCCAAGGTCAAGCACAGGAGTCACCCCTTATGCTTTAGTATACGGGCATGATGCAGTGTTACCTGTGGAGATTAATGTTAAATCTCTGAGGGTAAGATGTCAAGATCAATTAGATCCTGAGCAATATGATCAAAGCATGTGCTTGGAATTAGAAGGCATAGATGAAGCCAGGATTTTGGCGTTAAATAGCATTCTTTTTCAAAAGAAGAAAGCAGCCAAGAATTATAATAAGAAAGTCAAACATATTGGCTTTGATGAAGGTGACTTGGTATGGAAAACAATACTCCCAATAAGAATTAAAAGCCATAAGTTTGGCAAATGGTCACCTAACTGGGAAGGACCATATCAAATTCATAGAGTTCTGCCTTTTGGAGCATACCATTTAAGAAATTTGAATGACTATGTACATCCCAAAAAGATTAATGACAGATATTTGAAGCCTTATTTTCCAACCATTTGGGAAACACAAGGAATAAAATAAACATTATGTACAAAAACACAAGATACTCAGATAATAGATAAGAATTTGATTTTTCATAAAGAATCAAGTACATGGTGCCACAAATTGGCCCAAAAATCATTACAATGTTTCAATTGTTTTTGTACAGTTGATTTCCTACTACTAAGTGATGGAAACAATTGAATAGTCAGACCATGTCTTCTTTTCGCTCAGTTCTTGGTTGGTGATTTGCAATTTGGTGTCGATTCAACCAAGGCACAGTTTATCGCAGCCTAACTCCTCCTCAAGTTGAGCTTTTTTCTCCAAAGAAATTTGAATTCAAACCGGGAGGCGTAAGAGTGTTGTTCTTTGAGATCTCATATTTCGGTATGCACTTGAGAAACAAAACACTGATCCCTAGCCAATTTCTCATTGGCAGTATTGGCAGCATGACAAATGTTGATATAGAAGTCAATAGTAGCTGCAGCCTGGGATAGATGATTTGAGACATTCATATCGATCGCCAAAGAATATTACAAAGATCAAGAAACCCATTCCTGATAATAGGCCTTTGTAGAGCCTCGAAGGGGATCCTCGAAAAGGAAGTCAGCAGTTCCAGACATGTGTCCAAGTCCACTGAAGGTGCAGGAAGCTTGCTGCTAGAAGAAGGAGGACTCTAAAAAATTTCCAGCAAGGAGTCAGCCAAGACTAATGGCTCAGCTTCAGCACTAAATGTTGGAGAGGTAGAAGGTACGTCGAAAAGACTAGCAATTCTTCCTTCGAAGATGTCTACCTCATCTCTAGACATGAAGGGCATGGAAAGCTTTGTGGTGGAAGACACAGAGGGCTGCATGGGGATGGGAGAAATGGATGGAGCATCTTTGGCAACCTCTATGGTCTTAGCCACCAATGAATCAAGTGAAGAGGGGCTGGAAGTAGGCACAGGTGATGAACCATGAATTGGAGAACTAACAGCACCCTCTGTGAAAGAATCAACTGCCATTGGGAATATAGTAGCAGTTGGAATTTCTGAGAAGGAAGGAGGAAGAGCAAGGCTCGAAGAAGAAGTAAACTGAGGCCGGTCAAGGGCCAAAAAAGGGAGATATGGCTCTAAGCCAAGGAGAAGAGACGCGGGGATGCTTGGACTCAAAGAAGGCGTATCAAATATAGGCTTGGAGAGTGGGAGCATGATTTGGATGGTTTTCACACGTTGCATCTGGTCAACTTCAACTGAAATTGAAGGAGGCCTCGCTGGAAAGATGAATGTAGTTGTTGTTGCTGCAAGAGGAAGAAATACAAAGGGCTGTCAAAATTTAGTATTAAAAACTGACGAAGGAAAAACAACAGAAATATGAAAAAAATTACTTGTTTCAGAAGTGTTGGCACTAATGGGAGAGCTGCGAAGGGAATAATGCTCGATGGTTTGTTGTCTCCGTGCGGCTTCTCTTTGTAATGCATCCGCAGCAGCAGCTTCATCTCTCAGAAACTGTTGTTGCCGCCTCTTCTCAGCCCTCTCAAAAACGATTATTGCCTTAGAATGTTCCTGTTCTACTGTTTTGACAGCTGCTTCATGAAGCGGGTCCTCACCCAAGTCAGCAGCAGAAACAGTCACCTTCTTCCTCTTCCTCCTTGGTGGTGATATTACTGGTTCCTTTTCGATCTCCCTCTCTTCAATTTGGGGTTCAGATTTTTCAGAGGTTAGTTCTTTCTCCATTACTATAGTGGTTACCTCGAAAGAAGAGTGCTCAATTGTATCAGAAGGGGAGGCAGCCACCTTTTGTCTCTTTGTTCTTTGTAAGGGCACTTCTTGCTCTTGTTCGACCTCTTCTTCTCCCAAAGATTCAGACTCCTCAGAAGGAAGGATCAGCTTCCTTTTTTGTTTCTGTTGTTGTTTCTTTTTGAGAGTAGCTAAAGTTTCAGCTCTCTTAGGAGATTCTTCTTGCGGGAACCCTGCACCAAAGAACATAAGTATAAAGGAAACAAACAAAAGATTCAAAAGGGAAAAAAAAGAAAGAATCTGAAAGTATTTACCCTTCTTCGAAGCAGCTCTGGTAACTCTAGCTGGAGGGGGAGAAGCTGCAGGAGTAATTGTAGCAACTTCAGGAAGAGGGGGAATGTTCGTAGCTATCGCTGACTTAGCCTTCGAAGGCACTCCCAATCCTATCAGCAAGTCATGGGGGTGTACAGATAGGCGCACTTCCATATTGATCCCACCGCCTGAATCTTTTCAAGACCAAGCCATACGGAAGAAAGGGGACAAATTGGAACTCATTCAAGTCCTTCAGCAGTTTGAGAATTGCCGTCTCTAGTCTGGATTTGGGTATTTTCAAATCTCTGGCAGTGAGGTGAACATTTGAGAGACTGTAAAGAAGAACTGGTATCCCTTGAGTAAGTTCAAATTGTCTGGCAAATTGAGAGGGGCAATACACCTCAGATATGCATTTGTAGGCTCGAGGGTTTAAACAGCCAATGAACAATTCTCTTGGTAGTAGTATAGAGGCCCACATATCTTTATGAGGAGAAGTGGAGCATTCTTTATCAGCCAAAAAAGTTTGCAGCCAGGTTGGTCCTTTATTGGCTTCGAAAGGACAGAAGAAGAAGGCAAATGGAGAGATAGGGAGTTGGTAAAAGAAGGTAAAATAGTAAGCGAAGGAAGTAGGATAAAGGGTAATCCTAGCATACTTTTCCCCATAAGTACTAGGATCTTGAACAAGGAATCTTAGACACTTGGGATGTAGGTCAGTGAAATAGACGAAGAGCCAGAGTTGAAGCACCCAAAAGGGACCTCCTTGGTTAGCATCAAGAGGTTTTTCGCAAAATTAGGAACAGGCTCTGTAGATATGACCTAAAAGATAGGGGGCAAGAGCTATGTGTTTTTTCATGACAAGTGCCTTCGCAAGAGGAGCAAACTCAGGCATAATCCTCTGAGATGAAGTGCAAAAGAGGAATTTACATAACCAGTATAAGATAAAGGACAATAATTCTCTGTCCCTCACAGGACCTTTCCTTTTATTTTCGGCCGTTACGAAATCACTATAAGAGGAGTTTAGGGCTGGAAGAGAACATTTTACAGGAAGGTCCGGGTAGTTGGGAGTAAAAGGAGAACCATGGGGTGAAAGCCCTAAGAGATGGCAAATATCAAGAACGGTGGGGGCCATCATGCCACACCGAAATTGGAAGAAATTAAAAGCCATATTCCAGAAGCATAAGGCAGCAGGAATCAAAAAAGGGTCCTCAGGAATAATGAACCTAGAAAGACGAAGGGCATCGAGGACACAGAGCTCTTGCAGGTCATCTTCTCTCACAGGCACTACTCTGTCATACTATTCTTCCTATTCAGTCCTCAATGTTGGCCAGCAACGGTGAGGACGATTCATTCTCCAGTTCCGCCAATCAAGCCCTCCTTCATAGAGAAGGGAATGGTCCTCCAAGCGAGGATATAGAGCTGCGAGTTCAGTAGGAGCTTCCCGAAAAATAGGACCAAGAACATACTCTTGCTTGTTGCTATGGCGAGGAACGAAGAGACGCCCATCTATGTTGCTTGGTCCACCAGTCGTGAGTTTGGCAATTTCTTCATCAATACATTTCTTCAGAGCCATGGTAGGGCTGAGATGATCGCCAGCGAGCACTTTCAGTGAAGAAGGATCCATTAATAGCAAGCAGTAAAGAAGAGAGGGTTAACAGAAGATTGGTAGGGTTTGTGTGTTGAAAGAGCAAATGATTTCAGAACGCGAAACAAAGGGATTTTTTAAAGAAAAAAAGGGCTTTGTGTCTGAAAATTATATTGCGTAAGTCGTTAAGTACTAAAAGTACGAATACGAGGAGCCTCTTCCAATATTGATAGTTTTGGAGGGAAAAAGCACACTCCAGATGTTGACGCCAGCTTCGAAGCAATATATTTGGCTTCGAAATGAGATTTTGGCGCCAAAAAATCAAATAACAACGGCTTCAAAATACATAAGTCGGCTTCGAAGCGTACTACATGCTTAAAAATGCTAGAATGCTCGAATATTGGTCCACTTCAAAGGGTTCAAAGACCTGTTTAAAGGTTATTAATCAAAGTAACAACCTTTGGAGCAAATCCTCGGATCCTTTAAGGATGAGGAGCACTGTTCGAAGCATTTAAACCAATCGTTGGTTTTTATAAGAAGGAATTGCTTTTTGAACTAAAACAGTATGGATTACTCTTCGAAGCAAAATGGTCAATTTGAAATTGATTGGCTATATTAACCATGACCACATATTGGTTATAGTTAGTTTTGAGGAGTAACGTTAAAATTCAAAGCATTAATTCCAGATGTTATCAGCCAGAATTGTCAACTTTACTCCATAAATTGGAAAAAAGACATGTTGGTTCTTTTAGCGTTTCATTAAACAATTGAGTCCAGATTCGAAGGATGAGATTGTTCAATTCGAAGCTATGAGTTGGCTTTTAAAAGCAAAAGGAAGCAGAGTCAAACAATGTCAAGTACAGAAGGACTTTGTTTATATTGAAGCCAAGACAATTACATTAAGTAACCTTATTTGGGTACAAATTCAAGCTCATAAAAATAAGGAATAGAATAAATAACAAGATCATGAAACTTTGTCCAACAATGATCAATGAATGTTTGTTCTTTCTTTATTATATCTTCTATCTCCTCTAATGTTGGTTGCATAAGTTGGTGTGCTCTCACTTCATAGTAGAGCTCCTCAGCCTTTATTTCGAAAGCCTCTTCCCTCAATTTTTGTTCTAACTCATCTATAACCAAATCATCTCAATACGCAGAATCTTTATTTTTGAAGTCATCGAAATCTTCGATGAAGTTCTCTGCTTTGTACTGGGCATGAATTCGGAGAGATGAAAGTTGATCCAAAGATTGGATGGTGACCTTGGAATTCCGATGCCAGTGGAGAATCGGAAGTTGGTCAGAACATGTGAAGTTACGCTTGGGCAATGGGATTAAGGACATAGCCCTAGTCGGAATATCACAAGCCCATCGAAAGTTCTTGAGAGGATGTCATCCTCAAGAACATTGAAGGGCAAGTGAGAAAAAACATAGCGAAGTTGAGCTTGTTTCCGCTCAAATGGAGTTGGGGGTGATGGAGGTTTGTAAGGTGGAAAGATTTTGTCCATGGGAAGGGCAAGCCTTAATTTCTCTGTCCAGGAAAGAGTGAGAGGAGGAGAAGGAGTAGATGGTTCTGCTTTAGAAGATGGAGAAGGTGTGGATGCTTCTATTCTAGAAGGTGGAGAAGAAGGTGTAGATGCTTCAATTTCAGAAGATGGAGAAGAAGAAGTGGATGCTTCTGTTATGGAAGATGGCACGTGAGTGGAAGGAACAAAGGCATTAATGTAGTCAAGCCATTCAGAAGAGCAAATCTTCGCCTTCTTGGCTAAAAATGAAGGGCTGTACCCTTGTGATTCTTCCAGATGCCGGGCAGTATGCATTATCCTTGTGGGCATAGAGGATGTGTACCAGGCCACAAGTAGATTCTCCTCCAAACTACGTCGAAGGTCAATGGGCACATAAGGATAGACCACCGAGCTTCGAGCGTAAGAAGGAAAATCTAAAGGGTCAGTGAACTCAACAAAATGGTGATTGATTCGTTCCCTCAAGTCCCAGGACTCAGGTGCTGACCAGTTTGTCCATCCGGAAACCCCAGAAGATGAAGAAGTGGTAGCTTCATCCCAAGTAGAGGTTTGTGAAGAAGAATTTCCCAAGTCCATATTTGCAACTTGTTGAAGCAGAGGCTTGAGAATAGTTCGTTCAAAGTACAAGGGGAGTTTAGAGAAAGAACTTCTTGTATCTGTAAATTTGTAAACCAAAGGATTAAGGGCAATGTGTTCGTAGTCCAAAGGTTGATAATCTGCAAAAGCCTCCATGACCTGAAGATAGAAGGGCGGATAAAGGTGGCTAATGAATGCGTGGAGATTCTTTCGAGGGGAAACAACATTACTCAATGGCTCTTCGTATGCTTGATCAATAGGGTGAGAAGTTGATTGAGCCATAGTCCGTTCGAATGCTAAAGGTATTGGAATGTTCAACAAGTTGAGAGTTAATGCAAATGATCACCAAATAGGTGACGGTTGTGTTTCCTGAAGATGGATTCCATGCACGTTCCAAAAGCGTGGGAAAAGCTTTTGATCCACTAATATCTCCAAGTATTGGGTATATTAGTGCGGGGGGTAATGTTGGCTACATATTTTGTAAAAGCCAAATTATAGTTTGACACGTGGCAGAATAAGGGTATTATGGGAAGATAATTCAAGTCTTCGATCCTGATCGAACACGTGACAATGAACATTGGTTCTCACGTGACCTGAGTAGTACTAGATCAGTAAAGAAGTACAAAGTGACGTGGCTTCAACGGTTATTCATATTCAAATTCAAATACAGGAGGGAAGCTTAACTGCAAGAGATGGCGTAGTGGGACTACTTCTAAGGCAGCATGATCAGCGATCATGGAGGAGTAGTTCGACGGTTTGAAGTGCAGTTCGAAGGTCATCTTTGACAAGTATAAATAGCAGGGAAGCTCTCAGAAAAGACCCCCAGACTCAAATCATACAAACCAGTCTTTACTTCATATTTTCTTTTCCAGTTTTACATTTCCTGTACTTTAAATTCCTGCACTTTAAATACCTGCACTGCACTTCGATTCATAGGAATAGTTTCAAGTAGATTCAAGTAGGTCAATTCTTTGTAAACCTCCTCGAAATTTGAGTTTGGACTATTGTAAGTGTTCATTTTAATGAAATACTTGATTGTTCTTCATATTAATGCTATTTCTCTTAATTTCTCCTAAGTCAAGCCACCGGTAAAAGTCCTCTTCATTGAAATTTGAAAGAACTAAAACACAATCGTCGATAATTGGTTGGCAATTATAATTTCAGAAGGACGATTGATCCTTCTTGCGCACGCATTTACAAAAATACCCTTCAAAAGTCAAAAGCCAACATATATATTTTGGCACGATGGGATGACCAAGTGTAAGAAATGACAAACAATTTGGATTTCGCCATTCGAACTTGTCAATTCGAAATATATTGGCATGAAAGAAAAATTTTGGATCTTCAAGAAGAGATCCATTTTCTTGATGAAATAAACTTTCATCCATTACAATATTATTTGGTGGAAGAAAAAAGACACCATTTAATTAGAGAAATTCATCAACTTGATATGAAAATTCGCCAATGGAATGATGAGTTATCAACTCTCACTATCAAGTCTTTAACTGAGGCTTTAATGGCCGGAATTGGTGAATTTTTTCAGATTTTTTCCATGGTTGAAAATAGCAAAAGCAAAGAGTTGATTTCATCAATGGCTCGGGGGGTTCAAGAGTCTGTTTTTAAAGAGCCAAGTTATGAAATTAACACAACGAAAGAGCATGTTCTTGAGCCAAATTTGGCTAAAAATGATGTTCCATGTATGACTCGGGGGGTCCAAAAACCAAATTTTAGAGAGTCAAGTCATGAAAATAACATATTTATGAGTGATTTTCATAAGCCATTAATGGCTAACATGGAAAAACAACCCACTTTGCTAAATAATTATGAAAATCAATTAGTGAAAGTTTGTTTTTAAAACAAACATGGTCAAGAATGATGAACAAGCCACTGTTCATAAATTCAAAATTTTTGACACTTTTCAAAATGTCAAAAAGTATGAATTTTCATGGTCACACTATACCATGACTTTTGGTGTTCAAAATCCTTTTTGGATTTGTGGTTCACATCAAAATATAATTCTAATGATGTGGCTAATAAAATTAACAAATTGTTCTTATGAGTTCGAAGCACTAAGAACAAGGGATGACCATTTAAAATGCATGAATTTGGCTAGAAAAAGCCTATGCATTTAAATAAATGGTTGAGATTGGCTTATCTTTTCAAATTGATGGCCAGTTGTTTGTATGTACACAGTCAAAGCATCGAAGATACATTCGAAGAATCAAGAGTTGTTTCGAAGGTTGATTACTTCACCTTCGTCGTATAAAGCTCAAGATACATTCAAACATCAAGAGTTGTTTGAAGGTTGATTACTTCACCTTCAAAGTATAAAGTTTTGAAAACTTTCAAATGTGTACATCTCTTCAAACATATGTAAAATAACAATTAATTAGTTGTTGAATAATGCCTTTTGGCATGATAAGTTGGTTCAAGAACAACAGTTTTGGTGTCTTCGAAGAATTAATAATTGGTTCGAAGCACAAAATTAATATTTTTATTAATGATGTATGAACCAGAACATACAAAATTTGAATAACCACAATGTTGGCCAAAAGTTGCTTCGAAAGCCCTTTTGCCATAATTTTGTAAGTTTCGAAGCACTCCATCTTACATTAATAGCTTCGAAGAAACAATAATGGTGGTTATGAACCTTCGAAACTTTGCCGAATATTTCCAAGGATGTAATTTGTCCTTTGTCGGCACTTTCAACCTTCGAAAGATGATTTTGGCCCTTTATACCACATTCGAAGCTTGTTATTAGTCCATAATAGCTAGCATTCAAGGCATCTAGTCATAATTTCATACTCATTCGAAGCACTTCATTGGTGCTATTACATCATTCGAAGCACTTTGTTAATATTATTCGAAGCATTTTATTGCTTAGATTAATCATGTGCTTGGTTCGGCTCTTCAAAAATTCAAATAAACATCATTTTTAAGGGCCGCGGGGGGTAATGTTAGCACCATAAATCTGCAATTTTTATTATTGTTTATTATTTATATAATTGCAGGACATGTGGCATTCTCCTACTCATTTGGAGGTTATGAGAAGTTATGAAATATGAAAAAGATGTTGGAGAATATGGAGCATTAATTGGAGGTTAAAGGAAGTTACGAAGACATGGAGGAATATGTGGCATTGTGGGAATGAAGATGGAAAAGTGGGTAGTTTTAGGTGATTATTAGGTTGTTATTTCTGGAAGTTTTTTCCTACAAATATTTGTCTATAAATAGCCATTCATGGCTACATTGTAAAGGATCCAGAACTCAAATCAAAGCCAGTTGATTTCAATATTTCTTGTCATTTTCCTTATCTTAGGAGTAGTTTAACATAGATTTATATTTCGAAGCATTTATTTTCAGCAATTTCATTTCGAAGCATTTCATGTATTTCCTTTTCAAAGCATAGGAGTAGAGGTAAGTAATTATTACTTTGATTGTTCATTCAATCGTCTTTCTCCATCTCCCTTTCTTCTTTTAATTTTTATTTTCTCTACACTTTGGCAATTTTGAAGTCCTCTTCGTTGAGGCGAAAGAACCGTCAACACAATCGCTTGATAATTGGCTTGAATTTAATCTGTAAGGATTTTTCAATCCTTACTGGCACGCTCGCATTTATAATATTTTCCTTCGTAGGAAAAATAAGCCAACACTCTTATAGGTGGGGGTTTACAAAATTATGAATTTCACACACATGTCAAATATTTATTTGACAGAAAATTTAATATTTCTATCATTATTCCTTGAATGCCCCCACATTTATAGATTATCAACCACCACATTTCGCCATGTGGCCATGCCAGCTTGAAAATACCTGCCCTACAAAAATATCAATATAAGTAAAAATCATCAATTCAAACTAAAGTCCCATCATTTTCATTCCAAATAATATTAATACTAGTTTCGTGTTGTGTTTGGTAACCAAACCATCAATTTCTCTACCCAAAAGCCAACCAAAAGATTGAGAAAAGGTTACCCCAGATGCCATAAACATGTCCACCACAAACACACGTCTTTTTCTTTTTTGTCTTTTTTTGAGTAAATGGGGGCCAATAATAAATCAGCACAAGATGTGCCCTTGTACTGGCCTTCTCATCCCATGTGAGGAGAATGGCTTCCAACTTCTACCCCACCTCCGGCAGAATGTACTGGGGAGAAGATTGGATTGGATTGGATTGGATTGGATTGGAAGTTAAAATAGTCATTACAAATAAAATAAAATAAAATAATTAATAAATTAAAATATTATATTTAAATTATAATTATTTTTTTATAATTATTAAATCAATTATAAAAAATTTTAAAAAAAAGTCAATCACAGGCTCATTTAGGAAGTTGGCTATTTTAATTAGTGTTTTTACTAAATAAAAAAAAAAATTATATTTGAGATGGTGGTTGGCTTTTTTGTAGTTTGATTTAATAATTGTGAGAGAAAAAATAAAATGATGATCATTTAGATGTGATATTTTGTTTTATTAACTAGTTTAGCTTATTTTATTTTTATTACTATTTTAGCAACAAAAAAAAAAAAAAAAAACCCATTGCCAAAATGTATGGGTGTGCAACCTTGCACACTATATATGCATAATCTACAAAATCGTGTAAATTTTCATCAATTTATATAAGTGATCTCACAATATGTGTAAATTGAACACAATTTTGCATAAGTTTATTCCGAAAAATTTTAAAATTTACATAATCATATAAATTTTTACAAACTTACATAAATCATTTCAAAAAAATATATAACTCAAACCATAAAATTATATAATAAAAGTACATGCATATGGTAAGTAATGTACACCTAAAAATTTTCTTAAAAATATATGTACATGTTTAAATAAATATTATAGAATAATGTTATATACACTAATTAATGCACTAATTAGTGCACCAATTGATGATGTGGCATAATTTAAGAGATTTTTTGTATTTGTAATTTGTATAATGAATGGGTTCAATAATAATGTCATAACTAGTGTTAATACACTAATTAATATACTAATTGGTGCATGTAGCACCATGAATATTTTTTACTAGGGTCTAATGAGAAGATAAGATCGTGCGTTTAAACTCTTTTGGATCAACTACTATTCATTTTTCATGGTCTTTATGGTTAGATTATCCATAAACGATCAAACTAGAACACTCAAAAAGCATAACAATACAATCCAATCTTTACTCCCATTCAGAAAGAAACTATACCCTTTTTAACTGAACCCAAAATATTTTCCAAACAAAATTCTCAAATTCCAGCATTTTTTAACTTATTTCTCAAATTATGTTTTTTAAAATCATGATTTCAAAATAGGACTTGAATTAATTTATTTTAAAACTTTTTAAAAAAACATTAAGGTATTTCAAAAACATCAATTTCATGAAATGACCGTGTTTGAAACAACTGGGATTTGGTAAATGATTTTTTTTTATTGATAAATTCTATGTAGAGGTGGTTTAACCCAATAAGTCCACTAAGAAAAATTATAACTTAATTAGTCTTATGTATTTAGGGTAATTCTATTTACACACCACTGTACCTCTCAATTGACACTATATTCTCCTATTAACTCAGTTCACACCACACTTAAATTGAAAAGTTTGATTTTATCTCACCACACACCCTTTTTTTTTAAATAATAACAAACTACCATCTTCTTCAACAAACCCAAACCCAAACCCAAACCCTAGCCTAATTCTAATCCTAATCACTACCAGCACCGGCAACAGCCGCCACCGTCACAGTCACAGCTTCTCGCCTCTGATTATCTCTCCTCCACTGCTCTTCATTCTCCAACTCTCTTGTCGTCACCCCCTTTCCTATCTCTACCATCAGCCTCGTTTAGCCTCTCACACCCTAACGTTAGATCTCTCTCTCTCTCTCTTGTTCCATAGTGGTGGGTCAAGGCGATGTAAGTTGTGATAGCGGTAGTTAAAAATGCGATGGGTGGTGGGGTAACATGATTAGAAGGTTGCGATAGGGGTTGTGATGGTGGCTAGAGAGGAAAGTCGTCATCGTGGTTGCTCGAGGACAACAGATGGAGATGAAAAGTCAATCGCATCAACCATCGCATCCGCCATAGCTAGCCTTATCTCTTATCTTTTTTTGTTTTCTTCAAACCCTATATCTGTGTTTTCCGAATCTCTCCCTATTGGTTATGCTTGTAAGAATTGTTGGTGATAACGATGGCTGACGGTGGAGATTGGGCTGCGATGGTAGTGGAAAAGAAGAGTCGTGGTGTTGGTGGTTAAGGATTGCAGCCGGAGGTGGTGAGGCTGGTGATAATGATGATGTGTGTTGAGAGATTAGGGATTAGAAATTTGTCCAAAAAGGTAATTTTATTATGGGACAAAATTGTAATATAAAAAAAAAAGGTAATAATATATGCTGAGTGTAACGCCCCAAAATTTACCCAACATAATCTTGGTACATCAACCGACATTCATTAAAGAATAATAGCAATTCCCCAGTCATCATAATGTTGATCATAGAAGTTTGTACAAAATAGTCCCACATGCAAATTATACATTCAATGATATTACATACATGAATCTGTAGCATATAAAACGTCAAATTCAAAAGTAAATAAAATGCCTTCAAGGGCTTACAAATTCCAAGGCTTAAGCCCGGTTACACAAAAATAGTCTCTTGAACTCAAACAGTTATAGCCCTAGGCTTACAAAATACAATCACAACAAAACAGAGCCCTGTGCTCTATATACATATATCCACGCCCTAAATCGGCGGGTTCACCACATCCTTACCTGCACCAAAATTCTATAAGGGTGAGCATAAAGTCCAGTAGAGAATTCTTAACAAAGTATATATATATATATATATATATATTTATGCATGATTCCCAATATGAAATGCACATGCCATGCCAATTAAAAGAGGATTTCATTTACATCTTTTAAAAAAAAGCCACCATGCCCAATGATAGTTTGAAATATCAACAATTTAAAAATTTACAATTTAATTTAGAGGGACGGTAAATACGACTCATGTAATCTCTAGGTTAGTGTCTGTAAGTAGGCCTAACTAGCACTATCAAAATCCCACTTTACCGGTTGCTAACCGGAAGGGAAGTGGTATCTCCTTTGTGCGTGTTTTCGGTCTTTCACCCCAGATACTCAAACCAACTTAATCAATTTCATCTACACCTCTTATCTGGACTTACTAACGTATTTACCCCAAAACATTTCGATAATTCTCATTTCAAAATATTCTTTTCTCAATGTAAACGTTTCCAAACTCAATTCAAAATGTATAATAATCAATTGAATGAGCATGTAATGCAATAATTATCAATGCCTCATAACATTTTTCCATTTTTAAGTATTTCAACAATAATACCATAATAACCACATTTCCTATTTTTCTCCCTTCAATGTTATTTCACAAAATAACCATATGTTCAATTAAATCTATCAATACGTAGCAACATTTCCTCATCTTGTACAATTCTCATATTTCATGGAACTCAACAATTTGCCATTTCATAACTACATATATACATATCTATATATGCATTTAACAATAAATTCAAGTAAGATCTCCAAATCCTCATACACCAAGAAGTTTTCATATTTGCAAACAACAATATGAAATTTCCACTCACTCCTTCATTTAATCCAAGAAAATCCATAAATTCTCAACATTTTCCAAAACCCCCAATTTTTAGGTTTTTCACCAAAACTAGACATTTCTTCATTTCTTAATAAAACCTCACCAAAAACATTATTCTTAAGTTAATTGATTCAATTATTCAAGAAAATCTTTAAAAAAGAAACAAAAGATGAACTCCTCTTACAAGACCACCAACTTCTAAAGCCAAAAATCAATTTTCAAAACAATTAAAGAGGAAATCTCGAAATTAATCAAAACTTGCAAATATATATATATATATATAACTCTAAGAAAAATTCTTACCTCAAGTTTTGATGAAGAGATGAGATGAAACCCTAAAATCAAAGGTGTAGAAATTTGATCTCTACCGTACAAAGTGAAGTCCTCGCTTTGCTCTCCAAAACTTGTGAAAGATGATGGATCAAAACCCAATAGATTGCAAGAAATCAAGGGTTTTTGGGTGTTTGGTGAAGGTTTTTAGAGAGCAGGAGGAGAAAAATGATTTATTGAGTGAGAAGGAAATGTTTGAAAAGTGATATACACAGTCCACAAGAAGGAAGAAAAATAGAGTTTTCGAACCCAGGCCCGTCTCATAAGTGCAGCACTTACCTTCGCACGTGCGGAGCGTGCTTCTCGTATGTGCGACCCTCATCCTCGCACGTGCAGCCCTCCCAATCCACACCTCATACTCAGATATAATGCAAGGTGCAAGAATTTCTCGATTCCAAAGACGTGTGGCCTCACCTCCGTGACCCAAGGCCGGCATGTACAACCCTAGTCCTCCAGCCCAGAATTTCCTCAGCTCAATCCCTGGCGCTCTGGACCGAACCCTTACCTTCCGAAACAAGTGAAATTCAACACCGGAATAAATAGGAACAAAGTTTTGAGAAAAACTCCCCAACACAACAAATCCAAACGATTAACAAGATTCCAAGTCAAACCGATACCCCAACATGACCAACCCAAAGTTAAACGAGGGAAAACGAAATGAGTAACGCACCTGATCATCACACTGAGAGTTTTGAATATGTGCAAATAGAATTTTCCATGTATTTATGTTTTTATTCCATGAAGTCTTTTTTTCCCGATTTATATTGTTTGTTAGACTATTATACCTTTATGTCTATTGTTGATATGTACATAGAAAAAAGATATTTATATTTCCTTTTTATTGTTACCTTTATTTTAGTAGTTACCATTATTTATATTTTTCTTTTTGATCAGTTTCATTCAAATTTGTGATATTGTTTCATTGTACTAGGGTTTCGAAACTCTTTATTTGGGAGGATTTAGAAACTCTAGTTTACACATAGTTGTGAAATAATATTATGTTTCTCCATTGTTGCGGTGAAACTTTGTGTTCCTCCATTGTCACTTTGTATTTAAAGTTTTGTGTTCGTCCATTGTTGCTCTGTGTCCAAAACTCTATATTTCTCCATTGTTGTAAATTGAAACTCTATTTATGTCTAATCAATTTTGTTACAAACATATTTTTCAAATGTGGGTTTGGTTTGATTTGAATTGATGGAATGGTGAAATTGCATATATTATTAATATTAGTGATAATGATAAAGATGATGATGAAGAGGAGGATGTGAGTGATATTTTTTTATTTTTATAGTAATTGAGTTTTTTTTTTAATTTCTAATTTTATTACTGCTATTGTTTCTATTTTTTTTCAATCAGTGCGAATATTCATATTTTACATTGTTTGAAACTTTATTGGTTATTTGTTATTATACTTGTTATTTGAACAATCATTTTTTGTTACCATTAAACAATTAAAATAGTCTCTTTTTTTTTTCCTTTAATTTTGTTTCGTGTTGTAATGTGAATGTTCACATTGATATGAATTTAGTTTTTTTTAAGATTAGTTGTATGATAATTGTAAATTGTAAACATTCACATTGTATTTTGATATTTTGTTTTTTGAAGTTTTTTGAAAAGTTCATTGTATTTTTTTATTTTTTTACTATGCTTGTTGGTTGAACAATCATTTTTTTTTACCATTGAATAATTGAAATAGTTGACTTTTATTTTTTTTAAATTTTATTTTCTATTTTCACGTTGCAGTGTGAATGTTCACATTGATATGAGATTTTTTTTTTTAAAAACTATTTGTATATTAATTGTAAATTATGAACATTTACATTGTATTTTAATATAAGTTTTATTTTTTCGAAAGTTAATTATATGTTTGTTATTTTTGTTACCATGCTTATTAGTTGAACAGTCATTTTTGTTATCATTAAATAATTGAAATAGTCGATTTTTATTTTTTTCAATTTTGTTTCATATTTTTACGTTGCCACCATGTAAATATTTATATTTGTATGATTTATTTTTTTTTAAGGCTAGTTGTATGTTAATTATAAGTTGTGAACATTCACACGTATTTTGATATGAATTTTATTTTTTTGAAAGTTAATTGTATATTTGTTATTTATTGTGAACATTCATATTGTACTTTAATATATGTTTTGTTTTTTCAAAAGTTAGTTATATGTTTATTGTGAACATTATTGTATTTTGATTTTTATTCAAATTTTTTTTTGAGTTATTTTTGAAATTTTCAAATTATAAAAATATTCAAAATTCAAAATTTAATATTTGCTCCATAAAATGCGGAAGAGATTTTCTCCTTAGAATAATGAACAAATTTTCTTTTTAAAATTAGGGAGAGAATTTCTCTATAAAATGAAGGATTATTATTATGTATTAATTTCAAAATAAAAATATATACAAAAAATTAGAAATGATGATTTGACCCTATTATATTAAACAAGATTTAATAAAATACTAAAAAAAAAGACACGAATTAAATGGAATAAAATACTTAGAAAGAAAATTTATGAAAATATCACCCATTGATAAATAACTCGTTACGATATAAGCTTGCTTTTCACACTCTTTGCCAGACCTCTAAAAAACCAGCACTAAATGAGCATTATTTTGTCTTTTTGTGCCTTCTTTTTTGTCTTTTATCTCACTTTTTTTTTTTTTTTTTTTTAAGTGGCTGACAGCTCATTAGAGCTGCACTTTTAGAGCTCCGGAGCTTTATTGATCAAAACCATGCTGGCACACGCAGAATCCTTGGCTCCACCTGTTTCACATTGCCTGGAAATCTGTCTTTCATCAAACATTAATACAAGTACAGATAAGAGTAATACTAGAATACCAAAATTTCTATCAAATATTGTGTGTGGGTTCATATCCATGTGAGACATTTGATAAAACATTTGATAAATATTTTTGGATCTCTAAGATTTTCCTACAGATAATCCATAAAGAAATTTACAAGCAAAACAAGAAGGAAACAAAACAATGGAGTGACAGAAAAATAAATGTAACCTTCACTGACAATAAATAAAAGAATTTGATACAATTAAGTCATTAATTCTTTGTCCTTTCTTGGTTCATTTCCCATCCATAAATTTATCCCAAACCATCACAACCCTTCCCCCATGTTCTCCATCTCAACTTCATCACCGAAGTATCCTTGTCAGCTCCAAAGAATCCAAACATAAACAATGAAAAAAGGAAACAAAAGTGTACATACATGATACACGTTAGAAAGAACAACAAAAACAAAAAATGAGAACTTGCCTTCTCTGTCTCCTTTGCTGTCGGCTTTTTAATCTAGGTTTTTCTATCATCTACAGTCCATTGAATCAAACGTGTCTGCGAATCCTGTTGGCTTTGAAGGAATGCTTGACTGGGTGTGACTATAGGACAGATCATTAAACATTGTGGAAGTACCTTCATCGGCTTGCCATCTTTGAAGGGCCTGTGGAAGACTCATGTGGAGGTCAATGCCATAGCCATCTTCATCTTCGTGCGAAGAAGGTTTCCACTGCTCAACAAGAGGACCCAACACATTGACAGCGTGGCCCATATCGGGTCTTTGAAATGGCTCACGAGCAGTACAGTGACCTGCCAGCTCGGCAACCTTGCTAATGCTCTCGAAAGTCTCTTCATCGGGGTCAAGAGTTTGGTCGATAGCCTTATGAATGTTTTCCTTGTTGATTAGGACTCTTCGGAACCATGTGACTAAATGAGCCCTCTCGTCTGGCACTGTCTCATCTAGTGCCTTTCTTCCTGTGATGATCTCCATCAAAACGACGCCGAATGCATACACATCCACTTTTGTAGTCACTCTTCCCGTAGCTGTTGTTAAATGAAATAGAGCAAGTAGATTTCAGGGGTAACTCAATAGATGTTGAAAGAGCAATTTAATCTCAGTTAAAATTTGCAAAGTCAAATAATTTAGACTCATACTTAACAAAGCTCCAAAATACAGCACAGAACATGAAAGAAGAAAAAAGATGTATAACTGAAAAGATGACTAACAACCACGCCAAGTTAGTCTCAATAATGCAGTTTGTATTAGATTACAAACAGAATTAATTGATTCACAACTAGAACTGAAAAATATAATATGAACAACTTTAATTTCCCATTAGCACAGATAAGGTCACAGATTTCTGGACAATACTCTGCAAAGAATATCTGCAAGTACCAAGAAAAAGAAAGAAAGAATCATAAGTGAACGAAATGCATTGGTTCATAATGATATTATCCAAATGATCAATCATCTGAGTAAAAAAGAAAAATTGCCTCAAGGAAACCATATTATTGCAAGAACATAAGGTTTTAGCTATAGAGTGCTAATTCTATTTGTGCTTTACATAACTTCCGACACAGTATGATGTCTTAATTCCATAATTGAAAGTTGAGTGCAATGCTAAAACAAAATCAGCAATAGACGTTCCAGTACGAAGGCATTAATTCATCAAAAGACAACTATGCCTAGAGCAGTTGATGCATCTATCCGGAGAGGAACAATCAAAACATCTAGTTTTTGATTGAACATAAAAATAAAAATCCTATAAAATATCCAATTTAAATGTTTATAAAGACGATGAAATAAGAAACAGAAAAGAATGTATTTACCAGCATACTCAGGTGCAAGATACCCAAAAGTTCCAGCCAACCGCGTCTCAAGAGAATACTTTCCATCGGGTGCATTCTTTACCAAACCGAAATCGGCAACCTTTGCTCTCATGTCATCCCCAAGAAGAATGTTAGATGGTTTTAAATCTCTATGAATGAAGCTCTGTTGTGCTAAGCCATGTAAATACTCAACCCCTCTAGCCATATCCAATGCTATTGTCACCCTCTGCTTCCAAGTAAGAGGAGGGTACCCAAGTTCGCGGCACTCAAATAAATGCTGGGCCAAAGTCCCCTGAGGCATGTACTCATATACCAATAGTCTTTCATTGCCATTGATACAGTACCCTAGAAGAGCAACCAAATGTCTATGCCTAACTTTTGTTAACACTGCAATTTCAGCTTGAAACTCATTCATTCCTTTGGTACCCATTGCCCCAGATTCCATCCTCTTCACAGCAATTATAGTCCCATCGTGCAATACCCCTTTGTAAACAATTCCAAATCCTCCTCTGCCTAACACATTTTCTTCACTAAAGTTGTCGGTTACTTGGCGAAGTACTTGGATCGAAATTGCAACATTCCCACCTTCAAAGATGGGCATGTCACCATGATCACCACTGCTCTGACTATGTAATTCACTCGGGACACCACCGTACCCATTCGCAACACTCACTACCGCAGACTTAACCATTTCTGACCCTTTTTCAGAACCATCGACTCTCCCAAATCTCTGATGTCGTTTCTTGACATAGCATTTGTAAGATACAAACAGCATAACCCCAACAAACACCACAACAGCAATTACCACACCAGCAATCATACCTGCCGATACAGAAGAAGACCCATTTGATGTCCCCGAAGGACTTCCTCCGGATGTGGTCGAATTCGATCCAGACCCAGAAGGTCCACCATTTCCTCCACTTCCTCCACTTCCAGTGGTAATGTTCTTCCCAAGAAACAGATTACCAGGGGAACTAAACTTCACAGTTGATTGAAAGACTGGTATTGGTCCACTAAGATTGTTGTTTGACACATCAAGAACCTGAAGCTGAGGCAGAGTTGTCAAGACATCAGGAATTGAACCCGTGAGATTGTTATCATTCAAATACAAACTCTTCAATGAGGTTAGATTCGCAAAGGCGGGTGAGATCGAACCCGAGAAGTGTTGCTTCCCAAAATTGACAATTATAACATTGCTCTGCGAATCACAGGTAATGAAAGTCCATCCAGAACAAGCACTATTGCCTTGCCAAGACTGAGCAAGAGTTGAAGGATACCCAAGAGCCCCAGCAACAGCAAGAAGAGCAGTGACCTGTGGATCACAAGGCCCCGGAGTGCTCTTGCAGAAGCTATTTGTTAACCCGAGCGAAACAGTCACTCCGGGACGAAACGTTGGCATAGGACCTTGCAATTTGTTGTTCTGCAAAGAAATGTTAGCAAGTTTAGGAAGACCCATCAACGACGGAGGCAAAACTCCGGTGAATTGGTTGTCCCGGAGCTGCAAATCGAAGACATTGGTGCATTTCGACAAATCTGGAATCGGACCCGTGAAGGAATTCCCGTGAAGCCACACTTGGTAAAGCTGGGTCATCGAAGACAACACATCAATAGTCCCAGAAAAACCATGTACCTGATTGTTAAGCCACAAATTGGTAATCTCCGAACCCCTAAAAGTTGAAGGTAATGAACCATTAAGATTGTTATAAGAGAGTCGAAGGTTCTGCAGATTAAGAAACGAATCGAAAATATCCGGAATCGAACCCACAATATTTGCGTTGCTAGCGGAGAAATTTCCCAAACTACTCGACTGAACGAGATCTGAGGGAATAGTCCACGGAGCTAGATTTATGTTGTCACTGAGACTCATAGTCTGTAAATTGGTAAGGCCGGAGAAGAAATCGGAGGGAATGGAAGTGAAGTTGTTGGTGTCGAGAAAGACTTGTTGGAGGGAAGAGAGATTTGCGAAGGTGGGCAAGGGGCCGGAGAGCGAGTTGCGCTGGAGGGAGATGGATTGGAGGTTGGAGAGCTGGTTGAGAGTGGAAGGGAGAGAGCCTGAGAGGGATTTGGAGGGGAGGTTGATGGCGGTGACGCGGTTGGAGCTGTCGCAGTTGATGCCGGACCAGGTGCAGGGGTTCGTGCCGGTCCAGTCGGAGGGGGGAGTGGAGAGGGTGGTGGCGAACTCGCTCATCACGGCGGCGTCGTCGGCGGAGGCGAGGGTGAGGAGAGAGAGGGAGATGAAGAGGGTAGAGAGAGGAAGGAGGATGGTGTT
The DNA here is from genome assembly GCA_025200525.1 of Camellia lanceoleosa. Classification (NCBI taxonomy): domain Eukaryota; kingdom Viridiplantae; phylum Streptophyta; class Magnoliopsida; order Ericales; family Theaceae; genus Camellia; species Camellia lanceoleosa. Next base: position 397,426 of record JANUSC010000092.1, read on the forward strand.
TTGGGATTCCATTGTTGGGTTTCTTGGTAGTGTTGTTGTCGAAAAGATATAAATGTGCATGTGGGAGAGGGACAGAAACAGAGAGAGAGAGAGAGAGGCGGTGAAGCGTGTGTTGTTTGGACAGGCGGTGAAAGTGAACGGTTCGAGTGTGTTGTACATGTACTGTCACTCGCCCCTTTAAAATTAACAAACCCTTAATATATATTTTTAAAATTTTCTTTTATTATTTTTTTTATCATATAATATATTTTAATATACATTTTTAACATATTCATTATAGATACTCTAACTAAAAATTTCAAAAATTATAATTAAAATAATATTATAATAAAAATTTTCATTTATTTTTATGTAGAATCCAATTTTTTAGACATTATATGGTCTAGGTATTTTAAAATGTTTGGCAGTCTCTATTAATTTATAGGTTAATTACATTGGGTCAATGTGAATATTATTTTTTTTTTATTATTTAAGAATTTATATGTTTTAACTTTTTAATTATAAATATATATTATTTTAGAATATTTGTATAATTTTATAATTGAGGAGTCAATAATTTTTTTCAATATAAATATTTTATTTAATTTTCCTTTGGTAATACACTTTTTTTAATTGACTTTTTGAAATAAAAAGTTTGTTTCATTTAATTTTTTTGATTTTTTTTTAATTTTCATGAGAGAAAAAATAAAATGATTATGATTTGAATGTGACATTTTATCTTATTAACTTATTTAATCTATTTTATATTTTTTATTTTTTAATCTAAAAAATAATGTCAAACGAAGCCTTAATATTATATTATCTAGTTTGTTTTCAACCATTTTAGTGGGTGTTTAGGAAGTGAATTTTTATGTGGGTTTTTTTAGTTGTAGGATTTTATTGGAGAAAAAAATTTTGGTGTTTAGAAAGATAGTTGAATTTTTTTGTAGTTGGATGTGATGCTTGTGAGAGAAAAAGTGAAATAATTATGAGATTGGATTTGATATTTTGTTTGGATTTATTTGTTTTGATTTTGCAAAAAGTTTGCCTTCTAATAAAAAAAATCCAACACACAAACTTCCCAAACACCACTACATCAAAACAACATATTATTTTCTTATGGTTAGGTTATATACTTTAAAATTAATCAAAACTGTGATGCCACTGCATCCTCTACCATATTCCATGTGATTACCATCCAACAGCTGGTTCATAACATAACATAAGAACTTATTTTCTCACTTAGTGCTTGTGTTTGAATCTTCACAATTGTTTTAACAAGCCAAGTTTGACATCCCAATATAAGTGCACTTATTTCATCTTTTTATCGTTTTTGGGTCACATCAATCAACATCTCCTCTCTACTTTTTCTACACATAATACAAGAAAAGTCAAAAAGTGCACTTATTCTAAACTTCTCAAACTTGGCCTTACTCTTTAACATTTAAAATATGTAGTGAGATTATAGTTTTGACTCCAATGTAAGGGCACTCGAGTCGTCCTCAAATAATTGTGTGATGTTGAGGGATGTACTCTCTAATGAATATATGATGTAACCTTAATCCATATTTATTTATAGATCTTATAAGAAAAATTATTTGATGGTCTAAAAACATTATTTGATAATGTCTCTCATCAATTATGAAATATATATATATATATATATGTATATATATTTTTGGTTATTTCTTTATGACCTAACATAAAATTATAGATCTCACTTTCTACCAATCAAAATACATTTAAAAAATTACGTAATTATATTCCAAAATCACCAAATAAGTTCACGAAGCATCCGAAGTCTATTCCCATACAAGCTTACCACTACTCACTGCCACACCACCGTCGTGCATCTTTTACAACGCTAACTTCTATATTCTCTTACTACATTTTTACTCAAATTTACTCTAATAAACACTTCACATTAAACTCCAGTACAACCATACAAACGCCATGTTGGACATTCACAAATTCATGCAAATAGTCACCAGCAAACCAAACCCCCCCAAATGTCTTTTAAGAGCTCACGAATCTTCTATGAGCAATGCACATCCTCGTGTTGAAGAGATAACATGTTAACCAACGAAAACCATGGTCTGGCAGGGAAATCTGTGGATGGCAGGGCACTATTCCTTGACCCTAGACTAGTAACAAAATGTCTTGTAGTAATATTCTGTTGTACAAGTTATAGAGCAAACAACAGTGCTATTACTACAACAGAAATTGAATAAAAAATTAGTCTAACTGAAAAAAAGCAACTCTTCAAAGAAGCATGCTTTAAAAAACAAAAAAACAATCATGACCAAATCCAATTAAGCAAATCACCATGAACCAGTTAATCTCGCTCATACAAGCTTAAACAAAAATATAAAAATAAAAAACAAGAAGCACTCATACAAGCTTACACACTCTATAGGTTCTATTTCTACAAGCAAACTCCTCCAACCTCCTCCCACTACTAAAAAAAATACTTTTTGCGACCATCACATGCCGTCGCAAATAATAAAAATACAGTCGCAAAAGACCTTTTACGACGGCCTATGCGACCGCAAATGGGGGACGCAAATGTGGGGGTGGGAAATACTTTTTGCGACGGCAAAACAACGCCTAAACTACTTTTTGCGACAGCTATTTTGCCGTCGCAAAAAAAATTAAAAAATAAAAAACACTTTTAGCAACCATTGTTTTACTGTCGCAAATAATTATTTATTAAAAAAAAATCATATATGAGTTTGCTACAACAAAAAAAATCAATTATAAGCACCAAACAATTTTTTGTAAATGAAAATTAACAAATTAATTGAATTTATAATAGACATTATCCATTAACCATCCTTAAATACACTGTACTAAAAAATTCAAATCTTCAAAAAAAAAAAAAAAAAAAAAAAAAAAAAACATCATCTTTGGCTCCCAACATCAACGGCTTGATCATATCAATTATTCCCTCAACAAAATCTGCAAAAACATATATCAAACTTGATCTGAAAATTTAATGCACTTCAATGTGTTAGTTTAGCTTGAAATAATCAAAATAAAACTATGTCATAGTGACCTCTCTCTATAGCAGATCAGTGATTTGCAACAAGAGTTTCAATTACCTTGAGAGTAACTTCAGGCTCCACCAGTGATCCTAGTTTACCATATCAGTTGATGATGCATGTTTTGTTAGAGCAAGACCAGCTCTCAAGATAGGAACAATCTGCAAAGCTAAATAAATAGTGCATCAGATGATGGCTACCGAAAAGCTATACTCTTCCAAGATTAAATAATTTCTAAAGCAGGTCACATTCATAAATTTGTAACATTGTTATCATCAAATCTTTAAAAAGGGAACCCCAACTAGCTTGCAACAAATGTATTGTGGGGAACTTCCTATACTAAATACACAACAAGAAGATAAGAAATAAATTCAGATTATCCATTACATAGAAAGGAGAGACAAGAATAAAATTTTAAAAACGAGATTGATATACTAACCGCAACCGGTTCCCTTGGATCAATAAATTCTACAGAGGCAACACCCATTGGTGACTGAATCTCCTCTGTTATAGTAGGTTGCCAGCAATAAAACCGTAGCAACATAAGTAAAAAATATTCATAAGCACATAAAAATGACATATTAGGGGCAAAAAGAGTCTCTTAAACTAACATAATTGCTTTAATTTCAATATGAGCAATTATGGGGCTTGGGTGGGAATGGGTTGATTGTTTGGATTTTCGATTCACTGTGTTTGAGTGTGTGTATGTAATTACACGATATATATATATGTATAGATAGCCTAGGTGAGGTGGTGGCGGCATGGTAGTGGACATGAGGAGGTGCGTCTTGGATGTCTCAGTTAGTGCTGGTGGCTGTGAGGTAAGGCTTGAGTCTCTTGGTTGTATGGGTGCTCTAAATTTGCTTGTTAGATGTTTATGTGGGTGCTTTGATTATGCTGTGAAATAGTGTTGGGTTACACATAGTACTTCGATTTTTGATTTTTTGAAAACATCAGCAAAATTTGTTACTTCACTTATTGAATGACTGATGGAGTGGGGAATCGTAATGTGACTCAAACTTAGAAAAGGAAATGTAATTTCTAGAACTTCAAAGGTACTTATGTAATGAAAACAAACCTCAAGAGATGTCAGTGTAATTTACCTTATTTATAATTTATAAAGTAGATCAAAGAATGCCTCCAGAGATTGGAATTCTCAGTTCTAAAAAACCCACCAAAACCACGGATGCAATACTATTCCTATACAAATGCCAAATTACTTTCTTTACATCTTCCTCTCTTCTCAACACTGTTTTAATTGTTCATGTATTTCTTGCAACACTGTTTGATAGTAAATAATAGAAGCAGACTCAGCAGAGATGCAGACAATCAAATGTAAACAACCACAGTCCAACAATTCTATTATGGGCCTTGTTACAACTGATAAACAGGTTGCAATTGACTTCAAAGAAAGAGTTGTTCACATAATGTTATTATCCCCTATAAATCAATGATTGTCCAATTTTCTAAGTTCTGTATTAGACCCACATAATATACTATTTTTTAAAGTATCCAGAATATTGTTTGAAAATAAACAACAGGCATCGAATATTGGCTCACCAGCCAATCCCTTGATGCTTCATACATAAGCAGCCTCCCTAACTCAGCCATGGCATTTTTTGTAATGATTATAATCATACATTACATTAATGTATCAATAGAGAAAAAAAAATTAAAATTTTGAAGTAATGGGAAAACAAATACAACATTTTTGAGCAACAAAAACCATAACGAACACATGAACATGAAATATTTTAGAAATTGAATCTAAAGAAGGACATAAGGTTGTACTTCTTCAAATGGTTTGTCTAAATCCTCTACTCAACTCAACTAACTTTCGTCCCAATTACTTGAGATCAGTTACATGGATCTATTTACTCCAATTTGGTTCTTTTTTGGTCATATCATTACTTAAATTTAAGATATTCATGTCCTTTCTTATCACATCAACTCAAGTTCTTCTTAGCATTCCTCTAGTTCTTACATGCATGTTAACTAGTCACGTGGATCAAATCACTTCTCCTTACATGCACGTTATCTAGTCTATGATGCTCGTGACCAAAGTAGGATCAAATCAATCATCCTTACAGTTGTGTTAATTAGTCTATGATGCACGTGACCAAACCATCTCAAACAATTGTTCATCATCTTATCTTCAATTGATGCCACTTTTCATCGGACTTCCAATTCAATGACATTTTCTGTTGCAAGACTATTGATGCAACTACATGTGGTCATTATTGTAACAAAGTATTAAAACCTTTTTTAAAGGTATAATTGAGAAGTAGGGATTAAAAAAAATATTACCAACAAGCACTTCATTTCCCCTCTGTTTCCGCCCAATTTTGGGGGCAAGATAAATGCTCAAAATGTGGGCCCTGTCTCCCCTCACAACCCCTCCATGCTCTTCCCTTCCCCTACTTAAAAATGGGAAATCATTGGGTACTCTCATAGCACCACGCGGCATTGTCTATGTGGTGGTCCAAACCAATAGCGTAGTGGGAAATCGTATTGGTGGGACATGGTGAATCATACTTGTTAGGTAGTTGGGAGACAAGTGATGGTCCACTTAGTGTGGGTTGTAATTTCTCATTTTCCGGGCACACCACATAGACAATGCCACAAGGTACTCCCAGACTATTCAATGATTTTCCCTTAAAAAACAATCTAAACAAGGTCAAAATTAATTTCCTTTCAAATCCTTCATTTCCCCCCCACTCAATCAAAACACTAATGTTTTATGTAGAACTAAGAATTCGAATTTAAAAAATTAGTATCTGTTACAACAACATATTCTACATAAATTATGGTTCTTTTGATTGTACCTTATCTAAACTATCAAACTGGAATTTTAAATTGGTGTGATTTTAAATTAGAACTAAGAATTCAAATGTAAAGAATCATGATTCCCATCACGAGGACAACGCTCACAGCAAGGATATGCAAACTAAATTTGTAGCCACATCAAGATTTGAAAATGTTAAAGGACCCTGACTTCATTATTGATTCGTTACTAAAATATGCAGCTCATTTTATGACAACAAAAAATAAAATAAAATAAATGAATCTCTAGTGAGAGAAAGTTAGGGTTTCGGAAAAAAAAAACTGAAGTGAGAGAGAGAGAGAGAGAGAGAGAGAGAGAGAGAGAGAGAGAGAGAAAAATTGAAATACCTTGTTGGGATTGAAAGATGAAGAGGAAAGGAGGAGATTGAGAGAGTGAAGGCTTCGTGGTATTTTACAAAAAAAATAACTTTTGTAGAGAAAAGCACTCCTTAAATAAATATTGACAAACTACAGAAGGATTTTTCATCTTTGACTTTTGCGATGATGTAAAATGAACAATAAATAAAATGCTTATAGAACCAACAACATACTCAAAGCTTTATTTGTACTCATGATATTAGAACCTAACATAGCTGTGTACAAGCAATTGGATCAACAATTCTGGATCAACACAACACAGATGAAATCACAGTAAAAACAGTAAAAGTAGATAGAGATTGTTCCAAGAGGTTCAAACACCTCTATTGTTTTCAAGAATGAATTAAATTCAACAGAATATTGAAATCAATAGAATATTAAAATTCAACAGAATAATGAAGAGGAGAGAACTAAAACCTCTCCAAAACCTCCAAATCGCAGAGTATTGAAATCATTAAACACATCTAATAGATATAATAGAGAGAGAAAGTTGGACTCATTCATAGAAATTAGGCTTACCGATTATGAATCAATCGAAATCTTCAAATCTTCATCAATAATCGATCAAAACCTTCAAATCTTCATCAACAATTGATCAAAATCTTCAAATGAACTAGGGCTGGGCATAGGGTCATCCAACCTGCCCAAACCGCCCTACTCGAACCGAACCGAACCGCACGCATGTGGACGGTTTCGCAAACACATTAGGGTAGGGTGCGGTTTGGATTTTATATGAATTTCGGGTTGCGAGCGGGTTGCGGGTTTGAACCGAACCCGCCCAACCCGCGCACATTTAATATATATATATATATATATTTTTAAAAACCAAATCTAACCGTCCATCCTTCTTTGATTCACCAACTCAACTCACGCATATAATATAACAAAACAAACAAAACAAAAGGGGAAAAAAACCCTAATAATCTAATCGGGCATCGGCGGCTTCTCCTCTCACTCACTCACTCTCTCTGATCTGAGTCTCATCTCACTCTCTTTCTCACTCTCTTCTCGTCGTTTCTGTGTGCACACACCGATCGATCACTCTCTTTCTCAACCGATCTACTTCATTCATTCACAGGTGAATTCTCTTTCTCTCAATCTCTGTCTCTCTCTCTCTCTCTCTCTCTCTCTCCCGATCGTTGATTTGTTGTGGATGAATAATAGAATAGAACTGATTTTTTTCATCTCCGACTCCGATCTACTTCACAGGTGATCTCGCAGGTGATCTCTGATTTTTTTTATCATCACACAGCCGATCTGCTTCAAAGGTGAGCTCTCTCTCTCAATCTCTGTCTCTCTCTCTCTCTCTCTCTCTCTCTCGATCGTGGATGAACAACAGAAAGAGCCGATTTTTTTCATCTCTGATTTTTTTTATCTCCGATCTACTCTTCGCAGGTGATCTCTGATTTTTTTCATCATCGCACAGCCGATTTTTTTCATTGCACAGCCGATCTACTTCACATCGCAGGTGATATCTCATCTCTGATTTTTTGTGGACGAACAAATCTGATTTTTTGTGAACCAAAATAGATCTGATTTTTGTTGTGGACCAACAGATCTGATTTTAGTTGTGTGCCTTACTTGAATCTGTTTTGATCTTAGTTTATTAATTTTTGGAATTCAGATTATTTGATTTTTGGAATCTGTTTGTTTTATTTAAATCTGTTGAAACTTGAATCTGTTTGTTTTGGAATTCAGTTGAATCTGTTTGTTTTATTTAATTTTTGGAATTCAAATTATTTAGTTGAATCTGTTTGTTTGAATCTGTTTAATTTTTCTCTAATTTTTGTTTTTGTTTTTGTGTTTAATTTCTGTTTGAATCTGATTATTTAATTATTTAATTTCTGTTTGAGTCAGCCATATAATTTCTGTTTAATGGTTGGAATTCAGATTATTTAATTCAGATTATTGAATCTGTTTCTTAGTTGAATTTCTGTTTAATTGTTGGAATTCAGATTATTTAATTCAGATTATTGAATCTGTTTCTTAGTGTTTAATTTCTATTTGAATCTTAGTTGAATCTGTTTCTTTTGTAATCCTCTCTTAGTCTGTCTGTGTCTTATGGAGGATAGGATAGTATTTTTGTAATCTTCTCTTAGTCTGTCTGTCTGTAAAATTGATTATAGAATAATCTGTTTGTTCTATCTGTTTATTTAATCTGTCTGTAAAATTGATTCTGTGATTGTATTTTTCTAATTCAGTTTAAATGGAGGATAGTATTCAATCTCCCGCAATCAATCTTGTACCTCCGGAATGCTCTAATTCTCAAATGAATCCTCTCTTAGTCGAACCCGAACCTGAACTTGAACCTAAGCCTCCTAGACCCCAAAGAGAAAGAGTGAGAGTGGAGGGGGGAGAGCACCATCCACAGTTTGGGATCATTTTGACAAGGTTGTAGGGACCGATGGGAAGCGTAGAGCCGTATGTAAATATTGTAAGAAAGAGTATATGGCTGACTCTAGAACTCATGGGACTAGTAATTTGAGGAGTCATGCACCCAATTGTAAAGAATATCCAAATAGGGATACAGATGGTCAACAAACACTAAATCTTAAACCGAAGCAAAATGAAGAGGGTGTTGAGGTTGTAGCAACAATTTTTAATTTTGAGACTTGTAAAAGGGCTCTTGCGGAGATGGTGGTCATCGATGAGTTGTCATTTAGATTTGTGGAGGGTGTTGGGTTTAGAAGATTTTGTAATGTCATGCAACCCAAATTCACACCAATTCCCTCTCGTCAAACCATATCTAGAGAAGTGCTCAATATATTCAAGAATGAAAGGGATAAGTTAAAGAGAGCCATGAAGGGTCGTAGAATTTGTTTTACTACGGACACTTGGACATCTATTCAGAATTTGTGTTACATGTGTTTGACTGCTCATTTCATTGATGATAATTGGAAACTTCAAAAAAGAATCATAAATTTTCAACAAGTTGAGGATCACAAATGAGAAACATTGGGTCGAAAAATTGAGTCGTGTTTGATTGAGTGGAACATTGATAGCATATTCACCTTAACAGTTGATAATGCTAGTTCAAATAATCTTACCATTCAATATTTGAAAACGATAACCAAAGATTGGAAGGGGACTATTTTGCAACATGAGTTTATTCATATGCGTTGTTGTGCACATATTCTTAATCTCGTTGTGAGTGATGGGTTGAAAGAAATGGATGATTCTATTGCCAACATTAGACTTGCGGTGAGATATGTGAGGTCTTCTCCTCATAGGCATGATGTTTTTAAGAAGTGTGCGGCCACACTCAAACTTGATTCAAAAGCTCTTGTATGCCTAGATGTACCAACTAGGTGGAACTCTACCTATTTGATGTTAGAGGCCGCCGAAAAGTATGAGAAGGCATTTAACCGATTGAAGTTTGTGGATTCTAACTTTGAACTTTATTTCAAGGATGTTGATGGTGGCATAAGAAGAAGTCCGAATGAGTTGGATTGGAAAAAGTGTAAATTTTTTTTGAGGTTTCTAAAATTATTTTATGTTGCAACCAAGAAATTTTCAGGGTCTCTCTTTGTTACTTCCAATGCTTTTTACAAAGAGATGTTTGTTATTGAAAGCAAAATTAATCAATTAATTTTGGAGGAGGATGATACTTTGAGCACAATGGCAAAGACTATGAAGCTAAAGTTTAGCAAGTATTGGGGGGATGGAAGTAAAATCAATTTGTTGTTGTATGTTGGGGTGGTTCTTGATCCTACCAAAAAAATGACATACTTGGAGTTTTGTTTTTCCAATTTATTTCTTGGAGATAATAGGAAGGTGGAAGAGATGGTAGACAAAGTTAAGAGTTGCTTGAGTCGTTTGTATAGCCACTATGTCACACTTTATCCTTCAAATGAGAAACTTCCAAGTGTGAGTGAAGTTGTGAATATGGTGGAAAATGATGATGATGATGATCCCTATTCTTTAGTTGACTCCCAATTTAGTTCCTATTTGGAGGGGCGATGCACTAGTGGATCTAAGTCGGAATTGGAACAATATTTATCCGAGGTTGAACATTTTGCAAAGAATCAAACATTTGAGATTTTGGATTATTGGAAGGTGAATTCAACCAAATATAGGGTGTTATCACAACTTGCTAGGGATGTGTTGGCCATGCCTATTTCTACCGTTGCATCGGAGTCGGCTTTTAGTACGGGATGGCGTATTCTTGACCCATTTCGTAGTTCACTCTCACATTCTATGGTTGAAGCTCTTGTATGTACTCAAAATTGGCTTCGAAGCAACCTTCCAATTTCTCTTCGAAAGGCGATGGATGATGTGGAAGAATTTGAGCAATATGACTCGGGTAAATGAGAATTTATTTATCTTTATTTTAATTTGTATTATTATTCATTTTCTAATGTAAGTTTTATTAATCTTCTCTTGTTGACTTATAATTAGGTACTTTGGAGTCAAGCTCATCTTCAACTTCAACCTATAATGTTGATGCGATAATTGATGTCTAATATCTATTTGTTCATTGGTAATTTTTTCATATACTCAACACATTTTCTTACTATATTGAGATGCAATATATAGATATTTATTTATTTTTTCATTTCTTACTATTTATAATTGAAGATTAAAGTTTATATTTTTTTAATTTGTTTGTGTAGGGTTCATCACATTTGGGCATGGAATTAGAATTGGAATTTGTTAAAGTTGAATTGGATGTGATTCATGAAGATGAAGTTTGATATTTTAGAAGTGTTTCAATTTTATTTCATGGGTTTGTATTGAATGAAGTTTAAGTTTGACAACAAATTTTTTTTTTTTAATTGCGTTTTGGTTTTGGATGAATGTAACTTAATGAATTTTTATTTTTTTTTTGCATTTTGGATGAATGTAAGTTAATGAAGAATTATTTTTTATTTTATTTTTATTTTATTTTTGGGTTAGGAAGGATGAATGTTGAATTTTTAATGTAGGATTTTCTTATTTGGATTATGAATGTTGAATGTAGGATAAGGATATGATGAAATATGCAAGTTAATGATAGAATGTAGATTTTGAATGATTTGTTAAGGTTATGAATTGAATTTGTTGTGTTTTTTATTTTATAAGTTTTAGTTCATTATTAATTATTAATGTTGGAGCATTTTAGAAAATATGAGAGAAAATGTTCAAAATAAAGATTGACAAAATGGGAGAAAAAAAAGGTTTAAAAATAATTTTTTGGAAAAAAAGTTCAATCATAAACCGCGCAACCGCCACTTTTCTGAACCCTATCCGCACAAACCGCAAATCGCATTAAGCGGTTCTTGCGGTTGATTTTTCCCAAATCAAGATAGATGCGGACGGGTCCAAACCGAACCGCAAACCGTCCTAAACCGAACCGCGGACACCCCTAAAATGAACAATAAAATTGTGATGGAGAGTCCAAAGAGAGAGTCGAACGAGAGAGAATGAAGAGTGAAGAGTGGAGAGAGAGAGAGAGAGAGAGAGAGAGAGAGAGAGAGTTCATACCGTTAGAGGTCTGTCTTCAACGAAGAGAGTGAAATCGATTTGGGAAATAATGGATAGATAGGGCTGAAAGAGAGAAGGGATCGATTTGGGAAATCGATTTGGGAAATACGAGATAGATACCGTTGGAGGTCGGTCCTTTGGTCAATCGTTTGTTGGGAAATAAGGGATCGATCTGGGAAATTGAAAGAGAACCGAAATCGATTTTTTTCCTCTTTTTTTTTTTTTTTTTTTTGTTTAAGTTAAGAACACGATTTGGGGGTTTAAATAAAATGACAATTTGGTGTAAAAAGTGATTTTTTGCGACGGTTAAATAATCAATCGCAAAAAAATAGACGCAAAAAACCTTATTTCTAGTAGTGTCCACAAAAGCCATGAGATTTTTGTTGGAAGACCCACCTTCCTTTACAGCTTCCCTTGCCAAGTCCCTCCATTTCTTTGCATTCCTCCTCATTTCTTCCCTTTTCTCTTCATCTTCCATCACCATCTCTACACACCTCTTATCTCATCACCCTCAACTATTCCATCTTCATTTGCCTTCACTCTCACTCGTCTTCCACACATTCAATAAGCTTCGCATTCGTTCCTTGGTCCGTCCAATGTGGAATGCCATCACCGGAACCCCAGAAGCCAAGCTCTCCAACGTCAAATTTCACCCACAATAAGTAACGAAACAACCCAAAGACGGGTGCGAAAGAACTACTAATTGAGAACACCACGGCACTATCATCCCTTGTTGCTTCACCTCTTCAATGCAACTTAACCTATCTTCTTCTCCTATCATCACCCACAAGAATGGCCTATGACTTTCCAGCAAACCACGAGCCATCTCTTTCATTTGTAGCTTTGACAACACTAATAGGCTTCCAAAAGATAAGTAAACAACCGATGACTTGGGTTTTTGTTGGGTTGGGTTTCCCTCCTATGTGGAGGATGGCCCAAAATACTTAGTAAAACCCATGTGAGTTCCAAAGCCCACATGGAGAGGTTATGTTTTTGGGTTGATTTGGCCCATGAGTGTTGTATTACAAACCTTTCTCTGCAACTTAGAGAAGAGACGCAGCAGCAGCCACCAAAAACAGAGAGGAAAGGAGAGGCCAAGGTTTTGGAGAAATTCTGTCCAGCTTTGATCAAGCTATCCGATCGACATGCATTTGTGGTCCGATTGAGCTGAAATTTGGTAGGCGAGTTCACAACTCAAGACTCTAAATTCTGGACGGTGAAGATTAGATTTGGAGTATTCTACAGCTGGTTTTTGGCCCGTGAACAGTACCCGTTTTTGGTGAGATCTTTCCAAACTTTGTATTTTGATCTTTGGTAGCCAAGAAAGCTTATTTGTAAGTTGTTCTTGATTGTTTGCTTCTAGTTCTACCTAGAGAGAACTCTTGTATGCCCATTATTTGTTGATAGTGGAGATATTTGGTGGACTACGGTCCCGTGGTTTTTCCTTTCCACATCGGGAAGGTTTTCCACGTTAAAATTGTTGTTGCCTTGTTGTGTGATTGTTGGATCATCATTTTCAGATTATTTTTTAGAATATTGTGCTCTATTAAATTGTTTCCTAATAGGTTCACACAAAGAGGGAGAATAGACTACTTCCGCTATTTTTGTGCCGGATTCGGATAATTCGAATTGGCCCTTTGTTTGTTTTTCTCCCAACATAGTGGTATCAGAGCTTGGTTCATATTGTTGTGTGTCTTGTGTTGAATAATGGAAGCAAATTTAAGTAGAATGGTTACTTTGAATGGTTCTAATTATCACACATGGAAAGGAAAAATGGAAGACCTCCTTTATGTGAAGCAATTTCATCTACCGGTATTTGCTATTGAAAAACCAAAAAATAAATCTGATGAAGAATGGACATTACTACATCGACAAGTGTGTGGGTACATTAGGCAATGGGTGGATGATAATGTTTTGAATCATATTAGTGGAGAGACATATGCACGTACACTCTGGAACAAACTTGAACAATTGTATGCTCGAAAGACTGGAAACAATAAAATGTTTTTAATAAAGCAATTGATGACTTTGAGATACCAAGATGGAACCCCATTGACAGATCACTTGAACACTTTTCAAGGAGTAATTAATCAATTGGCTGGAATGGGTATCAAGTTCGATGATGAAGTACATGGGTTATGCTTGCTTGGTACATTGCCAGACTCTTGGGAGACATTTAGAATGTCATTATCTAACTCGGCCCCAGATGGTGTAATAAATATGGATCTGGCTAAGAGCAATACTTTAAATGAAGAGATGAGGAGGAAATCACAAGGATCTTCTTCACAGTCAGAGGTTTTGGTTACAGAAATGAGGGGGAGAAGCAAGAGTAGAGGTCCGAAGAACAGAGATAGAGGTAGAAACAAGTCCAACAAGTTTGCCAATGCTGAGTGTTATCATTGTGGGATGAAAGGGCACATCAAGAAACACTGCAGAAAATTAAAGAGAGAAAACAAGGAGAAAAGGACTGAATATGATGGAAAGGATAATGATCAAGTTGCCACCGCTACTTCCGAAGACTTTCTCATTGTTTATGATGAAGATGTTATTAACATAGCATGCCATGAGACCAATTGGGTGATTGATAGTGGTGCCTCTATTCATGCTACATCTTGAAAGGATTTCTTCACATCCTATATACCCGGCGACTTTGGTTCGATAAAGATGGGCAATGATGGCTTGGCCAAAATCATTGGTGTTGGAGACGTGCACTTGGAGATGAATAATGACACGAGGTTGGTTCTTAGAGATGCAAAGCATATTCCTGATATCCGTATGAATTTGATTTCTGCAGGCAAACTTGATGATGAGGGGTATTGCAACACTTTCAGCAATGGTCAGTGGAAGCTCACTAGGGGTGCTATGGTTGTGGCTCGAGGCAAGAAGCATTCTACTTTGTACGTAATGCAGGCAAGGCTCCCCAAAGAAGTTATTAATGCAGTGGATGATGAGTCTACAGTGGAATTGTGGCAGAAAAGGCTTGCTCACATGAGTGAGAAAGGCCTGGCAACATTGGCTAAAAAGAATCTTCTATCTGGAATGAAGAATGCACTTTTGAAAAGGTGTACTCATTGTTTGGCAGGAAAGCAGAATAGAGTTTCCTTCAAGAGTTCCCCTCCTTCAAGAAAGCCAAATATACTTGATTTGGTATATTCAGATGTCTGTGGTCCTATGAAGACAAGAACACTTGGTGGCTCCCGTTACTTTGGGACCTTCATAGATGATTATTCAAGGAAGTTGTGGGTCTACACTTTAAAAAGCAAAGAACAAGTGTTGGAGACCTTTAAACAGTTCCAAGCCTTAGTTAAGAGACAGACTGGGAAGAAGCTCAAGTGCATCAGAACAGATAATGGGGGAGAGTATTGCGGTCCTTTTGATGATTATTGCAGACAACAGGGTATTCGACATCAAAAGACACCCCCGAAGACTCCTCAGTTGAATGGTTTAGCTGAAAGGATGAACAGGACACTGGTTGAAAGAGTTAGATGCTTACTTTCACAAGCACGGTTGCCAAGATCCTTTTGGGGTGAGGCTTTGAGTACAGTTGTAAATGTTCTTAATCTCACACCATGTGTTCCTCTTCAGTTCGATGTACCAGACAGAGTTTGGACTGGCAAGGATGTTTCCTATGATCACCTGCGTGTCTTTGGATGTAAAGCATTTGTTCATATTCCCAAAGATGAGAGGTCTAAGCTCGATGTGAAGACCCGACAGTGCATTTTTCTAGGCTATGGCCTAGATGAGTTTGGCTACTAGTTATATGATCCAGTTGACAAGAAACTAGTGAGAAGCCGAGATGTTGTGTTTATTGAAGATCAAACTATACAAGATATTGAGAAAGCAGAGAACTCAATGTCCTGGCATAGTGATGGTCTAGTTGACTTGGATCCGGTTCCTTTGACAGATTTGCCTGCACAGGTTGAACATGATGTTCAGGATGACCAACAAGGTCTAGGTGATGCAGATGATCACTTACAGGCTGAGACAGGTAATGAGACTCTTGAGCAGTTGGCAACACTAGAGATACCACCAGATGTTCCAGCCAGGAGGTCAGCTAGAGACCGACATCCTTCCACTTGGTATTCTGCAGATGACTATGTGTTAATGACTGATGGAGGAGAGCCCGAGTGTTATGCAGAAGCCATGGAAGATGATCATAAGCTGGAGTGGGTTGATACGATGCAAGATGAGATGCAATCATTGCATGATAATCACATTTTTGAGTTGGTGAAGTTGCCTAAGGGAAAAAGAGCTTTAAAGAACAAGTGGGTGTACAAGGTGAAACATGATGAAGTCACTTCATAACCACGATACAAAGCTAGACTAGTTGTTAAAGGGTTCAGTCAAAGAAAAGGCATAGACTTTGATGAGATCTTCTCACCAGTTGTAAAAATGTCTTCTATTTATGTGGTTCTTGGCTTAGCCGCTAGTCTAGACTTAGAGATTGAGCAAATGGATGTGAAAATTGCTTTCCTTCATGGTGACTTGGAGGAAGAGATTTACATGGAACAACCAGAGGGTTTTAGGGTGAAAGGAAAAGAGGATTATGTGTGCCAGCTAAAGAAAAGTCTTTATGGTGCAAAGCAGCACCCAGCGGGTATAAGAAGTTTGAGTCAGTTATGGGGGAGCAAGGCTACATGAAAACTACTTCTGACCATTGTGTATTTGTGCAGAAATTCTCTGATGATGATTTTATTATTTTACTGCTCTATGTTGATGACATGTTGATTGTTGGCAGGAATCCTTCAAGAATTGACAAATTGAAGAAGCAACTAAGCAAGTTCTTCGCCATGAAAGACTTGGGGCCAACAAAGAAAATTCTTGGTATTCGAATCTATCGAGATAGAAAAGAGAAGAAGTTGTACATGTCACAAGAGCAGTACATTGAAAAAGTGCTTGAAAGATTCAATATGAACAATGCTAAAGTGGTTAGCTCACCTCTTGCTACTCATTTTAAGTTAAGCACTAATCAAAACCCTTCTACAAATAAGGAGAAGGAAGATATGGAAAGAGTTCCATATGCCTCAGTTGTAGGAAGCTTAATGTATGCAATGGTCTGCACAAGGCTAGATATAGCTCATTCAGTTGGTGTAGTTAGCCGATTTCTTTCAAATCCAGGGAGAGAGCATTGGAATGCAGTAAAGTGGATAATGAGGTATCTAAGAGGCACTTCGAGTTGGCCTTCGGTTTGGAAATGAAAAACCAATTTTAGTTGGCTACACTGATGCAGATATAGCAGGAGATGTGGATGCCCGTAAGTCTACTTCGGGTTTTTTGATCACTTTCTCAGGTGGAGCTGTTTCTTGGCAGTCGAGGTTGCAAAAATGTGTTGCACTCTCTACAACAGAGGCAGAGTTTATTGCGGCAACGGAAGCTTGTAAAGAGTTGCTATGGATGAAAAAGTTCTTGACGGAGCTTGGTTTCAAACAACAACAATATGTGTTGTTTTGTGATAACCAAAGTACTATTCACTTGGCTAAGAACTCTACATTCCATTCGAAGTCGAAGCACATCGACGTGAGGTACCATTGGATAAGAGAAATTCTTAATCATAAGTTGTTGGAACTTGAAAAAATTCATACTAATGATAATGGTGCTGATATGTTGACAAAAGCTTTGGTAAGGGAGAAGCTTGAGACATGTTGCTCAATTGTCGGGATGGAGAATCCCTCCACCTAGTCGGAAAGGGGGAGATTTGTTGGGTTGGGTTTCCCTTCTATGTGGAGGATAGCCCAAAATACTTAGTAAAACCCATGTGAGTTCCAAAGCCCACATGGAGAGGTTATGTTTTTGGGTTGATTTGGCCCATGAGTGTTGTATTACAAACCCTTCTCTGCAACTTAGAGAAGAGACGCAACAACAGCCACCAAAAACAGAGAGGAAAGGAAAGGCCAAGGTTTTGGAGAAATTCTGTCAAGCTTTGATCAAGCTATCCAATCGACATGCATTTCTGGTCCGATTGAGCTGAAATTTGGTAGGCGAGTTCACAACTCAAGACTCTAAAATCTGGGCGGTGGAGATTAGATTTGGAGTATTCTACAGCTGGTTTTTGGCCCGTGAACAGTACTCGTTTTTGGTGAGATCTTTCCAAACTTTGTATTTTGATCTTTGGTAGCCAAGAAAGCTTGTTTGTAAGTTGTTCTTGATTGTTTGCTTCTAGTTCTACCTAGAGAGAACTCTTGTATGCCCATTATTTGTTGATAGTGGAGATATTTGGTGGACTACGGTCCCGTGGTTTTTCCTTTCCACATCGGGAAGGTTTTTCACGTTAAAATTGTTGTTGCCTTGTTGTGTGATTGTTGGATCATCATTTTCAGATTATTTGTTAGAATATTGTGCTCTATTAAATTGTTTCCTAATAGGTTCACACAAAGAGGGAGAATAGACTACTTCTGCTATTTTTGTGCTGGATTCAGATAATTCGAATTGGCCCTTTGTTTGTTTTTCTCCCAACAGTTTTGAGTTCAACCATTTGACATAGTTTCCAGATTTATGAAACAAGTAACCTCCAAAAGAAGTATCTGATGGATCTTCCCCATCCAAGAAAGCTGACGGAATCAACGGTCCGATTCCGATCAAATTAAACTTTCCAATAGCTTTCAAGGCCTCGGGTTCTAATGCATCGAATGTGTTTACATGTACTTTAGGTTTTGTTTTAGCATCAAGTGTTTCTACCTGCTCTTTGAAGTTTGGGATTGCAAAACTGTGTTGGTTTGCGCTTGAAGGGACTATAAAAGAGGGAAGATCATGGCTAGTGAGCAATGGCAAACCTGGTAATTCAATGGAACATGAAGAAGAGTCTTTGTCATTGCAATTTTTTGCAATCACCTCTTCATAACCACTGAAGTAATAGTAGTAGATATCTTAAACTGTGGCTAGTTGAATCCAAAGAAGGGCTTATAGGATGTGACAATAGCGCGCCACCTCCGCCACCCAAGGGAGGAGGAGGATGTAGACCAAGCACGTGATCGGGTGGCCTTCGGCGGCACTAGCTGCAACAATCTCTCTGATGGTTTGAGAGCTGGTGTTTCTGATTTCGGATAACATGGGGAGAAGTTATTAGCTGGATTTGGAGTACCACCACGCGGTGATGTGATTGGTGGAAGGGATGGAATTTACGAATTTGTATTGAGTCATTGTGAAATATAAAGAATACGGTGAATTGTGATTGGTGCAAACCATGACGATACCAATAATTTTTCCAACATGTGTTGTAGATCGTCTCCTAATTTGAACCCGTCATCGTAACTGTCGGAAATGGCAGCGAACTTCAAGCCCCCGGCGGTGGCTCGGATGGTTTTGGAGATGCGGCATCGGGCGAAGACGCTGGTGGGGAAGGTGACCTGTAGGCCCATGCTAGTGAGACGCTTGGCGAATTGGAGAGAAGGGTTGATGTGGTCTTGTGCCTGAAAAGTCAGGAGGAGGATGTGGCCGTGCTGCACCATATATAGTGGCGGCGCGTGGGGGTGTGTGGTGTGGGGTTGGTTGTTCTGTGCAAAACACACAGTTGTTTTAAGTATATCTGTGTGCAATTGCATGATAGAAATCTATATACAAGAGCAAGGGTTTGCAAACTATGGCACTTTCAATTTGGAAGAGTATTATGAGTTGTTTTGGATGGGGTAAGTATATTTTTTATTTTTTTAATAAAAATATGTGTAAAAAAATAGATAAAGGTGTGATCTAAATAAAATGACAAATAAACTCTAAATGGTGAATACGCTAATAATTAGGAGATGGAAAATGCTTTGGACCCCCAGTGGCGATGCTTGGGGTCCTTGCTGATTGGCTAGAAAACAACATATATATATATATATATATATATTTGGACTTCAGCCACTGGCAGTAGGGGTGTGTGCGGTGCGGGTCGGTGCGGTTTGAGAAAAAAATAGAAACCATATGGCGGGTGGCGGATTGATAAAAGTGTCACTAGAATTTGCCATTTTCCTTATCAAAAATCGGCGGTTCGGTTGGCAAATAATGGCAGATTTGCCTTGGCGGTTCGGGCGGATTGGCGGTTTATAAAAAATATAATTCAAATTACAAAACTTAAATCAAAGAGTAAAAAAAAGACGAGAGATACTATGATGTTAAGCATCTTGCGAAGCTTTCTTCTGATGCAGCAAGTGTAGCAACAACATGACAATATCAACGACTATGCCATCAGTTCATTACAAGCATCTGTGGAAGCTACAATGATCAAATACAATACATAAAGTTAATATCATTCAGGGTTTACAATATATTGAAAATGTTTACTGTTGAAAAGTATTTAGATTGAAAAGTGAGCTGATGCAAGTTTGCAACATGGCTAGAAAAAAAAAAAAAGATTGAAAAGTGAATTGGAATCCAACTTTATTTTGGATTACTGACATCTTGAATTCCCCTCGAGCAGTAATATAATACTATATTCTAAGGTATAGAACAACAAGCAAACTTAAGTAAAAAAGAAATTTTAGAATCTTATAAAACATGATTTAATAGCGGTGCGGGTCGGTGCGGTTTGGAAGAAAAATAGAAACCGGCGGATTAATAAAAGTGTCACTAGAATTTGCCATTTTTCTTACCAAAAATTGGCGGTTCGATTGGCAAATAATAACAAATTTGCCTTGGCGGTGCGGCTCGGTGCGGTTTTGGCGATTTCGGCGTTATTATGCACACCCCTAACTGGCAGTGTGCCATGTGACACTGGGGGTGCCTAGTCACTGGGGGTCTCCAGCATCACTCTTAGGAGATTTACCTAACAATGAGTGAAAAAATAAACCACCAATTAGTGGAGATCTTTTCAAAATTTCAACAGCAATGAGTGAAAATTTTCAACAGCAATAAGGTGTCCAAGCAAACACGTCAATATTTGCTCACAGAAAAGTCTTCAACTCTTTTTCCTCTTCTTCGGCTAAGCCCGAGCTGAGAAGAAAGAAGCGTTCTTCATCCCCATCCTGAACGAGGATTTTCTTCAGTGCCTCTTCGCTCTTCTCGGCTGGCTCCTTGCCGATGTCATCTAGGACTTCCACGTCCTCATCTTCAATTTCTGCCTTTTCTGGCTCTCGTATGCTGCAGGTTGATTTCATTGTTGCCATGGAGCAATTCCTCGCCTGCAGCTGATCGCCCCTGACTTCTTCTATCCCATGTTCTGTTGGGAATCGCAATAGTTGATGCAATGTTGAGGGAACTGCCCCCATTGCATGCAACCATAGCCTTCCCAAGATGATGTTGTAAGGGGAGGGTGTGTCAATGATGGTGAACTCTGTCTTGATTTTCCTGGCACCAACCTGCACCTCCAAGTTTATTGCTCCTAGTGGCCATGTCGGCGTTCCATTGAACCCAACCATTGGGCCATTGGATTGTTCCATGTCGTCTGGGTGAAGGTCGAGCTCCTTGTAACATCGGACGTACATGATGTCACAAGAGCTGCCTTGGTCAATCAGGATGTGTTTCACTTGGCACTCCCCAACCTGGAGGGATACTACCAAGGCATCATTATGCGGATGCTGGACCATCTCTAGGTCGGCTTCAGTAAATGTTATCATTGGTTCCTGGCATCGTTCTGCCTGATGTCTTTTCTCCTCGACTTAATAGACATGTTGTAGGTGTTTTACCATCTGGGTCTCCCCTCTGATTTCGTTCTCATTGACCTTTGAGTGAATCACATTGACTACCTGAGGTCCTCCTGCCTGAGGTTGCTGTGCTGGGGGAGGCGAAGCTGCTGGTGCTTAAGGCAATCTTGTATGTTCTTCTCTTGTTCTGGCCTCGTCGACCAGATCTCTCAGATGACCTTGCCTTACCAAGTCTTCTAAGTGTGCTTTCAGGGCTCTGCAACCCTGGGTTGTGTGCCCCTCTTCATTGTGGTAGGCACAGCGCTTGCCGACGTTCTTCCCCATGAATTCCTCTGGTGCCCTTGTCGGTGCCCTAAAATAGGGTTGGTTCCGAATTTGTTCCAGGACTTTGTGAATTGGGGCCCGGAACACAGTTGTCACCGCCTGTGCAGCCCTCAGTTCTGTTTCATGTTTGTTCAATCCGTTGTTACCTCAACCTCGCTTCGGCGAGCCGTTTCCTTTCTCTTACTTTACCTCCGTAGTCCCCGATGTATTTTCCTCGGCTCTGGCATACTTCTCGATTCTCGCCATGAGCTCTTCCATGCTTTTTGGCAAAGTTTTTGCCAAAGACTTCTGTAGTGGACAGTTGTCTTTCAGGCCGTTCTTGAATGACACGACCGCCATTTCTTGATTACATTTTGGTATTCGGTTGAATACCTCGTAGTACCTTTTTGCATAGGCCCTAAGGCTTTCATTCTTATTGATCCTTAAAGCCATAAGTGCATCCACCCTTAATGGCTGCAGCTTGTTTGTCACGAACCTGGCCACGAACATCTCGGCCAGGCCTTCCCATGTCTTCACGCTTCCCTTCGGTAGTTTGTGGAACCAGTCTGATGCAATCTCCCCGAAGGATGAGGGGAACACTTTGCAGAGCAACGGCTCGTTCCCACTATACAGTGCCATTGAGTTCAGATATAATCTGGCGTGGAAGTTAGGGTCTGACTTCCCATCGTATATTTGAAACCTCGGCATACTGAATCTCTTTGGCGCCTCAAACCTGTCCAATTCCACCGTGAATGGTGTCCTCAGCTTATCTGGGGAATTTACCTCGGCTTCGGCATTCTGTTGTTTCCTTTTGAGGTAATCTCTCAAGTCCTCTTTTGTTCTCCCAGGAGCTCGGCTATCTCCTGCTTTCAGTCTTTTTGGTGCACTACTTTCAACCTCGTGGTGAGTCCTCTTTGACCCTCTTCATGAATTGTGTCGAAGCACAGCACCTGCCCCTGAACATGCCGATGTTCCTTGGGATCTGCTTCCTTTGTGTGATGCGTCATCCGTGATTCTTCTCTTCTTGGCTCCCTTCGTCCGATCTCCCTGGAAGGTCGGTGAGAGTGTCTTTTGCTCCCGTTGTGCTGAGGGGCTATGGGGATTGTTCTCTGCCCTCCATTCTAGGCATTGGCTTCTGGAATCGGCGTGTCCTGTAGCGGGAACGGCGGCTGCATGACGTTATTTTGTATCATGAAGTTGACAACCGACTGTAGGTCTGCCAATTTGTTTTCCATCTCCTTCATCTCTTCGTGCCTTCGAAGGCATCTATCCTTCCACACTTGGAGGTCGTCTTTGTTGTAATAGCCACTTCGATCTGGTTTCTTTGGTGCATCGCTAGTCTGGCTGACGTCCTTCACTCCATGATTCTGGTCACAAGTTTCTGCGTTGTATTCGTCTTCTGTGACATCCAAGTCAATAGGTCTCCCACTTCCAACAGGAGTGTCGTCCCCAATCCTTTCCTTCTGTCCGTTGCTGGCCATCTATTTTCCTATCTTTCCCGCAGACGGCGCCAAATTGTGTGAGTAATTTTCTGATCACACTGCCAACTCCGATCAATTTGGAGAATGGCGAATAGATGACACTGGCTAACTCCGCACAGAAAAAGAAGATTCCGGCGGTGGTTCTTCCACCCGGGGGTACTCCGACGATCAAGTCAGTATATCTCAAAGATAATCAAATGCTAAATTTACTACTCAAAGCATAAATTGTGTACCTTAGACCCATGGGGCTGTCTCTCTTTTATAGTTTTACTCAATCCTAGTCCCACTAGAAGCCTGACTTCTATGGACTTCCATTTAGTGCTTACTTTGGACTCTACAAGAGATAAGGATAGATTCCCTAGGAATATTATCCTTATCCATCTTGAAGTCTTTCTTCATTCTTAGACTCTTGTCCCTTATCTGCTCATCTCGGATTCTAATATCTTCGGAGGTCACCTCGGCAACGCCGAGATCACCTCGGCATAACGACCAGGACACGTGGCACCTTGGCTGACACGTCGGCGTCACCTTATCACGTGTTAGTACTCAAAAAATATATCCCCACAGGTATATATATATATATATATTTGATTCAAAACTCCAATGGGTATATGTTACTAGATGTTCTACTCTCCAAATTTACAATGCTAGATCAAGTTGGGTAGATCCAGACGGGAATTTTCTGACTGTCATTTGCTATTGTTTATACAGGCTTATTTTTTGAAGGGAAGTTTAATTTTTTTTTTAAATTTTTTTTAAAATATATATATATATATAAAGTTAGAGAAATAATGTGACTAAAACAAAAAAGTTAAAAGTCAAAAGTTAAATTTTTGACTTTTAATTCAATTGCCAAAATAGTTGGTGCAACTCATACGAAATCTTAAAATGAATATTTAATAAAAATTTAAATTAATAATTTAAAAAATATATTTAAAAATTTACATAATTAAAATAATTTATATGATTTGAAATTAATATAAATAATAATTATTTAGAATTATTTTTTAAATAAAAAAAATATTATTTTCATTTACTAATAGAGAATGTAAAGACTACTAAAAATTGATTTGAAAATCCATAAGGGTATGAAGGTCCTAAACCTTGACAAAAAGTTAATTCTTGCATATTTTGGTTCCAAACCACACAAGCCTCATAATTTTGGTGTAACTCACTTCTTGAAGATTTTGCCTATTTTAGAAATGGGTCACGAGACCTTTTTTTTTTAATCTCTGTTTGGACTCAAAAGATTGGGCCGTTTTTTTGAACCTTTTAAATAGGACAATCGATTACAGAATTTGGGAGCCCTATTTTTGTCCAAAAGTTGGGGGTCCAAGTGGTTGCTTCTGTTGCCTTTCCTGCTGCTGCATCTGAAAAGGAGAAAAAAATTATTTGGTGGTTCAGGGCGCTACGTCCCCCCTCATTTTTTGCTTTTTTTTTTTTTTTTTTGGACATATAAGGAAAATAATTAATAAATAAAAAAGTTATATAGAAATAACATTTAAAACGAGTTTACAATGACATTTTTCAAATTATGAAAATAATGATGGTATTAAAAATGAAAAAACAACAAGAAGCCATATTATTATGTATAAAAAATTTATAAAAAAAATTCAGTGCAATAGTAATATCAAATCATCACTTACATATAAACATAATTAATCCCATTACGAAAATAAGAAATTATTGAATTGTTTATTATATTTGACAAGTGAGATTGACTTTCTATGCGTTATTTTATTATTAGTTAGTGATATCATATATGATGATATGGTATTACTATTATTTATACATTATTATATAATCTATCATAAGACATACAAAACTCTTTTATATTGCCTATAATATAGTAGTTATAATTAATACCATATATTTTCAATTCTGATTTTTCACGAGGTCAATTATAAAAACAAAAATTTAAAAATTTTATAATAAATATTTAAGATTTTGTGTTTAATACTAATTTAAAAATTATTATCTATTGTTATTGATTATGAAAAAAAAAATTAAGGTAGTTCTGGGGTTATATTTCTGAGTATCAACACGTGGCAAGGTGACGCCGACGTGTCAGCCGAGGTGCCACGTGTCACGGTAAGTTTTGCCGAGGTTATCTCCGAAGATATCTTAATCCGGGATAAAGGCCTCTTCTTTTCTTCTACTTCGGCTTAACATACAAAGGCCGAGCTACCAAAGAAGAGTTGAGCCGAGGTAACTGTTAGATCGGTCATACCAGTCTATATAATATGATAATATTATCTTGGTCAGGTGGATGTACAGTTATGTGAAGAAAGCCTTGAGGCCAAAACTGCTGGCCATGAGGCCATGAGAGTTGGCCATGAGGCTACAAGCAGCCATGTGGAGTAATGAAGAGCTTTTATCTGGAAAGCTGCCAAAAGTGTAACAATGGGCTGGCAACCCAACTCAAAAGCTGATGGTCTCTCCATTAACTTTTCTGATATATATATGGAGAGGTTGAGAAGAATGGAGGACAATGAACAGAACACATACAACTATAAGCTAATTGTAACACTTACAATCATAAGCTTAGAGAGCAAAGTGAGGGAGAGAATTACAGAGAGTTAATTGTAATTCTTACTACTTATTTAATATAGTGAATTACCTCGGCCTCCCGTGGACGTAGGCAATTTTGCCGAACCACGTTAAATCCTTTGTGTTGTTATTTGTGCCATCTATTCTGCCTGTGTTCTACAGCTGAATCATTAAGATAGGCAGTGTGATCAGAAAATCACACACACAATTTGGCGCCGTCTATGGGAAAGTAAGACGAATAGATGGCCAGTAACGCACAAAACGAGAAGGTCGAGGGCAACACTCCCACTGGGAGTGGCAGGCCTATTGACCTTGACGTCGAAGGAGACAACCACAACGACAAAGCCCGTGACCAGGGGCACGGAGGGAAAGACGTCATCCAGGAGGGCGACACTTCGAAGAAGACGGATCAGGGCAGATACTACAAGGAGGACAACCTCCAGGTATGGAGGGATAGGTGCATACGAAGGAATGAGGAAGTCAAGGACCTGGCAAACAAGTTGGCAGACCTGCAGTCGGTCGTCAACTTCATGATGCAAAACAATGTCATGCAGCCGCCATACCCACTGCAGGATACGCTGATCCCAGCAGTTAAAACTCAGCATGGTGGAAGGAAGATAATTCCTGAAGCATCACAACGCTCCAGGAGCAAAGGGCACTCTCACCCGCCCTCCGGGGAGGTCGGGCGAGAGGAACCCAGACAAGAGAAGTCCTAGAGGACGTATCATACAAAGGATCAGGAACCTAGAGAACATCAGCATGTACAAAAGCAGGCTCTTTGTTTCGACACAACCCACGGAGAAAGGTCAAAACGGGCACACCACGAGGCCGAGAGTAGTGTGCCAAAAGGACTAAAATCAAAAGATAGCCGAGCTCCGGGGAGGAGTAAAGAAGACTTGAGAAACTACCTCAAGAGGAGGGAACAGAACGCTGAAGGCGAGGTAAACTCATTCGTCAAGCCGAGGACACCATTCTCGGTGGAACTTGACAAATTTGAAGCACCAAAAAGATTCAGCATGCCGAGGTTTCAAATCTACGATAGTAAGTCAGACCCTAACTTCCACATTGGACTATTTTTAAACTCAATGGCGTTATACAGTGGAAATGAGCCTTTGCTCTGCAAAGTATTCCCATCGTCCTTTGGGGAGATTGCATAGATTACTAAAGAGCAGCGTAAGGACGTGGGTAGGCCTGGCCGAGATGTTTGTATCCAGGTTCGTGACGAACAAGCTACAGCCATTAAGGGTGGACGCACTAATGGCTTTGAAGATCAGCAAGGATGAAGGCCTTAGGGCCTATGCAAAAAGATATTACGAGGTGTTCAACCGAATACCTGAATGCAACCAGGAGGTAGCGGTCGTGTCTTTCAAGAACGGCCTGAAAGAAGATTGTTCACTATGGAAATCTTTGGCAAAGACATTGCCAAAAAACATGGAGGAACTCATGGCAAGGATCGAGAAGTATGCCAGAGCCGAGGAAGATACATCGGCACCAAAGCAGGTCAAACAGGAGCAAGGGAACGGCGAAGCCAAGTAACAACGGATTCAAAGAAGGCAGGTAGAGCCGAGGGCTAAACAAGCAAGAATAACCGTGTTCAATTCTAATTCAAAAGGTCCTAGGAAAAATTGAGCCACCAATTTCGTAACACCAAAGAAGGCAACCCGGAGTTTATAGGAAGAACGCGATGAGACATTGTTCGTATCACAATGAAAACAGACATACAACACAAGGTTGCAGAGCCTTAAAAGCACACTTGGAAGATCTGGTGAGGCAAGGCCACCTGAGAGACCTTGTCGATGAAACCAGAACAAGGGAAGAACAGGCAGGACTGCCTCAGGCTGAAGCAACCCCACCACCGCCGCAACCCCGGGCAGAAAGGCCTCGGGTAGTAAATGTGATTCATTCCAAGGTGAATGAAAACGACATACGGGGGGAAACCCAAAGAGTAAAACACTTGCAGTACGTGAACCAGGTCGGATTGAAAAGACCTCAGCCGGAAGATTGCCAAGGTCCGATGATAACCTTCACCGAGGCCGACCTAGAGATGGTACAACACCCGCATAATGATGCCTTGGTAGTACCCCTCCAGGTTGGGGAGTGCCAAGTAAAACGCATCCTGATAGATTAAGGCAGCTCTTGTGACATCATGTACGTTAGATGTTACAGGGAGCTGGGCCTTCACCCCGACGACCTGGAGCAATCAAATGGCCCGATGGTCGGCTTCAATGGAACGCCGACGTGGCCACTGGGTGCCACAAACTTGGAAGTGCAAGCAGGCACTAAGAAGATCAGGACCGAATTCATTGTGATTGATACGCCTTCACCATACAACATCATCATGGGCAGGCCGTGGTTGCATGCAATGGGGGCAGTTCCCTCAACATTGCACCAGCTACTGCGCTTCCCAGCAGAGCTTGGGATTGAAGAAATCAGAGGAGATCAACTGCAGGCAAAAAATTGCTCCATGGCAGCAATGAAGACTACCTGCAATGTTCGAGAACCAGCCAAGGTAGAAATTGAAGATGAGGACATGGAAGTCCTGGATGATGTCGGCAAGGAGCCGGCCGAGAAGAGTGAGGAAACACTAAAGAAAATCCTCGTCCAGGAGGGCGATGAGGAGCGCTTTTTTCTTCTCGGCTCAAGTTTAGCCGAAGAAGAGGAAAGAGAACTGGAAGCCTTTTTAAGAACAAACATAGAGGTGTTCGCCTAGACACCTTATGAAATGTCTGGAATTGACCCCAAGGTCACATGTCACAGACTGAACGTCGACAGGTCGGCTAAACCTATGATACAGCGAGCTAGAAGACCGACGTTGATACACGTCGAAGCAGTGGAGGAGGAAGTTGACAAACTTCTAGAGGCCAAGGCCATCAGAGAAGTCAACTATCCAACAAGGCTGTCAAACACTGTGGTGGTAAAGAAGAAAAACGGTAAATGGAGGGTTTGCGTGGATTTTACAAGCCTAAATAAAGCCTGTCCCAAAGACAGCTTCCCTCTGCCAAAAATTGACCAGCTGGTGGATGCTACATCTGGACATGGTAGGATGAGCTTCTTGGACGCATACAGGGGGTATCACCAGATAGCCATGTACCCCCCAGACGAGGAGAAGACGGCGTTTATCACCCCGAAAGGCCTGTACTGTTACAGGGTGATGCCTTTTGGACTAAAAAACGTAGGAGCAACCTACCAAAGGTTGGTAACCAAAATGTTCAAGCACCAGATAGGCCAAACAGTGCAAGTCTACATCGACGACATGGTTGTAAAGACCAAGGAGCCAGAAAATCATCTTGTCGACTTAGTAGAGGTATTTAACATACTCAAAACATATCGGCTCCGACTCAACGCATCAAAGTGCGTGTTTGGGGTCGGATCTGGTAAGTTTCTAGGATACCTGGTAACAAGAAGGGGAATAGAAGCCAGCCCAGATCAGATCAAGGCCATACTAGATCTACAGAGCCCAACCTCGGCAAAACAGGTTCAAATGCTCACTGGCAGGGCCGCAGCCCTAAACAGATTTATAAGCCGAAGTTCAGACAATTGTAAACCATTTTTCAACCTGGTAAAAAAGACTGCGGACTTCTTGTGGACTGAAGAATGTGAGGCCGCTTTGGTCGATCTAAAAAAGTATCTGATAACGGCCCCAGTCCTCTCAATGCCAGAGCCTGGGGAGGCGTTGTTTTTGTACTTAGCCGTGTCAGAGCACGTGGTAAGCGCAGTACTAATCCGAGAAGAGAAAGGCGAACAGAAGGCTGTCTATTATGTAAGTAAAACCTTAGCCAGCGCTGAAACAAGGTACTTACCACTGGAGAAGTTAGCACCCATTGAAATCCCTGTTACAATAAGGAGACTTAACAGGAAGAATTGCAAGGTGGGCAGTGGCCTTGGGCCAGTATGACCTGGAATTCAGGCCCAGAACAGCAATTAAGGGCCAAGTTTTGGCCGACTTTGTGGCAGAATTCACGCCGGAGTTCAACGAACGTCGGCCTCCGTTGAGCCGAGATGAACAAAGTCCTAGCAAGCAAGAAGAAACAAAGCCGACAGCAAAAGAGCAAAAGAAGGAAAAGCTCAGACCTTGCAGCATCTACATCGGCGACTCATTCAGACTCTTTGTCGATGGAAGTTCAAACCGACGAGGAGCGGGGGCAGGAGTACTGCTGATATCCCCAGATGGAGAAATAATAGAACAATCCATCCGTTTGGGGTTCAAGGCCTCAAACAATGAAGCTGAATACGAAGCATTGATTGCAGGACTAAAACTGGCAGCAGCAGCAGAAGCAGATGAGGTAATAGTTTTTTGTGATTCACAGTTAATTGTTAACCAATCAACAGGAGAATTTGCAGCCAGGGACGAGAGGATGTCGGCATATGCAAAAGAGGTTATCAGATTAGCCGAGTTATTTCAGAACTGCCGACTTCTTCAAGTTAGCCGAGATGATAACAGCCACGCCGACGCGTTGGCCAACCTGGCGAGTTCAATGCAGACTGGAAAGACAAGAACAATTATGATCGACTACATGTCGGGCCCGAGCATAGAACCACGGAACGCAAAGCAAGAAGCAATGTGTGTGGACATGGGGCCGAGCTGGATGGATGCAATTGTTGCATTCCTTAAAGAAGGAAAACTGCCAGAAGATCGCAAGGAGGCACACAAAGTCAGATTGAAGTCGGCAAGATTCAGCCTGACTGCGGACGGACATCTCTACAGAAGGTCCTTCACTGGACCCCTTCTAAGGTGCGTACACCCTTTACAAGTTGAAGATTTTTTATATGAAATTCATGAAGGGATTTGTGGAAGCCACCTGCTGAGGCAGATCGTTAGCCCATAGGGCCATTACCCAGGGGTATTGGTGGCCATACATGCAAAAAGATGCAGAAGCATATGTGAAGAAGTGCGAACCCTGTCAACGGTTTGCACCTTTGATTCATCAGCCAGCTGCTGACCTGAATCTAGTATCTAGCCCTTGGCCGTTTGCCCAATGGGGCATGGATCTGGTCGGACAACTTTCCCAAGCAACTGGGCAGAGAAAATACTTGCTGGTAGCAACAGATTACTTCACAAAGTGGATAGAGGCAGAACCTCTTGCTAAAATCCGAGATGTGGACGTCAAGAACTTCATATGGAAGAACATTATCACCAGATTTGGCATTCCCAGAGCCATTGTTGCCGACAACGGCACGCAGTTCGATAGCAAGCTCATCAAGAACTTCTGTGCGAAATTCAAGATCAAGAATTACTTTTCAACACAAAGCTTCCCCAAAGTAATGGACAAGCAGAAGCATCCAACAAAGTAATTTTGGATGGAATAAAGAAGAGGTTGCAGGCAGCAAAAGGGAAATGGGTAGACGAATTACCCAACGTGCTTTGGGCATATCGGACTACGCCGAGAAGATCAACAGGGGAATCTCCCTTTGCCATGGCCTATGGCACAGAAGCAGTCATTCCACTGGAAGTCAGCATCCCAGGGATCCGAACCCAGGGCGTTGAAAATGGGACTAATGATATACTCTTAGCCCGAGATCTGGATCTTTTGGAAGAACGAAGAGAGAAGGCGCAATTGACTGCGATTGTACCAAAGAACGACTTGCGAGCTTACAACAAGAAGGTCAACCCAAGAGATTTTCAAGTCGTGATCTAGTCTTGAGAAAAGTGGTCGGCAACAAGAAAGATCCCGAGAGGGCAAGCTTGGCCCCAAAGCGGGAAGGACCTTCTGAGAATTACCTTGGTGTTAGGTAATGGAGCTTATCGGCTTGAAGACAATGGGGCAAAGCATTGCCAAGACCTCGAACACTTGTAACTTGAAATTTTTCTATCATTGAGATGGTCCTTATTCTTGGCGATGTCATCAATCAACATATATGGTGATAAAGGTCTTTGGAAGACATGACAAATGGGAACCCAAGTGGAACTCAGTTCACATTGAGGCGAAGAAGATAGAAGATACAAAGCCTACCACTTGTTGAAATTTGTAGCAATTTACAAGTTGGTCTGGCCGAATACAAAGTCTACCACTTGTTGAAATTTTTAGCAATTTACAACTTGGTTTGACCGAATACAAAGCCTACCACTTGTTCAAATTTGTAGCACTTTACAAGTTGGTGCGGCGAATACAAAGCCTACCACTTGTTGAAATTTGTAGCAATTTACAAGTTGGTCTGGCCGAATACAAAGTCTACCACTTGTTGAAATTTGTAGTAATTTACAAGTTGGTTTGACCGAATACAAAGCTTTGCTTCGCTTGTTGAAATTTGTAACAATTTACAAGTTGAAGTTAAGCCGAGATGGTTCCTTAGCTTCGCTTGTTGAAATTTGTAGCAATTTACAAGTTGAAGTTAAGCCGAGATGGTTCCTTAGCTAAGAAAAGTTTGTATGGTCTCAAGCAAGCTCCGCGGCAATGGTACAAAAAATTTGACTCTTTCATGATGAATAATGGTTTTTCTAAAACCACTTCGGACCATTGTGTGTTTGTGAAAAATTTTCCGGATAGGAAATTTATTATTCTTTTGCTTTATGTTGATGACATGTTAATTGTGGGTCAAGATTCTACCATGATTAACAGGTTGAAATTGGAATTGAGTAAATCTTTTGCTATGAAAAATTTGGGGCCGGCAAAGCAAATACCTGGTATGAAAATTGTTCGTGATCGCAAAGAGGAACTGATTTGGTTGTCTCAAGAAAGTTACATTGAGAAAGTTCTTGAGAGATTCAACATTAATAAAGCAAAGCCGGTTGGTTGTCCACTTGTGGGTCACTTAAAGCTTAGTTCGAATCAATGTCTTACAAGTGAGAAAGACAAGGAAGAGATGTTGAAAATTCCTTATGCTTCAGCAGTTGGTTCTTTGATGTACGCCATGGTTTGTACAAGGCCGGATATTACTCACGCAGTTGGTGTGAGAAGTCGTTTTCTTTCTAATCCGGGTAAAGAACATTGGGCAGCGATAAAATGGATTCTAAGGTATCTTCGAGGGACTTCGAAGGTGTATTTATGTTTTGGAGATGGTAAGCCGATACTTGATGGGTTCACAGATTCTGACATAGCCGGTGATGTTGATTCTAGGAAATCTACTTCGGGGTATTTGATGACTTTTGCAGGGGAAGCTGTGGCATGGCAATCTAAATTACAAAAATGTGTTGCTCTCTCAACCGGGTTGAATTTATTGCCATTACAGAAGCTTGCAAAGAAGAGTTATGGTTGAAGAAATTTTTGCAAGAGTTGGGTTTAAAACAAGAAAAGTATGTGCTTTATTGTGATAGTCAAAGTGCTATTCACTTGAGTAAAAATTATACTTTTCATTTGAGATCGAAACACATTGATGTGAGATACCATTGGATTTGTGATGTGTTAGATTCGAAATTGTTGCAACTCGAAAAGGTTCACACGGATGATAACATTTCGGATATGTTGACTAAGACTTTGTCGAGGGATAAACATTTGAAGTGTCGAACTTTGGCGGGTATGGTTGATGTCTCCACCTAAGTCGGTAGGGGAGAATTGTTGGGTATACCTCCTTATTGGAGTGTGGGGCCCAATTGGTTTTGAAAAAAGATTTTAATTTGGTTTAGTATTAATTATAATATATTTTTATATATTATATTTAATTTGTGGAGACCCAATTCAGTTTTGGAAAAGAACTAAGATTTTGATTAAAAAAACCTAGATTCACAATATTAGTGGGATTGTTTTTCAAGAAAAATAGTAGCCTTTTTTTCTGTGAAGCAGCCGTGATACATCTTCAATGAGTTTTGTGGTTGAATTACAAGCTTGGTGGCTGACTGATTCTGACATTTAAGTGCACTATTTTGTTTGCAATCAAGTTGGTACTTATTCGGCTACTTTGGTGAGGTGTTGATTTGGGTTGTTATTTTGGGTACTCTATAACTCTGGTTCTGAAGATTTTGGTTCATCTATTTTGTGAGGTCTTTCCTCTTATTTATTTGTGATTATTTGGAATTCACCTAAGGGTGGTTTTGTGAGACCATTAGTGTCTCGTTTGTAATCGTTTGGAACTTATTTGATTGATAGTGGAATCGGATTTCGATCCCGTGAACGTACCTCACATTGAGAAAACCACATAAAATTCTTATATTGCCTTTAATTTAATTTTTTTACATTAATTTTTATTCTCATTAATTAATTTACTTATGAAAATCATCAATTTTCCCTAACATCATCACTAACAGTTGAAACGCAATGATGATAAACCCTTGAAAACATGTACAACTTTGTTTCAATTAACTATTTTTTCTTCTCTTTTTTTTCCATTAACATTTGAAACACTTTCATAGAGTTGGTGAAGAATAACCAAAAAAAAAAAAAAAAAAAGATTTGAAAGAAATTTGTGATGTGATAGAAAGAAAACAATAATTTGGGTTTTAGCTTTATAATTTTTTATTCTTGACACAACAATAAGACTAGATGTCTTTTACATTTTAAATTAGGATTTTTTTTATTATAAAAAATATGTGTATTGAGATTTTTTTTTTTATTTTAAAAAGATGTATAAAGAAAAAATTAAAATATAATATTAAAGGTATGTTTTGATATCTATTATAGTCATTTTACTTTAGAGTATAATTATCATTAAAATAAAATTTCATTAAGTATATGTACTGAAATAAGTAGCAGTAGGTGTGTGAAAATAATTTTTTTTAAATATTATATTAAATAATTAAAACATATGATAAAATAAAATAAATTATAATTAATTAAAAATATAAATATAAATACGTAATACTCCAAAAATAATCAATAATTACCCCCCCGGGGGGAGGAAAACCATATACATGTACCAAACCTGCTCTGCTAAAAAAAAAAAGAAAAAGAGAAGAGTACCAAAACTGCTCATGTCATGCATGATGACAAGTATCATCTCCTATTGCACGATGACAATTATTTTATGGATTATTAATAAAAGAAATTGCCAGACAATTTTAAAAATTGTCATTAGTTTACGCGTACAAAGTACAATATATGGGGAAAATATATTAAGGCCTTATTTGGAATAAATTAAAAAAATTAAAAAGTTATTTAAAAATTAAAAAATTTATACTATTTACGAGTAGCTTATGAGGGAAATCATTAGGACAAAATTATTATTTTATTTTTTAAATTCAACTATTCAAAAGTCAAAAAGTTAAAAATTAAAAAGTCAAAAGGGTAAAATTGTCATTTTAATTTTATTATAATATTTTATTACATATCTTTTCGTAAAAAATTAAAAAGATATTCCAAACATATATTTTTTTCTCTATTTTTTTAACCAAAAAATCAAAAAGTATAGTTATATAGCATATCCCAAACAACAATTAAAATTTGTAAAAGTACTCGAAAATATATATATATATATAATGCATTAAATTATAAATACCTTATCTTTATTTTTATGTTATTAATAATAGCTTTAAAAATGTTATTAACATGACTTCTAAAATAAGTTTTACAAGAATTACAGACATGCGTTAAAATAAATTATTAAATATACTACATAATATAAGTTCTATACAAATTTATGTTTTTGAAATAAGTTTCTCTGCAGTCCATAACTTTAATGCTGTGTTTGGTTGAGGGATTTGAGGAGGGATTTGGAAAGGAAAATGGAAAAGGTAGGTAAAATATGAAAAAAATATGTCTACATTTCACATAATTTTACATACCTTTTTCCTTTCCCTTTTTAAATATCTCTCAAAATCTCTCAACCAAACACAGCGTAAGGGATTTATATTAGTTAGGAGAATCAAACTTGAAGGGATTTATATTAGTTAGGAGAATTAAACTTGAGATAGAAAGCCCCAGTTTGATTTTTTTTCTAGGCCAAAAAATCATAAAAGAATAAAAAAAAAAAAGGTCAAATAATTAAAAATCACAAAAGAACAAAAAAATATTTATCATTCTAAATCCAAAAAAACAAACAAAAAAAAAATCTCAAGTTAAAAAAATAAAAAAAACTAACCAAAAATGTCACTGCCAAATGACCCCTTAAATCTCAAACCTCAAAACATTATGCTCTTAAAGTTGTGTGGATCTTATATTCATACAAATATTGAATAAAATATTTAGTTATTGATGTGGGTTACATAATTTTGGGAATTATCTTGTCTTTCATAAATTTGAATCGTGTTGTATGTCTTTTTAATTTTATTAATAACTTTACGTAATATATAAAAAAAAAAAATAATAAATATATAACTAATATAATTGTAAAGATATATTAGACGTATATAATAATTTTTTCATGGGACAGTCCATTAGTTGTCCACTAGAATTAACTGACACAAAAGACAGAAATCAAACTAGTTGTTCTACCAATTCGTCAGCTCAAACGTCATAGTGTTGAACCCTTGTCCTTATATAAGTAAAGGCATCAATCCCATGAAACTACAAACAAACACACACATACTCATCAAACATATATCTATCTACACAACTCATTTGAACACAACCACAACCACAAACACAACCACAAACACAACCAACTGTGTTCTGTTCTATTCTATACAGAGCAGCCAACCCAAAATTAACCCCACACCAAACCACACGCCGCCGCAATGGTTCACGGCCACATCCTCCTCCTGACTTTTCCGGCACAAGGCCACATCAACCCTGCTCTCCAATTCGCCAAACGTCTCATTAAGATGGGCCTCCAGGTGACCTTCGCCACCAGCGTCTTCGCCCAACGCCGCATCTCCAAAACCACCGGAGCTGCCGCCGAGGGCTTGAAGTTCGCCGCCTTTTCCGACGGCTACGATGACGGGTTCCGACTAGGAAACGATGTGCAACACTTGTTGTCCGAGACGAGAAATAATAGTTCTCGAATTCTCCGAGAGATCATCGCCGCTAGCGCTGCCGAAGGCCGTCCGATTACGTGCTTGGTCTACACCCTCCTCCTCCCTGGGCGGCGGAGGTGGCGCGTGATTGTCACATCCCATCTGCTCTTCTTTGGATTCAACCCGCCACGATTCTAGATATCTACTACTATTACTTCAATGGTTATGGAGAGGAAATTACAAAGATTTGCAAAGACCCTCATGTTCCATCGAATTACGGATTGCCATCGATGACTAGCCATGACCTTCCTTCTTTATAGTCCCTTCAAGCTCGCATCAATACAGTTTTGCACTCCCAACCTTCAAAGAGCAACTAGAAAAACTTGATTCGGCCAACCCTAAAGTACTTGTAAACACATTCGATGCGTTAGAACCCGAGGCCTTGAAAGCTATTCAAAAGTACAATTTGATCGGAATTGGACCCTTAATCCCATCGGCTTTCTTGGATGGGAAAGACCCATTGGATACTTCTTTTGGAGGTGACTTGTTTCATAAATCTGGAAACTATATCGAATGGTTGAGCTCGAAACCCGAATCATCAGTTATTTACGTATCATTTGGAAGCTTATTAGTGTTGCCAAAGCCACAAATGGAGGAGATAGCGCGCGTGGTTTGTCGCAGCAATCGGCCATTCTTGTGGGTGATAAGATCGGAAGAAGAAGAGAAAGAAGAAGATAGACTAAGTTGCATTGAAGAGGTGAAGCAACAAGGGATGATAGTGCCGTGGTGTTCTCAAGTGGAGGTTCTTTCGCACCCGTCTTTGGGATGTTTTGTGACGCATTGTGGGTGGAATTCGACGTTGGAGAGCTTGGCTTCGAGTTCGGTGGTGGCATATCCTCATTGGACGGACCAAGGGACGAATGCAAAGCTTATTGAAGATGAGTGGAAGACAGGGGTAAGAGTGAAGGCAAATGAAGAAGGAATAGTTGAGGGTGATGAGATTAAGAGGTGTGTCGAGATGGTGATGGAAGATGGAGAAAAGGGGGAAGAAATGAGGAGTAATGCAAAGAAATGGAAGGATTTGGCAAGGGAAGTTGTCAAGGAAGGTGGCTCTTCCAACAAAAATCTCATGGCGTTTGTGGAGGAGGTTGGAGGTTGCTTTTAGAGTGTAAATTTGTATGAGGGAGGTTTTTTTTTTTTTTTTTTTAATTCCCTCACTTGTGAAGAATGTTGAGATAATTATTCAGTAATTTTCAAGTATGAATATGTGATATTTTAAAATATTATGATTGGTAAAAAATGTTGATAGATAAAGTGTTATATTGGGTAATTAAAGAATATGAGAAATATATTGAATGATGATTGATTAGAGAGTGAAGACACCTAATACTCTGAAAATATTGAATAATTTGGCAAAAGGTAGTTCAGGTTGGTTGTTTTGCTTAATAAGATTTGGATATGATTGGCTAGGCCTTGTTTGGCAAAGGTTAAAATTTGATTTATTAGGTTAAAACTCATAAAATAAAATATAAAACAAAACAAAACAAAATAAAAAAAAAAAAGTTAAAATAGATAATAAGATAAAATGTCACATCAAATTTATAATCATTTCACTTTTTTTCTCACAAATATCACATTCAACTATAAAAAAAAATCTAACTATCTTTCTAAACGCAAAAATTTTAACTTACTAAAATAGTCAAAAATTAAAATAACCTACTAAAATAATCAATTTTCAAAATAAGGCTGTATGAAAGTTCCATAGATTTTTTTTTTTTTTTTTTTTTTTTTTTCATCAATATGTGACTTTTTTATTGAAATGCCATTAAAACCTTTTATGTTTGTGGCTTTGTAATATTTTTTAAAAATATACCATTAATATAGTGCCCTTAAAATGTACTTTTATTGCAGTGAAAAGCAATTACAACAATAATAATTTTGAGCATAAACATGAAATAATAAAACTTGTCATTAAAGATATTGTTCCACTCATTCATATCATATTACTGAAGTAATACATATATTTGATGGTGGTTGGCCGATCTTCTTAGAAAAACTTACAATTCAAAAGGACTTCCGGGGGACTTTAAATAGGCTTTTTAGAGAAAAGCGAAGTACACCGCCAAATAATAATAAAAATAGGGTATGAATGTCAACAAGCAACTTTGTGGTGTTTTTATTTTTTATTTATTTTTTTTTTTTGAAAGAATAATATTAGAAATCATGAAAAAATATTATGAAATGTATTATAAAAAATTTTCATCATTTAATTAGCGTGTGGTGTTTTATTACATGTGTAATTTAAAGGTGGAGAATTTTTCATGATCATCTTTATGATATTTTTTTCATGAGAAATGCGCGAGAGCGCAAATATATAGAGCTCGAATAACTCGAAATATTATCTTACCGGTAAGAGAATTGAAAAAACCCCCAAAACGACGTCGTTTTGGGATTTTCGGGCAATTCGGGGAGCTGATTTTCGAGCTACCAATCACGGTTGTTTTTTCATAATCCCTAACATTATTCTTTTTGAAAAGTTGTAAAAAGTTGGATTTTTTTAATTTTTTTTTATGATTTTTTGGTTTTTTTCTATAATAAAAAATCAATTTTTTGACTTTTAATTAAAAAAAATTTAAAAATTGACTTTTTATTATGTACTCAAAACACCCCTACAGATGGTCATAACAATAAGAAAAAAGTTAGGGATCATGAAATTTTTTTTATGAAAATGATCATGCAAGATTTATAATCTTTTGATTACCTTGATTAGTATGTGGTGCTTTATTTAAAGTGTAATTTATGAGTCACAAAACTTTTATGATTATTTTCATGAAAGATTTTTTATGATACCTAATATTGCTATATTGTAACATGCCCGGGGGGTACCCGTGCGCGTTAAACAGTTCGGACTTTCGAAATTTCTTTGATCTAGTCTCACGAGTGCAATGTGAAACGTAGATGGGAATCCAGATTTGGCAATTTTTAGAAAAACCATTTTATTGTGAAACCTTTTGCCAGAAATGGACTGCGTCATCAAATCTCAGAGTCGCCACCTAATATTTATTTTGGGAAAATTAGGAAACCTATAACTCGTGCCAAGGCCACTGTTCGTCGTAACCAAGGATGCTTGGCTCGGAACCTTAGGTATGAAGGGGGAAGGTCATTAATTGAGCACCCCCCGCTCACCCGATCAAAAGATCGACATCTACTAAACCATGATATGACTTTTATTTTCTTTATATGTTCATGTTCTGATTATCTAATAAATCCTAAAATTTACTATGTGAAACATATAAGTATAGACTATGTCACCTATTTTGGAATAACTTGATTTCATGTAGTTTTGAAAGAGTTTTGAAAATGTATAATCTAAATAAATTGAGTTTACAAACACGAGAATCAATATCATTCCAAATTAAGCGACACAACCTTCATCCACTAGCATTCATGCAGTTATATCACATAAGCAAATAGCCACATGGTATGATGCTTAAACATAGTAAGAAAAACACACACGAACGGGATGCTAAAGTATAAAAACTTATATGTTTGGCGACCCACGAACAAGCTACAAAACAAAGTTAATAAAATATGCATAATCTTATATACAAAATCCTAATGCAATTCACTCATGAGATGCAACTAAAGATTCGGCTTCTAAGATATGACATGTGAATCATCTCAAGAATATGAGGTAGCGCACATAATCACATAGGAATTGATTAAATCCACAAATGCAAACTTCGCCGAATCAAGATGCATGAAACATGGATGCAAAGCATGAATATGATGAAAAATAAATATAATGTTTATGTACAAATAAGGAAAGCAAGTAAAAGAATGGGATAGAAAGAAGTTGGGGCAGGGGAATTATTACAACGCTTTGAATAAATTATTACAAACCAGATAAGAGAGAGAAGGGAATATTACAACAAAATAAAAAAAAAAAACCTCACAAACTCTCAAAATAAATAAAAAAAAATAAAACAAAATAAAGAAACTTCATATGCGCCGAAAAATATTCTGCTTGACGTAGGAAGACCGCTCCATTCTGTCTGGGGAAACTTATTCTGCAGGAACACTATTCATCCTGAGATACTATTCACTGCCGGAAGTTACTATTCACCATGACAATTACTATTCACCTTTCTTGATCGTTATTCATCTTATCCGGCATTTTTCATCCGCAGTTACTATTCATTGCCAGAGGTACTATTTATTGACGGGGTTACTATTCACCACCGGAAGTTACTATTCACTGCCGGAGGTTACTATTCACTGCCGATCACTATTCATCCGGTGGGGTCACATCTTTTAACAAATTAGGTGGTTTGACCAACCATTTAAAGTGGTAAAATTACAACAATTTATAAATAGTATACTATAACATTTTATGAAATTACAACAGTTTATAACAGTTTATATACAACAGTAAATTACAGCAGATAAAGTAGTAAAATTAGGTGGTTCGACCGACTATTTAAAGTGGTAAAATTACAACAATTTATAAATAGTATACTACAACATTTTATGAAATTACAACAGTTTATAACAGTTTATATACAACAGTAAATTACAACAAATAAAGTAGTAAAATTAGGTGGTTTGACCGACCATTTAAAGCGATAAAAAAAAAAGTTGTGAAAAACAATAAATGAAGTACTTAAACAAATTATATTACATTTTGAAATTAAATGAAAGTTTGCGAAAACTCACCTTTCGGGGAAATGATGAATTTTCTGATTCACAAACTTTCTTTTAATTACCCTCAAGTTCGTGGAATGTGTTCTCAATTCTCAGTCTAAAATTTGGAATTACAACTTTAGCGGTTCTTTCTTTCTAATTCTTTTTCTCTCAAAATTCTCTTACACCACCCTTTTTTATTTTTCTCTCCCAATTTTCTCAGAGTTTTTCTGATCTCTCCACGGCCCAAAAATCCCTTCTCATTCTGCTGTAATCTTTCCCTTTTTATAGAAAACACTTATAAGAAAAGGACAAAACAAGAAACGGTGGAATTTCAAAAGATGCACAGTGATTTTACTGTATATAAAAGGGATTATTAGCATAAATATACGTACAAATACCCAAAAATATATATAAAAACACACAAATATGTAAAATTAAAATACATGGACTAATAAAATATATTTTAGTAGGCCAAATATATAACATAATTTGACCAAAGCAGGTCTAAAGGCACAGAAAACAAAAAGACACACGACAGGAGTGTAGTGAATTTTTTTCAAATGAGGAATAATACTCTTATATAATATAATATTATATATATACAAAAGTATGGTGCGTGGGTGAAACCATGGTAATGAAAATATTATATAATAATATAACATAATATATATATATATATATATAATACATAATAAAGGGAAAGAAAATGGAGAAGGAGTCTAAAATAATTTGGCAAAAACAGGTGTAAGACTAGGATTAAAATTTACATTCCATCTTTTTACTGAGAATTTTGTGAGATAGCATATTCCTGTTTTCATCATCGAGTAATCAAAAGAAAGCGCCCAAATTTAGGGCCGGTCAAAATGGGGTGTCTATAGTTGCCCCTCTTTGACAGAGCTCAAAGTCATTTCTTGACTTAAGTGAATGTCAAAGCCCGAAGACGACCCTTTTGATAAGGCCATAAGACTTACGCGAACAAACAAGATGTAATGCAAGTGGTTGAACCCGAGGGTTGCCTACGTATCCCTTTGCAAGGAATCAAACCTGCGTAGTTCAGAGGCAACATGTAACATGACATATGCAGTTTGAAAGTTGGACTTACACGCTTCGCGAAGCCAGTCGTTTGAAAATTCATGATTATGCAATGCAATGAAATGCCATGGAGCGATGACAAAATGAGATGCAAGCTTTGTGCAAATGATACGAAACATAACAGGGGGTGCATTGCATATAAATGTGCCACAAGATCACATACAAATGTGCCATAACACAATCTTAACCAAGTGGAACAACAACCTAACGCATTTCACGTGAAAGGAGAAAGGATGGTGTAAACATCAGGCGCACCTGATGTTTTTAACCGAGTAAGACAACAAACTAACACGTTTCACGCAAAAGGGGGAAGGATGGTGTAAACATCAGGCGCACCTGATGTTTTTTAACCGAGCAAAACAACAAACTAACGCATTTCATGTGAAAGGAGGAAGGATGGTGTAAACATCAGGCGCACCTGATGTTTTTTAAACCGAGCAAAACAACAACCTAACGCGTTTCACGCGAAAGGAGGAAGGATGGTGTAAACATCAGGCGCACCTGATGTTTTTAACTGAGCAAAACAACAACCTAACGCGTTTCACGCAAAAGGAGGAAGGATGGTGTAAACATCAGGCGCACTTGATGTTTTTAACCGAGCAAAACAACAACCTAACGCGTTTCACATGAAAGGGGGAAGGATGGTGTAAACATCAGGCGCACCTGATGTTTTTAACCGAGTAGAACAAACAACCTTACGCGTTTCACGCGAAATGAGGAAGGATGGTGTAAACATTAGGCGCACCTGATGTTTTTAACCGCCGGTATGAAACGACAGCGCACTGACTATCGGTGGTGGTATGTGAGCGAGCTCACCGATGTATTTTAATCGGTGGTGTATGTGCAGGCTCACCGATCGTATTTTAACCGATTAGGTAGTGTGAACAGACAACCGCACCAGCTGTTGTTAACCGATTTTGATAATTGGATTTATATGCTACGTGAAACCAGTTTGAAAATTGGACTTATACGCTACGCGAAGCCAGTTTGAAAATTGGACCTATACGCTACGCGAAGCCGGTTGTAATTGGACTTATACGCTACGCGAAGCCGGTTTGAAAATTGGACTTATACGCTACGCGAAGCCGGTTTGAAGATTGGACTTATACGCCACGCCGGTCGGTTTGAAAATTGGACTTATACGCCACGCCGTGGCCGGTTTGATGATTGGACTTATACGCCACTGTGGCCGGTTTGAAAATTGGACTTATACGCCACGCCGGTTTGATGATTGGACTTATACGCTATCTGGCCGGATTTGATAATTGGACTTACTCGCCTGTGGCCGGTTTGATAATTGGACTTATACGCTACGCGAAGCCAGTTTGAAAATTGGACTTATATGCTACGCGAAGCCGGTTTGAAAATTGGACTTATACGCTACGCGAAGCCGGTTTGATAATTGGACTTATACGTTTACGTGAAGTCGGTTTGGAGATTGGACTTACACGCTGCGCGAAGCCGATTTGATGATTGGACTTATACGCTACGCGAAGTTGATTTGATGATTGAACTTATACGCTATGCGAAGCCGGTTTGATAATTGGACTTATACGCTATGCGAAGCCAGTTTGATAATTGGACTTATACGCTACGCGAAGCCGGTTTGATAATTAGACTTATACGCTACGCGAAGCCGGTTTGAAGATTGGACTTACACGCTACGCGAAGCCAGTTTGAAGATTGGACTTATACGCTACGCGAAGCCGGTTTGAAAATTGGACTTATACGCTACGCGAAGCCGGTTTGATGATTGGACTTACACGCTACGCGAAGCCGGTTTGATGATTGGACTTACAAGCTATGTGAAGCCAGTTTGAAGATTGGACTTATACGCTACGCGAAGTCGGTTTGAAAATTGGATTTATACGGTACGCGAAGCCGGTTTGAAAATTGGATTTATACGGTACGCGAAGCCGGTTTGATAATTGGACTTACACGCTACGTGAAGCCGATTTGAGTAATTCATGATTTGTGCAATGCAATGCAATGTCATGGAGTGAGGATAAAGCTATGAGAATGGCAACATGGATGGCAAGCTTTGTGTAAAACACACGAAGCAAGCCATATTTCTACCTGGCTATGTTTGCAACTTTCCCTATTCTCCAACAGGGTGACAGACTAGGTTGGTTCAGTTTC
The DNA here is from genome assembly GCA_025200525.1 of Camellia lanceoleosa. Classification (NCBI taxonomy): domain Eukaryota; kingdom Viridiplantae; phylum Streptophyta; class Magnoliopsida; order Ericales; family Theaceae; genus Camellia; species Camellia lanceoleosa. The sequence goes on from JANUSC010000092.1 coordinate 441,680, forward strand.
TAGAGTTGAGGCGCATACAAACTATCTCAACCTATGGAGCTGCCATACAGATTTCAAGCCGGGGATACACCTCTGGGTATTTAAACCAGACTTTAGTCTCGGAAATCCCAAACCTTTTGCGTTCTAGGCCTTGGCCATTCGAACTCTAGTTTTCACCGTCGCAGTTGGTCTCCTAAGAACTCATTGCAAACACAAGCAGGATAATACACAGATATTTACATATCAATACACACATATATGTACATATGGTATACACATATGCATATACAGACAACATACAGACAAATATATACATATATATACCAAGACATATACAGTATATATATAGGTATATACGACACAGACATATACGGACCTATACACAAACATATACGGATATATACACAGATGGGGAATATTCCGTTTGCAACCGTCAGCGGGAAGATGTCGTTACTAAGAAGGCATATTCCGTTTGCTGACGTCAGCACACGTACGTAAAACACGCAAAAAGAAAGAAAAAACACAAAAAGCATGGATGTGGGGATACGGGGTTTCGACCCCCTGACCTTCGGCCTGGTCTTCGAGTCCTCGACCACTGAACCACGCCACTCTTGCGACAAGATATGCAAACAAATATATATACATATACGAGACATATATACACAAAATCAAAACAAACCAAAAGAAACACTCGATGTAGGGTTCGAACCCCTTTTCTCAGGCTCAGTCTCTCACTTTTCAACCACTGGGCCAAACCACTGAACCCAAGCCACACCTGTGACCCAAATGTTCAAACAAATATATATATATATATATGAGACATATTTATACATAAAACAAAACAAAAGAAACACTTAATGTAGAGTTCGAACCCCTGACCTCGGGCTTAGGCTTTCCGAATCCTCAACCCACTGAGCCACGCCACTCTTGTGATAAGATATGCAAACAAATATATATATATATATATATAGATACTTATACAAGACATATATACACAAAATCAAAACAAAACAAAGAAAAACTTGATGTGGGGTTCGAACCCCTGATTACAGGCTTAACCTTTCAACCCTTAACCACCGAAATAACCATCAACCCAAGCCACTCTTGTGACCAAATATGCAAACAAATATATATAATACATAGATGTACAACACATATACATATATATATACAACTCTCCCGCCTCTCCTATTTTTGTCTCACTCTCTCTTCTTATTTTGTCTCACTCTCTCTTCCTTCATCTTCTTCGAACGTCGTGTCTGTCGCGCAATTTCAACAATCGCGGCGCCTGACCGACAGGCTATCCAATCCTGCCAGATTGTCAATGATCGTCTCGAGCCTTCCTCCCTCTTTGTCTTCTTCTTTGGCTTCATCCTCTTCTTAAATTGAGGCCTGCGAAAGAGAGAGGTAGAGCAAAATCATGCAAACTTTCTCCGCCACCACTCTGCAACCTTTTTCTTTTGCATTACTCTCCTCTGCCATGGCTTCTTCACATGGTTCTCTCAATCTTTTTCCAGACCTGAATGAATCCACGATAGAGATGACCAATTCTGACTCCCCTGAACCTCAACCACAGGCTCCTCCTCATTCCCCTATTTTCAACTTTCCAGCGATGTCAGTTGAACAAATCATGGCGGCACAGTCTGACATCGAAGCAAACTCGTATACGCTGAGGTCTTGTGTGGAGACCGTGACTGCGGTTTCCAACTTGTCCCATCGACTGCAAAACAGGATGTGTGAGGTACATCAGTTAAATGCAACACTCTCCCTCCTTCAACGTATGTACAAAGATGCTCAGGTAGAAATTAATACGCTGAAAAAGCAGAACAAAGAGCTGAAATGACTGACAACCTCCGTGACTCGATTCGGAGTTCCTTCACACAACCAACTTGATGGCCGGCGAAGAATAATCTCATTTGGAAGCTCTGCCAAGGCCGAGGCAGAGTCTTCAAAAGCTTCAAAGGAGTAAAGATGAAGCGAGGCAGCTGATGGTAAAGTCAGGCAATGAAGTTGTGTGCAAATGAAGTCGATTGTAATCTTCGTCGCCGGGCTGCTACCGCAGAAGAAAGAAGAAAAAGATTCCTCTCTCTCTCTCTCTCTCTTTGTTTTTTTGTTTTTGTTTTTGTCTTTTTGTTTTTGTTTTTGTGTTTTTGTGTTTTTTTTTTCTTTTTTTTTTTTGTTTTTTTTTTTTGTGTCTCTGTGATCGGGGATGTCCTCCCCTGGCTGCAATAAAATCAGTTTAGTTTTTGCACATCGATGGTGTGATTGGCATATCACTTTGAACTTGAAAACATTTTTGTTTGATTGAATTTGAGAATGATTCAATTTTGAACTCTGAATTGAACATTGATTCTATACTGACCTGAATCAAAGAATGATTTAGCAAAAAAAAAGAACAAAACAAAACAATCCAAACACACTTATATACACTGACTGGTATGAATACACCGACTGGTATAAATACACTGACTGGTATGAAAGGAACACACTTATATACACTGAATAGTTGACTCGAGCGATGGAGAAGACAGAATCTCTAACTCGACTATGCCCCTAATTCATTGCCTTGACCCTTTTTTTGCCTCTTGATTTTTTTGTAAACATGTTTTGATCAACATGAGAGTTAGATTAGCATACTTATTCCATTTTCTGTTTCAAATCATGTAAGCTAAACTGTGAACACTGAAAATTTTCCTTTTTCAAATCCAAAGAATGGTCCAAGTTTTGTAAAAATGGAACAATTTTCGAGAAAAATTAGTCAGCTTCATTCAAATTAATCAAAACCTATTTTTGCAAATGGCCACTACTTAACTAACATGGAATCAACCATTGGGGTGCATAGTCCCAAACCAGATAATCAAAGGTGATATTCGAACCAAGCCAATCCGAACCGAATGAAGTTGAGCAAAACTGGACCGGACCGAACCAAACCGCCAAACCGAATTGAACCAAACTGAACCAAGTTAAATCGAACCAATTGAACTGAGCAGAACGAAGATACACCAATCAAACACGGATAGGACAACCAAGTCGACTAAAGACACACCAAACAAACATGGACGAGATGAATGAGTTGAAAAATTATTAGGGCCGAACTTTGAGATGAAGCTACCAACGTATCCCAAAGATAGGAATCAGGCCATCGTAGTTCGGGCTGAGGGTCACTCGGGTATTGACACTCTCTTTCTGTGCTCTAACTTTTGCCAAAGCCGCCCTTTCGGGTTTTCAACCTTGCGAGCTTTTCATTTTTCATTTTTTTTTTTTATTTTCATCATTTTTTTTCATTTTCATTTTTTTTATCATTTTTTTTTTTTGTTTTTCTGCTCTAACTTTTGCCTGGGTCATCCTTTCGGGTTTTCCACCCAGCGAGCCTCTGAAGGGTTATTTTCATTTTAACTTGACCATGTTGATTGGGTGTGAAATCTCTAGGCCATCTATAAGAACGACTACTACACTTGACCAGTAGATATGATGATGTAGGGACTAGGTTAATTGGGTCTGAACTTGCCCCTAGTGTAGTGGATAGGAACTCGACTGTCCTTCAATAATAAAAATTCATTCTCTCAAATTCTGAGGCGGTCTTCATTGGGAAACGATTCAATTTAACTCTTTGATCACATCCAACCCTTTTGCCCCTAGTTCAAGGGCTGTTTCAAATCTAAATTACATCCGACCTTCTTGCTCCTAGTTCAAGGGCTGTTTCCAATCTGAATCATTGGGCCTACATAGTTTTGGCTAAGGTTCACTTAGGTATTAACACTCTCCTTTTACACTCTAACTTTTGCCAAAGCCGCCCTTTCGGGTTTTCAACCTTGCGAACTTTTCATTTTTCATTTTTATTTTTTCTTCTTTTTTTATTTTTATTTTTTTACTTTTATTTGTTTTTTGTGCTCTAACTTTTGCCTGGGTCGCCCTTCCGGGTTTTCAGCCCAGCGAGCCTCTCAAGGGTGGTACCTTATTGCCCCTAGTTCAAGGGCTGCCTCCATTTCAGCTATGCAAGCCTCACACTTTTGCCCCTAGTTCAAGAGCTGTTTCAAATCGAAATCACATTCTCTACCCTGAGTTCAAGGTATGTTTCCAATCTGGATCACATCATTGCCCCTATTCTAAATCATATTCGACCTTATTGCCCTAATTGAAGGGCTGCCTCCATTCGAATCACATCATGGCCCCTAGTTCAAGGGCTATTTCCAATTAGGCTACCTGCGCCTTACACTTTGATTGATCATTGAATACTTCGAATCAAGGTTTGAAAGCGAAGGAGCTAAGGAGGTCGAACCATGAGTCAAGAGGGATCCTATGCTGTATAACTAATTCCAGGCATGTTTTCGTAGGACCACGCAAAAACAGTTTTTGAAATCTTTTCACAAAGTGACTAATCACTCGTTCTCTTACGAAGACAAAATAGAACCAATTTGGACCAAGCCAGGATCCTTTTCAGTACCCACATTAACAAAAATGATTTTATTCATCAAAGGCTTAGCACACCTCTCTTCCTCTCAGTTGATCAAAATTTACAAATCCCGAGGAAATTATTCTTTTTTGTTTTTATCAGAGTTTTGGAAAAAGTTTTAAAAAACTTTGATCAATGCTATGAATTAAGGCACAGAGAAGTAGGCAGACTCTATGGCATTTTATTTTTTTTTTATTTATTGAAAAGAGACTATGACTCAGTAATGACAACAGACTTGTGACAACATACTCAAAAGAAAATGTCAAAGAGGACCTAAACAGGATAGAAATGTCTGGGTTAGCAATATCGAAATTAACAGACTCTGACTCATTAGGCTGACTTGAGCCTGACTCTAACTTTACAAACTTAGTGGAGTCAAACTTAGACTCAATACTCAATTCAGAACTCAGAATAAAACCATTGTCAAATTGCCAGTCAAAGTGTTGGCCAGCCACAATATTCAAAATAAAACACGTCCAATCAACAAGTGGTCACTCCCCAATCACAGAGATGGTCGACTTTGTGGGATATCAGCATTTTTTTTTATTTTTTTTTATTTTTTACAATTTTTTTTGATTTTATGTTTTTGTTATTTTATTTTATTTTATTTTTTTTGAAGTAATGGTGCTAAATTGAACAACCTGAACCACTCATTCGAATTTGAGAACCCCTGTATAGATCCAATACATTGCACATAAAGCAGGAAAGAGAACAAACACCCCTATGGAGGGTAGGGTTATCTTGTCCTAGCTTGAAATGATCTAGGGTTTCACTATTCAAACAAGCGGTATCATACATCCTAAAAATGGGAAAGCATCCTGTCCTAATTTGAAAGGTACTATAGCTCACTATATGTACAAGGTTGGCTTTACTTTAGGGGTTAAAGTCAAGGTGACATTACCAAAGAGTCCTTTGGGTCGTAACCAATAAAGATCTCAGGAAATCAGAAGAGTCAAATAGTCTCTCTTCAGAGTCTGAGAACCTTAGATAGTAAAGCTAGATAGCAGAGCTACCTTTTTGACAGATCTCAAAAGGTTACAACACAAGGCCTCTAAAGTATTGTGAAGATAAGTGTAGTGTCACAAAAAGTGTGCTTGTGCTCCCACCAGTATCTGGGCAACACAGGGATTTTAAGTGCACCAATGCATGCAATGTAATAAACATATAATTGAAAATAAAAGTCATATCATGGAGTTCGAGTCAAGGTTTCATAAAATCCATAGCAGAGTCGCCAGAAACTGTAACATGCTTTGGGGGTACCCGTGCGCGTTAAACAGTTCGGACTCTAGAAATTTCTTTGATTTAGTCTCACGAGTGCAATGTGAAACGTAGATGGAAATCCAGATTTGGCAATTTTTAGAAAAACCATTTTATTGCGAAACCTTTTACTAGAAATGGACTGCGTCATCAGATCTCAGAGTCGCCACCTAATATTTATTTTGGGAAAATTAGGAAACCCATGACTCGTGCCAAGGCCACTGTTCGTCGTAACCAAGGATGCTTGGCTCGGAACCTTAGGTATGAAAAAGGAAGTCATTAATTGAGCACCCCCTGCTCACCCGATCAAAAGATCGGCCTCTACTAAACCATGATATGACTTTTATTTTCTTTATATGTTCATGTTCTGATTATCTAATAAATCCTAAAATTTACTATGTGAAACATACAAGTATAGACTATGTCACCCATTTTGGAATAACTTGATTTCATGTAGTTTTGAAAGAGTTTTGAAAATGTATAACCCAAATAAATTGAGTTTACAAACACGAGAATCAATATCATTCCAAATTAAGCGACACAACCTCCATCCACTGGCATTCATGCAGTTATATCACATAAGCAAATAGCCACATGGTATGATGCTTAAACATAGTAAGAAAAACACAAACGAACGGGATGCTAAAGAATAAAAACTTACATGTTTGGCGACCCACGAACAAGTTACAAAACAAAGTTAATAAAATATGCATGATCTTATATACAAAATCCTAATGCAATTCACTCATGAGATGCAACTAAAGATTCGGCTTCTAAAATATGACATGTGAATCATCTCAAGAACATGAGGTAGCGCACATAATCACATAGGAATTGATTAAATCCACAAATGCAAACTTCGCCGAATAAAGATGCATGAAATATGGATGCAAAGCATGAATATGATGAAAAATAAATATGATGTTTATGTACAAATAAGGAAAGTAAGTAAAAGAATGAGATAGAAAGAAGTTGGGGCAGGGGAATTATTACAACGCTTTGAATAAATTATTACAAACCAGATAAGAGAGAGAAGGGAATATTACAACAAAATAAAAAAAAAACCTCACAAACTCTCAAAATAAATAAAAATAAATAAAACAAAATAAAGAAACTTCATATGTGCCGAAAAATATTCTGCTTGACGTAGGAAGACCGCTCCATTCTGTCCGGGGAAACTTATTATGCAGGAACACTATTCATCCCGAGATACTATTCACTGCCGGAAGTTACTATTCACTATGACAATTACTATTCACCTTTCTTGATCGTTATTCATCTTACCGGGCATTTTTCATCCGCAGTTACTATTCATTGCCGGAGGTACTATTCATTGACGGGGTTACTATTCACCACCGGAAGTTACTATTCACTGCCCGAGGTTACTATTCACCGCCGATCACTATTTATCCGGTGGGGTCACATCTTTTAACAAATTAAGTGGTTCGACCAACCATTTAAAGTGGTAAAATTAAAACAATTTATAAATAGTATACTACAACATTTTATGAAATTACAACAGTTTATATACAATAGTAAATTACAGCAGATAAAGTAGTAAAATTAGGTGGTTCGACCGACCATTTAAAGTGGTAAAATTACAACAATTTATAAATAGTATACTACAACATTTTATGAAATTACAACAGTTTATAACAGTTTATATACAACAGTAAATTACAGCAGATAAAGTAGTAAAATTAGGTGGTTTGACCGACCATTTAAAGCGATAAAAAAAAAAGTTATGAAAAACAATAAATGAAGTACTTAAACAAATTATATCACATTTTGAAATTAAATGAAAGTTTGCGAAAACTCACCTTTCGGGGAAATGATGAATTTTCTGATTCACAAACTTTCTTTTAATTACCCTCAAGTTTGTGGAATGTATTCTCAATTCTCAGTTTAAAATTTAGAATTACAACTTTAGCGGTTCTTTCTTTCTAATTTTTTTTCTCTCAAAATTCTCTCACACCACCCTTTTTTATTTTTCTCTCCCAATTTTTTCAGAGTTTTTCTGATCTCTCCACGGCCCAAAAATCCCTTCTCATTCTGCTGTAATCTTTCTTTTTTTATAGAAAACACTTAAAAGAAAAAGATAAAATAAGAAACGGTGGAATTTCAAAAGATGCACAGTGATTTTACTGTACATTGCACAGTAAAATTACTATGCACTTTAAATATAATAATATATAAAAGGGATTATTAGCATAAATATATGTACAAATACCCAAAAATATATATAAAAACACACAAATATGTAAAATTAAAATACGTGGACTAATAAAATATATTTTAGTAGGCCAAATATATAACATAATTTGATCAAAGCGGGTCTAAAGGCACAGAAAACAAAAAGACACACGATGGGAGTGTAGTGAATTTTTTTCAAATGAGGAATAATACCCTTATATAATATAATATTATATATATACAAAAGTATGGTGCGTGGGTGAAACCATGGTACCGAAAATATTATATAATAATATAACATAATATATATATATATATATATATATAATACATAATAAAGGGAAAGAAAATGGAGAAGGAGTCTAAAATAATTTGGCAAAAACAGGTGTAATACTAGGATTAAAATTTACATTCCATCTTTTTACTGAGAATTTTGTGAGATAGCATATTCTTGTTTTCATCATCGAGTAATCAAAAGAAAGCGCCCAAATTTTAGGGCCGGTCAAAATGGGGTGTCTACATATATCAATAATAATTTAAGAAAATGGTGTCTTATCAATGAATGAGTTTACAGCCTAAGGCTTCGTTTGGGAAGCCATGGTTTGGACTTTTTTGGCTATTTTAGCCACAAAAAACAAAATAGGCTATTTTAGTCATAACAAACAAAACATCACATCCAACCCATAATCATTACATTTTTCTCTCACAAAAAAACTCAAAAAAGTCAAAAATTCAAAAAGTCTTTCCCAAACCAAACTTTTAAGTCCAGGCTAAAATAGCCAAAAAAATCAAAAAGCCAAAAAATCAACCCACTTCCCAAACGAGAGCTAAGGCTTGTTTTGAAAACATAAGCTAAAAATTAAAAGTGAAATTTTAATTCATTTTAAATTATATTATTTCTCACATAAAATAATAAAAAAAATTTAAAAATCAAAAAATTAATTTTTAATTATCTTTCCAAAACACTCCTAATAATCAAGTCAGATTTTGGGAGAAGATTCACCTGTATTGCTTTCTTTCTTTTTGCTAAAAGTTCTTTGATGGTTCTTGTTACAGCAGGAAGAATGAGATTCAAAATTTTATGTTGGGATAAAAAGAAATAATAAAAAGCATGATCAGTAACGGAGTGAAAAAAAAAAAAAAATTAGAAGGGGTATTTGTTAATTAAAATTTTAGGCTGTGTTTGGTAGAGTGTTCTAAAATTAATTTTACCTTTACAATCTAATATTATGTTTGATTTGAGTTTTCAAATCATGATTCTAAATCAATTTCAAAATATATTTTGAAAATATGTTTGGTAAAGCAGATAATTTTTAAATTTTTGGTCTACCCGGTCATCTGCCCGGACATCCTCCCAGATGTCCGACCAGTTGATTGGAACAGTATTTTTTTTTTTTTTTGCAATTGCCAACCGTCACCTGTTATTTGAAAAAAAAAATTTATTTGTTTTAAATATTTTTTGAATATAGAAATTATTTTTTGAACCAAAATGACAAATTATTTTTTTGAATTAATTTTAAAAAGAGTTTGGTTATAGTTTTGAATATAATCTTTAATAGAGTTTTGAGTTTTGTGTTTGGTTATGAGTTATAAGTTTTTAAATTAAGTTTTAAAAACTTTTTTAAAAGCTTATAACTAAACAATTTTTTTTTTTTCATTTCATATGTCACATCAAAAATCTAAAATTCAATTTAAAATTTATAATCAAATATATTTTCTCTTTTCAAATCATAATTCCAAAACTCACAAATTTAAAATACAACTCTATTCTCAAATCATAATTTTAAAATTCTACCAAACACTACCTTAATTTTTTTTTCATAATCAATAACAATAGATAATAATTTTTAAATTAGTATTAAACACAAAATCTTAAATATTTATTATAAAATTTTTAAATTTTCGTTTTTATAATTGACCTCGTGAAAAATCAGAATTGAAAATATATGGTATTAATTATAACTAGTGTATTATAGGCAATGTAAAAGAGTTTTGTATGTCTTATGATAGATTATATAATAATGTATAAATAATAGTAATACCATATCATCATATATGATATCACTAACTAATAATAAAATAACGCATAGAAAGTCAATCTCACTTGTCAAATATAATAAACAATTCAATAATTTCTTATTTTCGTAATGGGATTAACTATGTTTATATGTAAGTGATGATTTGATATTACTATTGCACTGAATTTTTTTTATAAATTTTTTATACATAATAATATGGCTTCTTGTTGTTTTTTCATTTTTAATACCATCATTATTTTCATAATTTGAAAAATGTCATTATGAACTCGTTTTAAATGTTATTTCTACATAACTTTTTTATTTGTTAATTATTTTCCTTATATGTCCAAAAAAAAAAAGCAAAAAATGAGGGGGGACGTAGCGCCCTGAACCACCAAATAATTTTCTTCCCATAAACTCCCCGGGTTGCCTTGCTGGTGTTCTGAAATAGGGCTGGCTCCGAATTTTTCCTAGGACCTTTTGAATTGGAATTCGGAACACGGTTGTTACTGCTTGTTTAGCCCTTAGCTCTACCTGCCTTTGTCAATCCGGCTTGTTACTTGCCCTTGCGTTCCTCTGTTTGACCTGCTTTGGTGCTGATGTATCTTCCTCGGCTCTGGCATACTTCTCAATCCTTGCCATGAGTTCCTCCATGTTCTTTGGCAATGTCTTTGCAAAAGATTTCCGTAGTGAACAATCTTCTTTCAGGCCGTTCTTGAAAGACACGACCGCTACCTCCTGGTTGCATTCAGGTATTCGGTTGAACACCTCGTAATATCTTTTTGCATAGGCCCTAAGGCCTTCATCCTTGCTGATCTTCAAAGCCATTAGTGCGTCCACCCTTAATGGCTGTAACTTGTTTGTCACGAACCTGGTGTAGACGTCCCCCGGTGGGGGCTTCGCTCTACAGTTCGGACTCCTTTGTGTGTCGCGGTTCTAAATCTGAACCAAAGAGTCCAAATCCGGCAAATCGTTTGAGAAAACAGATTTTGAAAAAGTAGTGCCAAACATGGACTGCTTTGCCAGATTACAGAGTCGCCACCTAAATATTTTTAATTGGGAAATTTAGGAAACCCTGACTCAGTGCCGAAGGCCACGTGTCCGTCATCACCAAAGTGGTCTTGGCTCGGGAGCTTGGGTACGATCGGGGAAGGTCAGCTATGAGCACCCCCTTTCGCCCGGTCCGAAAACCGGCCTCTACTAACCATGATATCCGTTTTTGAAAACTTTATGCGTTCTTATTCCGGTTATTAACCTAGAATTACTATGTGATGCGCACAACACAAAAGTATAGACTAGATCGCCTAACTTGGAAATAAACATTGCATATCCGTTTTGCCTCGAAAAACGTGTTAGATTTTGCTACTCACAAGTAGGCTAAAATACGGATTTCAACGAGTTATTCCAACTCAGGCAATCCAACCTTCACCCACAGGCATTCAAACAGTTATATAACACATAAGCATTTAGCCGCATGGCAATCCTATTGTCATGGCAACAATCACACGCGTGCGATATGCTAAAGCAAAAATACTTACATCGTACTCCGCGCCAAAATAATAAACTAGTTAGCAAAACATGCATGACCTAGTTCATGTTAAGTGTCTAATGCAACACAGGCATAGATGCAATCTAGAGTAGGCTCGGCTGACCCTAAACATGACACATGAAATGCTATCACATAGCACGTATTCAATTTGGAATTGAGATACAATGCAATTTGTATGATGTACCGAGCCCGGTGCATGTAAACAAATGCATGAATGCACACATGCATTGCATAAGGTATGCTAAAATAAGTATGCCCTAATCTACCATAAGCAGGTAAATAAAAGGGTTAGAAAGAAATGGGGGTTGGAAGACATACACCCACTCACACACACTTATTACATTTTTGCCCTCACTCGGAGGGACCGAATAATAATATACAGAACCGAATAAATAATTAACTATTCTAGCTAATTAAATATTACAAATCAATTAAATTAAATAAATAAACTAATTAATCTATTTAAGCGATAAATGCCTCGGAAGGAGGGCTGACTGCCGCGTGTGCCCGGACTTCGCTGAATCGACCGTGCAAATGTGCCTCGCTTTCTCTCGCTTCCTTCTCGAAAATTCTAAACTTCAGGAGTGCCTCTCAGAGCACTGGGGAGCATCACCGGCTGAGGCAGGGAGCCATCGGCTGAGAGAGGAAGCCACCGGCTCTGAATTTCATTATCGACTGTCAAGAGGCAGTGCCAAGCACTAAAGAGTGCCGACGCCCTTTATCCTCGCAGAACACCGCAGAATCGACAAAGAAGCAGAGGAAACCAAAGGCAAGGCAATGCAAATCAAAGCATGTATGCACCAAGCACATCCCTCATCATGCTATGGACTCAAGAGGGCATGTGCCTCGATTCTGACCACCAATCGCGCATTTCCATGCATGATGGCCCTAAGAACCAAGAGTGCAAATTTGATTTCAAATGCATGCAATGCAAACAATCAAACAAGGGTGCCAAACCTCTATCATACTTCACTTCAAGAGGCTTAACATACATGCAAATGTGATGCAACCCTAAGCATGTTATCTATTATGCCAAATGAACAATGTGATGCACTTGTGCAAGGCTTACAAGCAAGCATGCAAAACAATGAAATGATGGGCTTTAGACATGAATTAGGCAACTCCTATAGGCCTAAAATCAGTGGCCAAAGTGCCTAGAAAATGAGACCAAATGCCCATACACACATGCAAGTGTTAAGGCTCAAGACTTAGGCATTCAAAAGCAACTCTCATGCATACTTAAAGAGGCCTAACATGGACAACTAACATGCATTTAAAGCTCTGAAATTCAAGCTAAACACGATGCCAAATCATGCAATGAAGCATGCCAAACAAAGCATGCAAATGGCCTAGGCTTAAAGCAAGTCAATAGGGCATTAAACCACACTTGGCACAAACACATATGGCATGCACTTAACAACCAAAAATAGGTTCTTAGCATGTTAAAGCAAGACCAAAGAGCTACTTAGATGGTATCTAAGAGTCATTAAACTAAAGGCATGCATTGAAGCCAAAACATGGAGCATACAAGACATACTCTTAAAAGCATTAACAAGGCCACTAAGGCAATCAAACAAACATGTATGAAGGACTGAAATGGCATACTAGATGGTTCCAACCATCAAAAACAAAGCTAGAATAGCATACCACATATTCATGCTTTTGGGGCCAACAAGCCAAATACAAAGAGGCTACCAAATTCATGCTAAGATTGGCCAAAATAGCTATGGACAGAGCTGAATCATGGCAAAATAAGCTTACAAGCTTCACAAACCTAAGCTTAAAACATGCTAGAAAATAGGGCAAACAACCTAGACATGTTAAGGCATAAAAGGGGCATTACAAAGCAACTATACTAAGCATGTATAGGAGGCCAAAACCAACTTGAAAACATGTTATATCATGATAATATAAGCATGGAAAACAAGCCAAACATGCTCAACACACACTCAAGCATGAAGCTCCTTAAGGAAGCAAAATTTGTCCTTTTCAAGGACATCAAGGAGAGGGGGTGGCCCTCTCCTTTCTAGGACTTTATGGCACCATCTCCACCACTGAAATCCCTCAAGATTTCAGTGGTGGAGAGGTCCAAGCACACAAGTCCTGGATCTCTCCAAAATAGCACAAAAGGTGACCTTTTTCAAGGTCTAAAGGGGGTCAAACCTCCCCAAACCACAAAACACTCTTAATGAATAATGAAGAGGACTTAAAAACAGAGATTTTATGTGTTAATCACTAAGCACAAAAACTGTTTTAAACTAGGTAAAAATAGAGTGCAAAAATGGGGAATAAAATGCAAGTTTCTCACCCTTGTTGACTATCTTCACAAGAGTTGATGTTGTTGCTTCCTTGAGCTCCAAACCACCAAAAATGTCAAGAACCGACCTTTGGAACCTCAGAACCAAGAGAAAGGTGGAACTCTAGGTGTTTTAGTGCAATAGTATGAACTAAACACCTAGTGTACTAAGAGAAAAAGAGAGATATGATATATGTATCTAACTTAACCCTAAGAACCAGAGCTCCAGCTCTCTAACAATGGCTAATGCTCAAAAATGCTAACCCTAAGTCAAGAGGAGAGCTTTCCTCTTATAGAACTTGTAAACTTACAAGCTAAGCAAACAAGACCTCATCCCTCCATACACGTATGGAGGGGAAGCAATGCTCAAAAGTCATCTCAAAATATCTCGTAAAGCAAGTGCACAAGTGGTCGGGCAAATTGGTCATTTCGCCCAAAATAGTGCCGACCGGCACAAAATAGTGCCGACCGGCACAATATAGGGCATGGTGGCCTCTAGCTAGCCCGGCAGGTGGTGTGTAGGGATGCCTCACAAAGCATTCCCCGCCTTCCAAGGCAAAACACAAGTGTTTGGTGCAAAACCAAACACACAATGAAGTTCGGAGGTCCTGAGGCAAGGCTCGCAGCCGAGAACTCCGAACTCCAAATGAACACAAACATGGATAATCACCGAGTGTTCCAACGGTGACGTCCAAGTCTTGAGGACGGTCAAAAATGGGGTGTCTACAGTTGCCCCTCTTTGACAGAACTCGAAAGTCATAACAATGACGGGGGTGAATGTCAAAGCCCGAGAGACCCATTTTTGACAAGGCCGAAGACTTGGACAAACATACAAAGCGCAAATGGTTGAACTCGCAAGCTGCCTACGTATCCCTTTGCAAGGAATCAAACCAGCGTAGTTCATGCACAGGCACACATGCCAAGGATAAGATATGCGCCCATGGGCAGGGGCAAAATGCAACTGAAAATGCAAGAAGCCGAGCATAACTTATGATTATGCAAAGAAAGCTGTAATGAAGCATACATGCGACAGTTATAAGCTAACATGCAACAGTCTACACTACAATGTAGAAAGGATGTAAGAGAATTATGAAATTCTCAAAACGTCTCACACGGAGGATACAATACCTGTGCGGCTCGCCCGGTTGCACCGGCGGTAAATGAACCGTACATACAATATCGTGCCTGAAAAGAAAGCAAACTTAACAAGTACAATATTGTTAGCAACAATGCATGACAATGCAATGAAGTGCGCAAAACAATGCAATGATATGCAATTGAATCTAAATGTAATGCAAATGATATGCAAAACTACAAAACAAATATATACAATGCAAATACTATGCAATGTAATATGCAATGCAACTGAATCATGATTCAATCACGAGCGGTTCGAAACCACACAAATGTCAGGGAGATTGATGGAAGTAACAAGTCCGTGTCCCATAGAACGATGTCTGATCTATGGGGAATACGCACGAACACAAGAACAGATATTGAGTGGATTGACATAAGTGGGGAAACGATCCGCTGGGGATTGGATAATAATCCTAATGCCGGATGCAATAATTACAATACAATGTAATGGAAATGGATACAATGGATATGGCACACGGGCCAAATCAGATTTTGTTTAGGAAAGGCATGTACACGTACAAGCCATGTCTAGCACAGAACTTCTGCATACAGAACTGTGCTTCGACGTGAAAAGTAAGGGCACATACCAGACCAAGCTCAACAAGGAAAGGCGCGAGCCATAGATGGGAGATGATGCAGTGAAATGCATGCAAGCTATAATGCAATAGAAATGGATATTTACAGAAATGCATGACATATGCACTATACTACGAGGATGATGCATGACATATGCATGGTTTTTTTTGAATTTTTGAAAATGCATGACAATGCATGACATATGCAATAGAATTGATGATGCATGGAATGCATGTTTTTTTTGAATTTTTGAAAATGCATGACAATGCATGACATATGCAATAGTATTTACAATGAAATGCATGATAAATGCAATGTGATGCAATGGTCATTGCAGTTTTCCCTATTCTACCAACGGGGTGATATACTAGGTTGGTTCAGTATCCAGAATCGAGGCGTAAACACGCCGCCTCAACCTATGGGGCTTCCATACAGATTTCAAGCCGAGGGTACATCCCCCTGGGTATTTAAACCAGACTTTAGTCTCGGAAATTCCGAACCTTTGCGTTCTAGGCATAAGCCATTCAAACTCTAGTTTTCACCGTCCCCATTGGTCTCCTAGGAACTCACCGCAAGCACAGACAGGTGGCTTTACCAGACCACCGAAAGTCGTTCGGGCACGACAAACACCAAAGGAATTGCACCTTCAGAGGATTTAAGGTCTCCTAGACCGTGCGTGTTTAAGGTCTCGCCAGACCAGACGGGGCAACGATGAAATGCGCAAAACAACGCTACGAAATGCATGCAAAATGCAATGAGGTGCACCTTAATGCACCGAAGGTTTTGCACCTCCCGAGGATTTAAGGTCTCCTAGACCGTGCGTGTTTCAAAAGATGGAAAATGGAGTGCAATGGGGGTGTGCGCCAAACGGCGCGATGAAATGCATGCCAAATGCAATGAGGGGCAACTTTAGTGCACCGAAGGTCTTGCACCTCCCGAGGATTTAAGGTCTCCTAGACCGTACGTATTTTAGGTCTCGCTGGACCTGCGCGTGTTTTCGGACCGGGGGGGCAACTGTTACACAGTACTCAAGTGCATGCAATGCAGATGAGACGCGCATGAGACGTGCGTGTCTCAAAAGATGGAAAATGAAGTGCAAAACGAGGCGTACGTGCCTCGAGATGCAATGAAATGCGAAATGAGGCACACGTACCTCATTTGATGGAAAATGAAGTGCAAAACGAGGCGTACGTGCCTCGAGATGCAATGAAATGTGAAATGAATGTGAGGAGGTACACCTTAATGCACCGAAGGTCTTGCACCTCCCGAGGATTTAAGGTCTCCTGGACCGTGCGTGTTTTTGGTCCCGCCGGACCGTGCGTGTTTTCGGTCCCGCCGGACCCGCATGGGGCATGAAATGCAAAACGAAGCGCGTGAGGTAGCACACCTCACAGGACTCAAGATGAAATGCAAAATGAGGCAGTATGACACGCATGCCATATGACAATGCAAAACGGTGCAAGTCTCAAGGGACGTGCAAGATGGCGTGATACGATACGCCGGGAAATGCGATGGATGCGCGTAACGCACACGGGGCAACTTTTGAATCTCTGTAAATGACAAAAGGATACAAAAGGATACAATCTCTGCTTGAATTTGAGTGCCACGCACAGTAGAGGCGGGCCGAAGTCAAAACGGAGGCCGGTTGAGCATCGGGGATGCATTTTCTTGTACTTTCTTGAGCTATGAAGACCCAAAACCCCTCAACTTGCCTAAACAGGGCCTTAGGAACACCACCGGCTGGGTGGGGTGGTCATCGGCTACCACCGGCTGCATGAACTCATCTATCGGCACAAAAATGTGCCGACCGGCACAAAATAGTGCCGACCGGCCAAAAATGACTGATCGGGGGCAGTTTTGCCATTTTGCCTCGGGTTTTATAAAATAGGGTTCCCAAACCCTATTTTCTTCACTTCAAGCCGCCGAAAATCTTTGCTCTCCCTCTCTAGAGTATTTTCGACCCTCGATCCTCGCATTTTCTCGCGTTTTACGTCATTTTCGTCGTCCGATTCGCGAATACCTTCGCGTTTCGAACACTTTGAACCGAATATTTCTCCATTCCGGTGTTCCTTTCGCTATTCTTGCCTTTTCGGGACTTGTTCCCCTCGATTTTCTCTTCATTCTTGTGTCTTTTCACATTCCGACCCTCTCGGGGTTGACTTTGTCGGTTGACTTTTCGTATTCCGGCCCATTTTCATTTTCCGATCATTTTCCCGCTACCACTACCATGGCCGATGATGTTCCACATGTCGGGACTCCCCCGGGCCATGAGATGGACCCCGGGGTCGAGCTCCTCCCGTTGAGCGAGCGCCCATTCGATCCGGCGACCTATCGCCCGGCCATCCACGTGCTACCACCCGATGGACTTCGCCATTTCCGCGGCTTCGACAGAGTTTTGGACCCAGAGCTTCTGCTGCGCGAGCCGGCCGCTCATTTGTCTTCTGGCGCCGCCGAGGTAACATTCTCGTCTCTTATTTTCTGCAATGTAGGATTTTCTGTCAATTGCCGTAGCTAACTGAACCCCCTTAATCGCTAATTTCGACGTCTTGCATCAGAAGTCGATTGTAGACAAACTCACTACTGACATCTGTCTAGGACCGACGCACATGCACACACACTACACTAGTCTGAATCACGCAAACACATGGCACACATTGCACTGTCGATTCGCCGACACCCGGCGCTTATTTGATTCTGAAAACTCGCACGCATGCTAGATTTGCACAAAACTACACCAACACGCGGACACATCACACGTTGTAGTTTACTGAAACATACCGAGACCCGGCTTCTATTTGAACGTTGAAAAGCACGCACACACGCTGTTTACACCGATTCTCATAGGAGCACTGACATGTCACAGACCGTAGCCCACACACCGTAAGTCAAACCCGATTCTGCTTGAATCGAAGATGTGCACACATGCACCGTGATTCTGCATCTTGACCTTCACAAACACACTGATACATCACAGGCTGTAGCCTACCTCAGTACACTGAAACCTGATGTTTGCTTGAATCTGAAAAATGTGTACACATGCACCAAGTCTACACTGGAGCATCTAAAACACACTGACACACCACGGGTTTGTAGTTTACTATAAGCACACCGGCACCCGTTTTTTTGAATTTTAAAAATCTGCACGCATACCAGATTTGTACCGACTGCATATCTTCATATGGCTTTGCAATTTCTTGACTACAGGGAGACTCCCATACTCTCCGCGGGTATGGGAACATTACCGCTCGCGACTGGTATGCCGAGCTGCCCGACGCCGTTAGCCGCATTGTGGATCGGGCCGTGTCCGGTACCTTCTGCAGGGGACTCGGCAGGCTGTCTCCTCGCAGACCTCTTCTTGCCGGTCTGGCAGAGAGGTGGAGGGACACCACCGATTCTTTTCATCTATCGGCACGGGGACATGACGATGACCCCTACGACTTCTCGATGCTTACCGCATCGGGGTGGGGTGATCCGATCCCTTTGACACGAACATGGACGAGTGGATCGCCGCCAGTTTACTTTTTCGGAGGCGCCGCCGCTTGTTCGTCTGTGGTTTGTCCGCTATTCCCGGTTCGAGGTGCGCTGAAAAGTCGCGGACTATGCCGTGGACGCGCTCCGATGACCCAGAGGTCGCTGAGGTATGCACGCGGCTTCTCATGTTTTTACTAGGGACCACCCTATTCGCCGACGGGCGAACACTGCGGCTCTTCGCTTCTCGCCAGACCGTGGACGTCCGACGGATTGTCAAGATGATCGGGTGGTGCGGCTCGCCACCCTTTACGGCTACATGAGCTCGGCCTCCGGCATTGTTTCGGGGCTACTGGCGAGCCCGGGAGGTATGTATTCTTCTCTGCTTTTCATTTCGTTCAGATTTTCAGACCAGACATCGACACATCGTTGTTCAGATATCGTACACACGCACACACATATTTATCTCGATCGTATAATCGCTCACATCAGACACCCCGCCAACACAATACACAACACACGGCTCTGTTATTTCTGCTTTATTCTGTATTCTGCTTTTCTGATAATCATTTTGACGTCTGTTTTGCAGCTGTGGGTGTTAGCCTACTTCCCCAGATCGAGCTGATCTGGGAGACGGAGACCCTCCGTCGCCCCTTCTTCGCCAACATGACGGGCGATGTGTCCGAGACCCCGACACTTTTAGCTTCTACCGCTGCTTTTGACACCATCACCCCCATCGAGGTATGTTTTACTTATACCCGCTTAAAGCTTCGCTTTCATGTGTACATTTCTCAGACGAGATAATCAATCAGATTTCATTTCAGTCACCTGGCGAGTGGGCTCCACTCCCACGGTGATACGAGACAGGTATGCGCGCCACCGAGACCTCGCTCACGGATTCTCTGGAGGGCCCGGCCTGCTTGCCTGCACTGGTGAGCGCTTGCGTCGGACACTGGATTGCCGGAGCAGATAGTTCGATCCAGCCTCCCGAGCACATGAGGGAGATCGAGGGCTTCCAGCAGATGGAGGACTACACCCTTGGCTGGGCCGTGGACATTGACGCTGACAGGGGCGAGGGCGACTATTCAGAGTACGTCCAGACCTTCATCATGCGGCCTTTGAGCAGGGGCTCTCGAGCTGATCCAGCGAGACCTGTGGCGCCGGTGGCCCGGGCAGAGACAGGAGCAGGAGCGGGGCCATCACAGAGGGCTCGAGCTCGCGGCAGGAGGAGAGTGCAGAGGGGACGAGGGATGGCCGCCTGCCTACTATGTTGACTTATAGGGGGCAGAGTGGGGAGACCTACCAGATCCCTTTTGCTCCTCCTCCGGCTGGTCACGAGTTAGCTGGCATTCCCGAGTTGCCTCCGGTATGTATTACTTTATTTCTGCATCTTGCATTGTCTTCTCATTTCAGTTCATTCAGATACCCCACAGAATACTGATATATTTAATACTTTTGTAGACTTCCTCCGAGTATACCCGTCCAGGAGTCAATGCCTCCTCGGGGATGCCGCAGGACTCTCGACGCCTTGGTCGCCACGGCTTTGCCGGTATGTTTTATCGACCACGCCTCGAATCATACTGCTTCGCATAATCGCTTCATCGCACAAAAATCGATAAACCGCCACTTTCATACATTGTACTCATACATCGTGATTCTCAGATCGATAAACCGTTTCACGGCATTCACACACCGCACTCACACATCGATTCTCAGATCGATAAACCGCCACGACATTCACACATCGTACTCATACACGATTCAGACGATAAACCGCTCACTGGCGTTCACACACCGCACTCGACACCGATTCTGACCGATAAACCGCCACGGTTTTCGATGTGTTTGTTCTTTGTATTTTCAGCCTCCTTTCCCGATCCCTCCAAAGGTGACACTGCCTCCACTGGGCCTCCTGCCTCTACTCGGGATGGCAGGATCTTCCTCGCACTGCGAGGGGACGTGGTCATGTGGGAGCAACACGCGCCCAGCCTGTGAGATGGGGAGTCGGAGGCGGGATCGAGTCATTTGCAGAGGAGGCCGGGGATAGCTCGGGTTCTCGACAAAGGATGGCCCGACGACGCTTTTGTGCTTCTGCCCAGGAAGAGGGCGAGGACTGATCCTTAGGCATGAGGCCTATTGCTGATGATGATGATTTTTGCTGCTTCTTTTCCTTATTTCTTTTCTTGTACTTTTCTCTTTTTGGTAGATAGAGTACCATGTACTGCCACAGGCAGATTTTTGCTTTCCAAAACTATGTACTGGAAAAGATTATATATAAAACAAACTTTTTGTCTAAAAGAGTGTTATATCTGTATGTCTGCGTATACCTGCACATTTCATACTTTGCATCGCATTGCATCATACTGCACCTCAAATGTAAATGATATTGATTTGTATCTGACAATTGAACACTTGCACTGTAATGATCAAATAACCAACCAACTAAACAGCAAAACAGCTCATACAAACCATTGCTCAAACTGAATAGACAGCCCATACTCTACTGGGGATTGATCTGCATACAACCCATAACCCAGCGCTCGGTTCATTCTGCCCACAGCAAACCTTAAATGGATAATCCAATCTGACAAGACGGATCACAAAACTGATACGGTTGCAGTTGAAACGCCCCCGGATGCCTCAAATCTTCCATTTCCTTTTCTTGCTTTGCACGGATGTAGAGAACGGCACAGCATTCTGAGCACGAGCAATTGCCTTTTGGGAGAGGATGGGTTTTCAACTGGGGTATCGAGCCTACCACAGGACACGACGAGACAGACTCAAACGAAGAAACAAAAGGCACACGACCTAGCACAACGAGACACACTCGGAAGAGACTCAAAGCCAACGTTAAGACTGACAAGTCAAAAGACACGCCACACAGACGTGGACCTCAAATTTCGAGGAGCCAGTTCCTCCGGGTACACCTCCCACCCTTTCTGATTTGTGATACTCACATCGCTCGGCCCTCAAGCTCGGTTTTTTTTTTTCAAAAAAAAAAAAAACCTTTTCTCACTTTTCTCTCAACTCACTCCTCTCTATTCTTCAATCTCTCATTTTTCGTCCCTCCCCAGGGTGAATGACAGATGAATGGGAAGTTACGGATTCACGTCCAACGCTGTTAGCTCGCGGCTATTCCTTCTGGCGAATAGAGTGCCTCTCGCAATCAGTTAATCGGGAAGACAGAGGACTGACTCAATCGTGCCCCTAGTTCGTCATTTTGACCATTTTTGTTGTGTTTTCTAAAACAGCCTCGACCAAAATGAGAGTTAGATTAACACACTTATTCAATTTTGATTTGAAAATCATGCGAGTCAGCCAGAGCATCGAAAATTTTCCTTTGTTGGATCCAAACATGGTCCTATTTTGAAAGCAACAGCCGAGAAAATAAGTCAACCTCAAGAAACTTTTCAAAAACCGTTTTTGTAGACAATCAATGCTCAACGAGCGTAGAACTTACCCTCGAGATGCGCAACCTCGGATCGGAGGTAATGGAAAATTGCCCCTGGCTTAAAAGGGGAAGGGAGGCAACGGAAAGTTGCCCCTGGTTTGAACGGTAGCTCAGGGCAATTTATGGCAATGGAAGGCAACGGAGGGCAACGGAAAGTTGCCCCTTGTTTGGATGATGCCGCGGCATGTTGTAAGCCAGTCTTTGTCGATGACGATCGGACCCTCGGACGCGGAGAAGTCGAAGATGGCTTGAATCAATATGTGGACACAGTCACCTGGAAGGTGTTGGTGGTTTGGCTTCAGGAGGAAGTTAATCACGCGGCTCCGAGTTACTGTAATCAAGACATCGGATTCGGAGAGGGCAAAAGTGATCAAAACCATGACATGGCCTGAGACGCTATGGAAGCGTTGGGGGCTGGACTTCAGGATGAAGTTGCCTACGTATCCCAAACATGGGAATCAAGCCTTACGTAGTTCCGGTTAAGGTACACTCGGGTATTTTAACCTTCGCTATTTTTAGGCTCTAATTTTTGCCAAGGTGCCCAATGCGGGTTTTCGACCTTGCGAGCTTTTTTCATTCTCTTCTTCTTTTTTTTTGCATTTTCTTTTGTTTGTCTTTTCTTTTGTGGTTTTCTTTTTTTTTTTTCCTTTTTTGCATTTTTGTATCTTTCTTTTGCTCTGACTTTTGCACGGTCGCCTTCCGGTTTTCGCCCAAATGAGCCTCTCAAAGGGTAAAAATGTAGCAAGCCCATGCCAAATGGTTTTGAAATTGAAGCCTCTCTGTATCTGGGAGAACGGCTATTGTGCTGATTTGCAGAAAGACCCATCACGGTTGCTTCTCGAGCTTTGCTTGGTGGGGTTTTGATCTTCCTGATCGGACTCTGATGCCTCTTGCTCGAGGGCTGCTTTGAACTGGGCCACACAGGCGTCGCATTGATAGCTATCTTTTGAACATTCTGGATACTGGTCCAAGGTTTGAAAATGAGGGGTCGAGCCTCGAGGCTGAGAGCGATCCTAGGCTGCACAATCTCAAGAGTGATTCCACACATGTCTTCGCAAGACCGCGCAAAATATTTTTGAAAGTTTTTAAGAAAGCGACAAATTGCTCGCGCCGAAGACAGTGCAGGACCAATCTGGATCAAAGCCAGGGTCCTTCTCAGTACTCACGCCGACAAGCATGATTTCATTCACTAAGGGCTTAGCACGCCTCTCTTTCTCTCAGTTGATTCAAAGTTTTGCAAATCCCGAGGAATTCCTCCCTCTTTGTTTTCATCACCGCAGTGTTCGGAAAAGGTTTTGAAAAACTTAGGTCAAAACAATAATTTTTAAGGCACAAAAGAGCAGGTGGAATGCACTGCCCCCCCGTTCGAATTCTCTGGCACAACTAGCCCAATCATAAATAGTATGGGATCACGATAGCCGCGGCTGTTTCATTCGGGTTCCCTAGATGTAAACTGGCTCCACGGCAGAGGTAGACCCAAAAAGAAAGCAAAAAAGAAGTAATTACAAAACAAAACGGTGCTCGAGGCAACAACCCCGAAGTCACCTAGTATTCTTATACAAAAGAGGAACTGACTCATTACAATTAGACAGACCCTTAAGCAAAAAGGACTGACTCAAAACAATGAGACAGACTCAAGACAAATCAAAAGACTGACTCGACACCCAAGTCAGGTTTTACAAAACTAGCATCGGCAGGTGCTCAAAAATGCGCGCCACACGCCGAATCCAAAAATGTACCAGATATTGCCCGCAGGCAGTTGAATCCCAATTACATACTCGCAGTATCGGTGTCCTCGGTATCTGTGTCCTCACAATCCAAGAACTCTGTAGTGACTGATTTGGCCGAGGTAGGCGGGAGGATGACCTTGTTATCGATCAAATCCTGTACCTCATGACGGAGGCGGAAGCAATTATCAGTGGTGTGGCCAGACTGTTGATGGTACGCACAGTACTGAGTGGCATCATGGCCTGCTGGAAGGGGTTTGGGGAGCGGCCTAGGATCGAGGGGTGTGAGATGCCCTTTTGGCTAAAATCGAAGTGCCCTAGACAAAGGCATGTAGAGAGGATGGAAGGCCCGCCCTCGGGCAAGTACTTTGAATCGAGGACTCTTGCTAGATGCACTAGCGAATCTGTCACGGGTGCACCTTGGTTTCGATCCTTTCCGGATGCAGGTGGAGTGGAAAGAACCTTCTTGGCATGACGGCCTATCCTGCTTCGACCGACCGAATCGCCTCAGCGGCGTAGGGAAAACGTCATCCATACTTTTGGTTACAATCGCGATACCGTTGTTTGCTCATTCCTCCGGTTTCAAAGCTGGACTACCCGTTAGCTTGTTCCACGTGGTCGGCCTCGGCCTTTACTTTGTCTTTGCCTCTCGCCTCACCGATGAGAGGTTTGGGTTGGTACTGTACATCATTGTTGTGGGTGGAGGTCATCTCGATTGATTGAGCTCGACAATCCGCCCCCAAAGACGGGGCCTCGGGTTCGAATTTCCAAAGATACTGCAACCGTGGCGAGGTTGACATTCCGTGGCGAGATCCGCCACGACCTCTGAGCTCGCCTATCATTCCCATTAACTCGAATGTAGTAGGCTCATGAGCCCGATAGAATTGAGGGGTCCAGATTGGTGTGCAATGGGCGACCTAGGCGGTGTGGCATATCAACAAGAGCCTCATCTTGTGGGTGGTTCTTGACTCGGCCATGCCATCATGACCACAATCTCTTCTCGAAGTTCTCATCATGTTCGGCCTCGCCGAGGAGAAGACACTAGTTGTTCTGATTTAACTCTCTGAATCACTGCACTGAAACGGAAAACAAGCAGCATTTCAGCCCCAAATAGATCAAACACGAGTGTAGTCGAACAACTGCACTCTATTATCAATATCGTTCTCAAGTCACCGCCCCAAAGTCAAACCGATTCCGCAGATACAATCGATTCTCAAAATCGACATCGGTGCCCGCAGGCCGGATACGCAGACTCGCAAATTGGTATATGCATTCCCCTGTAGAGATACACTCTAAAGCACATAACAAGTAAATGAGAGCCAATACACCCCTATATTGGGGTAGGGTTTCCCTGTCCTATTTTGTCAGGAGCTAGGGTTTCACTACGCACGCAGCGGTTTCAAACAACCTATATCGGGTAAGCAACCTGTCCTAGTTTGGAATGGTCACTACGGATTCCGACAATGCAACTAGGTCGAATGGTCCAAAAGGGTGCCCCGGTAAAACCGGGGTTTGTGTTCCCATACTGGCAGAGCCCGCAACCGGTCAGCCTTATGGACATGCCTTGACAAGACAAGCCTCCGGCAAACCGCCCAGGAATAGCAGATGGCCAACACGGTGTCCTAGGCGCACCAATGCACATGCAATGCAAAGAAACACATAAGTGAAATCAAAATAGGATATCACGAGTTCGAGTCAAGCTCTAAAATCCTCAAAGAGTCGCCAGAATCGTAGACGCCCCCGGGCTTCGCTACGATTCGGACTCCTTTGTGTCGCGGTTCTAAATCAACCAAAGAGTCCAAATCCGCAAATCGTTTGAGAAAACAGATTTTGAAAAAGTAGTGCCAAACATGGATGCTTTGCGGACATGAGTCGCCACCTAAATATTTTTAATTGGGAAATTTAGGAAACCCCGACTCGGTCAAGGCCACGTGTCCGTCATCACCAAAGTGGTCTTGGCTCGGGAGCTTGGGTACGATCGGGGAAGGTCAGCTATGAGCACCCCCTTTCGCCCGGTCCGAAAACCGGCCTCTACTAACCATGATATCCGTTTTTGAAAACTTTATGCGTTCTTATTCCGGTTATTAGCCTAGAATTACTATGTGATGCGCACAACACAAAAGTATAGACTAGATTGCCTAACTTGGAAATAAACATTGCATATCCGTTTTGCCTCGAAAAACGTGTTAGATTTGGCTACTCGCAAGTAGGCTAAAATACGGATTTCAACGAGTTGTTCCAACTCAGGCAATCCAACCTTCACCCACAGGCATTCAAACAGTTATATAACACATAAGCATTTAGCCGCATGGCAATCCTATTGTCATGGCAACAATCACACGCGTGCGATATGCTAAAGCAAAAATACTTACATCGTACTCCGCGCCAAAATAATAAACTAGTTAGCAAAACATGCATGACCTAGTTCATGTTAAGTGTCTAATGCAACACAGGCATAGATGCAATCTAGAGTAGGCTCGGCTAACCCTAAACATGGCACATGAGATGCTATCACATAGCACGTATTCAATTTTGGAATTTGAAAATTGCGATGCAGTTTGTATGATGTACCGAGCCCGGTGCATGTAAACAAATGCATGGATGCACGCATGCATTGCATAGGGTATGCTAATTTAAAATGCCCTAATCTACCATAAGCAGGTAAATAAAAGGGTTAGAAAGAAATGGGGGTTGGAAGACATACACCCACTCACACACACTTATTACATTTTTGCCCTCACTCGGAGGGACCGAATAATAATATACAGAACCGAATAAATAATTAACTATTCTAGCTAATTAAATATTACAAATCAATTAAATTAAATAAATAAACTAATTAATCTATTTAAGCGATAAATGCCTCGGAAGGAGGTGTGCCGATCGGACTCAATCGGACTGCTTCTGAGTGCAAATGTGCCTCTGTTTCCTCTGCTCTCCTTCTCTGAAAATTCCCAAAACTTCAGGAGTGCCTCTCAGAGCACTGGGGAGCATCACCGGCTGAGGCAGGGAGCCATCGGCTGAGAGAGGAAGCCACCGGCTCTGAATTTCATTATCGACTGTCAAGAGGCAGCCGGCCGGCACTAAAGAGTGCCGATCGGCCCTTTATCCCTGCAGAACTCCAGAATCGACAAAGAAGAGAGGAAACCAAAGGCAAGGCAATGCAAATCAAAGCATGTATGCACCAAGCACATCCTCATCATGCTATGGACTCAAGAGGGCATGTGCCTCGATTCTGACCACCAATCGCCAAGATTTCCATGCATGATGGCCCTAAGAACCAAGAGTGCAAATTTGATTTCAAATGCATGCAATGCAAACAATCAAACAAGGGTGCCAAACCTCTATCATACTTCACTTCAAGAGGCTTAACATACATGCAAATGTGATGCAACCCTAAGCATGTTATCTATTATGCCAAATGAACAATGTGATGCACTTGTGCAAGGCTTACAAGCAAGCATGCAAAACAATGAAATGATGGGCTTTAGACATGAATTAGGCAACTCCTATAGGCCTAAAATCAAGGCCAAAGTGCCTAGAAAATGAGACCAAATGCCCATACACACATGCAAGTGTTAAGGCTCAAGACTTAGGCATTCAAAAGCAACTCTCATGCATACTTAAAGAGGCCTAACATGGACAACTAACATGCATTTAAAGCTCTGAAATTCAAGCTAAACACGATGCCAAATCATGCAATGAAGCATGCCAAACAAAGCATGCAAATGGCCTAGGCTTAAAGCAAGTCAATAGGGCATTAAACCACACTTGGCACAAACACATATGGCATGCACTTAACAACCAAAAATAGGTTCTTAGCATGTTAAAGCAAGACCAAAGAGCTACTTAGATGGTATCTAAGAGTCATTAAACTAAAGGCATGCATTGAAGCCAAAACATGGAGCATACAAGACATACTCTTAAAGCATTAACAAGGCCACTAAGGCAATCAAACAAACATGTATGAAGGACTGAAATGGCATACTAGATGGTTCCAACCATCAAAAACAAAGCTAGAATAGCATACCACATATTCATGCTTTTGGGGCCAACAAGCCAAATACAAAGAGGCTACCAAATTCATGCTAAGATTGGCCAAAATAGCTATGGACAGAGCTGAATCATGGCAAAATAAGCTTACAAGCTTCACAAACCTAAGCTTAAAACATGCTAGAAAATAGGGCAAACAACCTAGACATGTTAAGGCATAAAAGGGGCATTACAAAGCAACTATACTAAGCATGTATAGGAGGCCAAAACCAACTTGAAAACATGTTATATCATGATAATATAAGCATGGAAAACAAGCCAAACATGCTCAACACACACTCAAGCATGAAGCTCCTTAAGGAAGCAAAATTTGTCCTTTTCAAGGACATCAAGGAGAGGGGGTGACCCTCTCCTTTCTAGGACTTTATGGCACCATCTCCACCACTGAAATCCCTCAAGATTTCAGTGGTGGAGAGGTCCAAGCACACAAGTCCCGGATCTCTCCAAAATAGCACAAAAGGTGACCTTTTTCAAGGTCTAAAGGGGGTCAAACCTCCCCAAACCACAAAACACTCTTAATGAATAATGAAGAGGACTTAAAAACAGAGATTTTATGTGTTAATCACTAAGCACAAAAACTGTTTTAAACTAGGTAAAAATAGAGTGCAAAAATGGGGAATAAAATGCAAGTTTCTCACCCTTGTTGACTATCTTCACAAGAGTTGATGTTGTTGCTTCCTTGAGCTCCAAACCAGTCAAAAATGTCAAGAACCGACCTTTGGAACCTCAGAACCAAGAGAAAGGTGGAACTCTAGGTGTTTTAGTGCAATAGTATGAACTAAACACCTAGTGTACTAAGAGAAAAAGAGAGATATGATATATGTATCTAACTTAACCCTAAGAACCAGAGCTCCAGCTCTCTAACAATGGCTAATGCTCTGAAAAATGCTAACCCTAAGTCAAGAGGGAGAGCTTTCCTCTTATAGAACTTGTAAACTTACAAGCTAAGCAAACAAGACCTCATCCCTCCATACACGTGTATGGAGGGGAAGCAAATGCTCAAAAGCTGTCTGAAAATATCTCAGAAAGCAAGTGCACAGTGGTCGGCTGGGCAAATTGGTTATTTCGCCCAAAATGGTGCCGACCGGCACAAAATAGTGCCGACCGGCACAATATAGTGCCGGTGACAGCTACAGCCAGCCGGTGGCCTCTAGCCCCAGCCGGTGGTGTGTAGGGATGCCTCACAAAGCATTCCCTGCCCTTCCAAGGCAAAACACAAGTGTTTGGTGCAAAACCAAACACAAACAGTCGAGTTCGGAGGTCCTGAGGCAAGGCTCGCGCAGCCGAGAACTCCGGGAACTCCAAATGAACACAAACATGGATAATCACCGAGTGTTCCAACGGTGACGTCCAAGTCTTGAGGACGGTCAAAAATGGGGTGTCTACACCTGGATACAAACATCTCGGCCAGGCCTACCCACGTCCTTACGCTGCCCTTTGGTAATCTATGGAACCAGTCCGATGCAATCTCCCCAAAGGACGATGGGAATACTTTGCAGAGCAAAGGCTCATTTCCACTGTATAATGCCATTGAGTTTAAAAATAGTCCAACGTGGAAGTTAGGGTCTGACTTACCATCGTAGATTTGAAACCTCGGCATGCTGAATCTTTTTGGTACTTCAAATTTGTCCAGTTCCACCGAGAATGGTGTCCTCGGCTTGACGAATAAGTTTACCTCGGCTTCAGCGTTCTGTTCCCTCCTCTTGAGGTAGTTTCTCAAGTCTTCTTTACTCCTCCCCGGAGCTCGGCTATCTTTTGATTTTAGTCCCTTTGGCACAATACTCTCGGGCTCGTGGTGTGCCCGTTTTGACCTTTCTCCGTGGGTTGTGTCGAAGCAAAGAGCCTGCTTTTGTACATGCCGATGTTCTCTGGGTTCCTGATCCTTTGTATGATACGTCCTCTGGGACTTCTCTTGTCTGGGTTCCTCTCGCCCGACCTCCCCGGAGGGTGGGTGAGAGTGCCCTTTGCTCCTGGAGCGTTGTGATGCTTCAGGAATTATCTTCCTTCCACCATGCTGAGTTTTAACTGCTGGGATCGGCGTATCCTGCAGTGGGTATGGCGGCTGCATGACATTGTTTTGCATCATGAAGTTGACGACTGACTGCAGGTCTGCCAACTTGTTTGCCAGGTCCTTGACTTCCTCATCCCTTCGTATGCACCTATCCCTCCATACCTGGAGGTTGTCCTCCTTGTAGTATCTGCCCTGATTCGTCTTCTTCGAAGTGTCGCTCTCCTGGACGACGTCTTTCCCTCCGTGCCCCTGGTCACGGGCTTTGTCGTTGTGGTTGTCTCCTTCGACGTCAAGGTCAATAGGCCTGCCACTCCCAGCGGGAGTGTTACCCTCGACCTTCTCGTTTTGTGCGTTACTGGCCATCTATTCGTCTTACTTTCCCACAGACGGCGCCAAATTGTGTGTGTGATTTTCTGATCACACTGCCTATCTTAATGATTCAGCTGTAGAACACAGGCAGAATAGATGGCACAAATAACAACACAAAGGATTTATCGTGGTTCGGCAAAGTTGCCTACTTCCACGGGAGGCCGAGGTAATTCACTATATTAAATAAGTAGTAAGAATTACAATTAACTCTCTGTAATTCTCTCCCTCACTTTGCTCTCTAAGCTTATGATTGTAAGTGTTACAATTAGCTTATAGTTGTATGTGTTCTGTTCATTGTCCTCCATTCTTCTCAACCTCTCCATATATATATCACAAAATTAATGGAGAGACCATCAGCTTTTGAGCTGGGTTGCCAGCCCATTGTTACACTTTTGGCAGCTTTCCAGATAAAAGCTCTTCATTACTCCACATGGCTGCTCGTGGCCTCATGGCCAACTCACATGGCCTCATGGCCAGCAGTTTTGGCCTCAAGGCTTTCTTCACATACCTGTACATCCACCTGACCAAGATAATATTATCATATTATATAGGCTGGTATGACCGATCTAACAGTTACCTCGGCTCAATTCTTCTTTGGTAGCTCGGCCTTTGTATGTTAAGCCGAAGTAGAAGAAAATGAGAGGCCTTTATCCCGGATTAAGATATCTTCGGAGATAACCTCGGCAAAACTTACCGTGACACGTGGCACCTCGGCTGACACGTCGGCGTCACCTTGCCACGTGTTGATACTCAGAAATATAACCCCACAACTGCCCCCTAAGTTCTATTACCTCGGCATACTGAGGTGATGGAACTTACATTGAACTTTCTTTCTCGTACGTCGGCTTAAAAAACTTTCTAGCCGAGATCATCCATTTCAGGCCGACATGTCTTCTTCCAAGAACATGAATTCAGATCAATACTCCTACGCGCATGAGCTGTCATGCACCACTTTTCAACCGTTCCACTGACGCGTTTTACCCTTATTGGTCCGTGCTGGTGACGCGCTTGTAAGCCGTCTTTTCTCTGCTCGCGCCGTCTGACGCATGCGTTAACCCAGGCGCAATAATTGCTGTGCTTTTGCCGCCGTTTCAATTTTTGGACAAAACAATTGCCTCTCTCTTCTTCTCTTCACTTTTGCATTTCGATTTCCTTGCTTTCTCTCTCTCTAAGGCTCCCTTATCTTCGAATCTGCCATTGCTTGAAGCTCTCGACTCTGCTACTGCCTCCATTCGTCTTCCTGGTGAAGTATTCGTCACTATTGCATCCGTCATCTGACTTCGGCGAAGCTCATTCCGGCCTTCACCTTTTCTGGTAAGCAACTGGCTTTTCTCCTCCAGTTCTTGATTTACCCCTGAAATTTCTTGCCATTGTTGTTCTGCTCTAGTATTTAATTTGCGAATCATTCACCTGAATGCGTTTTTATTTCTTGAATTTACACATGAACATTTGCACTGTTTCTCCTCTATTCTTAGTCTTCCACCCTTTGTATTCTTGAATCTAAAGCTTCGCTCTTGCTTTTCTGTTTTCCAGATTTTCTGTCCTTCATACTCGTTCTTCGTAGATTTAAGTTTGGGATTTGCTTATAGATCCATCAATCGTTAGGAAAAACTGAAACCAACTTCACCAATATACACCTAGGTTTAAGCTGAGGTCCCAAGAACCCTTTAGGAGTACCCTGTTTCTGCAGTCAAGTACTTGTATACCAAAACCATGGGTATGTGGAGAAATAGGGTTAACACCCCAACCAAACTAGAATATTTTAGGCAAGAATTCTCTATTCTTGCCGATGTTCATCTTAGATTAGCCGGGGATGATGATTCTATTATGCCCACAGAGGATACAATGCCCTTCCCCATTGTTGCTTTCACCGAGTGTGGACTTCGGCTCCCACTAAATCCCCTTTTCCGTGAAGTTCTCCACTTCTACAGACTGAACCCCATGCAGCTTACCATCAACTCCTATAGGGTGATTAATGGTGTCATAGCCTTAGCCCGGCAAGAGAAAGTTAGGATCACCCTGGCTGACCTTCAGTACTGTTATACAATGTGCCCCCTTAATCTGAAGGAAAAGGGCTTCGTATATTACCTTAAGCCGAGGTCCACCCAATTCAAAATCATAGCCGATCTCCCAGACTCCAACAAGGGGGCCGGGGACGACTATCTTATTGCTTCGGGAAATTGGGAGTTCGGCCCAGATGAAGATGTCCATATTTTTCCTCTGCCTCGAACAGTTAAAGAGGGCAAGGGTAAGAGCCCTGTGTTACTGCTTAGTTGTTTTCTCTTTAAGTCTTCCATACTTAGCCTGCTTTCTAATGTCTCTGCTTGTTTGTCTTGCGCACTCCATCAGCCACCCAAAAGCTTCCGTGAAACCTACTTTCCAGGCGAAGACCTGAAGAAGCTTCTAGATCTTCCCATTCACAAACGCAAAGCTCCACTGGTACTGAACTTCATCCCAATGTATAAGTCAACTCTGCCTGACGTCCCAAGAGCGAAGAAAAAGAGCCCATCTACAGCCACAACTCAAACCACATCTACATCCCGAACAGATCAAGGTTCTACTTCTGACCCTGCCGATCTGCCTTCCACATCGGCACCATTCTTGGTTCCAGTTCCAGAAAGAAAACGCCGACGACGACTTGTAAAAACTGCCGAAATGGTTCGCCCGAAACCAGTCGTGCGGGATCTTTTGGCCGACCTTCCAACCGACGTGGATGCAGTACCGTCCCAAACGGTGCCTCCACCAAAACCAAAAAGAGTCAAGAAAGCCCGGCCAAAGGCCAAAGCTACTGAGGCCGAGGTTAAAGATGCTCTGCCCATCTCCAAACTAACTTCAACTATGAAGACCACTTCTGCACCCAAATTATCAGGGTCAAATCAGCCAAAAAGGCCGAGGTCGTCGTCTGCGACGACTTCGGGGTCCAGGGTTCCCAAAGTTCCCTGGGAGCCCAAAATTACACTTGAAAACAGGCCAGTCTATGCCAACGAAAGTGCCGACGACGTGAACATCGGCGTGGCACTTAGTACTGCAGTTCTTCTTGAGGGCGATCTTGAGCGTAATGCCAAGATGAGTGAATTTGAGAACTACGCCCTCATGCTGCAGCGATCCGTTCAAGTAAGCCTCTGAATTTTTATAACTTGTCTTCATGCCACTTTTTTCATACTTGTTAGGTTTTGTAACATTTTGTAATAACTTTTGCCTTGTATTCTTTCAGGCCATGTAACATGCCCACTCCTTCTCCTTGCAAGCATTTGAAACGAATGAGAAATTGTCCGAGATGGAGAAGGAGTTTGTTGCCCTCCAGAAACAAAATAGGAGTCTCCAAAATAAAATGAAAAAGCTGGAGGATCAGGCCGAGGAGGCCACTAAGGATAAACAAATAGCTGATGAAAGAGCCGAGGCCGCTTGTAACACGTCCGCAAGGGGACTCACGGGTTACAGTTCGGACTCAATTCGTGTCGGTTCTAAATCTGAACCAAAGAGTCCAAATCTGGCAAATCGTTTTGAAGAAAAACAGATTTTTTGAAAAATAGTGCCAAACATGGACTGCTTTGCCAGATTACAGAGTCGCCACCTAAATATTTAAAATGGGAAATTTAGGAAACTCGGTCTTAAGGCCACATGTCCGCTATCACCAAAGTGGTCTTGGCTCAAGAGCTTGGGTACGATCGGGAAGGTCACTATGAGCACCTCTTTCGCCCGGTCCGAAGACCGGCCTCTACTAACCGTGATATCCGTTTTTTAAAACATTACATGCTCTTATTCCAATTATTAGCCTAGAATTACTATGTTATGCGCACAGCAAACAAGTATAGACTAGATTGCCTAAATTGAAAATAAACATTGCATATCCGTTCGTTTTGGAAATGCTTTGGAATTTGCTACTCGCAAGTAGGCTAAAAACACGGATTTCAACGAGTTTTTCCAACTCAAGCAATCCAACCTTCACCCACATGCATGCAAACAGTTTATCTCATATAAGCACTTAGCCGCATGGTAAGCATACTCTCATGTTAACGTTCACACGCATGTGGTATGCTAAAGCATAAATAGTTACATCGTACTCCGTGCCAAAACAGTAAACTAGTTAGCAAACATGCATGTCCTAGTTCATGTTAAGTGGCTAATGCAACACAGGCAAGGATGCAATTTAGAGTAGGCTCGGCTAACCCTAAAGATGGCATACGAAATGCAATCATTTGATGCACGTATTCAATTTGGATTTGAAAATACAATGCGGTTTGTATGATGTACCGAGCCCGGTGCATGTCAACAAATGCATGGATGCACGCATGCATTGCATAAGGTATGCTAAAATAAACGTGCCCTAATCTACCATCATAAGCGGGTAAATAAAAGGGAGAAAGAAGTGGGGGTTGGAAGACATACACACACTCACCCACACTTATTACAAATACGCCCTCCCCCGGAGGGACCAAAAGAATAATACAAATAATTAACTACGCAAGCTAGTTAAATATTACAAATTAATTAAATTAACAAATTAATTAATCTAAGGAAAATAAGAACCGCCTGGGCGGGGCACAATGCACGCGCGCTTGGATTCCGCTCGGAATTGCACTGCCATGCCTAGATTGCCTCTGTTTTCCCTTCTTTGCTCCTCTGAAAACTGCCAAAGTCTCAGAACCACTTCTAAAGGCACTGGGGGGTATCACCGAGGAGGAAACACCACCGTGAAGTATGTACACCGCACAAAATTCATCCATCGGCCATAAGTTGATCACGGCTTAAGACTAAACACCGCCGGCAATGAATCTGCAGAACACGCAACTCACAAAGAAGAGAGGGCAAAAACTTGCATGGCAATGTAATTCCAACAATGTGTGCACCAATCGTGCCCCTTATCATATTTGTGACTCAAAGGGACATGTGCCTCGATTCTCGGGCCACCAATCACGCATTTCCATGCATGATGGCCCAAAGAATCAAGTGTGCAATTTCAATCTCAAATGCATGCAAACCAAACAAACCAAAATCCCAATCCCCATCACCAAATCAAGGGACAAGGAATGCATGTTGATGCAATGCAACCTAGTCATGTTAACTATCATGCAATATGAACAATGCCATGTGTTTATGCAAAGCATACAAGCCAACATGAGGTAAATATGCAAGCAAGTAAATGATGGCCTTAAACATGATCTAGGCAACCCCAAATAGGCCTAAAATCAGTGGCCAAAATGCTAAGTATGAGAGCTAAACACACATGCACACGTACACATGTTAAGGCACACAACTTAGGCATTTAAACAAACCACTCTCAAGCACACTTGAAAGGAGATAACATGGATGATTAGCATGCAACATGAGCTCTAAAATCATGTCAAAGTGGGGTGCTAAACCAACTCAAGATAGGCCAAACAAGGCATGCAAAAGGTCCAAGGCTTAAAGCAAGTCAATGAGGCATTGAACTATACTTATGAAAGACAATTATGGCATGCATTAAACAACTAAAAACAGGTTTTTAGCATGTTAAAACAAAGCCAAAAGGGTACTTAGATGACATCTAAGAGGCTTGAAACCAAAGGCATGCACAATGACCAAAACATGGAGCATTCAATACATGCTTTTAAAGCATTAAAGAAGCAACTAAGGCAAGCATACAAGCACACCAAAGGGACTGAAATGACATGCTAGGTGGTTCCAAACCACCGAAATGAGGTAAGCAACACAAGCTACACATGCACATACTTGAGGCGTACAAGCCCGGCAAGCCACAAATGCAAAGGGGCTATATTAAACGTACCAAAATCAATCCAAATGACCATGGACAGACCTAAAGCATGGCAAAAATAAGCACAAAACATTCATAAGTCTAAGCCTAAATCATGCTCAAATAAAGGCTAACAACCTAAGGTATGTTAAGGCAATACAAGGCATTACATGGCAACTATGCTAAGCATGCATAAGGGACCAAAACCAATACATAGCAATGTTAAATCATGATATCCTAGGCATGAATAACAGTCCATACATGCTCAACACACACTCAAGCACAATGCTCCCTGAAGAGGCAAAACTTGCTCTTTTCAAGGACATCAAGGAGAGGGGGTGACCCTCTCCTCCTTGGGACTTCAAGGCATCATCTTCACCACTGAAATCCCTCAAGATTTCAGTGGTGAAGAGACCCCAACACCAAAATCCCGGAGCTCTCACAAAATAGCACAAAATGAGGCCTTTTCAAGGCCTAAGAGGGGTCAAACCTCCCCAAAGCACAAAACACTCTTAATAAACTATCAAGGGGGCCTAAAAACAGAACTTTTTTGTATTAAACACTAAGCACAAAAACAGTTCAAAGATAGGTAAAAATAAGATGCAAAAATGGGAAATAAAAGGCTAGTTTTGTTACCCTTGTAGACCTCTTCACAAATGTTGATGTTGTTGCTTCCTTGAGCTCAAATCCAGCCAAAAACCTCCAAGACAACCTCTTGGAACCTCAGTAACCAAAGGAAGGTAAAACACTAGGTGCTTGTGTGCAATAATGTGAACTAAAGCACCTAGTGTACAAACAAGAGAGAAAAAGAGAGGTAGGATAGATATAGAACTCAAACCCTAAAACCAGAGCTTCTTCTCTGTCTTTTCTCTTTAAAATGTCTAACTCTTCTAACCCTTGAGCCAAGAGGAGGAAGAGTTATGTTATAGGCAACCAAACTTATAAGTTAAGCCACCAAGAAGCTCATCCCTCCATACACGTTTATGGAGGGGAAACCAATGCTATACAGCTGTTTCAAAATATCTCATAAAGCAACTGCACAG
The DNA here is from genome assembly GCA_025200525.1 of Camellia lanceoleosa. Classification (NCBI taxonomy): domain Eukaryota; kingdom Viridiplantae; phylum Streptophyta; class Magnoliopsida; order Ericales; family Theaceae; genus Camellia; species Camellia lanceoleosa. The sequence continues at coordinate 478,994 of JANUSC010000092.1, forward strand.
TAGTCGGCAGGGCAAAATTGTCATTTTGACAAAATTGACTGCCGACCGGCACAAAAGAGTGCCGACCGGCACAATATAGTGCCGATGGCAACACCAACCACCGGTGGCCTCTAGCCACCTTGCCGGTGTGTGGGGATGCCTCACAAGGCATTCCCCGCCTCCAAGGCAAAGCACAAGTGTTTGGTGCAAAACCAAACACAAACGGTCAAGTTCGGAGGTCCCGAGGCAAGGCGTGGCCGAAACAGAACTCAAGAATCAAGCGACACGAACACGAAACATGGATAATCACCGGGTGCTCAAGCGGTGACGTCCAAGTCTTGAGAGTGGTCAAAATGGGTGTCTACACCGCACCGGTGCTAATACCGTCAGTTCTGTCTCTGAAGGAAAGAGCAAAGTTGCTCAAGCGACGCCCGCCCAAGTCTTTGGGAAAAAAAAAAAATAACACCGGTTATTAATTAAAAAAAACGGTGGTCTCAAAAGTGGCGGAGGCCGAAAAAAAAAGGCAAAAAAGTAAAAAAAGCCCTAGCCACCAAGGAAGCCGAAATCAAAGTCGCGGACTTATGACCGGCCGACGTCACGAGGACTACATGCTTCAAGTCGTGAGGCATGCAATGGATTTTTTCCTTGGTTGGATGTCCCGCAAAAAGTCAACATCCCAGATGACTCGCCATGGCGCAAGGCTGATGCTATCCCTTTGCCTTTTTCTCCTCCTCTTCCAAGTCAGACTGAAGAAGCTGAGTCTGAGTCTCAAGCCGAAGATGAAGATGAAGATAATGATGAAGCCTTGGTGAGGAAATCCAAGGATGCCACTAAGACCAAGTCCCTTCCTTCTACTGAACAGGTTATCAACTTAACCCAAGATGAAGAGGGTGATGAGGTTGAGGAGGCATCCAAGGAAACTCACTCAGTCCAGTTATCATCCGACCTTCTTCTGGCTGAGAGGAGTGCTGAGAAGACTCTGGCCGAAATTGATGCCGAGATTGCGGCAGATAAGGAAGCCGAGGTTGTAGTAGAGAAGGATGCTGAGGTTGCGGCGGAAAAAGATGCCGAGGTTGTTCTTCAAGAGACTTCCGAGGTCCCAGCCCAACCTGCTCCTGAAGCTAAAGAAACTTGAATGTCTTTTGTTCTTTTTTCTTTCTTTTGTTTTCTGAACAATGTAAGTTTTTGCTAGGCCATAGTGCCTTCTTTATATGCAACTGTTTCTCTTTGAGTGCTGTAGTCTTTAATTTTTCTTCATTGCTTCTTATACTTAGAATATTTTGCATGATTTACATAATTCTTTCTTTGCATAATCTTCTCGGGATTACATACCTCGGGTATGACATCTGCAAATTTTACTTCGGCAAGATACTGACCTGCAATCTTTTCATAAATTTCAACAAGTATAGAACATATACTATTCAATGTTAACTTTGCAAACTTTTCTTAAGTTTAAACATCAATCTCAATCTGACTTACTTGTAAATTGCTACAAATTTCAACAAGGATTAGTATAAACAGTAAACTTTACTCAAGTTATAACAAATGTTAAACAATGATCTACTTGTAATTTGCTGCAAATTTCAACAAGGGTTTAAGCAATACACTTAACCTTTAGTTCAACCTGTAAATTGCTGCAAATTTCAACAAATGGTAACATGTCGGCTTAACTTTAACTTGTAATATCAGTCCAGCCTACTTGTAAGTTGTTGTAAATTGCTTGTGGATTGCTATACGTCGGTCAGCAACAGCATTAGCTTTACCCCGACTTGTAAATTGCTACAAATTTCAACAAGCGAGGATAGTAGTAATCTCGGCTTAACTTCAACTTGTAAATTGCGACAAATTTCGCAAACAAATTTCTCTTTCCCTTTCTCTACAAAACCTTCCGGTTGCTCCATGTAAATTTCTTCTTCAAGATCACCATGAAGAAATGCGGTCTTCACATCAAGTTGTTCAACTTCAAGGTTCATACTTGCAGCCATGCCAAGTACAACCCGAATAGAAGACATCTTTACAACTGGTAAGAAAATCTCGTCAAAGTCAATACCTTTCTTTTGCCCAAAGCCTTTCACAACAAGACGTGCTTTGTATCTCAGATTCTTTCTATCATTCTTCAATTTGAAAACCCACTTATTTTTCAGAATTTTCCTCCCTTTAGGCAACTTCACTAAGTCATAAGTGTGATTTTCAAGTAAGGAGTTCATCTCCTCTTCCATGGCCTTTTTCCAATCACCTTTCTTTGCATGCTCAATTGCTTCTTAGTAGCTCTCCGGCTCCCCTTGATTAGAAATCAACACAACTTCATTGGGAGGATACTTTCTTGAAGGTTGTCGGTCCCTTGTAGATTTCCTCAAGTCAAGTTGTGGTGGCGGTTCTTGAGTTGGATGCTCTTCCTCAATTTCTGGCTCAACTTCATTAGGATTAGCATCATCCTCTACATCTTCAATAGGAGGCTGCACATCTCCCCCATTTTCATCATGAACTGAAGATGAAGGAGATGGATCTATGTCAATGAGATCACTAGTTTTTGGCTCCGGTTGATCACCTTTGCCAAAGTCTTCAATTGTTTGGTCTTCAAGAAACACAACATCACGGCTTCGAATAACTTTCTTGTCGACCGGATCCCACAATCTATAACCGAACTCATCACGCCTATAGCCAAGAAAAATACATTGTCTTGACTTACTATCAAGCTTGGACCTCTCATCCTTTGGAATGTGAACAAAAGCTCGGCAACCAAACACTCTCAAGTGCTCATAAGACACATCTTTGCCAGTCCAAACTCTTTTAGGAACATCACCATTCAAAAGATAGCAAGGAGACAAATTGATCACGTTAACAGCTGTACTCATTGCCTCACCCCAAAAGGATCTTGGCAATTTAGCTTGTGAAAGCAAACACCTTGTTCTTTCTACAATGGTACGGTTCATCCTCTCGGCAATGCCATTTTGTTGAGGAGTCTTCTTAACTGTCTTTTGGTGCCGAATACCTTGGCTGCGACAATACTCATCAAATGGCCCAATGTATTCACCACTATTGTCTGTTCGGATGCATTTCAATTTCTGCCCTGTTTCTCTTTCAACCATGGCCTGAAAATGCTTAAATACTTCTAGAACTTGATCTTTAGTTTTTAGTAGAAAAGCCCAAACTTTTCTTGAATAATCATCAATGAAAGTAACAAAATAAAGTGCACCGCTATGTGTTCTAACTTTTAAAGGACCACAAACATCCGAATGAATCAATTCCAACACATTTTCTTTTCTAGAAGCAACATTTTTATGAAAAGAAACTCTATGTTGTTTACCTGCCAAACAATGAACACAAGTTTTAAGATGTGTACCTTTCAAACTGGGTAGAAGCTCTTTCTTGAACAAAACTTGTAGCCCCTTTTCACTCATGTGGCCAAGCCGCTTGTGCCACAATTCGGTAGAAGTATCATCTTCAAGTGCATTGACAACACCTTTACAAATTTTTCCTTGCATCGAATAAAGTGTATGAGTCTTCTTGCACTTAGCCACCACCAAAGAACCCTTTGTGAGCTTCCATATTCTATCACCAAATTTGTTGTTGAAGCCTTCATCATCTAGCTTCCCAGTAGAGATCAAATTGAGGCGAATGTCGGGAACATGCCTCACATCTTTAAGCAACAACTTGCAACCCAAATTTGTTTCCAAGAAAACATCACCCATACCAATAATCTTGGACAAACCTTCATTACCCATTCGAACAGAACCATAATCTCCTTCGGTGTAGGTAGTGAAGAAATTAACTCGAGAAGTCACATGAAAAGAAGCACCGGAATCAATCATCCAATTGCTCTCTTGGTCCACAAAATTGATACAATCATCTTCAGAAACGACCATGAGATCATCGGTAGTAACTGCTGTTGTGTCTTCTTGCTTCTTATCCACACTTTTGTCACGCCTTTTCTCCTTGTTCTTGAGCTTTCGGCATTCCCGCTTCATGTGCCCTTTCTCATGGCAATAATAACACTCAATGTCTTTCTTTGAAAAAGAACCATCTTTTGATTTGTCCCGGCTTTGATCGCGACCATGAGGAGTCTTACTTCTCCCCCTTGTTTTGCTTCGGCCTCTCACAACAAATGCTTCTGAATGAGAGGAACCCGCTGATTTTCTTCTAGTTTCTTCATTCAACAAGCTACTGGTGACTTGGCCCATTGTGACAACTCCATTGGGCGCCGAATTACTAACTGTCACAACCAAAGTCTCCCAACTTTCGGGCAAAGAACTAAGTAGCATCAAAGCCTGCAACTCATCATCAAAAACAATTTTCATAGAAGCAAATTGGTTAACAATACTCTTTATTTCATTCAGATGTTCCGGAATAGGGCTGCCCTCTTTATATTTTAAATTAACCAACTTACGAAACAGAAAGGCTTTATTTGTGGCTAATTTTCTATCATAAAGACTCTCTAATTTTTTCCATAAATCATGTGCCGAAGTTTCAGTAGCAACATGATGAAATACACTGTCATCAATCCATTGACGGATAACACTAACGGCTTTTCGATTAAGCCTCTTCCACTCATCATCTTTCATACCTTCGGGTTTACCACTATCACCCTCAATGGGTCCATACAAATCTTTACAAAATAATAGGTCCTCCATTTTAGTTTTCCAAGTTACGCAATTGCTTCCATTAAAGCTAGACATACGACCCACATTCCCCTCCATTGATTTACACAAATAAATAAACCTCAATAAACCGTAAGCTCTGATACCAGTTGTTAGGGAAAATCGATGATTCCCATAAGTAAATCAATCAATGGGAATAAAAACTAATGCGAAAAAATTAAATCAAAGGCAACACAGGAATTTTACGTGGTTCCCTCAATGTGAGGTACGTTCACGGGATCGAAATCCGATTCCACTATCAACCAAATAAGTTCCAAACGATTACAAACGAGACACTAATGGTCTCACAAAACCACCCTTAGGTGAATTCCAAATAATCACAAATAAACAAGAGGAAAGACCTTACCAAATAGATGAACCAAAATCTTCAGAACCAGAGTTGTAGAAGACCCAAAATAACAACCCAAATCAACACCTCACCAAAGTAGCCGAATAAGCACCAACTTGATTGCAAACAAAATAGTGCACTTAAATGTCAGAATCAATCAGCCACCAAGCTTGTAATTCAACCACAAAACCCATTGAAGATATATCACGGCTGCTTCACAGAAAAAAAGGCTACTATTTTTCTTGAAAAACAATCCCAATAATATTGTGAATCTAGGGTTTTTTTTTTTATCAAAATCTTAGTTATTTTCCAAAACTGAATTGGGTCTCCACAAATTAAATATAATATATAAAAATATATTATAATTAATACTAAACCAAATTAAAATCTTTTTCCAAAACCAATTGGGCCCCACACTCCAATAAGGAGGTATACCCAACAGATTTGTTAGGAGAATGGCTTATTGAGGTGATTAGTGTAATTGAATGCCTTTATATTTGTATTGATTTTGTGATACTCTGTGAAAGTATTTCAAATGTTAATGAAGTTTTGTTTTTGTACAACTAGTAATCTTTGATTTTATAGAGAGAAAACCAAAGATATATCTCAATATATACATATATATTCACACAGAAATTCTAAAGAATGTAGGACTGAACAATGTAGGACGAAGACTATCAGAATGGAATTGTCACAACTAGTAATCTTATTTTTCTTTGAACAATGGGACGAAGACTATCTAAACAATTCGATGGGATAAATACATATTCGCAACTAGTAATCTTTTTCTTCTTTGATTACTATTAGAAATTCTATGAGGGACCCTTATGGTGTTCTAAACAATTGAGACGAAGATTCTATAAACCCATGTAGTTGGGCTGTGATAACACATAAAAAGATTTCGAAATATATGGGAGATCCTCACCTTCAAGAATGCAATAGAGAGTTTTCAATAGAGTTGTCAAATTTAGGGTCTTGGAGATGTCAATAGGTCTTCAATGGAAGTTAATGGGTCTTCATTGTTTCTTCAATGGGTCATTTTTATACATCAGATGTGTAGAAGAGGGTTTTCAACCGAATGGGTAAAGGTGTGTGGAAGGAGGGTTTAGGTGGTGTGTATATAAGTATATGAGTTAGTGTATAATTGGAACATAAAGTGTGTAGAATAAAAAGAGTAATCAATAATCAAATTAATAAGTGTATGCACTGAAATAAGTAAGTTTGTGGAAATAGAATTTTTTTAATATATCACCTATTTACATTCTCTACCAATTATAATATCATATAACTATACTAAAAAATTACTGAATAATTACCTTATTTGGAGTGATATATACACGAAACCGCTCTGCACCACACGTTCCACGTCCCCAAACTTATTATCCCCAATCAAGTGGGGGTAGATCACATGCCTGCCGGTAATTGAAAATTTGGGCAAAATATAAATATATTTTTTAGATTCATTTAAAATATAAATTATTTTGTATAATTTTAAAAAATATAAATATTTTTTGTTAGAATTTTTTATTTAATAGAATTATCTAGAAAAAATAAAATTTCTAGTTGGTTTTTTATATAATAATAAAATTATTTGAATTATTAATTGGAATAAAATTTTGACATTATTAAAAATTATTTATTAACTTAATAATTTATTAATAAAAGAGGCCATTTGTTATCAAATTAAAAATTTTAAAAGACGGTATGTAATTTTTAAAATCACAAAAGGCAATTCGTATTTGAAACAAACCTTAAAAAATATTTTTATAATTTACCTTGAAATTTTTAAATGTTAATCATTATAGAAATGAAAAGGTTAGAGCTATCTAACACAAACATTGTCAAAAATATTATCCATTATAAAATAATCAGATTGAGATTCAATTATTGTATGATTTGGATTTAATTGTGAGTATGCAATATTGCTCGTGTAAAAATGTTTAGGGAAATAACAATTCAATATAATTTGTTAAAAATAATTTTATATAAGTGGTAAATTTTATCACTACAAGAAATTAGTAATTTAGAGACTAATATTTAAAAACCAATTGAATTTGGTCTCTAAAAGCCATCATTTACTAACAACAATAAATTTTAAGAGAAAGCCATACAAACACTCCATATTCCTTTTATGATATGGATATACACCATATTTGACCAGTTGATCCGCGTGTGTTTGATATGGTTAAGAGTTGGAGACCAATATATTTGGTCGCTAATGTGTGAAGCCTTTTAGAGACCAAATTTTGGTCATCTCTAATTGGCAAATAAAATCTCATCCTCTCGTCCTAATTTGTCAAATGCATGCTCTCGATCTGTTCTCTCTCCTCTCTATCTAGGGCTCTCTTTCTAGAACTCTAATGGTGTTTACTTGAATTTTTGAAAGGCCAAACTAAGCACATGACTAATCCAAGTAACAAAGTGCTTTGAATAATATCAACAAAGTGCTTTGAATGAGTATGAAATTATGGCTAGATGTCTTGAATTATATATATATATATATATATATATGCCTTGAAGTGATATTATATATGTACTTCGAATCAGCATCAATCCGTTGAAGAAAATTAAATAATTTTATTTTACTCGTACTTCAAACACTTAAAAAACTTGAAATCTTTTGAAGTAGGTTGATATTGCTAGCACTCAAAATCATTTAGAACCTCATGTTTTTAAGACAAAGCTAATGATTCACCTTAACAAGTTGTTACACATGCTAAATAACAAGCTTTGGATGTGGTATAAAGGACCAAAAATCACCCTTTTATGGTTTAAGTGTTTATAAATGACCAAATTTATCATTCGAAGGTCTTGCGGAAAAGCTTCAAAGGATAACCTTATATTTTTAATGCAAAACCAATGATTTACCTTAGCAAGCTGCTATACATGTTAAATAACTAGCTTCAAAAGTGGTATAGAGGACCAAAATCATCTTTTGAAGGTCGAAGGTGCCACCGACAAAGGACAAAATACATCCTTGGAAATACTCGACAAAGTTTCAAAGGTTCACAACCACCAATTTTGTTTCTTCAAAGCTGTTGTTGAGGCAAGACGGAGTTCTTCGAAGCTTACAAAATTATGGCAAAAGGGCTTTCGAAGCAACTTTTGGCCAACTTTGAAGGTTCACAACCACTAATATTGTTTCTTCGAAGTTGTTGTTGATGCAAGACGGAGTGCTTCGAAGCTTACAAAATTATGGCAAAAGGGCTTTCGAAGCAACTTTTGGCCAACATTGTGGTTATTCAAATTTTGTATGTTCTGGTTCATACATAATTAATGAAAATATTAATTTTATACTTCGAACCAATTATTAATTCTCCGAAGACACTAAAACTGTTATTCTTCGAACCAACTTTTGTAGAATACTAGTTACATTTTCATGTAAAAATGGCTATAAAAATGTTTATCAGTAAAGCCATTAATTATCATGCCAAAAATAGGCCTTATTTGACAATTAATTAATTACCATTTTACATATATTTGAAAGGAGGTACACATTTCGAAAGCCTTCTCGTTCCATGTTACATATCGAAGGTGTTTATTGATGATAAAATCATCCTTCGAAAGTCACATATGTCACTAAAGGATCAAAGTCGTCCTTCAAAAGTGCTCACGACATCTTTTCGAACCAAATCTAAAGAGTTGGATTAACAACTCTCACATGTTCTTAATAACATATTTCGATGTGTCTTGGGACATGCTTCAAAGATAACCATAAAACCAAATGGTGATGGTTTTATGGATTATCTAATAACCATATTTTTGGCCCAATATATGGCAATAATGAAATATTATTTGTTAGTTATTCCATCAAAGTCAACGTTTGATGTGATCCACAAATCCAAAATAGATTTTGAACAACAAAAGTCATGGTATAGTGTGACTATGAAAATTCATACTTTTTGATACTTTGAAAAATGTCAAATATTTTGAATTCATGAACAATGGCTTGTTCATTATTCTTGACCATGTTTGGTTTAAAAACATGACTTTCGCCGAATTGATTTTCATAATTATTTGGCAAAGTGGGCTGCTTTTCCATGTTAACCATTAATGGCTTATGAAAATCCCCCATAGGTATGCTATTTTCATGACATGACTCTCTAAAAATTGGTTTTTGGACCTCCCAAGCCATGCATGGAACATCATTCTTAGCCAAATTTGGCTCAAGAATATGCTCTTTTGTTATGTTAATTTCATAATTTGGCTCTTCAAAAATGGGCTCTTGAACCCCCTGAGCTATTGATGAAATCAACTCTTTGCTTTTGCTATTTTCAACCATGGAAACATTTTGAAAAAATTCACCAATTCCGGCCATTAAAGCCTCAGTTAAAGACTTGGTAGTGAGAGTTGACAACTCATCATTCCATTGGCGATTTCCATATCAAGCTAATGAATTTCTCCAATTAAATTGTGTTTTTGTTCTTCCACCAAATAATATTGTAAGGGATGAAAGTTTATTTCATCAAGAAAATGGATCTTTTCTTGAAGATCCAAAATTTTTCTTTCACACTAATATATTTCATTTTGACAAATTTGAATAGCAAAATTCAATTAGTTTGTCATTTCTTCTTTTATGCCTTCTTCAAGGCGCTCATTTTCTCATTGTCATCTACGTTTAGCCATTATAATAGTCCCACTGAGCGTGCCAAAAATATATGTTGGCTTTTTTGGCTTTCGTAGATTAATTGTGTAATTTTAAGCGTGTCAGCAAGGATCAATAAGTCATTACAAAATTTATAATTACCAACCAATTATCAAACGATTGTATTGAAGTTCTTTCAGCCTCAATGAAGAGGACTTTTACTGGTGGCTTGTTTTAGGAGAATTTTATAAGAAATAACAAGTACAGAACAATTTAGAAACTGAATTTCATTGAATGAATAAGAACTTACAATGAAATGACCTAGTCTTGAAAAGATTTATAGCAACGACTACTTGAGAACTACTCATAGGAAACGAAATGCAATACAGGAATTGAAATGCTGAAAATGTAAAGAACTAGAAATATAAAACTGTCAAGAAAATATGAAGTAAATGACTAGTTTCTAGATCTGAGTCTGGGTCCCTTTTGTTTAGCCTTCTTTGCTATTTATACTCTTTAGTGATAACCGTCGAAGTGGTCTTCTAACTATCAAAATACAATTCCACGATCTGTGGTCATGGCTTCGCTCAATTAGCTTCCACTATGCTTCTTTTGCAGTAGGCTTCCCTTCTAAATTTGAATTTGAATTGTAGATAACCGTTAAGCTATGTCATCTCGTGCCTCTTGACTATTCCGATGCCACGCAGATTCGATACTGCCAATATGAACTGCCACGTGTTTGTCTTTGATTGGAGACTTGCATTAATTCTCCAAATTGCCCTTTAGATGTCACGTGTCACTCTGCGATTGGCTTTTACAAATTAGACAGCCAACATTACCCCCTGCACTAATATACTCAATACTTGGTGATATTAGTGGACTAGTGCACTATATCTACGTCCTAGGACGTGTATGGACTCTGTATATTCTGAAAGTGTGACTGCTTTTTGAATAATGAAGCAGTGAACTTCATTAAATCCTTGTGCTTTGCACTTCCATTCTCTGAGTAGACGAAAAGACTAGTACATCCCCAATGGCCAACCACACATTCTCTTACATTGATCGAGCATACGAGGAGTCTTTGGAAGATGATTGCAGGCCTCGAAAGAACTTTAATGCATTTACTGGCTACACTTATTTGCCTCCATTTGTACATGTCATGGAAGCTTTTGCAAGTTACTAACCTTTAGACTAAGAATTTGCCAACTATAAACCTTTGGACTAAGCATTTGCAAAAATGGATCTTGGAAGCTCATCCTCTGCCGCACAACTCTCTGTATGGGACGAAGCCTGTTCTTCTTCTTCTAAGTCCACTGGCTGGGGAAGTTGGTCAACACCTACTGAACCCCAAATAATGATGCGAATTCATCATCAATTTGTTGAATTTGATGATTCCCTTTCCATTCCTCTTTCTGCTTGGAGCTCAGTGGTTTATCCCTATATACCCCTTGATTACCAACGTAGTCTAGAGGACAACTTGTTTGTGGTGTGGTATACGCCTTCTATGCCAGTGAAGATAGTGCGGAAAACTCCTTATCCAAATAAAGCATAGGGATTTAATCTGTCACTTTTGGCTAAGAAGGCAAAACTTTGTTCTTCTGACTAGCTCAAATGTGTGAATGACCCCCAATTCCCCCTTTCCTTTAGGATGGACCCCTCTGCACCTCCTCTCCATCAGAATTCTCATTGGATGGAGGATTTAAAACTTACTCTTTTCGAGGGTTAATTTTTCTCTTCCTACCAACCTTTAGTTCCTTTAACTGCATTCGAGCGATACAAAGCTCAACTTCTGCTTGATGCCTTCTTTCACTTGCTTTTCAGTGTTCTTAGAGATGAGATTCCTCTCAAGAACTTCCAATGGGCCTTTGATGTTATGACTTGGGGTCATGTTCTCAATCCCATTGCCTAGACAGAGCTTCGTTCCTTTTCGGACCAACTCCCACTCCTTCTTCATGGTACAAAATTTCTTTGGCCACCAACGACTCCTTTGACGAAATCACAGCCAATCGAATTCAGACTCAGTATGAGACAGAGTTTGAGGTGAAGGCCAAACAACTTGTTCACAAAATAAGAGCCTATCAACTACAGCAAACTAAGTTAGATAGAATGGAGGATATAATAAATAAAGAACACAAGTTCATAGAACACTGTTGCGTTAAATTTAATGAACTTGTTACCTTTTTTATTCCCTATTGTTATGAAATTGAATTTGTAGCCAAGTAAGCCTTTCTAATGTAATTATTTATATATCAATAGAACTAGAGGTTTTCTTTCCATCTTTTGCATGATCTGGTTTTGTATTCCAATTACATGATCGATTGTGTGGTGAATATGACTTTATACCTTACTCTGTTTATGCAATTTGTAAATGACAACTCCGAAGCAACCAATTTGCTTTGATGCCTAGTTTCAAACATTGCGAACCATAAAATTCTTTATAGGAGTAATGGTACTTATCTTAGGTTTTCACACTCCAATCATATGGTTAATATAATTTGTGTGAATAACAATACCAATCTTGCTTCAAGGCCTGACTCAGGTATTTTAAAGCATGGAATTTCTATTAAGAACGACCCTACTCGCCTTCGAAGAATTTTGTATAAGCAAAAGCGTAAGATTAGTCTTTTGGACTTTAGACTTTCTATAATGCTTAACCAAGAACTGGTTTCATAGTACTTATTTATACTGAAAGGATAGGCAAGAACCATATTCTAACTATAGGTTATTACGAAGATCCCTTCAAAGGAAACTTCCTTTGTTGGAAAGTTTAAAAGCATACCTCCAGGATTCTTGAAGTGGGCAAATCTTAACTATGCTTGAATTCAAGGCATAAGACTGGCTTTGAAGCTAACTACCTGTTTTCAAAGTTAAGCTAAGTATTTGAAAACTGGCATAGAGGCCAATTAACACCTTTCGAAGCCAACTACCTATTTTCAAAGTTAAGTATTTGAAAACTGGCTTCGAAGCCAACTAACACCTTTTGAAGCCAACTACATGTTTCCAAAGTTAAGCTAAGTATTTGAAAACTGGATTTGAAGCTAACTAACACCTTTCGAAGCCAACTATATGTTTCCAAAGCTAAGCTAAGTATTTGAAAACTGGCTTTGAAGCCACCTAACACCTTTCGAAGCTAAGCTCGGTATTTGAAATGTGTTTCCTTCCTTCAGCCTGGAACTCCTGTAGCAATATATATACCATGTTTACTGACACTAGAGGAAATAAGCCAAACTGAAGTGCTAGTTGTACTTGTTTCCCTTCCAAACTAGCTTGTTCTGTTATTTCGGAAGCATCTTCCATGCTGCACTCTGGTACCTCTGTGCTAGCAGGTTCCTTTGAAGCAGCCTGTTAGTGATTTGCCTTCGTTGGCTTGTCAACCAAAAAGGTTTGCTCAGTCATAAAGGCCTCAAACATTCCATCTTTAGCTAATGTTCTCTCTTGTCCTAGCTCAGCCCATCATCACTTTCCATTAAAGCCTTCTCGAGGCCTACTAAACTGGATTTTTCTTTTGCTCTTAGTTCAGCATGAACTTTAGCCAACTGCTCCATACTAGCACTCATCTTGATCTTGGGAGCAGGCTTTGAATCTATCACCCCATCTGTCTTGTCTTTTGCTTGTGCCGTGGAAGTGCTCTCTCCACTTTCTTTCAAATCCCTTTCATACTAGGTGTATCTTCATTGGATCTTCTTCCTTTGAGACCTAGAAATTATAAGAACCACATCTGGCTCCCTTCACCAAGGGAGGTTTGATAATTCTTCCCTGGTCTCCAAAAACCTTTCTTTGAGTAAGCATTTCTTTAGGTTTAACCAATCTGGAACTCCTGGGACTCATAAGCCCACTGGTTTGGCTGCTGAATCTACTGCCCCACTCTTTGAAGCAGTCTTCGAAACAGTCCTCGAGGGCCCATTATTAGTCCTGGTCTCATGCCTTGCATTGAATCCATGCTTCCTTTTAAATTGGTTATCTACTTTGTAATAATTGGGTGGCCTAGTTTCATACAGAGGCCTCTTTCCTTTTGACTGCATCTTGGTGTCTAGTGGGGTTACCAAAGATGAATGCTGTCTAGGGCCAGTTGGTTATGGCCTCTTGTTATGGGTGTTGGTTATTCAATCCCTCTGCAGCTCCTTGTAATGTTGTTTCCCATCAACTGGGAGCCCTTTCAGCTACTTGTAACACATTCTGCACCTGGAACACATCCTTTACACTATAACAACTTCGAGAGAGTCATCTTCCAACATCTCTTCGCTAAAGCCTTTTTTTAGGTCTGCAGAGCTTTGTCCATCAGCTGGTGAACTTATTGGGTTCTTCCTGAAAACAGCCTGGCTGGCCACATGCATTTGCATAGTAACTTCCTCCAATTCTTTCAAGGATAAGTTTTGGAAATCTAGCATGCCAACATTGGCTGCAGCCTTCCCAATCTCTAGAAATGGGTTGGTGTCAATTCCTATAGCTTTCTTAGACTTGGCTGGAAACTTTAGCCTCCCATTCCGAATCTGTTCTTGGATCTTGTCTCAAAAAACAATACAGTTTTTAGTTGAATGAGACCAAGAATTGTGTCATTTACAATACAGTTTTCCTTTAAGTTCTTCAAGGGTAGGAATCTTGACTCCCTTTGGTAACTTTAGAAAATTTGCTGCAAGCAAATGATCAAAAATATCATTTGCTTTGATTAAGTCAAAAGAATACTTCCTATGCAGGTCTTTCTTTTTAAACTTCTGGTCTATTGTACTGTCTTTCTGAATTAATGCCTCACAAATCATAGGTTCTTTTCCAACTATCTCTACTGTATCAATTTCATAATTAGAGTCCCTATAGTAGGTCTTATATGATACATTACTTCGATCTTGTTCTTCATCGAGTAAAGTTTCATATCTAGACACCTTATAGGTTAACTCTACTAAGTCTCGAAATTCAGTTGAATCAAACTTCTTTCGAAGCCTAAATTCCAAGCCATTCTTATCCAATCTTACAAATTCAGGCTCTGGTAGCATGACCTTGCATTTGTTTCGTGCCCTTTTAAATCTGGCAATAAATTAAGTAGCCTTCTTATCAGGCCTCTAGCTCAATCTTGCCAAGTCTGCCATAGAAACTTCAGATTCTATTTGGAAAAATTGGGCATGAAAAACTTCCTCAATTTGTTGCCAAGTTTGGATAGAGCCAGGTGTAAGGTTTATGTACCATATGAAGGCTGCTCCAGTTAGAGAATTGGCAAAAAGTCTCAGTTTTATATGATCATTATTAGTGAATTGACCACACTGGCCTGTAAACTTGGCAATGTGTTCTATAGTTGACTGATTTCCATTTCCATAAAAGAGGGTAAAGTCTAGTATTCTAAACCCCTTAGGATATTCGTGTACCCTATCCACCCACTCTGGGTAAGGTTTTCTGTACACTGGTGTCTGGACCCCCTGAGCCATAAGTCCACATATTTCTCTAACTATATCAGCAATTTGGTCCCTTGGAACCATATTTTGTGCTGGTTAAACCACTACTAAAGGGACAAACACGGGATTTGAGGAACACCATATGCTTATGGGACTCTTGGTCCATATAAAGGTACATTCAGGGCTGGTTGTCCTTATTGTACTGGCTGCTGTTGAAGCCCTGCGACGAAAGGTCCTGTGAAAGGTATCATCGGAGGTGAAACAATTGTTGCTTCTCTTTCAATTGCAGGAAATCCTTCCAACCTCCCGGGTGCAAAGACAAACACAGGGTTGGTGAAACCCCTTGTGCTAAGTATGTTTTCAAACATAGGATTTGGAAACGCCCCTATGCCATTACCCTGGGCTGGCCCAGATCCACCAAATTGTATGGTTTTGCTGGTAGAGAATAGTGTTCGGAGTGGCCATTAGACTTGAAAGAGTTTCATACCATGATTGAGGCATAGGTGCTGGCCTCTCATGGTTGTGACTACTAATCTGACCATTGACTTGTGCATTATTTTGCATAGGCTGTTTATCTCGAGCCAATAGTTGCTGAGGACTATTTACATTTTCTTCAGTTTGTCTTACAACAGTTGGTTGATAAGAATTCATTCGATCCAAAAAGGATGTTGCCCATCTTTCCATTGGACACATTAGTTATTGTCCCATAGCATCTGTAACGAGTTGAATCAAATTGAATTTATACTTTAATCTCAGTTGGGGATTTATATTAAATTATTAAACTCTATTCATTTTGAACCCAATTGATTGAATCGTGACCTGTTAGTAACCATGTAATATTGTTGTGATTTTATTATTATTATTTGGTTATCATAAAAGAGTTGTGAATATTTATGGTGCGTACCATTAAACGAAATATATTTTGTGGTGAAAAAATATTATATTTACTTTTGTCATTAAAGATGTTGAAATGTATTTTAATTGATATATATATATATATATAGGTGTATATATATATATGGTTAGATATTTGTTTAGTTAAAACAAAAAAAATATATGTATCTATAAATAGTAACCAAATAGATATTTTGTTCAACTTTTGGGAATTCTTGGAGTTCTTGCCATGAGGAAACAAGAGAAAAGAGGTTCAAAGTTGGTTTTTCTTGGGTTTGATTTAGTGTAAATCATTTTTGACCCCTAATGCTTTGGATCAAAATGTAGGGGGTGGAAAAGGCGTCGTTTGGCTCCAAAAAAATTTAATTTCTGTTGTCGAAAAATTTGAAAGCTTCTTGGCTCGAGGTAGAGATTTTTCCTACACTTCTTTATGTACTTTTACTTGATTATATGGAGCTTAGAGTTGTATATAATTTAATTAGAATTTTTAAAAAATTTGTGATTTATTTACTTAAAAGGAAAATTTTGAGAAAAATAAAGAGTTGATGCCCAAATTGTGAAAGTGTAAACTTGGAATATGTTTCTAAGGTTATGAAAGAGCTATGTTTTAAATTTGAACAAAAACGGACTTCGATTTGATCGGTTTTGAAATTTTTACCGGTTTGTGACTAAAAGAGCATTTTTAAAGAAAATAAAGGAATTATGTTTAACTTTTGGGAATTTTGATCAAAATAAGATGTCATAGTTGAATAATGCTTGGAGAATGAGTTTGGAAAGAAAATGATGTTTTCTTGGGCATTAACGGTATTATTTTGCTTAATGTATCTATTGAAATAAAACTGACACGTTAGAAATAGACGTTAAGAGGTTACCGGATATGATTGTGATATGAAAACTAGTGTAGTTGTTTATATTTGATGAGATGTGGAATAGATTGTATTTATCAAAATTTTTGGAATTTAATTGTTTAAATATCTGTTTAGAAATATCTGTTTTGGGCTATCGGTGGAGGATAGCCATGATTATTGTAGAAATGCATGAGAGTTAGGTAAATTGAACCATATTCTTCATTTGTTGCATTGGACATTTCATTTCATTTATTTCATTAGAAATGTATCTATTTTTGAGAAATGTTTGGAAATGTATCTGTTTGCGGAAAGATGAATACTTGGTGAATCTAGGTAGGGGGTGTAGAACTGCACGGTTAGGTGTCGAGCCTTTCAGTTTACTGGTAAAAATGATAGTGGTAGTGCATTAGAGCCTACTTGCAAACACTCACCTAGAGATTCACAGAATCTATATTCATGTAACAAATATGGTTTAAAATGAAAATGGCTTTATATCTATTGTTGCATCTCAGCATTGCATGCTTTATAAAAGAAAAGATAAACTGTTTTATCATGAGCATGGCATGAGCATACTCCTCTTTAATCTTGTCATGGTTCATATGTCGTGTAGTATATCTCTACTGGGTTGTGGCTCACCCTATAAGGGAAACCATTTCAAGTACAAGTGATATACCTCCGCCAAGGCATTGACGTAGGAGAACTTGGAACTGAGGCTTCATTTTTATTTTATGGTTATTTGTTGAATGTAAGCCCAGAGCTGTATTTGCGTTGAGTTGAAACTTCATTTTGTGCAACCAAGAATGTTCTTGGATAAATTTATAAGCTTGTAGGGTACTTATTATTTGTTTGGTTTCTATTTCATACTTATTGTAAAATGCATGCTTGGGATTGGAACTGGGGCATTGAGATATGAAAAACATGTATTTGGCATTTGGGATTTAATGGAAATGGATGTATGGAATAGTTAGCTCTATATATATATATATATGTGTGTGTTTCTCTATCAGGTGGTTTTGTTGCATAAATAGATGTACCCTGCCCAATTTTCAGGGTATTACTACTTGGTATCAGAGCGTACCAAGTTCGAATACTTTGGGTACGTGGGGAGTGGTTAGTACCACAGTGGGTTTATCTCGCTTGATAAAGATATCTGTATGATAAGGTGCTATGTGATAACATGCTTATGTGATTATATGGGTATGGGGTTTGATTTCTAAGATGTTGATTGGGTCTGTGAGTTCCTAGAAGTCCAGTCAGAAGAGCACTTGATCACTGCTATTTCTTATTGAAACACTAGCAACGTCATGGGACAATCATTATCTTGAAAGAAAATCTGTATGTGCTTATGTGGAATGAATTAACTGTTGTCCATTGCCTTAGGACATGAGTGAGTTAGCTTCGGCATAATTGTGACTGTGTCAATCTTGAGTGTTACCTTTATTAGGATGTTAGGACGTAGAAGGGGCAGTAGTAGGCATGGTAGGCTTAGGAGGCACGAGATGCCAATACCGAATGAGATTCTGGCGCAGGAAGAGGGGACAAGGCAAGCAAATGTGGCTGAGCCAGCTAGGCAACAGACCATGGGTGCTTTGGCACGAGAGATAGCAAGGGCACTGAACATACTGAGGGCTGAGAACCTAACACAGGCCCCAGCAGCCCCAGTTGCAGAGACAGGACCACTCCTACTAAAAAAGGATTTCTTCTGGACCAATTCGGATGTTTTGTGAGAGATCCTAAGGAGCCGCTGAAGGCTGATGAGTGGTTAGAGCAAACGGTTAAAACTTTCAAGATGCTAGACATTGAGGATGACGCTTTGAAAGTGACCTTGGTATCCTTTCAGCTGAAGGAAGAAACAGGTCAGTGGTGGAAATACACGCGAGGACGTATTGGGGTGACCTCGGAGGCCTTTGTCAATGCCTTTCAGGAGACTTATCTACCTACTACTATCAGAGAGAGGTTGAGGGAACAGTTCAAGAACTTCAAACAGTAGCTTGGCACACCGGTGGCGGAGTTCGAGGCCACTTTTGCTAGTTTGTTTAGATTTGCTCTTGAGCTTGTGGTGACAAAAGAGCGACGTTGTATTGAGTTTGAGACTCGACTGAGAGATGAGCTTGCCTGCCATGTGGGCTGGTCTATGATGAGGGAGTACAGCCATCTTGTCAAGGCAGCGGCACATATGGAAACCCGATTAGGAGCTGGAGAGAAGGAGATGAGGGGTTTCAGGTAGAGAGGCCAAGAGATGCAGGATGAGGCCCGAGACAGCAAGAGACAGAACGGTTTTACACCACAGCAGTCTCATGAGGCATAGTCTAGGTCTACTTTTCCAGTGCCGAGTTCAAGGGTAGGGGGAGATGTCCAGGGAGGATTTTCTTGTTTCAAGTGTGGCCAGTTGGATCACAAGTCTTTTTCTTGCCCACAGACGGGGGGAGGATAGCGGTCTGCTCCGTCTTCAATCCGCCCATCGAGCCAGAGTTAGGGGAGGGGGTAGTCTTTGACTTACTTGCAGTGTGGATAGGCAGGACACATAAAAAAGTACTGTCCACAGTTGGATGGCACACCTGGTATATCTGGATCGAGGCAAACTCAGAGTCACCAGCCAGCATAATCGACACAGGCCTTGAGGGCCACTCCAATAGCCTTTTCGGCTCAGTTTGTACATCTGGCTTATGCTCCGAGAGGGGAGTAGATGGATCAGAGACAAACTGGGCGTGTGTATGCTGTTACCACGCCAGAGTTAGTGCTAGCACCTTTGGTTGTGAGAGGTACCTTCTTGTTCTGTAATTTTATTGCCAATGTATTGATTTACACGGTTTTTTTTCGTTAATACCAGTCAGTGTATATAAGTGTGTTTGGTTTGTTTTGCTTCATTTTTATTTCGTTAAGCCATAATTTTGATTCAGGTCAGTATGGAATCAATGTCCAGTTCAGAGTTCAAAATTCAATCATTCTCAAATTTAGTCAAACAAAATTGTTTTCAAGCTCAAAGTGTTATGCCATTTACGCCATTGATGTGCCAAAAAAAAAAAAAAAAGAGAGGGATCTTGTTTTTTTATGATGGCCACATGCCGACTTCACTTACTCGACTCTCCCGCAGAGCTCTTTCTCTTTTTGTCATCTTAGGAGACCCTTGAAGGCCCTGCCTCAGTGCGTACAAGACCGCTGAGAGAGTTAACTCCCTGCTGGCTATCAAAGGCGAAGTATGAAGGTGTTCCGAATCGGGCCATGAAGGTGGTCTTCCGTCGCAACTCTTTTTTCTCCGCCTTCAGTGTGCAAATCTCTGCTCGCGCATCCTTGTACATGCGGTGGAGCAGAGAAAGTTGGGCGTTTAACTGATGTACCTTACTGGTCCTATTTTGCAGCCGGTGAGATAATTTGGAAACTGCAGTCACTGTCTCCATGTAAGATCTCAGTGTGAAATGGTTGGCCTTAATGTCTGATTGAGCAGCCATGATTTGCTCAACTGATATCATGGGAAAGTTAAGAAGAGTAGGAGCAAGGGCACTCTGTCCAGGAAGGTTAAGAAGAGTAAGAACAAGGGCACTCGGTCCAGGAGAGCTCAGATCATTAAGGTCCGAAAATAAAGTGAGGGGATGAGATAAGGCCATGTGTTGTGAGAAATGTAAAAAGAAAGAAAGGAGTCACAGAGAAATAATAGAGAACAGACTGAGTTTTTGGGCAACTTTTTCCCTCCGCTTAGTCTCGATGTTCTGTCTCTCTCAAGGGGAATGAGGAAGAAGAAGGAGAAAAGAGTGATTAAGTAGACGAAAGAGAGTGATGAAGAAGAAGAAGACGGAAGAGAAGAAGACAAAGAGGGAGAGAGAGAGAGTCGAGGCAAAAAAAAAAAAAAAAAGACAGAAAAAAGAGATGGAAGAGCATCGAGGAGGGTAGCTTTTGTCGGCCAGCCGACGAAAAAGAAGATAGAAGAGAAGAAGACAAAGAGGGCGGGAAGGAGCTGAGGCGAGCTTACAAATCGATGAGGTGTGCTTTTGTCGGCCAATTGACGCAAAAGCAAGGTCGCGCGTCAAACGCAATTTTCGAAGG
Organism: Camellia lanceoleosa; assembly: GCA_025200525.1. Classification (NCBI taxonomy): domain Eukaryota; kingdom Viridiplantae; phylum Streptophyta; class Magnoliopsida; order Ericales; family Theaceae; genus Camellia; species Camellia lanceoleosa. The sequence continues at coordinate 499,708 of JANUSC010000092.1, forward strand.
AAGAGAGAGAAACGAGAAAGTTGTATACATATATATATATATATATATTGTATATTTATGTATTATATATATTTATTCGACTATTTATCACAAGAGTAGCTTGGCTCAGTGGTTTGGGCTAGGGACTAAGCTTGAGATCGGGGGTTCGGAACCCTGTATCCCTGCATTTATGTTTTCTTTCCTTTTTGTGTGTTTTGCTTACGCGCAATGACGTCAGCTAACGAAATATTCTGTCGTAATAACGACATATGCTCGCTGGCATCCATGGACAAAATATTCCTTGTCAGTAACGGCATATTCCTCAAATGTATATGTGTATATGTACATATCTGTGTATTATCTCCGTATTTGTCTGTATGTGTTTGTGTATCTTTTGTTCGTATTTGTCCCTTGGTGAAAATGCTGTGGAGACACTACAGGGATTAAGGAGGCAACTTGGGAACGTGAGGCTAAAGTCTGTGAAAAGTATTCGGACCTTTTTATCGATGTTTGAGAGTTGTAATATTAGGATGTACATTGTATATGTTATGGAATGGGGTGAATTTCTTATGTTTAATTGGGAGGTTGTGTTATCATGCCATGATTGCGTTTCTACGGTTGTAATTGATTTTGATTCAGTAAGGTTATCTAGTTTAAATTTCGGGGATGAAATTCCTTAATGCTGTGTTTGGTTGGGGGATTTGGGGAGAAATTTAGAAAGGAAAAGGGAAAAGGTGTATGAAACTTGGTGAAATTTAGGCATGTTTTATTTACATTTTACCTACTTTTTCCATTTCCCTTTCCAAATCCCTCTTCAAATCCCCCAACCAAACATAGCATAAGGAAGGGAAGGTTGTAACGAGTTGAATCAAATTGAATTTATACTTTAATCTCAATTGGGGATTTATATTAAATTATTAAACTCTATTCATTTTGAACCCAATTGATTGAATCGTGACCTGTTAGTAACCATGTAATATTGTTGTGGTTTTATTATTATGATTTGGTTACCATAAAAAAGTTGTGAATATTTATAGTGCGTACCATTAAACGAAATATATTTTGTGGTGAGAAAATATTATATTTACTTTTGTCATTAAAGATGTTGAAATATATTTTTAATTGATATATATATATAGGTGTATATATATATATATATGGTTAGATATTTGTTTAGTAAAAACAAAAAAAACAAAAAAAAAAAATATCTATAAATAGTAACCAAATGGATATTTTGTTCAACTTTTAGGAATTCTTGGAGTTCTTGATGTGAGGAAACAAGAGAAAAGAGGTTCCAAGTTGGTTTTTCTTGGATTTGATCTAGTGTAAGCCATTTTTGACCCCTAGTGCTTCGGATCAAAATGTAAACGCGGAAAATGCATCGTTTGGCTCCAAAAAATTTAATTTCTGTTGTCGAAAAAATTGAAAGCTTCTTGGCTCAAGGTAGAGATTTTTCCTACACTTCTTTATATACTTTTACTTGATTATATAGAGCTTAGAGTTGTATATAATTTAATTAGAATTTTTAAAAAATTTGTGATTTATTTGTTCAAAAGGGAAATTTTGAGAAAAATAAAGAGTTGATACCCAAATTGTGAAAGTGTAAACTTGGAATATGTTTGTAAGGTTATGAAAGAGCTATGTTTTAAATTTGAACAAAAATGGACTTTGATTTGATCAGTTTTGAAATTTTTACCAGTTTGCAACCAAAAGAGCATTTTTAAAGAAAATAAATGAATTATGTTTAACTTTTGAGGCTTTTGATCAAAATAGGATGACATAGTTGAATAATGCTTGGAGAATGAGTTTGGAAAGAAAATGATGTTTTCTTGGGCATTAACGGTATTGTTTTGCTTAATGTATCTGTTGGAATAAAACCAACACGGTTAGAAATAGACCTTGAGAGGTTACCGGACGTGATTGTGATATGAAAACTAGTGTAGTTGTTCATATTTGATGAGATATGGAATAGATTGTATTTATCAAAATTTTTGAAATTTAATTGTTTAAATATCTGTTTAGAAATATCTGTTTTGGGCTATCGATTGAGGATAGCCATGATTGTTGTAGAAATGTATGAGAGTTAGGTAAATTGAACCACATTTCTCATTTGCTGCATTGGACATTGCACTTCATTCATTTCATTGGAAATGTATCTGTTTTTGAGAAATGTTTGGAAATGCATCTGTTTGCGAAAAGATGAATACTTGGTGAATCTGAGTAAGGGGTGTAGAACCGCGCGGTTAGGTGTCGAGCTTTCCAGTTTACTAGTAAAAATGATAGTGGTAGTGCATTAGGGCCTACTTGCAGACACTCACCTAGAGATTCATAGAGCCTGTATTTATGTAACAGATATGGTTTAAGATGGAAATAGCTTTATATCTGTTGTTGCATCTCAGCATTGCATGCTTTATAAAAAGAGAGATAAACTGTTTTATCATGAGCATGGCATGAGCATACTCCTCTTTAGTCTTGTCATGGTTCATATGTTGTGTAGTATATCTCTACTGGGTTGTGGCTCACCCTATAAGGGAAATCATTTCAAATATAGGTGACATGCCTCTGCCAAGGCATTGACTTGGTAGGACTTGGAGCTAAGGCTTCATTTTTGTTTTATGCTTATTTGTTGAATGTAAGCCCAGGGTTGTATTTGCGTTGAGTTGAAACTCCATTTTGTGCAACCAAGAATATTCTTAGATAAATTTGTAAGTTTGTAGGGCACTTATTATCTGTTCGGTTTCCATTTCATACTTGTTGTAAAATGCATGCTTGGGATTGGAACTGGGGCATTGAGATATGAACAACAAGTATTTGGCATTTAGGATTTAATGAAAATGGATGTATAGAATATTTAGCTATATATATGTGTTTGTCTATTAGGTGTGTTTTGTTGCATAAATAGATATATCCTGTCTAATTTTCAGGGCGTTACAACATCTACTAAACCTCTCCACGGATTCAGTGGTTGGGTAGAAGGGACATTCGAAGGTCCAGTCTCATGGCCCTGTCCTGGACATGTGTTGTATATTCTAAAGTGTTGGTCTGTTTGGCCATTTGTGGAGGATCTGATGTGATAGGTGCATCTATCACATTGTTCCCTGGGTTAGGTACTTCTACCTCTCCTTCCACACCCTCTTCCAAGCGTTCATTTTCTTCTCTTGCTCTACTTCTAGCCATTTTTAATAGTCCTATTGGGCGTGCCAAAAATATAGATTGGCTTTTTTTGACTTTCGAAGGTTAATTATGTAATTTTAAGCGTGCCAACAAGGATTAATAAGTCTTTACAGAATTTATAATTGCCAACTAATTATCAGACGATTGTGTTGAAGTTCTTTTAGCCTCAATGAAGAGGACTTTTACTGGTGGCTTGTTTTAGGAAAATTTTATAAGAAATAATAAGTACAGAACAATTTAGAAATTGAATTTCATTGAATGAATAAGAACTTATAATGAAATGACTCAGTCTTGAAAAGATTTACAGCAATGACTACTTGAGAACTACTCCTAGGAAATGAAGTGGAATATATGAATTGAAATGCTAAAAATGTAAGGAACTAGAAATATAAAACTAGAAAAAAAAAAAAAATGAGGTAAATGACTGGTTTCTGGATTTGAGTCTAGGTCCCTATAATGTAGCCCTGAATGACTATTTATAGGCAAACATTTGTAGGAAAAAACTACCTAAAACTACCCACTCTTCCACCTCCTTCATTTCATACTCCATGATCTTCCATAACTTCTTTCACTACAAAAAATTTGACTTTTTCAAAAACTTTTTTGCGATGGCAACTGACTTTTAGTGACGGCAAGGGGGGGTCACAACAAAGGGTGTTGCTAAATATTTTTAGCGACGGCAAAGTGCCGTCGCCTTTTTTTTGTGACGGCAAAGTTGCCTTTTTGCGACGGAATTATGCCGTCAGCATTAATATGTAAAAATCTGAGATTTTTTAGACGACACTATGTTGCCATCGCTAAAAGTGTTATTTGTGACGGCAAAAAATGCCATCGCAAAAGTGTTTTTATTGCGACTGGGTACTTGCCGTCGCTAAAAATATTATTTGTAACGACAAAGAATATCGTTGTGAAAGGTTTTTTTTCAACTATTGCCAATATCTTTTGCGATGGCATTTTTTACGTCGCAAAAAAAATCTGGTTCTTATATATGTTTTTTTTTAGATGGTGTGGTGCCGTCTCAAAAAAAAAAAAAATTAAAAAATATGAATATTACCTGTATTAAATGAAAAATAACTGAAAAAGAAACTGATAATTATATAATAATATAAAAATTCCAATATAAAAATAACAATTCATCCATAATAAAATATTCTTCCATTCATAACAACACATCAGCAAAATTATCCCACTACATAATGTTGCATAATACATGTACAATGTTTAAATACATAATGTTGTTCACAAATCAAAATAACGTAAATCAAAAATAAAAGTTTTCCTCATAATTCTTCCGTGGGTAACAAAAATAAAAGTTAGTTGCAGTCTTCGTACGCCTACATTCCACAAGAAGCAAACTGCTAACCAGGAAATATTTGTAAAAAAAAAATAAAAATAATTAATGATAATATAATTATGTGTTAATATTTTAATTACAAAAAAACATAAAAAATTAACTACTATATAATTACAAAGATAATTAAGTAAATAATTTTGGCTAGACAGAAATCCGACTCTAACTCCCAAACTGGGAACCCGATTGGAGTCTCGTCTTCTCCCACAAGTTTCTCATGCCTAGGCAGTCGTGTGTGCCAAGTTTCGTACTAAACCAACGCCATTTGGTGATTTTGGGGCGTCAACACCTCGAATTCCAATTTCTTAAGGAACTAGTTTGCCTAGATCGAAATCTAGCTCTAACTCCCAAACTGGGAACTCGATTAGAGTTTCATCTTCTCCCACAAGTCTCTCGTGCCTAGGCGGTCGTGTGTGCCAAGTTTCGTCATAATCCGACGCCGTTTGGTGATTTTGGGACGTCAACACCTTGAATTCAAGTTTCTTAAGGAACTAGTTTGCCTAGAGTGAAATCCGGCTCTAACTCCCAATCCGGGAACTGTAGACACCCCATTTTTGACCGTCCTCAAGACTTGGACGTCACCATTTGAACACTTGGTGATTATCCATGTTCGTGTTCGTTTGGAGTTCTCGGAGTTCTCGGCTACGCGCCTTGCCTAAAGACCTCCGAACTCGACTGTTTTGTGTCTGGTTTTGTACCAAACACTTGTGCTTTGCCTTGGAGGGGCAGGGAATGCCTTTTGTGGCATTCCCACACACCACCGGCACTAGCTAGAGGCCACCGGCTGGTTGGTGTTGCCATCGGCACTATATTGTGCCGGTCGGCACTCTTTTGTGCCGGTCGGCAGTAAATTTTGTCAAAATGACAATTTTGCCCTGCCGACTACTGTGCAGTTGCTTTATGAGATATTTTGAGGCAGCTGTATGGCATTGGCTTCTCCTCCATACACGTGTATGGAGGGATGCCTCTCTTGTTTTGCTTAGTGACTAAGTTTACAAGATTGCCTCCTCTATAAGAGGAGGCCTTGTCTCCCTTGCTTGAGGGTTAGAAAGATTGGAGAGGAGAAGGAAGAGCTCTGGTTTTTAGGGTTTGCTTTGGTGTACCTAACCTATATCTATACCTCTTCTTCTCTTGCCCTTGTGTGTGTTTGTGTCTCATTATTGCACACAAGCACATAGTATTTCACCTTCCCTTGGCTACTGAGGTCCCAAGAGGTTATTCTTCTTTGTTCTTGGATGGTTTGGAGCTCAAGGAAGCAACAAAGTCAACATTTGTGAAGAAGGTCAACAAGGGTGAGAAACTTGCTTTATTTACCCCATTCTTGCACTCCTTTTTTACCTATCTTTGAACTATTTTTGTGCTTGGTGTTTAATACAAAAAAGTTCTGTTTTTTAGTCCTCTTGATAGTTTATTAAGGGTACTTTGTGCTTTGGGGAGGTTTGACCACCCTTAGGCCTTGAAAAGGCCTCATTTTGTGCTATTTTGTTGAGATCCGGGATTTTGGAGTTTGGGTCTCTTCACCACTGAAATCTTGCGGGATTTCAGTGGTGAAGATGATGCCTTAAAGTCCTAAGAAGGAGGGGGTCACCCCCTCTCCTTGATGTCCTTGAAAAGGGCAAGTTTTGGTCTCTTGAGGAAGCCTATGTTCAAGTGTGTGTTGAGCATGCCATGACTGTTTTTCATGCTTAGTATATCATGATTTAACATTGCTATGTGTTGGTTTTGGTCCCTTATGCATGCTTAGCATAGTTGCCATGTAATGCCTTGTATTGCCTTAACATGCCTTAGGTTGTTAGCCCTAGTTTGAGCATGCTTTAGGCTTAGATTTATGAATGTTTTGTGCTTATTTTGACATGTTTTAGCTCTGTCCGTAGTCATTTGGGTTGATCTTGGCATGCATTATATATCCCCTTTGCATTTTAGGCTTGCTAGCCTTTGAGTATGCATATGTAGCATGTGTTGCTTACCTCATTTTGATGGTTTGGAACCATTTGGCATGTCATTTCAGTCCCTTTGGTGTGCTTGTATGCTTGCCTAAGTCGCCTCTTTATTGCTTTAAAAGCGCATGTTGTATGCCTCATGTTTTGGCCTTTGTATGTGCCTTTATACTTGGACCATTTAGATGCCATCTAGGTGTTCCTTGAGTATTGTTTAGGTCTGTCTTTGACCTATTTCGAGTCCCCTTGGCCTTGTGAGGCTTGGTGGGTTTGACCTTGGTTTAAGCCCTTTGGCTCGCCTTAAGTGCTTGGACCTTAATTGTACGTTTAGCTTGCTTTGTTGCTTGGTTTGGGCACCATGTTTAGCATGATTTCAGAGCTTTACAATGCATGTTAGTTGTCCACACTTAGCCTCTTTTGAGTGCGCTCAAGAATTGCTTGTTTATGCTTAAGTTGATACCTTAACATATGCATGTGTGTGTGTGTGGTAGCTCTCATACTAAGCATTTTGGCCACAGATTTTGGGCCTATTTGGGGTTGCCTAGATCATGTTTAAGGCCATCATTTACTTGCTTGCATATTTACCTCATGTTTGCTTGTATGCTTTGCATAAGTACATGGCATTGTTCATATTGCATGATAGCTAACATGGCTAGGTCACATTGCATCAACATGCATTCCTTGTCCCTTGATTTGGTGATGGGGATTGGGATTTTGGTTTGTTTGGTTTGCATGCATTTGAGATTGAAAGTGCACACTTAGTTCCTTGGGCCATCATGCATGGGAATGCGTGATTGGTGGCCCGAGAATCGAGGCACATGTCCCTTTGAGTCACAAATATGATAAGGGGCATGATTGGTGCACACATTGTTTGAATTGAGCTGCCATGCAAGTTTTTGCCCTCTCTTCTTTGTGAGTTGCGGGTTCTGCGATCATTGATCTTGGCCGGCAGTGTTTAGTGCCGACCGGCAGTCAACTTATGGCTGATGGATTAATCTTGTGCCGGTGACCACATACTTCAGCCGGTGGATATTCTGTTTAGCCGGTGGTGATCCCTAGCATCCAAGGAAGTAGTTCTAAGACTTTGGCAGTCTTCTGAGGTGAAGAGCAGGGAAAACAGAGGCAAGCTAGGCATGGTAGTGCGATTCCGAATAAGTCCCAAGCGCGCGTTGCATCCGGCCCTCTTCCCGAGGCGACATACTGTTTTCCTATTTTAATTAGTTTGTCAACTAATTAAGAAATTTGTAATATTTAATTAGCTTGCGTAGTTAATTAATTTGTATATTCTTTCGGTCCCTCCGAGCGAGGACATAATTGTAATAAGTGTGGGTGAGTGGTGTGCATGTCTTCCAACCCCCATTTCTTTCTCCCTTTTACTTACCTACTTTTAATGGTTAGTATTAGGGCACGTTTATTTTAGCATACCTTATGCTATGCATGCGTGCATCCATGCATTTGTTAACATGCACCGGGCTCGGTACATCATACAAACCGCATTGTATTTCAATTTCCAACTTGAATACGTGCATCGAACGATTGCACTTCACATGCCATGTTTAGGATAACCGAGCCTACTCTAAATTGCATCCTTGCCTGTGTTGCATTAGCCACTTAACATGAACTAGGTCATGCATGTTTGCTAACTAGTTTCTTGTTTTGGCACGGAGTACGATGTAAGTATTTACGCTTTAACATATCGCATGCGTGTGGATGTTAACATAACAGTATGCTTACCATGCGGCTAAGTGCTTATATGAGATAAACTGTTTGAATGCCTGTGGGTGGAGGTTGGATTGCTTGAGTTGGGAAAACTCATTGAAATCCGTGTTTTAGCCTACTTGCAAGTAGCAAATTCCGAAACATTTTCAAAACAAACAGATATGGAATGTTTGTTTCCAAGTTATGCAATCTAGTCTATACTTGTTTGCTGCGCGCATAACATAGTAATTCTAGGTTAATAATTGGAATAAGAGCATGTAATGTTTTCAAAATCGGATATCACGGTTAGTAGAGGCCGGTCTTCGGACTGGGCGAAAGGGGGTGCTCATAGCTGACCTTCCCCGATCGTACCCAAGCTCCCGAGCCAAGACCACTTTGGTGATGACGGACACGTGGCCTTCGGCACCGAGTCAGGGTTTCCTAAATTTCCCATTTTAAAATATTTAGGTAGCGACTCTGTAATCTGGCAAAGCAGTCCATGTTTGGCACTACTTTTTCAAAAATCTGTTTTTCTTCAAAACGATTTGCCGGATTTGGACTCTTTGGTTCAGATTTAGAACAGACACAAATTGAGTCCGAACTGTAGTAGACCCGCAAAACGAACGGAACGGGAGTTAACCCTCCCGGGGCGTTCGGGAGACGTCTACAGGAACCAAAATTGAGTCCCGTCTTCTCCCACAAGTCTCTCGTGCCTAGGCGGTCGTGTGTGCCAAGTTTTGTGCTAAACCGACGCCGTCTAGGGTTTTTCGTATCAACACCTCGAATTCAAGTTTCTTAAGGAACTAGTTTGCCTAGAGTGAAATCCGGCTCTAACTCCCAAACCGGGAACCTGATTAGAGTTCCATCTTCTCCCATAAGTCTCTCGTGCCTAGGTGGTCGTGTGTGCCAAGTTTCATTCTAATCCGATGTCGTTTGGTGATTTTGGGGCGTCAACACCTCGAATTCAAATTTTTTAAGGAACTAGTTTGCCTAGACCGAAATCCGGCTCTAACTCCCAAACCGGAAACCCGATTAGAGTTCCCCGTCTTCTCCCACAAGTCTCTTGTGCCTAGGCGGTCGTGTGTGCCAAGTTTCGTCCTAATCCGATACTGTTTGGTGATTTTGGGACGTCAATACCTCAAATTCACGTTTCTTAAGGAACTAGTTTGCCTAGAGTGAAATCCGGCTCTAACTCCCAAATCGGGAACCCGATTGGAGTCTCATCTTCTCCCACAAGTCTCTTGCGCCTAGGCGGTCGTGTGTGCCACGTTTCATGGTAATTCGACGCCATTTAGTGATTGCAATTGCATCCCTACTTAATGGTAATAGTACTTTTCGAGAATTCAGTGCATACATATATAAATTCTAAAGCAAAATGTAGTAGAAAACTATACTAAGGAAAGCCCGAAGCATACAAAATGAAACACATACCAAATGCATCCATAAACTTTGGATCACCTGGTGACTTGACGTCTGCATATGAAAGGAATAAAAGAATAAGTAAGAAGAAGTTGAGTATTTAGGAGGATATTATTGAACCTAGGGTACTTAACATTTTCCAACCACTAGACCTTCTCAAAGCCATAACTATATCAAACAAAATTCACTTATAGAATAGTTTCTATGCTAATGAATATAAGTAACCCTAAAACATAATCTAGATACAAAGGCCCCAAATGTGATTGAAAGAGATGATATAATAAAGAAAATATATTGTCTTTATCAAACAAATAATAAGAATCATAATATTTGCTGCAATGAAAAGATAATGACATTAACCTTTGTCCCAACATCCCTCTTTAGCCTTTTGCCTGCGAAACAACAACTTCGAAAGGAAGAGGTGCTTAAGATGACCAGTATTCATGTTTTGACACTGCAATATCTGTACAGATACCTAAAGAACAAATAACCATTGTGATTAAATAAATCTGATTTGTGAGGAAAAAACTATGAGAAAAATTCATCAATCAAGCTAAAACAAATAAAAAAACAAACAGGAATCAACATGACCTTGTTAATTCAGATAATTGAAAGGAAAAAAATGAAAAGACACATACAGATAGTTGGAGTAAATGGAACACCCAAGTGTGAATATCATTGATACCCCAAGTATAATAAAGTTCACGGGTATATTAGTACATGGAGAATTTGAGCAAAAGAAGGGTACTTTGCAACTACCTAGAGTCCGGAAAATTTGAAGCTTTTTTATGGCATGCTTTGAGAGATAAGATTTAAAGATATAAAAAGGTTATCCATACATGACTAAATCATGTAAATTAAGTCACAATCTGGGTTAAAATACACAGCATAACATAACACAAGAACTCCACTTGCTTTGATCTCAACTACTTAGGGTGAGTAAATATGAATGAATGAATGAACAAAAAAATGAATACAAAAATGAACTTTTGCTTTTAAATAATGAAGTAAAACAGAGTTGTAACATGCTGATTACCATTTCAATCTGTTTGTGCAGTCCAGAACACCAACTCAACCATACGTACATATATAATTCCATTTTCAACTCATATCATACAAAGCTCAATTCAATAATTTTGGGATCAATTACTACAGGGATTAAAGAAGCCATGTGGTCAAAGTAGAACATATAGTAACCCTCTTTATCCTTTGTGCAAGGACTATATCAAAATGCAACAAGTATTTCAAAGCTTCACATGGGTTTACCTGATATTTTATGCTCAACCCATTGCAACATTGACATGTTGCTCCAGGAAATGAAGATATAATAAATGCTTCAATTGTAGAGAACTTTTCTTTGGCTAACCACTACTCAGAAAATACTGGCAATGGGATACCACCTATAAAAAAACCAATCATAAATTACATTTGCAATATTAAAATTAAATAAAAGATTAATTAATGAAGAATATCCAAAAAAAAAAAAACAGTTTATACTAGTCACAATATAGAAAAACAGAACCAAGTCCATGGACCACAATATATGAATATTAAACTTTCAAAAATGATGAAAATAGATGAAAGAACAACCAAAGAAAAATAGGAAAGAACATTAATAATCACAATAAGAAAAGCAGAATACTTAATGAGTATCAGTTTGCTAGACTGACGGAAGAAGTCAAGTGAAGATCACAGCACTTGTGTATTCTTGTGAAAATGCAGCAAATTCATGGCCATAATTATAGTAGTTCCTTCAAGTTCTAATAATCTCAATTTATAGTAGTTCCTTCAAGTTATAATAATCTAAGATGCTCCAATTATGGTATGTAGCGCAGTTTGAACTAAGGAACTAGTTGCACAGTAATAGCTCTATAGCAGTAAAATATGTGCTCATCTCTTTTAATGGGCCAAATTTTCATGTTCCACCAATGTGAAGAGTATGGATATGAATCATGATCTTCAAGTGGAAAAGTGCCAACAAAAATAATAATAATGGCCGATTTGACATTTAAAGTATGTTATTTCCCCTATGTTTTATGCATATAATGCCTCAAAGAAACAACATTTTTTCATATAATTAACATTTTTTCACAAACCCAAAATAATAATTTATAATTTTTTTCACAAACCCAGGGAAATTTGAAGTTAGAAATGTGCATGTGTGTGTATTAGGTTTGGGGGAATTAAGAAAAGTTGCAAAACCTAGGGCATCAGCATAGATAATAAGGGTATTTCAAAAATTTGATAAACTGAATTGGAAGTCAAACATAAACTAATGCATATATGTATGTATGTATAAACATGTGTGTGTGTGTGTGTGTGTGTGTGTGTGTGTGTGTGAGATGAGTAAAGAGTAAAGAAAGAAAGACATAAAAGATGTTGAGGTGGCGGAAGAGGACGCCGATGATCTTTCTTCTTTGCTACTTGACGACGCTCTTGCACTCCAGAGCCCTTTCCATTCACACAGCAGCCTCGTTTGTTGCTCGCAGTCGAGAGAGAGAGAGAGAGGGGTAAAGAAGAGATTAGGGATTTTTGGTTTTGGGCAGGGAAGAGGGGAGGAGGGGGAAATAGAGCGGGAATGAAAAAAAAAAAAATTTTTGGGTTACAAATGAAATTTAAACAATAAAATAACACCGTTTAACTCCTTTTTTTTTTTTTTTTTTTGCGACGGGGGTTACTGTTGCAAAAAAAAAAATTTATTTTTTTGTTAAAATATATTTTTTTTGTAGTTAATGAATTTTTTTTTAGTTACTAAGATTGAAAATTTATTTGTTTCATTTTTATTTTAATAAAAAAATATTATTATTTTTTATTTGGTAGAAGTAGGGGTAATATTTTAATGAAAAATATTTTTCAATAAAATAAAAGTTAATTTTCTGTGGTCAATGAAAAATATTTTTTTGCGGCCCATTTTTTTTGGCTACTAAAAATCATGAATTAATTTTTTGTGGTAGAGGAGAGGGTGCAGCAGTAATGGTGAAGGTGGTGGATAAGAGATGATGGTGGTAGTGGTGGTGATGGCAAAGGAGCTAGTAGTGAAGTTGTGGTAGTGGTAGAGTAGATGGAATGGTAGGGGTGAAGGAGAGGTAATGGTAGTAATAGTGGTAGTAGTGGTAGTGGTGGTAGTGGAGTGGTGGCAATGGTAGTAGTAATGGTAGTCGCAGAGGTGAAGTGGCGACAGTGGTAGTAGTGGTGGTAGTGGAATGACGTTTGCAGCAGTGGTGAAGGTGGTAGAGGAGATGGGTGGTGAGAGAGAGAGATGAGTGAAAGACAGATAGAGGGGAGAGAGAAAGAGAGAGAGAGAGTAGGAGCGAGAAAGAGACAAAGTAGTTGCTAAAAGTGCATTTTCTTGTAGTGGATCGATAAATCGAGAGGAAGCTCAATAAATAGAGAAGACGAGAAAGAAAGAGTGAGCAACGCGAACACAGTGGGAGAGAGAGAGAGAGAGAGAGAGAGAGAGAGAGAGACAAAAAGAGAAAGAGATAGAGCGTGAGAGACAAAAAGAGACAGAGAGAGAAGAGAGATGAACGAGAGAGACATAGAGAAAGAGAGAGAGAGAGAGAGAGAGATAGAGAGAAGAGAGATGAGTGAGAGAGACATAGAGAGAAGAGAGATGAATGAGAGAGACAAAGAGAGAGATAGAGAGAAGAAAGATGAGCGAGAGAGACAGAGAGGGATGAGAGATGAGAGAGATGAGCGAAAGAGACAATAAGAGAAAAAGATGAGAAAATAGATAGATGAGAGAGACACACAGGGAGAGAGACAGACAGACAGATAGAAAAATAGACAGAGTGAGAAGAGTGATGGGTGAGAGAGGGAAAGAAAGGAAAGAGATGAAGATGAAAAAATGGGTGAAAAGATATAGACAGTGAGAGAGAGAGAGAGAAATAGCAAAAAGAGATAAATGAGAGAGAGAGACAGAGAGAGATGAGCGAGAGAGATAAAGAGAAGAGAGATAGAGAGAAGAGAGATGGACGAGAGACACAGAGAGAAAGAGAGAGAGAGAGAGAGAGAGAGAGAGAGACAGACAGACAGACAGAGAAGAGTGATGAGTGAGAGAAAGAAAGGGAAGAAAGACAGAGACAGAGACACACACAGAGAGAAAGAGAGAGAGAGAGGGGTGATGAGTGTGTGAGAGAGAGAGAGAGAGAGATAGGAAGATGAAAAAATTATTGAAAAAAGAAATGTTCAAAAGAGTAAGACGACGAATTTTTTTTTTTTTTTTTTTTTTTGTGTGACAGAAAAATACCGTTACATTTATTTAAACCATTTTGTGACTATATATATATGAAATTGTCTCAAAGCCACAAAATATATATATATATATATTTTTTTTTTTTTACTTTTTTTTTTGTACAACGGTACCTATTACGATCGCAAAAAACTTTTTTTTTTTTTTTTTTTTGCGATTGCAGCTGGTATTGTTGCAAAAACTCTATTTTTTTGCGACTGCAGCTGGTATTGTTACGAAAACTCTATTTTTTTGCGACAGCAATATCCGCCGTCGCAAATACTCTTTTTTTTTTTTTTTTTTTTGCGATAGCAATTTCTGCCGTCGTAAATACTTTCCTTTTTCGCGACAACATTTTATGCCATCACATATACTCTATTTTTTGTGACGGCAAGTTATGCTGTCTCAAAAAGTCACATTTTTTGCTATGGCAAGTTGTGCCGTCTCAAAAGGTCACATTGTTTTGCGACGGCAAGTTGTGCCGTCGCAAAAAGTCATTTTTTGCGAAAGCAAATGTGCCGTCGCAAAAAGTTCCGTCTTTTAAACCCACTTTTCTTGTAGTGTTTCAACCTCCACTTCATGCTCCATGTTCTTTTCTTTATTCTCCATCATCTATTCATATTTCATAACTTCTCATAACCTCTAAATAAGTAGGAGGATCCCACATGTCCTGTAATTATATAAATAATAAAAATCACAAATTTATAATGCTAACAAATGGAGATCTAAGATCTTTAGCTTCAATCGTCTAGGATTCCAATGGAGATCTAAGATCTTCATCTTCAATCGATCTCATTTTCATGATCGATCTCATCTTCATGATCGATCTCATACTCCAACGCTAATCTATACTCTCTCTCTCTTCGTTTTCGTACCAGCACCCATTCTTACTCAGGTCTCTCTCTCTCTCTCTCTCTCTCTCTCTCTCTATAATGTATGTATATATATATATGGTAGATATATGTATGAATTTTTTTTTAGTGTGCAGGTGTTTGGATTTGTGAATTGGAAGAGAAGATGAATCGGTGCAGGGAGATTATGTAAGGTCCCGGCATCCCACATCGGGAATGGAGAGGGAGTTCCTGGGCTATAAAAGTAAAAACCTGGACCCCTATATAGCATCGAGGCCGTTTCCTGGGTGGTGAAATCCCTAGCAGAACTCCACAGTTAAACGTGCTTAGGCTGGAGTAGTTCGGGGATGGGCAACCCACTTGGAAGAACAAATATGTGCGAGCGTGGCCCAAAGCGGACAATATTAATGACATGTGAAGGGTTGGGATGTTGCAAATGGTATCAAAGCTGACTCTCCGGAGTACTGAATGTGGGCCCCTAGCGTCTCTCGGTGCGTGTAGGCGGGCTTATGGTAGCAAGCTCTTGCGAGGACGTCAAATTTAAGGAAGTGGATTGTAAGGTCCCGGTGTCCCACATCAGGAACGGAGAGGGAGTTCCTAGGCTATAAAAGTAAAAGCCTAGACCCTTATATAACATCGAAGCCTTTTCCTGGGTGGTGAAATTCTTAATAAAACTCCGTAGTTAAACGTGCTTAGGTTGGAGTAGTTCTGGGATGTATGACCCATTGAGAAGAACAAATCCATGCAGGCGTGGCCCAAAGCGGGCAATATCGATGACATGTGAAGGGTTAGGGTGTTACAGATTAGTGAGGTCTCGATTTCCGCATCTGACTCCATCTTCTTCCGTAAACCTCAATGAATCGGTGTTTAGTTTATTTGTGTATCTCGAATCCTTCCGTAAACGACCAATTCAGACCTTTGAGATGGCATCTCAAGTATATGATCTAACTTTTTTTGTTTTCTCATTAATATACTGCATTTTCATTAATTTTACTCTCAATTTTTGTATAAAAAAAAAATCTGATTTCGTTGTTTTTATTGAATAAATTCCAGTCATCAAACTGAGATTTTTGACTCTAAAGCAAAGATGGAGCTTCTTGACATCATTCTAACCAAGGTATACACTCCTCCTCCATGTGTATTTTCTAGATGCTTTGTTTGGTTGTTAAGAAAAGTGTAAAACGAAAAGGATTTTAATCCCTAAACTCTAATCAAAGATTTCTTGTATAAATGTGGTTTTAGTTGCAGTGCAACATAAATAGTTTTTTAGTTTATAAATAGTTAATTTTAGTTTTACAAAAATTTTACAAATTAGCATATAATTTTTTAGTTTATAAATAGTTAATCTTAGTTTGTAAATAAGGCTGAAAAAAAATAAACACAAAAAAGATGTTGTGTTTTTTTTTTAATTTTATTTTTAATTTGGGTTTTGTATACTTGCATTTAGATACATTTGAATATACCTGTTTATATATATGTATTTTGAAGTGGTTAATAGAACATTTTGATTAGGGGTTTTACGGGTTCAGAGTGCCTGTAATGGGATCATCTCCAAGTATATACTCACTCTTTCACTTCTCCAGATTAGTAGATTTTCCTTATTTTTTATTCTACATGTAGCTTATTGATATATCATATTTTGGTTAAGCATTTTTTATTTCCTGATTTTGGATTCTTCTACGAAGTGTTTCTTCATATGCCAATTTGGTTTTTTTGATTTCAATTCATGAGGTTTAGGAATTTTAATATGGTTATTAATTCATACAGAGAACACATTTTGATGGGCTTAATGGTTTTTCAGAGTGCTTGTAACATGAAATTTGGTCAAGGGCATAGAGGACACAACTGAGCTGCTTGAGAAGCAACTCGGATCGGAAATGTCTAAAATGATATTGGAGGAGGCCTTGATGCTTGTTCGAGCATTCAGTCATTATCTCACCTTGATGGGTATTGCTGAGACCCATCATAGGTAACTTGAATTCACTTACCGTGTTTGAAATGTTACCAGTGCTATTAATCATTATGTTTCTTATTTCAATTGGTTACCATTTTAGAGCAATTGGAATGCATTTTTATGTAGCATTTAATCCAACTTACATTAGCATTATAACTTGTGTCAAAGATAACTCTGTTCTTCCTGTATCTTTTAATAGTTCTTGTGTCATAATTAAAAATTTTGTAATCAAATTTATCCAATAAATTTTTTTTTGGCAATCATGATTGACATATATATTGCATTCCTTAGTTGAAAATTTTATTTGGTTTTCTATTCCTTCATGCAGAGTACGAAAGTCATGGAGTGTGGCACACCTATCAAAATCTTGTGATGACATTTTCAATTAGCTGATCCATGGTGGAGTTTCCTCGGATGAGCTCTACAACAATGTCTGCAAACAGGTCTCTTCTTGTTATTTCTTTTGTTAATTTTTTTTAATTATTATTTCACATTTTTAGTGAAAATAGCTTAATAAGTTACTTGATCTGGCCTATTGTGTCTGCAATGTTGGTCTGTTGTTGCTTCAGGAGGTTGAAATTGTTACTTTGTAGATCATGCATGCTCAGCATATTCATATATCTCAGTCCCTTTATATGACACTCTTGGTGAGTAGTCTATTCAAATGCCATCTCACCTAATTCAGAGAGGGGTTCGACTATGGTACCCAAAAGTGGTATTTGGGTACCATACATAAAAATAAATTTTAGCCTTTAGATGCAAATCTTTAATCTGGACCATTGAAAAAATAAAAAAATAAACCGGTTGAACCGGTCACCACACAGCTAGCACTCCCTCTCTCTCTATTGTGTTCTGCTTCTTTCTCTCTCTACAGTAGAACCACCCCTCCACGCTCCATGTATCCACTGTGTTCTGTTCTACTCTTTGAACTCAAATTCATTAGCCACAAGGTTAGGGCAAATCTGGGAACAAGATCGTCGATTTCTATCTCAAAAACCCTTGTGCTCGCCTCACCCTTTTCTACTCTCAAGGTAATGCTGCTGATCTAGGCTAGCTTTACGAGCTCTTTGTTCAGCTCAAAGCCAATCTCAGAGTCAATCTCATTGGGTCAGCTTTTTTCCCCTTTGATTTTCTCATATATATATATAGATTCAGAGTTCCAAGTTTTTTTTTTTTTTTTTTAGAAATTCTTTTCGGGTTTCTCTTCATTTCTAATAAACATATATATATATATATATATATTTGATTTTTATTTATAGTTACCTTAGAAAATCATATATATAAATATATCTATTGATTTTTTTTTTCTTCTGATTTTTAGAAAATCTTTGATATGGTAAACTTCATGAATTTTGTGGCTTTTGAGTTTTGGGTTTCTCTGCATTTCTAATAAACCTCACATTTCCCCCCGTTCCCTCTCAAATCTGTTTCCACAATAAGAACAAAATGATGCATCACCCAAAACCAATCCAAACCCATATACTGTAAATTCATATTACACATTCTGAAGAACTCTAGCATCCATTAAACTGGTTTTTTTTTTAATTTTTTCCCTCCCTCCTTTTGTTAAGTCGTTGCCAAATTTATCTATTTTTGGTGACATGTGTGAACTAGGGTTTGAGCTAGGAAGAGATCAACCTCAACTGAGAGCAACAAGTCTGCATAAAGGGTTTGAAAGGTAATTATTTTTGTATGGAGACTTCAGTCATTCCTATGATCTAATAATATATTAATATTGATTGGATGTATATTAATATATTTTTATTCCTCAATGTGTTTTTGTATGGTATTTTTTTGGGTTTTTGGTATGTGATTCGAGGTGGGATTTTTTTTCCTCAATCACTTTGGCTGCCTTGCAATTTACATTAAAGCAAGAGGATAGTATCCTAGATGCGAAATGCATATGCAACTAAAATCACCAAGTTTCCAATTAGACACTTGAATGGCTTCCAGGACAAAGTAATGGCTATGGTACTTGGTATTTGAAGAATGGCACTTGACACTTGGATTTGAAGAATGACACTTGTTATCTGTTTGCAATCAGTTTAGTTTGGTATCTGCTGTTGTGATTTGCTGCTGTGAATTGGGACGGATGTGCTCAACTAAGGTGCCTTGGGATTAATTGTTGAAGGATTCAGTAGGAGGAGATGAATTTTGCAGACTGTTTTTTGCTCTCCTTTGTGATTTTTCTCTTGGTTTGTCTTTCACAAATTGTCTTTTGCTCTGCTTTGAATTATTAGTGCCTTAATGTTTGCAGTTGAGATGGGCTGGAATTATGGTTGCTTTTGCTTGTTATATGATCTGGTGAGGAGCATTGGGTTATGTTGAAGGAACCATTCAACTAGAAGTGATCAAGTGTGGGATTTTTATTGGGTGACACTAGCTGGGTTTTTTTTTTTTTTTTTTGGTGGGTGATTTTCTAGCTTAGCTAGGTGGATTGAGTACTTGAGTTGGCTTTGCTGGTTTGTATTATATAGCCTTGGTTTGTTCTTTGTTTGTTTTTCATTTTCTTTGTTGGCTTCTCACCAACTTGTGAGGCTTGTGCTACCATATAATTGGGTATGCTTTTTAGTGTCAATCTAATTGGGATTGTGAAGTTAGATTTTGATGTTGTTTGCACTATCCTCTCCTTTATTGATGTATTTTCATGTGTTCTGTATGTTGATTTCATCAATAGTCTTCTTTCTTTTTGATGAAAAAAAAAAGAGAGCGAAGTAATGGCTATGATTGTAGAATGCACGTCATCAATGACATTTCTCTTTTTATTTCATTAGATTGCACTTACTTCGTTAATATTAGCTTACCATTTCATTCAACCATACTGATCACTTTCTTACACTTCTCTTACCATTCAAATAAATCTCACTCACTCAACCCTACTTACTACTATATTAGATTTGACTTACTAATCCAACTTCACCTATTATTCAACGAGACCGCACTTAAAATATTTAATATATGTGTGCATTTATTTACTCCAAGCCTAACTAGTAGAAATATCTATAAAGAAAAATCTATGCATGTTACATCATCGAGTTTTAGAATTGATGATATCATCTTCATTACAAATGTTATATTCACCATCATTAGTATTATCATCATCTAATTCATATATAATATTATTAATTATGATAATATTTAACTCGGTTTAAATTGATTATTGTCATTTTAACTAATTAAATTGGGGTCCGACTATGGTACCCAAAAGTGGTATTTGGGTACCATACATGACAATAATTTTGAACCATTAGATTTGAATCTTTAAATCTTAGCCATTCAAAATCAAAACAAATTATCTCACTTTATTTTTGTTTAATATGTTAATGAATATGATAGTGCTGATTATTGATTTAATATAGGTGTATATTCCAATTAATGATGCGGGTGAACATTGGTATATGTGTGTGGTATACATGCGACAACAAGTGGTATATATCCTTGATCCCTATATATCAAGAAGAAGTAGAACTCGGCCCACTCAAGTGAAAAAAGTGGTATACATCCTTATACAATGTTGTTATTTGTATTTTGTATTGCATGTTTTCCTACTAATTAGTTATGTAAATAACAGGTTGAAGTATTACATGACTTATTGGGAATTCAGTACAAGAATGCATATACAAATAAAATCACCGAGTTTCCAATTAGAACACTTGAATGGCTTCCACAACAAAGTAATCACTATGATTGTGGAATGCACGTCATCAAGTATTTTGAATTGGTGTAATTTATTGATTTCGAAGCTTGTTTGCTTCAATTTGACTCGTGGGATGCTAGACAAAGATTAGCACTAGGCTTAGTTTGAGATGCAAACAATAAAATTGGGTCAAGAGTGATAGAATTGGCTTGCGATAGATAATTGTCATGTATCATTGATGTTGTTGCATGTTCATACTTGAATTATGTGAATTTCAACTGAATTTGTTTTGGGGAGGATGTAGAGCAAATGGATTTTAGTTGTATGATTTTTGTCATTTTTTTGTAATTTGGATTTGGATTGTGCATGGGCAGGATTTGAATTAGTTATGACTTACCACTTTATTATACTTCAATGACTCCACTTACTATTTTATTATTCTTTACTTACCATTTTATTCAACCATACTTACTAGTTAAAAAGACTCTACTTACTAGTTTATTAGACTTAACTTACCATTCAAATAAGTTTCACTTACTACCACTCAAATAAACTCCACTTACTACTTTATTACTCTTTACTTACTATTTTATTCAATCATACTTACTAGTTAAAAAGACTCTACTTACTAGTTTATTAGACTTAACTTACTACTCAAATAAGTCTCACTTACTACCACTCAAATAAACTTCACGTACTACTTTATTACTCTTTGCTTACTATTTTATTCAATCATACTTACTAGTTAAAAAGACTCTACTTACTAGTTTATTAGACTTAACTTACTACTCAAATAAGTCTCACTTACTACCACTCAAATAAACTTCACTTACTACTTTATTACTCTTTGCTTACTATTTTATTCAATCATACTTACTAGTTAAAAAGACTCTACTTAACTTTGTCACTGCATCTCTAGCTTCTTCGTATCCATTGGTTAAGTGCGAAGCATAATAGCACATCTCAGTACATGCACTTGACAATGCACCGAACCGTGTTGTTTGCGTAACCCATTCTGGAAAAGGGGTCTTACCAAGTAAAGTGGAAGACTTGACATTTTTTGTCCACCTTTGTAATATCTGACTAGAGGAATTTCTTTCAAATGCTCCATTTTCATGATTGATACCATATGGGAACATGGTATTCCACATGATTCAAAATACAAACAAGAACATTTCATGGCATGATCACTTGGCCGATATTGTACATTCCATGTGGATTCTGGATGTGTATACATAGACAAATAGTATACGTGAATATGAACATCAAATTTTGTTTAGGAATCCTCAAATGAATTTGAAAATTTTCTATATTTTGTTAATCATATTTCTCATTAATTGCATTTATTGTGGTAGATGAAAAAGATACTAGGTTTCATTTATTGCCATTCATTGCCATTAAGTACATAAATAAAAAAATCATATTCCATAAAATATAAAAAATTATAATAAAATTTATAAATTTCATATTTATTTTGTATATATATATATTTTTGTTTACATTCTATTTTATAAATTTTATATTTATTTTAGAGATTAGGTGCATTTTATTAAGATTTGAATGGTAAGTGTAGTTATGTGGAATAATTACAACTATATCAAGTAGTAAATGTGTTTTGTTATTGTAATAAATTGAAAACCACTCATTTAAACCATACTTACTATTTTATCAGACTTACTTACCACTCATTTAAACCACATTTACTACTCAATGAGATTCTACTTATTACTTTATCAGACTTGACTTACTACTCATTTAAATAACACTTACTACTCAATGAGACTCTACTTACTACTTTATTAAACTTGACTCATCACTTAAACAACACTTACTACTCAATTAGACTCTACTTACTACTTTATCAAACTTGACTCATCATTTAAACAATACTTACTACTCAATGGAACTCTACTTACAATTTTAGTAGACTCGATTAATTAATCATTTAAACTAAACTTAAGATCGCACTTACTATTTCATCAAACTTGATTTTTTTTTTTTTACCACTTAAATCTCATATATATTTTTTTTAACTAGGTGAAATGTTATTCCAACAGAATATTAAAATTTATAAATTCAAAATATCATGGAAAGTTAATGTAAAAAAAGAGATAGAGAATATAGATTCTTATCTAAGGAGTTCCAAATCAATAACAATCTTATCTTTAAATCTTCAAAATATTCAAAATTTTTAAAAATAAACATAAAATTTTGTTCATGGAATCCTCAAATAAATTATAAAATTTTCTGTATTTTATTAATTATATTTCTTCATTAATTGCATTTATTATTTTCAAGTGTGATAAATGAAAAGGAAATTAGGTTTCATTTATTGCTATTAAGTAGATAAATAAATAAAAAATCATATTTCATAAAATGTAATAAATTATAATAAAATGTTTAGAATTCAAATTTATTTTGTATATTTTTTTTCTTAAATTCTATTTTATGAATTTTATATTTATTTTAGAGATTTTGAAAATTTATTATAACTTAATTTTTTAAGTTTACCTGTTACCTGAATAGCAGGTTAAGTGTATTTTATCAATAATTGAATGGTAAGTATAGTTATTAAAAATAGTAAGTATAATCACATCAAATAGTAAGTATACTTAGTTATTGTGGTAAGTTAAAAACCACTTTTTGATTTTAAAACCATTGAAAACCACCTTATTTTTTACGAAACTACCTAGATTTCTTAACCTGGTTTTAATTATTACCAATCAATGGTTAGATTTATTTTACTTTTAGATCTAATGGTCCAAAATTATTTATGTATGATACATGAAAACCATCTTCATGTATCCTAGAAAAATCCATTCAGAGTCTGAAAGTTGAATCTGTGACCCTGTTTTTGTTATCTTTAGGTCCAGATGTTGTTAAGTATATTGTGAATCATGTAGATATACAGGCTATTTTTTGTGTGCCAAAGACTTTGACTTCTGTGAGTTTATTCTTTTCTTTTTTTTTTTTTTTTCTTTTGCAAAGCTACTCCTGCTCATCTTCACTATGGGGTCATGCCTATCTAGTGAGGATAACCCACCCCTTTATTAATTTCTCGAAAACATGTTGTCTCTTAGATGGCATATGAACACATTTGACTGAGTTGTTATAGCTTTTGCTGACAAAAAGACATAATTTTGAGATACACAAAAAAATATAAAATAAAAAATCTACAGACTTAACCAGGGTTACCAATGATTCTTACTAAATCAGTTTGTTATAGCTTTTAAGCTGTAGTATTTTCTTAACAGGTTGAAATAGATAATATTCAAGATGCGACTTTTCTTAATGTTGTAGCGAAGGTAATAATTTTATTGATATATAGTTTCCATAATTTTTATTTATATATATTTTTTTGAATTTCATATTTAACTTTACTTAGTAGCTATGACATCTTTTTTGAACTCTTCATGTCATTCTTTCATACAAACACACACACATCATGGGCATTGTTTTAATGAATTGCTGAGTGTTACCTATATCCAGCCTGTGCAAATGATTTAAGTCATCCAGTACATATACTCAATGTTTGTACTTTCCGATGTACCCAAAAAAAAAAATGTTTGGTTTGGACTCATTAAAAAAAAAAAAGAAAAAAGGAAAAAAAGAAAAACACTCAATAATTCAGTCATTTCACATTTAATGGTAACTTCAGCAATTGAGACAAGGACTCTGTTGAAATTAAATTTTGTTGTTAATGAATATGAATTTTGATATATGCCTTTATCATTTTTCCATATGTTTATTGCTTTGATTTACAGGCAATTCCACAAGTCATTCTTTGATAAATCAGATTTGTTCTTCCTATGCATGCTGCATCCACTGTCCTTCAACATTCAGAAGCAAGAATTCGAGATTGAGGCAACCCAAGTAATTAAGTTAGAAACACCTATTATTTATTTTTGTTTTTTTTCGCCAATTAATCAATTTTCTTTTGTGTTTTAGGGTTATTTGGTCTGTTCTTTAATTTGGATTGTGCTTCTTTTGATACATAGAGAGATCAATTTTGTGCTTCTTGCTTCTTTCCTTTTAGCCTATATTTGTATTATGTAGATTTATATTTGCTTTGTTTCTGATTTGATTCAGCTTAGGGATGCATGCTTCTTATGAATTTCACTTATTATCGGTTGAATAAACTATTTACCAGTCTTTTCCTTTGTTGATTTTTGTATTAGTTTTTGTTCCTTGTTCTTTAGCCTTTATCACAACGATTTAATTGATATTATTGTTTTACTTTTTCTTTATAGGACTGAATCAGTGGATAAAAGATATATATCCATTTCTAAAGGTGTAATTTAGTTTGTTTAAATTTTTATAAAATTTTACTTTCTATGTACTCATTATGGTTTGGGAATAAAATGCTTTGATGTTTGAATGTCAATTTTTATTTTATTTTTTATTTTTTTAATTTTATGGTTGGATAATAAATTTAATTTTTGTGAATTTTTAGCTATCAAATTAAACAGTTATAAAATGTTTTTTAAACTGACTTTTAATGACGAAAATATATGGTAGAGAGTCATTTATCTTTAACAACCAAAAATAATTGTAGTTAAAAATGTCACTACTTTTGTATTTCGTGATCAAATTGGGACATTTTGTGACGAAGTATTGGCGACGAAATGTTTTAGTTCTGCAAAATCAAATATTTTGTGTCAGTATAAAATTGGTCGCCAATTGTCACTTTTAGTGACATTTTTGAAAATTGGTCGCTAAAAATCAATTTTGAATTTTTTGGACACACTTTTAGCGATGTTTTTGGTAACGAATATAATTTTGTCACAAAAAGCATTTAGAGACCAAAATAATGGTTTTAGGAACCAAAACAATTGGTGCCTATAAAAGTCTTGTATGATGTATGTTGTAGTGTATGAACAATAATAATAAAAATTATAAATTTTTCTGTAAATCTGTAATTATTTTGTTAAGAAGTCACTAGTATGTAATTTTTCCAAATTTAGGATCTAGCCCATCCGTTTGTTATATATGTTGTTTAAGTTAATTTCAAGGGGCTTGACTGCCTCATTTGGCATGTAACAGTTTTAACCTAAAAGTCAAAAAATTATTAAAAAAATCAAAAAGCCTACAACTTATATTAAAAAGTCAAAGATTCTCTTTTATCTATACTTTTTGCACATCTTTTCGTAAAAAATTAAAAAGTCACTTCAAACATACTAGTTTTTTACCTCATATTTTAGCCAAAAAGTTAAAAAATTACTAAAATAATATGTTCTCAAATGAGGAGAAAGACAACTAAAGGGTTTACCACTTAAGAGAACGCAAGTTTGAATTTCAAGAAAGCCAAACATTCCAAACTTTGGGGCCATTGGAGATTTGTCCGATCGTTAAGTTCAGGACTCCGGAATTAATCGAGATTCGCAAAAACTGGCCTGGTCAAAAAATGCTACCTAAAAAAAAATGTTTTTTAAGTTAGTAATTCATATTAGTTAATAATATTTTATTTTTAGGCGCATGTCAATTATAAGTATTACAAAAGTAAAAATTCCTCTGAAACATGAAAAAAAAAATTCATCAAAGATAAAACAAAAAATTGATAAGTAATTTTCAATAACCAAAACTAACGAGATGATAAATATTTATCTCTAAATTTTTTTAGTGTTTTTTTTTTTTTTTTGGTCACACGGTAGTAGATTAGGAGAGTTGGAATAGTACAACAAGTAAATGCCATTTCATTGATTACTTGGACTAAATTTCAAAAAATTATCCTCAAATTTTGGTCCATCATTTGGATGGATGATAACGCTATGAAAGATGTTTTTCTGAGACATTTAAAAAGAACAAAAAAACAAAAATAATCGAAAGGAAAGCATGATAAAAGATTTCTATAGTAAGTTGAGGAGAGTCTTTGAAATGGAACTTTATTTGGAGGAGGAAAACTTTGTCAATCTTTGGAGGAGGAAACTCTCTGTAACAATAACGATATCAATAACAATAACAATAGCAATATGCTATGAATGCCACGAATACAGTTTAAAAAGAGGATCATCATTGAATCAATAAAAGTAACAATTCAAAAACAATATAATTTATCATTTAGAAAATAGGAAAAAGATTGCTACACCCAGTAAAGGGTGACACCCAGTGACACCCAGTGAGGTGTCACTGGCAGATTGGTCCAAAAACAGTTTTTTTTTTTTTTTCGGCCAACCCCACGCTGCCACGTCACTGGGAGTGGGGTGGGGGTCTTCAAAACTGGGTGTATGTAGCATTGTTGTAGAAAATAAATACAATTGAACGTATTTTTACAACAGTGTTACTCACAGTGGGTTCCTGAAAACACATGTTGTTCGTGCGGCGTCCGACCTCAACAAATAAATTCAAGCACCTCACAATTACAATCACACAAATATAATTCTATTCAATTCAGTTACTTGATTTCTATTTGGTTTCACTCGTTCGGTTCTAATCGTTCATTCGTTCGATTCAATACACTTATGTAATGAAAATGCATGTTTAAACACTTTAAAACCATGCAAAGGAGGCTTGGAGGATGGAGAAAAGAAACAAAAAATGAAACCAACATTTTTCCTGAAACAGCACGTGAAGAATTGCCAAAAATTCAACCCGAAAATCTGCTTTATTTTTGGAATCCTTCCTTTCAAAATCTAACTTCATAATTTGTATAATTCAATCCCCAACTCCTCAAAAATAGTTATGAACTTTAATTTGCAACCATCAATTTCAAACCATAAATTTATAACAATACTTAATTGTTCAATTTATAACCAAAAATCTTTAAAGCAAATTGTAAAATCTTAAAATGTGTATTCAAGCTACAACTCAAACTTTTAAATGAGAATTTTTTAGAAATTATGAGAGACCAAGAAAGAATTCATATATATATAAAACAAATTTGTCCATGAGATGATCATATTTTTTGGATTCAAACATTTTCAAGTGTAAAATCACTATTATATATACAAATTATGTTCTTTTTCCATAACTTTTGAGATTTCCTTCTTAAAGTTTATAAATCATGCAAGAAAACAATTGTTTGGTTCATGGATTCTTGAAAACATCACATGCATGTAAGGATCATGAATTATATATAAAAACTATGCCATGCATGGTAAGTTTACAAATTAATTCATCTAAGTTCTTATGTCTATGGTCATCAATTATCACCTCCAATTTTGCTTCAAGAAGTGAAATGTCTACTCATAAACCTTGTCATTAAGCTTCAAATTCTCATTTCCCATGGAGTTTTCTTTTCAATTTGGAGGTTTATGCAAGAACATGAATGTATGATCCTGATTATGTAAGAATCTTGCCATGCATGTGTCAATATGAACTAAACTTTCCATTAAACTTATATTCTTCTTGCTTAATCTTAAATTCTTTAACTTATGAGCATAATTCTTCCAATACATTCAATTTCATGAGATTAGGGAGGAGAATTCTTACCTAAAGTAAGTGAATTGTGAAGAATAAGGTATAGTTACAAAGGTTTCTCAAGCTCCTCTTTCCCTTTCTTTTTCTTCTCTTCTTGAGTTCAAGTGTTCAAAGCTCTCCTACTCTCTCTCTCTCTCTCTCTCTCTCTCTCTCTCTCTCTCTCTCTCTGTATAGCTTAAAGGGTTGAAAAAAACCCACTACTTTAATCAACTAATTGGTGAGTATGACACATGTATAGATTTGTTGTATTCAATTTTAAATTTCCTAATTTAATTTACATGGAATTAATTCAAATTAAATTATATCTCATCATCTTATCATCTTAATTGCACTAAATTAAATTATACTAATGTGAATTAGGCTCTAATTCCTATCAAATTATTTAATTCTAACTTGTTAAAATTAGCAAATTAGACAGGTTTAATTTTCATTGTAACCTATCTGTTCAAACAATACTATTCAATAAATCTCATAACAATCAATAATACTTAATCACATAATTAACATGTAGGAACATAATTAATAGTTCTAATTAAGGCTTAATTCAATCACAGACAATTTCAGTAAACTGAATCAATTTTCAATTAAATTTTCTAAGTGGCTCTAAAAATTCTCATAAGCCCATCTATATACTCAATTTCAATTTGTACACTC
Source organism: Camellia lanceoleosa (assembly GCA_025200525.1). NCBI lineage: Eukaryota > Viridiplantae > Streptophyta > Magnoliopsida > Ericales > Theaceae > Camellia > Camellia lanceoleosa. The sequence continues at coordinate 528,009 of JANUSC010000092.1, forward strand.
AATAAGATTGTCGATTTCAATTTCAAAGTTGTAACCGTAATTGGCAATTTTCCAATTTGGACAGATATACACAAATTAAATCACTTGGCACTTAGTTCAATTAGAATTAACACATAATTAATTAATTAAAATCACAATTAGCAAGTCTGGTCGTCATAATTGTAGTATTGTGTATAGTTCAGTTCTAGATAATTTAAATTTCAAAATAAAAACTCTAATAGTTTATGATATGATTTATTTTATAATCCCACATTGGGAGAAGAAGGAAAAAATGAGTTGTTTCACTTATATAAAGTGGATCTTATACTATCACTTAATATTACAGTATTGTGCATGTATCAGTTCAGGACAATTTAAATTTTAAAATAAATTTTGAAAGTTTTAATTAAAAGTTGGTTGGTCTTTTGACATAGCCAAATAGGCTGAATCATTTTCGTTTTAATTGATTCACTAGTTTAGCCATGATTTTAACGATTTTATCAAAATATATTGATTAGATTTATTTGATTCGAAATAAATTAAAGATTGACTTGATTAAAAATTAAACAACTGATTGCTTGATTACAAATAAACTTCTCACTCAAGCAATTGTTAACTTTTATTTTACAATCCCACATCAGGAAAAAAGAAAAAAGTGAGTTATTTCACTTATATAAAATGAACCTTATGCTCATATTTAATATTATAGTGTTGTGCATGCTTCAATTCAAGACAGTTTAAATTTTAAAATTAAAATCACATTTAAAAGTTTTAATTAATTAATTTTTGTATAAGTTGATTGGTATTAGGGCTGAGCAAGAAATCCGTGAAATTCATAATCTGATCCAGTTCAGTCCAATCTAGTAGGTTTGGATTGATTTTTTGAATCCGTGGTTCGGTTCCGGATTGAAAAATTAAAAATTCGTAGTTCATGATTTGGTTCCGGATTGAACCCCACGATTCCGGATTGGAACCGATCCGGATCGTATACAAATAGTTTATATTTTTATTATACACCCTTCTATATAGTATCTTCTCCTATTTCATATAAAACTTAAATCCAAATCTAAACTTGTATAGTATCTTCTTTTATTACTTTTGTTTGCTAGTTTTTAGTGTTAATTTGTAATGGTCTAAATATTTGTGGTGGAACTAGTTTTCTTATGGTTTGTCACTATTATGAAAAGACATATTGTTATTATGAAACTAATATGGTGCTATATTTATATTTTTATGAAATTAAAGTGTTATATATATATTTTTTGTTATTTAATTATGTAAATCCGTGGTCCTAAACCGATCCAATCCGTGTTTAAATGGATTGATTAAAACGGATTGGATTGGTTCCAATTTTTCAAGATCCGTATATAACGGATTGGTCCTGGTTTTACTCCAATCCGGACCATACTCACCCCTACTTGATATTTTGATCTAGTCGATTAGGCTGAATCGTTTTCGGTTTAACTGATTCGCTGGTTTAACCATGATATTAGCGATTTTATCAAAATATATTGGTTAGATTTGTTTGATTTGAAATAAACTATAAATTGACTTAATTAAAGATTAAATGACTGATATTGTTTGATTCGAAATAAATTTCCTACTCGAACAATTATTTGATTTTTATTTTACACAATCTTATATGAGGAAAAAAAAGGAAAAAGTGAGTTGTTTTAGTTATATAAAGTATACATATACTCCCATTTAATATTGTATAAAATTTAAAAAATTTAATTAATTAATTTTTGTATAAATTGATTGGTCTTTTAACCGATTTTAACGATTTTATCAATATATATTATTTTATTTCTAAAAGATATGTTTAAATTTTATGCCAACACTGAACATAGAATAAACTAAAACTAAAAAATATATAAAATGAAATTTATTTTAATTTTATCATAAATATAATTGTGAACTTAAAATAAACAATTAATTACATAACAATTGTACTATATATTCTAATAAAATGGTTAAAAATGAATTCATTCTAAATTATTTATATATATTTTTAAAATAAAATTTATAAAATTATTTAATTTTAAAATTATTTTTAATTATTTATTTAGTCCGTGCATTACACGGGTTGGTATGCTAATATTTTAAAACGAAAAGAATATAAAAATATGAAATATCATCACACACACCGACACACGTCAAACACACACACTTGCACTTTTCTCTTTGGATACAGTGTCATTGCTGTGCGTGAAGCATAGCAGTAATTGTTGTGTGACCCGTGAGACTCATTTTGGGTTTTATTTTGATGATTCTAACTGTTAAAAGTTTAGAAAATATCGAGAACAATATACCTGTAAAAAATCAAGTTAATAAAATATCAATAACTTATTCATCAAATCACATCTTTATATTAAAAAAATGAAAATATATGTATCAAACTAAATAAAAATGTTATTTGATGAAGAGGTTATTAATATCCAATTAACTTGATTTTTTACAGGTATATTGTTCTTGATATTTTCTAAAATTTAACGGTTCGAATTATCAAAATAAAATCTAAAATGAGTCTCACAAGTCGCATAACAGTCACTACTGTGCTTTACGCACAATAGTGACACTGAATCCTTCTTGCTCCTCTCTCTCTCTCTCTCTCTCAACACACGAATCACATCACTCACCCCACTTTTTTAATTAAAAAATAAAACAAATTTTATTTTATCTTATTTCAATAAAATATTTATAATTTTTAATATGTAAATTTAATTTTTATAAAATTAATATTATTTAAACAAATCAGCGAAATCTTAAAATGAAACTAATATTTAACATATTTAATAAAAATTTAAATTAATAATTCAAAAAATATATTTAAAAAATTGACATAATTAAAATAATATGATTTGAAATTAATATAAATAATAATTATTTAGAATTGTTTTTTGAATAAAAAAAATATTATTTTCATTTACTAACAGAGAGTGTAAAGACTACTAAGTGGTATTTTGAGAAATTGGTAAAAAGTTGACTTTTTGACTTTTTTTTGAGTCTGTTTTTGACTCTTTTTTGTGAAAAAAGTAGGGAAGTTGTATGACCCAAAAAAGCTAAAAAATTAAAATGCTGATTTTTTACTATGTTGCCAAAACGCTCCTAAATATAAAAATATTAACTCAAACGGTAAAATATATATATATATATATATATATATATTCAAATCATACAAATGTTAACTTAAATCGTACAAATAAAAAATAATAATAAACCATAGAAATAATAATAAAACTATACAAATATTATATTGCATTTTTATTAACTCAAATCATATAGTATAAATAATACAAATTAATACAAAAAAAAATTCACTAAAAATAACCAAAAGAATAGTCACATATATTTTAGTATTAAAAGTTTTCAAAAAATTATGATATGAGAAATTCAATTCATCATATTTGGTTGAATTCTGTCTTCTATGATTCTATTGTTTTTGGAAGGAAAATAAATTTTCAATTTATAACTCATGTGTGCAAGTTTAATTTGTGCTGAGTGCAAGTTCAAACTGTATAGAGTATAAGTCAAATCTGGACGAATTGCAATAAGACATTTTTGTTGGAGAATATTTTCGGTAAAATTAATTAATAGCGAATAATAAATAAAATAAAACAAACTTACAATTTTTCGAAAATCAAACTATTGAACGAAATTGTGATTAAGGCCAGTGTATGGACACTGTGTCTTTAAGACAGAATAACGCCATATCCACTGGTGCTCGAGATTAATAGGCGTCATGTCTCTAGGATACAACAATCACCACACATAGAATTTGCACTAACTCTATGTGTACAACGAACCAGAATATGTGCTTTACACTCTCTTAAACTTAAACTCTAAAAAATATAAAAATGTAGGATGAACAGAGGAGGAAGAAACTAGAAGTCTGAATTTTCTTTTACTAATTTGATATACAAACCCGAATGGAGGACTGCCTTAATATAGGCAATGGAAAACCCTTTCGGAAAAGACATGCCTATTGGAAATTTGAATATGAAATTCAAATCTATTGAGCCATTGCAAAATTTTGAATGTGAATTTCAAATTTTTTTTGTTTCCCAGCAACCAATTGAAAATACATTCAAATAATTTTGGCCCAAGATGATAGTAATGGCCCGACTCAACCCAACTCACTTTGGGTGTCCTTTGAGCCCATGCCCAAGGTTCCATTTAGGACCTTATATCTTCACCAAATTTTTCCTAACTTTCCTATGTGGGACAAGAACAATCAACACCATTTTGAGGAATATTTTTTTTCCTCCTTTACCAACATGACTAATGTTTATGAACCTCACTTTGGAGTCAATTTCCCATTCACCTATAAATGGTTTTGACTCACTAATTTCATAATCTTGTTCACCACACGGCAACAGACACATTGCTACTCAGACCTTCCAAACTGACTTATGGGTCCTAAAAAATTATTAGCATAAAGTTTCCGAAAAATCAGTATTGTAACCATTTTTTCCAACAATCCCCCACATGAATGAAATTGACGAAAAGGACATGCAACAACATGCAACCTGAGAAAGTACAAAAATGAAAGCATTCTGCAAAGGATAGGTTGCTTTTGGCCTTGAACCTTCCCTTGTGAGAAACTATCGGGTTTACTGGCTGATCAATGAACATGATGTCTTGAACTATTCTGTCGTTAGTGTAAACCAAGACAACAGCTTTCACACAATTTTTTTTCATACACAATTTGGTTCTTTCGATTGTGCCCGTTTTGGCCCTAGGCAATACCCGGTTTTCATGAGTGCTCTAGAGAATGTAGCCTTAGCATTCTCATAGAATCAGCCCAGTTCACACTCATATAGGTGATGCTCATTAAGAGTATTTTGCTATACCCCACTTGGTTTTCCAAGATATGAACTTCATTAAAAGTAAAACTTATCCTAATTCTCGCTGCAGACATCACTTGTTATCATAGAAATGGGTAGGAGATTTACCTCCTTAGTGATGTTCGAGAATTATACTTAATTCAGTTGTCCTTTTGAACCTAAATCTTGGGATCTCCAGTCAGCTAGGTTAGGTTGCCATTAAGTCGATTCTTAACTGGTAGGCTTTAATCCCATTCCCCTTAATGATCTCATAACTTGCTCTTTGGTCAAACCTTTTGTTAACGGATCTGCAATGTTATCTCTTGACCTTATATATTCAATGGAATAATTCCACTTGAGAGTAGTTGCTTAACGGTATTATGTCTACAATGTATATGACGAGACTTACTGTTATACATATTATTTTGTGCCCTAGCCATAGCTGTTTGGCTATCGCAATGAATGCAAATTGTGGGCACAGGTTTGAGCCACATTGGAATATCTTCTAGGAAATGTCGAAGCCATTTTGCTTCTTCTCCTGCTTTATCTAATGCAATAAACTTGGATTCCATTGTGGACCTGGTAATGCACGTCTATTTGGACGATTTCCAAGAGACTGCTGCACTTCCCAAGGTAAAGACATAGCCACTAGTAGACTTAGAGTCTTTAGTGTCGGATATCCAATTAGCGTCACTGTACCCTTCCAATACTGCTAGATATCTTGTATAGTTCAATCCATAATTGCATGCATATCTTAGATATCTAAACACTCTAATTATGGCTGTCCAATGATCTTTCCCTGGATTACTCATGTACTTACTCAATTTGTTGACAACATATGCTATATCAGGACGTGTGCAATTCATGAGGTACATTAAACTTCCAATTATTCTGGAGTACTCTAGTTGTGATACACCTTCATCCATGTTCTTCATTAAATGAAGACTAGCATCCATAGGGGTTTTTGAAAGACGGTCATGATGTTTATTAAATTTCTCAATAATTTTTTCCATATAATGACCTTGAGATAGAGCATATCCATCAGATGTTTTAGTAATTTTAATTCCTAAAATTACATCTGCTACTCCCATGTCTTTCATGTCAAACCTAGTGTTCAACATTTTCTTGGTAGTTTTTATAATTTCATTATTACTACCAATAATAAGCATATCATTTACATATAGGCAAACAATGACATATCCATTTTCTGTGTCTTTTACATAAACTCATTTGTCACATTCATTTATTTTGAATCCATTTGACATCATAACATTGTCAAATTTTTCATGCCATTGTTTTAGAGCTTGTTTTAAACCATAAAGAGATTTTACAAGCTTGCACACTTTCTTTTCTTGCCCTGGAACTACAAAACCTTATGGTTGTTCCATGTAGATTTTTTCATTAAGATCTCCACTTAAAAATGCAGTCTTAACATCCATTTGATGTATTTCAAGATTGTATAAAGCTGCTATAGCAATCAACATTCTAATGGATGTTATTCTTGTTATAGGCGAATAAGTGTCAAAATAATCTATTCCCTCTGTTTGCCTATAACTTTTAACTACAAGTCTTTCCTTGTATTTCTCAATTGATCCATCAGGTTTCATTTTTTTCTTGAATATCCATTTATATCCAAGAGGCTTACATCCTGGTGGAAGATCTGCCAATTCCCAAGTATGATTCTATAAGATGGAATCAATTTCACTATTAATAGCTTTCTGCCATAAAGAAGCTTCTGGCTTGGACATGGTTTCCTTAAATGTTCGAGGCTTATTTTCCAGTAGATAAGTCAAGAAGTTAGGACCGAAGGATTTACTAGTCTTGGCTCTCTTACTACGTCTAGGTTCTTCCTCATTTGTTCCTTATTGATTATCCTTAATCTGTCTTTGACTATGATCAAATGTACTTTCATAAGAACGTTTAAAAGAATTTGACTCTTGTATTGATTTACAAGGAAATATATGTTCAAAGAAATATGCATTTCTTGACTTGATTATAGTATTGACATGCACGTCTAAATTATCACTTTTATATACTAAAAATCGATAAGCACTACTATTATGTGCATATCCTATGAATATGCAATCAATAGTTTTAGGTCCTATTTTGAAACCTTTTAGGATCGAGAATGGCCACCTTAGCTAAACACTCCCACACTTTCAAATATTTGTAAGAAGGATCTCGACCTTTCCACAATTCATATGGAGTTTTAAGAATCTTCTTGTGAGGTATTTTGTTCAAAATATAATTTGCGGAAAGAATTGCTTCCCCCCACAAGTTCTGGGGTAAAACAAAGCTAATCAACATGGCGTTCATCATTTCTTTCAATGTACGATTTTTTCGCTCAGCAACTCCATTTTGTTGTGGTGCATAAGGCGCAGTAGTTTGATGAATGATTCCAAGTTGTGAACGTAATGTTCCAAAAGGAGCATTATATTCACCACCTCGATCACTTGTCAATGTATTAATCTTTCTGCCAAGTTAATTTTCAACCTCAGTTTTATATTCAATGAATTTTTCTAAGGCTTTATCCTGGCTTCGTAATAAATATACATAACAGTATCTTGTGTTATCATCAATAAAAGTGATGAAGTATTTCTTGTCCCCTCGTGTTTGAACAAATTTCAAATCACAAATATCACTGTGAATTAAATCCAGTGGCTCAGTACTTCTTTCAATAGAATTAAATGGTGCCTTAATCAATTTTGCCTCAACACACACTTCATATTTATGATTTGAGTTAATAGAAAAATTAGGTAGATAGTCCAAGTGAATTAATCTATGCAGTGAATCATAGTTAACATGTCCTAATCTACTATGCCATAAATGAGAAGACTCAAACAAATAAGCAGAAGATGTGGTGTTCTTATTAATACTAGGAATTACAGTCAGTACATTCATTTTGAATAACCCGTCACACAGGCATCCATTCCCTTCCCTACATAAACACCATCCTTACACAGAACAAATTTATCAGAAACAAAGACCAATTTAAAACCATTCTTGCTTAACAATGATCCAGACACCAAGTTTTTCTGAATTTCTAAAACATGCAAAACATTGTTAAGCGTTAGCTCCTTGCTTGAAGTCATCTTGAGCACAATCTTCCCTTGTCCTTCAACTTTTGCAGTAGAGGAGTTTCCCATGAAGAGCTGCTTGTCATCCTTAACTTGTTGATAGGTAGTAAACATTTTTTTATCTGCATACACATGTCGTGTTGCCCCGGTGTCTAGCCACCATTCCTTGGAGTTTGATCCCATCAGATGTACTTCAGACACAACCGCTGCAAGGTTCATCTCAGTCACTCCATCAGACAGAGTCTCCAATTCAATTATGTGTGCTTGTTTATACTTCATCTTTTTGGAAGGACCTTGTTGATCTTTGCGATTCCGATAAGCTTTGGATCGATGTCCTACCTTGTTGCACACAAAGCACTTTCCCTTGAACTTTATAGATCCAATCTTAAAACTCTAACTAGTATTTTGTTTAGAGTTTTTCTTAGGACACTGTCTCTTTTTCTCCTTTTGTCCTTTCTCCAATATGTTAGCCTTTGCTTTGAAAATAAATCTCGGATTTCTTTTCTTTTATGCATCACGGTTATCTTCCTCAATCCGTAATTGGACAATCAAGTCTTCTAACTTCATTTCCTTGCATTTGTGCTTCAAGTAGTTTTTGAACTCTTTCCAAGATGGTGTTAGTTTCTCAATAATAGCTGCCACTTGGAAAGATTTGCTCAAACTCATACCATCTACATGAATTTCATGTAAAATCAATTGAAGCTCTTAGACTCGACTAATTACGGTCTTCGAGTCCACCATCATGTATTCAAGAAAACGGCCAACCACATATTTCTTGATTCCCGCATCTTCTGTTTTGTACTTCTTATCCAAAGATTCTCATAATTCTCTAGCCGTTTGTAATGGACTATACACATTATACAATGTGTTGTCTAATCCATTCAAAATATAGTTTTAGCACAAAAAATCAGAATGCTTCCACGCCTCAACTACGGCAATTGCTTGCCGATCAGTTTCGTTCTCGCTCAAGGCAGGTGCATTTTCTTTGACAAATCTTGCCAAATTCAGAGTTGTAAGATAAAACAATATTTTTTACTGTCATCTCTTAAACTCTGTCACATTAAATTTTTCCGGCTTTTCATTGTGGTTAACCAGGACAATGGTGGGAAGTGAAGTAACTATAGGAGTAGAAACCACGACAGATACAGATATTGGGTTTGCATTTCCAGCACTGATTACAGTCTCAGTTGCCATTTAAACGTTATCTTTTATGATTCAACAAACAACAAAACCAAATCTTTTCACAATAAGTAACTAAGATAAAAGAACCTCAGAATTCAGGAAACCAATAACTGATAAAATAAAATAAAACTAAAGCGATGTAGACAACACCACAAACTACATATATAAAAATAAACTTATTATGTTTTGTTATACTTAACAAACAAACAGATTCAAGCAATATATTAATATATGAAATATAATCTAATAAACAACCTGAAGCACAATATAAATAAACCATAAAGTAATTGATCTGGGCAAGCCACAAACAAAGTGCACCAAACTAAACAAATAAATAATAGTGGTCCACATATGATATTTCACCAACGAACAATTTTTGTTTTGTTTTGTTTATTTATTTATTTTTTTTTATGCGTTTGAAAAAGAAAACAAATTAGCAGATTCAAACAAACATGATTATAATATATATGTATATCTAATAGAAACCACAACGTTAACAAAAAGTACAACCCAGAATAATTAACTTATACATTAAACTAGAAAATACAGAATTTACAGTATGAAATTTTGTATTAAAACAGAACAGAAAAGCAGTCTAAAAACACACTTATTCAAATTATGAAAAGATAAATAAATAAATAAATTATGTATTAAACCAGAACACAAAAGCAGGAAAGGAAAAAAAAAACACTATATAAAACAGTAATTGTATTTGAAACAGAAACACGCAGAATATATTCTGTATTTGAATAGAACCGACACACAGGGGGAAAAAAAATGAAACCAGAAAAATTAATTTAACTGAAACCTTAATCTGAAGCGATTATTTTGTCTTAAAATTGTTGGAGAATATTTTTTGTAAAATTAATTAATAGCGAATAATAAATAAAGTAAAACAAACTTACAATTTTTTGAAGATCAAATTATTGAATGAAGTTGTGGTTGAGGCCAGTGTATGGACACTGTGTCTTTAAGACAGAATAACGCCCTCTCCACTGGTGCTTGAGATTAATAGGCGTCCTGTCTCCAGGATACAACAATCACCATACACAGAATTTGCACTAACTCTATGTGTACAGCGAACCAGAATATGTGCTTTACACTCTCTCAAACTTAAACTCTAAAAAATATAAAAATATAGGATGAACAGAGGAGGAAGAAACTAGAAGTCTAAATTTTCTTTTACTAATTTGATAAACAAACTCGGATGGAGGACTGCCTTAATATAGGGAATGGAAAACCCTTTCGAGAGAACCATGCATGTTGGAAATTTGAATATGAAATTCAAATGTATTGAGCCATTGCAAAATTTTGAACATAAATTTCAAATTTTTTTTGTTTCCCAGCAACCAATTGAAAATACTTTCAAATAATTTTGGCCCAAGAAGATAGTAATGGCCCGACCCAACCCAACTCACACTTTAGGTGTTCTTTGAGCTCATGCCCAAGGTTCCATTTAGGACCTTATATTTTCACCAAATTTTTCCTAACTTTCCAATGTGAGACACAAGCAATCAACACCATTTTGAGGATTTTTTTTTTTTTTTCCCCTTTACCAACATTACTAATGTTCATGAACCTCACTTTGGAGTCAATTTCTCATTCACCTACAAATGATTTTGACTCCCTAATTTCATAATCTTGTTCACCACACGGCAACGAACACATTGCTACTCGAACCCTCCGAACCGACTTATGGGTCCTAAAAAGTTATTAGCATAAAGTTTCTTAAAAATCAGCATTGCAACTATTTTTTCCAACAATTTTTTCAAAAAAAAAAAAGCTGTTAGTCAACGTTTCGAAACAAGCCTTTGTTTTTGTTCAATGATTTCAATTGGACATGGAGTGGACTGACTGGCTAACAGAGCGAACCTTTTTAAGTAGTGAGATAGCCAACTAAAGTATAAAGTTTTACTCCAATGGGTATATGTTACCACATGTTCCACTCCCCAAATTTACAATGCTAGATCAAGTTGGGTAGATCCAGGAATTTTCTGACTGTCATATGTTATTGTTTATTTATTTTGAAGGGTAGATTAATTAATTAATTTATTTTTTAAATTTTTTAAAAAATATATAAAAAGTTAGAGAAATTATCAGTATGTTTGGTTTGAATTTTTTGAATTAAGTTTTTTAAAAATTGAGTTTTTTTATTTTTCGTGTTTTTTTTAATTTTATTTTTAGTGAATAGTTTTAAAATTTTAAGTAACGAGGAGTAATCCTTCCATTTATTTGCATTACTCCTCATTTCTTCTCCCTTTTCTCCATCTTCCATCACCATCTCGACACACCTCTTAATTTCATCACCCTCAATTATTCCTTCTTCATTTGCCTCCACTCTTACCCGTCTTCCACTCATCTTCAATAAGCTTCGCATTCGTCCCTTGGTCCGTTCAATGAGGATAAGGAAAAAGAAACTAATTTTTAAAAGAAACTAATCTATATATTAAATATATGTTTGGAAAATATATTAGATTCTTTAAAAGAAACCAATCTATATATTATATAAGGAAAAGGAGATTTTTAGTGAGAAGTATTATAAGAATTTCAATTTTACATACTAATTTTCTTAATTTTAAACAATTAAAAAAATCTCCATTAACCAACTTTCATTTAATCATATAAAATTCTAATTTGTCTATGATTTATTTGACAATCTCCTATCAGGAGAAGAAGAAAAAGTGAGTTGTTTTACTCCTATAAAGTTAATCTTTACTCTCATTTAATATTGTAGTGTTATGCATATTTCATTTCAATTTAATTCAATTCAATTCAATATAATTTAAATTAAAAAATTTTCATTAATTAATTTTTGTGTAAGTTGGTTGATTAGGCTAAATCATTTTTGATTTGACTGATTTATTGGTTTAACCGCAATGTTAGTAGTTTTATCAAAATATATTAATTAGAATCGTTTGATTCGAAATAAATTAAAGATGGATCTGATTAAAGATTGAACAACTGAGATTGTTTTTATTTTATAATCCCACATTAGAAAAAGAGAAAAGAGTGAATTGTTTCACTTATATAAAATGAACCTTAATATTGTAGTGTTGTGCATGTTTCAATTTAAGACAGTTTAAATTTTAAAATTAAAATAACATTTAAAGATTTTAATTAATTAATTTTTATATAAGTTGGTTGGTCATTTGACCTAATCGATTAGGCTGAACTATTTTTGATTTGACTAATTTCTCATACTAATTTTCTTAATTTTAAACTATTAAAAAAATTTCCATTGGCTAGCTTCTACGTAACCATATAAAAATAAAACTCTAATTAGTTTATGATTTATTTTATAATCCCACATCGAGAGAAGAAGGAAAAAGTGAGTTGTCTCATTTATATAAAGTAAATCTTATACTCCCATTTAATATTGTAGTATTGTGTATAATCCAGTTCAAGACAGTTTAAATTTCAAAATAAAAACTCTAATTATGATATGATTTATTTTATAATCCCACATTGGGAGAAGAAGGAAAAAATGAGTTATTTTACTGATATAAAGTGAATTTTATACTACCACTTAATATTATAGTATGTGCACATATCAGTTCAGGACAGTTTAAATTGTAAAATAAAATTTGAAAATCTTAATTAAAAGTTGGTTGGTCTTTTGACCTAACCGAATAGACTGAATCATTTTCGTTTTAATTGATTCACTGGTTTAATCACGATTTTAACGGTTTTATCAAAATATATTAGTTAGATTTGCTTGATTCGAAATAAATTAAAGATTGACTTAATTAAGACTTGAATGACTAATTGCTTGATTACAAATAAATTTCTCGTCCAATCAATTGTTAACTTCTATTTTACAATCACACATTGAGAAAAGAAGAAAAAAAAAATTGAGTTATTTCACTTATATAAAATAAACTTTATACTCCTATTTAATATTGTAGTGTTGTGCATGCTTCTATTTAAGACAGTTTAAATTTTAAAATTAAAATCACTTAAAAGTTTTAATTAATTAATTTTTATATAAGTTAGTTGGTCTTTTGATCTAGTCGATTAGGCTGAATCGATTTCGGTTTAACTGATTCGCTAGTTTAACCGCGATATTAGCGATTTTATCAAAATATATTGGATAGATTTGTTCGATTTGAAATAAACTAAAGATTGACCTAATTAAAGATTAAATGACTGATATTATCTTATTTGAAATAAATTTTCCGCCCAAACAATTCTTAAATTTTATTTTGCACAATCCCAGCTCGGGAAAAAAAGAAAATAATAAGTTGTTTCAGTTATATAAAGTATACATATGCTCTCATTTAATATTGTATAAAATTTAAAAGATTTAATTAATTAATTTTTGTATAATTTGATTGGTTTTTTAACCGATTTTAACGATTTTATCAACATATATTGTTTTATTTTTAAAAGGTATGTTCAAGTTTTATGACAAAATTAAACATAGAATAAATTAAAACTAAAAAATTTATAAAATAAAATTTATTTTAATCTTATCATAAATATAATTGTGAACTTAAAATATACAATTAATAATATAATAATTACAATATATATGCTAATAAAATGATTAAAAATAAATTCATTCTAAATTATTATTTTTAAAATAAATTTTATGATATTATTTAATTTTAAAATAACTTTTAATTATTTATTTAATCCATGTATCGCACAGGTTGAGTACTTTAAAACGAAATATCATCACACACACTGACACACGTCAACCGCCCCCCCCAACTTCTCTCTCTCTCTCATCACAACACACAAATCACCTTAGGGGTCTTTTGAAAAATACATTATAATTCACTTCTTAAGTTATAATTCACTTTTCTCTTTTATAAAAGGTTGATTATCAATTTTTAATTAACTTTTAACTAAAAAATAAAACCCCACTTTTTTAATTAAAAAATAAAACAAATTTTATTTTATCTTCTTTCAATAAAATATTTATAATTTTTAATATATAAATTATTTTTTATAAAATTAATATTATTTAAAAAAATCAGCGAAATCTTAAAATGAAACTAATATTTAACATATTTAATAAAATTTTAAATTAATAATTCAAAAAATATATTAAAAAATTGACATAATTAAAATAATTTGTATGATTTGAAATTAATAAAGATAATAATTATTTAAAATTATTTTTTGAATAAAAAAAATTATTTTCATTTACTAATAGAGAATGTAAAGACTACTAAATATAAAAATATTAACTCAAATGGTAAAAAATATATATATTCAAATCATACAAATGTTAACTCAAATTGTACAAATAAAAAATAATAATAAACCATAGAAATAATAATAAAACTATACAAATAATAATATTAAACTATACAAATATTATTTTGCATTTTTTATTAACTCATATCATATAATATAAATAATACAAATTAATACAAAAAAATTCACTAAAAATAACCAAAAGAATAGTCACATATATTTTAGCATTAAAAGTTTTCAAAAAATTACAATATGAGAAATTCAATTCATCATATTTGGTTGAATTCTGTCTTTTATGATTCTATCATTTTTGGGAGGAAAATAATTTTTCAAATTTATAACTCATATGTGCAAGTTTAATTTGTGCTTGGTGCAAGTTCAAACTGTATTGGAGTATAAGCAAAATCTAGACGGATTGCAAGTTAGACATTTTTAAAAAAAAAAAAAAAAAAAAAAAAAAGATGATAGAAAACAAACCAAAAAAACAACTGTTAATCAACTTTTCAAAACAAAGCCTTTGTTTTTGTTCAATGATTTTAATTGGACTTGGAGTGGACTGGCTCGCTAACAGAGGGAACCTTTTTAAGTAGTGACATAGCCAACCAGATATGAGACTTATTGGTCAATCTCTTATAAAGTTTTTACTTCAATGGGCATATATATATATATATTTGATTCAAAACTCCAATGGGTATATGTTACCAGATGTTCCACTCCCCAAATTTACAATGCTAGATCAAGTTGGGTAGATCCAGACGGGAATTTTCTGACTGTCATTTGCTATTGTTTATACAGGCTTATTTTGAAGGGAAGATTAATTTTTTTTTTAAAATATATATATATATATATATATATAAAGTTAGAGAAATAATTTGACTACAAAAAAAAAAAAAGTTAAAAGTCAAAAGTTAAGTTTTCGACTTTTAATTAAATTGCCAAAATAGTTTGGTGCAACTCATATGAAATCTTAAAATGAAACTATATTTAACATATTTAATAAAAATTTAAATTAATAATTTAAAAATTTACATAATTAAAATAATTTGTATGATTTGAAATTAATATAAATAATAATTATTTAGAATTATTTTTTGAATAAAAAAATATTATTTTCATTTACTAACAGAGAATGTAAAGACTACTAAAAATTGATTTGAAAATCCATAAGGGTATGAAGGTCCTAAACCTTGCGAAAAAGTTACTTCTTGAAGATTTTGGTTCCAAACCAGACAAGCCTCATAATTTTGGTGTAACTTTCTTGAAGATTTTTACTATTTTAGAAATGGGTTACGAGACCTTTTTTTTTTTAAAATCTCTGTTTGGACCCTACAGATTCCCCCCCCCCCCCCCCCCCCCCCCCCCCCCCCGGTTTGGGTAGTGAGTTGGGGCTAAAATAGTCACAAAAGACAAAACCGGCTATTTTAGTCCGAAAAAAATAAAACATCACATCCAACTCATAGTCATTACACTTTTTTCTTATAAAAAAACTCAAAAAAATCAAAAATTCTTCCCAAACCAAACTTTTAAGCTTAGGTTAAAATAGTCAAAAAAACCAAAAAATTAAAAAATCAACCCACTTTCCAAACCCAGCACAATCGGTTATAGAATTTGGGAGCCTTATTTTTGTCCAAAAGTTGGGGGTCCAAGTGGTTGCTTCTGTTGCCTTTCCTCCTGCTGGATCTGCAAAAGGAGAACAAATTTATTTGGTGGTTCAGGGCGCTACGTGACCCCCTCCCTCTTTTTCTTTTTTCTTTTTTTTTTTTTTTTTGAAAATCATTAACAAATAAAAAAGTTATATAGAAATAACATTTAAACGAGTTCTTAATGACATTTTTCAAATTATGAAAATAATGATGGTATTAAAAATGAAAAAACAACAAGAAGTCACATTATTATGTATGAAAAATTTATAAAAAAAATTCAGTGCAATAGTGATTTCAAATCATCACTTACATATAAATATAGTTAATCCCATTACGAAAATAAGAAATTATTGAATTGTTTATTATATTTGACAAGTGAGATTGACTTTCTATGCATTATTTTATTATTTGTTAGTGATATTATATATGATGATATGGTATTACTATTATTTATATATTATTATATAATCTATCATAAGACATACAAAACTCTTTTATATTGTCTATAATACGCTAGTTATAATTAGGGATACTTACCAATTAGTCCTGTTAACTAAACTTATTTACCTACAGGTCCTAACTAATAAATTTAACACTATAAAAATAAGAGAGTGATAAATTTATCACTAAAAATTTATTCATAAAATAAAAAGACTGATAAATTTATCACTATAAAATTATTCATAAAAAAAAAGACTGATAAATTTATTTTTATCACTTAATAAATTATATCAAATAGGACTTAATGGGCAGCCTCGTTTGGGAACAGGCTATTTTAGTAACTTTTTGACTTTTTACGAAAAGATGTGCAAAAAAGTAGAGAGGTGATGTGACTAGTTTTAGTTGGCTTTTTGGCTAAAATAGCCACTCCCCAAACGAGGTAAGTCTCCAAAATAGGACCTATTGGGTAATAAGTCTCCAAAGTAGGACCTATTGGTAGTTTACCCTTATAATTAATACCATATATTTTTAATTCTGATTTTTCACGAGGGCAATTATAAAAACAAAATTTTAAAAATTTTATAATAAATATTTAAGATTTTGTGCTTAATACTAATTTAAAAATTATTATCTATTGTTATTGATTATGAAAAAAAATTAAGGTAGTGTTTGATAGAATTTTAAAATTATGATTTGAAAATAGAGTTGTATTTTGAATTTGTGAGTTTTGAAATTATGATTTGAAAAGAGAAAATTTGTTTGGTTATAAGTTTTAAATTGAATTTTGAATTTGTGATATGACATATGAAATAAGAAAAATTGTTTAGTTATAAGCTTTTAAAAGAGTTTTTAAAACTTAATTGAAAAACTTATAACTCATAACCAAACACACAATTCAAAACTCTGTTAAAAATTCTATTCAAAACTATAACCAAACTCTTTTTAAAATTAATTCAAAAAAACAATTTGCATTTTGGTTTAAAAAATAATTTATATATTTAAAAAATATTAAAAATAAATATATATATATATATATATATTTCAAATAACAGGTGACAGTTGGCAATTGCCCAAAAAAAAAAAAATACTGTTTCAGTCATTTGGTCGGACATCTGGGAGGATGTTTAGGCGGACAACCGGGTAGACAAAAAATTTAAAAATTGTCTGCATTACCAAACATGTTTTCAAAATATATTTTGAAATTGATTTCGAATCATGATTTGAAAACTCAAACCAAACATAATATCAGAATGTAAAGGTAGAATTAATTTTAGAACACTTTACTAAATATAGCGTAAAATTTTAATTAACAAATACTCCTTTTGAATTTTTTTTTTTTTTTTTCACTCAGTCACTGATCATGCCTTTTATTATTTCTTTTTATCCCAACGTAAAATTTTAGTTGCGTTTGGTAGAATTTTATAAATATGATTTGAGAGTATGAGTTGTATTTTGAGTTTGTGAGTTGTGAAATTATGATTTGAGTATAGAAAATTTGTTTGGTTATGGTTTTTGAAGAGAGTGTTGAATTGAGTTTTGAATTGAGTGTGAAATTCAGGCCAAGTTTGGGATGTTTAGAAAAAGTCAAAAAGTTAAAAAGTCACTATCTTATTTAAGTCACATCATCTTATTTAAGTCACATCACCTCTCTAACACATCACTTCAAACCCAACCCAACCCAAACCCAACCCATATTTCATAAAAAGTCAAAAAGTACACTTATTTAGTCTTCCCAAACTTGGCCTGAGTTTTGAAAGTTTGATTTGACATGTGAAGTAAGAAAATTTGTTTGATTATGAGTTTTGGAAAGAGTTTTCAAAACTTAATTCAAATTATTATAACTCATAACAAAACACACTATTTTCACACTATTGAAAATTCTGATCGACACTCATAACCAAACTCTTTTTAAAATTCAATTAAAAATTTTCATTATTAACAGAAAATAACATTAATCAATTTTTTAATTGAAAATACTACAAAAGAAATAATTTTTTTTTTCAAAATAAATATTCAAAAAATTTAAATCATAAATATTTAAATAATTTAAATAATCTAAAAAAATTAATAAGTAAAAAAATAAAATAAATATTCAAAAAATTTAAATCGTAAAAATTTAAATAATTTAAATATTCAAAAATTTTAAATAATTTAAAATGTTAATATTTTAAATTTAAAAACAACTTTACACTCAAATCGTAATCAAACATATAAAACAAAATTCAATTAAAAAATTATTTTTAAAACTCAAAACCAAACACATAACTCGAAACTCCATACTATTTTCACAACTCTACACTCAAATTGTAACCAAATATATAACAAAAAAATTAAAATATTTAAAAATATTTTTATAAAATAGAGTTTGAATTTATTTTTATAAAATATTTTAAAATTAAAATATTAATATTTTGAAATTAAAATATTTAAAAATATTCAAAAAATTAAAAAATTTAAAAAATCGTAACATATTTAAATATTAAAAAATTTAAAATCTTAACAAAATTAAAATATTTTTAAAATATTTAAAATCTCAACAAAATTAAAATATTTTTAAAATATTTAAATATTTAAAAAATTTAAAAAATTAAAATATTGATTTGAATTTGAAAAGAGTTTTGAATTATGTATTTGGTTATTAGTTTTGAAAAATAATGATTATGTTTTGAATTTAGTTTTGAAAAATAAGTATAAAATTATGATTTGAAATTCTAAAATAAATAATATACTCAATCAATAGATGAAATTATAATTTAAAACTCTAACTAAACTCTAACTAAACGGAGCCTTTGAATCTCATTCTTCCTACCAGTCATAATACCCCCGAGAGAACACCTGCTATAACAAGAACCATCAAAGAACTTTTAGCAAAAGAAAGAAAGCAATACAGGTGAATCTTCTCCCAAAATCTGACTTGATTATTAGGAGTGTTTTGGATAGGTAATTAAAAATTAATTTTAAAATTTTAAAATTATTTTTTATTATTTTATATAAAAAATAATATAACTCAAAATAAATTAAAAATTAACTACTCCCTCTGTCCCAAAATATTAGTCCCTTATTCTATTTTTCATTATCCCAAAATATTAGTCCCTCTTCAAAAATCAAGTACAAAAATAATATAAATTTCCTATTTTGCCTTTCTTTTAAATTAATAAACAATATAAAAAATACAATTATTGTATTGATATTCTCAAAAAATATACTATCAAAAGGATAATTTTGAAAAATTAACTTTTTTCAAATATAATAATTGTACTATAAAAAAAATTAAATTCTCTAAAAAAGACCATTATTTTAGGACGGAAGGAGTATTAACTTTTAACTTTTAACTGATGTTTCCAAAAACAAGCGTTAGTCTATAAACTCATTCATTGATAAGACACCATTTTCTTAAATTATTATTGATGCGACCATTTGTAGGAGTGTTTTGGGCACATAATAAAAAATTAATTTTTTAATTTTTTTTAATTAAAAAAAATCATAAAATTGACTTTTTATTATATAAAAAAAAGTCGAAAAATCGTAAAAAAATTAAAAAATCTAACTTTTTGCAGCTTTTCAAAAAACACCACACAGTTGCTTGTTGACATTCATTCCCTGCTACAATTTTATTTTTATTATTATTTGGCGGTGTACTTTGCTTTTCTCTAAAAAGCCTATAAAGTCCCACGGAATTCTGAATTGTAAGTTTTTCTAAGAAGATCGGCCAAACACCACCAAGTATATGTATTACTTCAGTAATATGATATGAATGAGTGGAACAATATCTTTAATGACAAGTTTTATTATTTGATGTTTATGTTCAAAATTATTATTAGTGTAATTGCTTTTCATTGTAATAAAAATATATTTTAATGGTACTATATTAGTGACATATTTTTAAAAAATGTCACAAAAATAATATTTAGTGACATGTTTTAAAAAAATATTACAAAGCCACAAACATAAAAGACTTTAATGGCATTTCAATAAAAAAGTGTCACATATTGATGAAAAAAAAAAAAAAAAAAACTATTGAACTTTCATTAAGGTCTTGTTTGGAAAATTGATTATTTTAGTAGGTTATTTTAATTTTTGACTATTTTAGTAAGTTAAAATTTTTACGTTTGAAAAGATAGTTAGATTTTTTTTTATAGTTAAATGTGATATTTGTGAGAAAAAAAGTGAAATGATTATAAATTTGATGTGACATTTTATCTTATTATCTATTTTAGTCTATTTTGTTTTTTTTATTTTTTTGTTTTGTTTTGTTTTTTTTTTTAATTTTATTTTATGAATTTTAACCTAAAAAATCAAATTTTAACCTTTGCCAAACAAGGCCTAACCAATCATATCCAAATCTAATTAAGCAAGACAACCATTCTGGCAAATTATTCAATATTTTCGAAGTATCATGTGTCTTTACTCTCTAACCAATCATCATTCAATATATGTCTCATGCTCTTCAATTATCCAATAGAGAAAAATTAAGGATCATGAAATTTTTTTTATGAAAATGATCATAAAAGATTTATGATCCTTAGATTACCTTGATTAGTATGTGGTGCTTTATTCCAAGTATAATTTAAGGGTCACAAAACTTTTATGATTATTTTCATGAAAGATTTTTCGCGATACTTAACATTGTTATACCCAATATAATACCTTACCTATTAATATTTTCTACCAATCATAATATTATAAAATATCACATCCCTATACTTCAAAATTACTGAATAATTATCTCTACATTCTTCACAAGCGAGGGAATAAAAAAAAAAAAAACCGCCCTCATACAAGTTTACACTCTAAAAGCAACCTCCAACCTCCTCCACAAACGCCATGAGATTTTTGTTGGAAGAGCCACCTTCCTTGACAGCTTCCCTTGCCAAATCCTTCCATTTCTTTGCATTACTCCTCATTTGTTCCCCCTTTTCTCCATCTTCCATCACCATCTCCACACACCTCTTAATCTCATCACCCTCAACTATTCCTTCTTCATTTGCCTTCACTCTTACCCCTGTCTTCCACTCATCTTCAATAAGCTTTGCATTCGTCCCTTGGTCCGTCCAATGAGGATAAGCCACCACGGAACCCTGAAGCCAAGCTCTCCAACGTCAATTCCACCCACAATGCGTCACAAAACATCCCAAAGGCGGGTCTTGAAAGAACCTCCACTTGAGAACACCACTAAGACTATCATCCTTGTTGCTTCACCTCTTCAATGCAACTTAGCCTATCTTCTTCTTTCTCTTCTTCTTCCGTCGATCACCCACAAGAATGGCCGACATTTTGCGACAAACCACGCGCAATCTCCTCCATTTGTGGCTTTGGCAACACTAATAGGCTTCCAAATGATACGTAAATAAGCGATGATTCGGGTTTTGAGCTCAACCATTCGATATAGTTTCAGTTATGAAACAAGTCACCTCCAAAAAAGTATCGATGGGTCTTTCCCATCCAAGAAAGCCGATGGGATTAAGGGTCCAATTAGATCAAATTGTACTTTTGAATAGCTTTCAAGGCCTCGGGTTCTAATGCATCGAATGTGTTTACAAGTACTTTAGGGTTGGTTTTGAATCAAGTTTTTCTAGTTGTTCTTTGAAGGTTGGGAGTGCAAAAGCGTATTGATGCGAGCTTGAAGGGACTATAGAAGGAAGGTCATGGCTAGTCATCGATGGCAATCCGTGGTCGATGGAACATGAGGGTCTTTGCAAATCTTTGTAATTTCCTCTCCATGACCATTGAAGGAATAGTAGTAGATATCCGTAATCGCGGGTTGAATCCAAAGAAGCGGATGGGATGTGACAATCACGCCACCTCCGCCGCCCAAGGGAGGAGGGAGGTGTAGCAAGCGTAATCGGGTTGCCTTCTGCGGCGCGCGCGTAATGATCTCGGAGAATTGGAGAACTATTATTTCTCGTCTCGGACAACATGTGTTGCACATCGTTTCCTAGTCGAATCCGTCATCGTGGCCGTCGGAAAAAGCGAACTTCAAGCCCTCGGCGGCTCCGTGGTTTTGGAGATCGGCGTTGGCGAAAACAGTGTGGCGAAGGTGACACAGAGGCCCATCTTAATGAGGCGTTTAGCGGGTGGAGGCGGGTTGATGTGGCCTTGTCTTGGGAAAAAGTCAGGAGGAGGATGTGGCCATGAACCATTGCGGCGGCGTGTGGTTTGGTGTGGGGTTAATTTTGGGTTGGCTGCTCTGTATAGAATAGAACAGAACACAGTTGGTTGTGGTTGTGATTGTGGTTGTGTTCAAATGAGTTGTGTAGATAGATATATGTTTGATGAGCGTGTGTGTGCTTATTTGTAGTTTCATGGGATTGATGCCTTTACTTACTTATATAAGGACAAGGGTTCAACACGATGACGTTTGAGGTGACGAATTGGTAGAACAACTAGTTTGATTTCTGTCTTTTGTGTCAGTTAATTCTAGTGGACCACTGATGGACTGTCCCATGAAAAATTTAGGTCAAGTTTGGGAAGATTAAGGGTTTGTTTGGAGTGTTTTAAAAAAGTGCATTTTTTGTTTTTTTAGATTAAAAAAGACAAAAAAAATATATGAAGGTTTGGGTTAACTTTTTAAATTTTTATAGAAAAATGTGTATTAAAAAATTGTATAAAAAAATGTGTAAGAGATGATTGGAGAGGAGTGGGCCCAGCCGTACCACCGGCTGTACAACCGGCTGAGTGTTATGGAGTTGGAAATGATTCGTTAATTTTTGTATAAAGCATTGGACGGTTTTGTTTGGTCCGTGGGGGTCATCACGGGTCCCATTTTAATAATCTGAACCGTTCAATGTGTGTAACTCATCGAACACTATGTACCTATAAAAAATCAAGTCAATCGGATATCGATAGCTATCTTATCAGTTTTATTTATTTTTCAATCATTAATTATAACACTATCCATTTGTTATATTTAACTGATTTAATCATATAGTTATCGATATCCGATCAATGTGATTTTTTGCAGACATATAGTACTCAACGATTTCTACACATTGAACGGTTCAGATTATCAAAATGGGACCCATGATGGCTCCCATGGGACAAACAATGGTGTGTGTAAAAAATACACCCAATCATTTCTTTTGTTTGAAAATGGCGCAGACAGCAGCACGCAGACAGCAGCATGTGTGTACTTTTGGTTTGAAAAAATTTATTATTATTATTTTTTTTTTGGTGAATAGTGATATCTTTTTGGATTTTGGAGTAACTTTTTGACTTTTTGACTTATACAGCTTATGCCAAACCAGCCCTAAATAAGTGTACTTTTTGTCTTTTTTGACTAAAAAATTGAGGTTAAAAATATGGATGTTTGGGTTAACTTTTAGACTTTTTTATAAAAAAATGTGTAATAAAAAATTGAGAAAATTAGTTTTTAGAGGAAAATTTAAATTGGGAGTTGTGCAGCCGTAATTGTTGAATTTTAGTGAATAGTGTTAACTTTTTAACTTTTTGAGTAACTTTTTGACTTTTTGAATTATTTGAGAGTACCCAAACAAGTTCTTATTATATACGTCTAATATATCTTGACAATTATATTAGTTATATATTTATTATTATTATTATTTTTATATATTACGTAAAGTTATTAATAAAATTAAAACGACATACAATATGATTAAAATTTATGAAAGACAAGATAATTCTCCTCTATTGTGACAAAATTATGTAACCCACATCAATAACTAAATATTTTATTCAATATTTGTATGAATATAAGATCCACACAACTTTAACGGCATAATGTTTTGAGATTTGAGATTTAAGAGGCCATTTGGCAGTGACATTTTTGATTAATTTTTTGATTTTTTTAACTTCAGATTTTTTTTTTTGTTTTTTTTTATTTGGTTTTTTGGCTTTAGAATGATAAATATTTTTTTGTCCTTATGTGATTTTTGATTATTTGACTTTTTTTTTTTTTTATCCTTTTATGATTTTTTAGCCTAAAAAGAAAATCAAACCAGGGCTTAAGAGTTTACTCTTTCTATCTCAAGTTCGATTCTCCTAACTAATATAAATCCCTAGAAAGAAAATCAAACCGGGGCTTAAGAGTTTACTCTTTCTATCTCAAGTTCGATTCTCATAACTAATATAAATCCCTTAAAGTTATGGACTACCTAGAAACATATTTCAAAAACATAAATTTATATAGAACTTATATTACGTAGAATATTTAATAATTTATTTTAACACGTGTCTGTAATTCTTGTAAAACTTATTTTAGAAGTCATGTTAATAACATTTTTAAAGGCTATTATTAATAACATATATATAAAGATAAAATATTTATAATTTAATGCAATATATATATATATATATATTTGAATACTTTTACAAATTTTAATAGTTGTTTGAGATATGTTATGTAAGTGTACTTTTTAAATTTTTTGGTTAAAAAGATAGAGAAAAAAAATATGTTTAAGATATTTTTTTGACTTTTTACGAAAAGATGTGTAATAAAATATTATAGTAAAATTAAAATGATAATTTTATCCTTTTGACTTTTTGATTTTTCACTTTTTGGATAATTAAATTTAAAAGGTAAAATAATAATTTTGATCTAATAATTTCTCTCATAAATTACTCTTAAATAGTATAATTTTTTAAAATTTTTAACTTTTTAAATTTATTTCAAATAAGGCCTTAATATATTTTCCAACTTTGTACGCGTGTATCTAAACTAATGACAATTTTTTAAATTGTCTGGCAATTTCTTTTATTAATAATCAATAAAATAATTGTCATCTTGCAATGAGAGATGATACTTGTCATCATGCATGACATAAGCACTTTTGGTACCTTTTTTTTTTTTTTTTTTTTATCAGAGCAGTTTTGGTACATGTATATGGTTTTCTTTGGGGGTAATTATTGATTATTTTGGAGTATTACGTATTTATATTTTTAATTAATTATAATCTACTTTATTTTATCATATTTTTAATTATTTAATATAATATTTTAAAAAAATTTATTTTCACACACCCACTGCTACTTATTTTAATACATATACTTAATGAAATTTTATTTTAATGATAATTATACTTTAAAGTAAAATGACTATAATAGATATCAAAACATACCTTTAATATTATATTCTAATTTTTTCTATAAATATCTTTTTAAAATAAAAAAAATCTCAATACACATGCTTTTTACAATAAAAAAATCCTAATTTAAAATGTAAAAGACAACTAGTCTTATAGTTGTGTCAAGAATAAAAAATTATAAAGCTAAAACCCAAATTGTTGTTTTCTTTCTATCACATCAAAAATTTCTTTCAAATCTCTCTTTTTTTTTCTTTTTTTTTTTGTTATTCTTCACCAACTCTATGAAAGTGTTTCAAATGTTAATGGAAAAAAAAAAAGAAAAGAAAAAATAGTTAATTGAAACAAAGTTGTACATGTTTTCAAGGGTTTATTATCATTGCGATTCAATTGTTAGTGATGATTTGTTAGGAGAACGGTTTGTCGAGGTGATTAGTGTAATTGAATGCCTTTGTATTTGTATTGATTTTGTGATGCTCTGTGAAAGTATTTCAAATGTTAATGAAGTTTTGTTCTTGTATAGCTAGTAATCTTTGATTTTATAGAGAGACAACCAAAGATATATCTCAATATATACATACATATTCACACAGAAATTCTGAGCAATGTAGGACGAAGACTATTAGAATGGAGTTATCACAACTAGTAATCTTGTTTTTCTTTGAACAATGGGATGAAGACTATCTAAACAATGCAATGGGATGAATACATATTCACAACTAGTAATCTTTTTTTCTTTGATTACTATTAGAAATTCTATGAACGACCCTTGCGGCATTCTGAACAATTGAAACGAAGATTCGGTAGACCCATGTAGTTGGGCTATGATAACACATAAGAAGATTTCGAAATATATGGGAGATCCTCATCTTCAAGAATGTAATGGAGAGTTTTCAATGGCGTTGTCAAATTTAGGGTCTTGGAGATGTCAATAGATCTTTAATGGAAGTCAATGGGTTTTCATTGTTTCTTCAATGGGTCATTTTCATACATTAGATGTGCAGAAGAGGACTTTCAACCGAATGGGTAACGGTGTGTGGAAGGAGGGTTCAGGTAGTGTGTGTACAAGTATATGAGTTAGTATATAATTGAAACATAAAGTGTGTGGAATGGAAAGAGTAATCAATAATCAAATTAATAAGTGTGTGTACTGAGATAAGTAGATTTGTGAAAATAAATTTTTTATAATATCTCACCTATTTATATTCTCTATCAATCACAATAACATATGACTATGTTCAAAAATTACTGAATAATTATCTTATTTGGAGTGATATTTACACGAAACCGCCCTGCACCACATGTTCCACGTCCCCAAACTTATAATCCCCAATCAAGTGATATTACTGAATAATCACATGCCTGCCGGTAATTGAAAATTTGGGCAAAATATAAATACATTTTTTAGATTTATTTAAAATATAAATTATTTTATATAATTTAAAAAAATATAAATATTTTTTGTTAGAATTTTTTATTTAATAGAATTACCTAGAAAAAATAAAATTTCTAATTAGTTTCTTATATAATAATAAAATTATTTGAATTATTAATTGGAATAAATTTTTGACATTGTTAAAAATTATTTATTAACTTGATAATTTATTAATAAATGAGGTCATTTGTTATCAAATTAAAAATTTTAAAAGACGGAATATAATTTTTAAAATCACAAAAGACAATTCGTATTTGAAACAAATATCAAAAAATATATTTATAATTTGCATTGAAATTTTTAAATGCTAATCATTATAGAAATGAAAAGGTTAGAGCTATCTAACACAAACATTGTCAAAAATATTATCCATTATAAAATAATCAGATTGAGATTCAATTACTGTATGATTTGGATTTAATTGTGAGTATGCAATATTGCTCATGTAAAAATGTTTAGGGAAACAACAATTCAATAGAATTTGTTAAAAATAATTTTACATAAGTGGTACATTTTATCACTACAAGAAATTAGTAATTTAGAGACTAATATTTAGAAACCAATTGAATTTGGTCTCTAAAAGCCATCATTTATGGACAAAAATAAATTTTAAGAGAAAGCCATACAAACACTTCATATTCCTTTTATGATATGGATATACACCACATTTGACCAGTTGATCCGCGTGTGTTTAATATGGTTAAGAGTTGGAGACCAATATATTTGGTTGCTAGTGTGTGAAGCCTTTTAGAGACCAAATTTTGGTCGTCTCTAATTGGCAAATAAAATCTCATCCTCTCACCCTAATTTGTCAAATGCATACTCTCGATCTGTTCTCTCTCCTCTCTATCTAAGGCTCTCTTTCTAGGACTCTAATGGTGTTTACTTGAATTTTTGAAGGGCCGAACTAAGTACATGACTAATCCAAGCAACAAAGTACTTCGAATAATATCAACAAAATGCTTTGAATGATATAATATCACGAATAAAGTGCTTCGAATGAGTATGAAATTATGGCTAGATGTCTTGAATTATATATATATATATATGCCTTGAAGGGATATTATATATGTACTTCGAATCAGCATCAATCTGTTGAAGAAAATTAAATAATTTTATTTTACTCGTACTTCAAACACTTAAAAAACTTGGAACCTTTTGAAGTAGGTTGATATTGCTGGCACTTAAAATCATTTAGAACCTTATATTTTTAAGACAAAGCTAATGATTCACCTCAAAAAGTTGTTACACATGCTAAATAACAAGTTTCGGATGTGGTATAAAGGACAAAAAATCACCCTTTTATGGTCTAAGTGTTTATAAATGACCAAATTCATCATTCGAAAGTCTTGCGGAAAATCTTCGAAGGATAACCTTATATTTTCAAGGCAAAACCAATGATTCACCTTAGCAAGCTGCTACACATGTTAAATAACCAGCTTCAAAGGTGGTATAGAGGACCAAAATCATCATTTGAAGGTCGAAGGTGCCACCGACAAAGGACAAAATACATCATTGGAAATACTCGGCAAAGTTTCAAAGGTTCACAACCACCAATTTTTTTTTCTTCAAAGCTGTTGTTGAGGCAAGACGAAATTCTTCGAAGCTTACAAAATTATGGCAAAAAGTCTTTCGAATTAACTTTTAGCCAACTTCGAAGGTTCATAACCACTAATATTGTTTTTTCTAAAGCTGTTGTTGATTCAAGACGGAGTGCTTCGAAGCTTACAAAATTATGACAAAAGGGCTTTTGAAGCAACTTTTGGCCAACATTGTAGTTATTCAAATTTTGTATGTTCTGGTTCACACATAATTAATGAAAATATTAATTTTATACTTCGAACCAATTATTAATTCTCCGAAGTCACTAAAACTGTTATTCTTCAAACCAACTTTTGTAGAATACTAGTTATATTTTCATGTAAAAAATGGCTATAAAAATGTTTATTAGTAAAGCCACTAATTATCATGCCAAAAATAAGCCTTATTTGACAATTAATTAATTATCATTTCACATATATTTGAAAGAGGTACACATTTTGAAAGCCTTCTCATTCCATGTTACATTTCGAAGGTGTTTATTGATGACAAAATCACCCTTCGAAAGTCACATATGTCACTAAAGGATCAAAGTCGTCCTTTGAGAGTGCTCACGACATCTTTTCGAGCCAAATCTAAAGAGTTGGATTAACAACTCTCACATGTTCTTAATAACATGTTTTGATGTGTCTTGGAACATGCTTCGAAGGTAACCACAAAACCAAATGGTGATGGTTTTATGGATTAACTAATAACCATATTTTTGGCCCACTATATTGCAATAACGAAATATTATTTGTTAGTTATTCCATCAAAGTCAACGTTTGATGTGATCCACAAATCCAAAATAGATTTTGAACAACAAAAGTCATCGTATAGCGTGACCATGAAAATTTATATTTTTTGACACTTTGAAAAATGTCAAAAATTTTGAATTCATGAACAATGGCTTGTTCATTATTTTTGACCATGTTTGGTTTAAAAACATGGCTTTCGCTGAATTGATTTTCATAATTATTTGGCAAAGTGGGTTGTTTTTCCATGTTAACCATTAATGGCTTATGAAAATCCCCCATAGGTGTGTTATTTTCATGACATGACTCTCTAAAAATTAGTTTTTGGACCCCCCCGAGCCATGCATGGAACATCATCCTTAGCCAAATTTGGCTCAAGAACATGCTCTTTCGTTATGTTAATTTCATAATTTGGCTCTTCAAAAAGGGGCTCTTGAACCCCCGAGCTATTGATGAAATCAACTCTTTGCTTTTGCTATTTTCAACCATGGAAACATTTTGAAAAAATTCACCAATTCCGGCCATTAAAGCCTTAGTTAAAGACTTGGTAGTGAGAGTTGACAACTCATCATTCCATTGGCGATTTATATATCAAGTTGATGAATTTCTCTAATTAAATTGTGTCTTTTTTCTTCCACCCAATAATATTGTAAGGGATAAAAGTTTATTTCATCAAGAAAATGGATCTTTTCTTGAAGATCCAAAATTTTTCTTTCACACCAATATATTTCATTTTGACAAATTTGAATAGCAAAATTCAATTCGTTTGTCATTTCTTCTTTTATGCCTTCTTCAAGACGCTCATTTTCTCCTTGTCGTCTACGTCTAGCCATTATAATAGACCCACTGGGCATGCCAAAAATATATTTTGGCTTTTTTGGCTTTTGAAGATTAATTATGTAATTTTAAGCGTGTCAGCAAGGATCAATAAGTCCTTATCGAATTTATAATTGACAACCAATTATCAGACGATTGTGTTGAACTTCTTTTAGCCTCAATGAAGAGGACTTTTACTAGTGGCTTGTTTTAGGAGAATTTTATAAGAAATAACAAGTACAGAACAATTTAGAAACTGAATTTCATTGAATGAATAAGAACTTACAATGAAATGACCTAATCTTGAAAAGATTTATAGCAACGACTACTTGAGAACTACTCATAGGAAATGAAGTACAGTACAGGAATTGAAATACTGAAAATGTAAAGAATTGGAAATATAAAACTGGAAAGAAAATATGAAGTAAATGATTGGTTTCTAGATCTGAGTCTGGGTCCCTTTTGTTTAGCCTTCTCTGCTATTTATACTCTTTAGTGATAACCGTCGAAGTGGTCTTCTAACCGTCAAAATACAATTCCACGATCTCTGGTCATGGCTTCGCTCAACTAGTTCCCACTACGCTTCTTTTGTAGTAGGCTTCCCTTCTGAATTTGAATTGAAGATAACCGTTAAGCTACGTCATCTCGTGCCTCTTGACTATTCCGATGCCATGCAGATCCGATACTACTAATATAAACTGCCGCGTGTTTGTCTTTGATTGGAGACTTGCATTAATTCTCCAAATTGCCCTTTAGATGTCACGTGTTACTCTGCGATTTGCTTTTACAAATTATACAGCCAACATTACCCCACGTACTAATATACTCAATACTTGGTGATATTAGTGGACTAGTGCACTCTATCCACGTCCTAGGACGTGCATGGACTATTTATATTCTGGAAGTGTAACTGCTTTTTGAACAAGGAAGCGGTGAACTTCATTAAATCCTTGTGCTTTGCACTTCCATTCTCTGAGTAGACGAAAAGACTGGTACATCCCTAATGGCCAACCACACTTTCTCTTACATTGATCGAGCATACGAGGAGTTTTTGGAAGATGATTGCAAGCCTCGAAAGAACTTTAATGCATTTATTAGCTACACTTATCTGCCTCTATTTATACATGTCATGGAAGCTTTTGCAAGTTACCAACCTTTAGACTAATAATCTGCCAACTACAAACCTTTGGACTAAGCATTTGCAAAAATGGATCTTAGAAGTTCCTCTTCTGCCCCACAACTCTCTGTATGGTTCTTCTTCCTCTAAGTCCACTGGCTGGGGAAGTTGGTCAACACCTATTGAACCCCAAATAAGGAAGCAAATTCATCATCGATTTGTTGAATTCGATGATCCCCTTTCCATTCATCCTTCTGCTTGGAGCTCAGTGGTTTATCCCTATATACCCCTTGATTACCAACGTAGTTTGGATGAAAACTTGTTTGTGGCGTGGTACACGTCTTCTATGCCAACGAGGATAGTGCGGAAAACTCCTCATCCAAACAAAGCACAGGTATTTAATCCGTCACTTTTGGCTAAGAAGACAAAACTTTGCTCTTCTGACTGGCTCGAATGCGTGAATGACCCCCAGTTCTCCCCTTTCTTTGGGATGGACCCCTCTGCACCTCCTCTCTATCGAAATCCTCATTGGATGGAGGAATTGAAACTTACTCTCTTCGAGGGTCAATTTTTCTCTTCCTACCAACCTCTAGTTCTTTCAACTGCAGTCGAGCGATACAAAGCTCAGTTTCTGCTTGATGCCTTCTCTTACTTCCCTTTCAATGTTCTTGGAGATGAGATTCCTCTTAAGAACTTCCAATGGGCATGTG
Organism: Camellia lanceoleosa; assembly: GCA_025200525.1. NCBI lineage: Eukaryota > Viridiplantae > Streptophyta > Magnoliopsida > Ericales > Theaceae > Camellia > Camellia lanceoleosa. Next base: position 559,811 of record JANUSC010000092.1, read on the forward strand.
ATGTTATGACTTGGGATCTAGTGAGGATAACCCACCCCTTTATTAATTTCTTGAAAACATGTTGTCTCTTAGATGGCATATGAACACATTTGACTGAATTGTTATAGCTTTTGCTGACAAAAAGACATAATTTTGAGATACACAAAAAAATATAAAATAAAAAATCTACAGACTTAACCAGGGTTACCAATGATTCTTACTAAATCAATTTGTTATAGCTTTTAAGCTGTAGTATTTTCTTAACAGATTGAAATAGATAATATTCAAGATGCGACTTTTCTTAATGTTGTAGCGAAGGTAAATAATTTTATTGATATATAGTTTCCATAATTTTTATTTATTTATTTTTTTGAATTTCATATTTAACTTTACTTAGTAGCTATGACATCTTTTTTGAACTCTTGATGTCATTCTTTCATACAAACACACACACATCATGGGAATTGTTTTAATGAATTGTTGAGTGTCACCTATATCCTGGCTATGCAAATGATTTAAGTCATCCAGTACATATACTCAATGTTGGGTTAGGACTCATTAAAAAAAAAAAAAAAACTCAATAATTCAGTCATTTCACATTTAATGGTAACTTCAGCAATTGAGACAAGGACTATTGAAATTAAATTTTGTTGTTAATGAATATGAATTTTGATGCCTTTGTGTCTTTTTCATATGTTTATTGCTTTGATTTACAGGCAATTCCACAAGTCATTCTTTGATAAATCAGATTTGTTCTTCCTATGCATGCTGCATCCACCGTCCTTCAACATTCAGAAGCAAGAATTCGAGATTGAGGCAACCCAAGTAAGTAAGTTAGAAATACCTATTATTTAGTTTAGTTTTTTTCTTCGCCAATTAATCAATTTTTTTTTTTGTGTTTTGGGGTTATTTGGTATGTTCTTTAATTTGGGTTGTGCTTCTTTTGATGCATAGAGAGATCAATTTTGTGCTTCTTGCTTCTTTCCTTTTAGCCTATATTTGTATTATGTAGATTTATATTTGCTTTGTTTCTGATTTGATTCAGCTTAGGGATGCATGCTTCTTATAAATTTCATTTATTATCGGTTAAATAAACTATTTATCAACCTTTTTCTTTGTTGATTTTTGTATTAGTTTTTGTTCCATGTTCTTTAACCTTTATCACAACGATTTAATTGTTATTATTGTTTTACTTTTTCTTTATAGGACTGAATCAGTGGATAAAAGATATATATCCATTTCTGAAGGTGTAATTTAGTTTGTTTAAATTTTTGTAAAATTTTACTTTCTATGTACTCATTATGGTTTGGTAATAGAATGCTTTAATGTTTGAATGTCAATTTTTATTTTATTTTATATTTTTCTAATTTTATGGTTGGATAATAAATTTAATTTTTTGTGAATTTTTAGCTATCAAATTAAACGGTTATAAAATGTTTTTTAAACTGACTTTTAATGACGAAAATATATGGCAGAGAGTCATTTATCTTTAGCAACCAAAAATAATTGTAGTTAAAAATGTCACTATTTTGTATTTCGTGATCAAATTGGGACATTTTGTGACGAAGTATTAGCGATGAAATGTTTTAGTTCTGCAAAATCAAACATTTTGTGGCAGTATAAAATTGGTCGCTAATTGTCACTTTTAGCGACGTTTTTGAAAATTGGTCACTAAAAATCAATTTTGAATTTTTTGGATGCACTTTTAGCAATGTTTTTGGTGACGAATATAATTTTGTCACAAAAAGCATTTAGAGACCAAAATAATGGTTTTAGGAACCAAAATAATTGGTGGCTATAAAAGTCTTATGTGTTGTATGTTGTAGTGTATGAACATTAATAATTAAACTTATAAATTTTTTTGTAAATCTGTAATTATTTTGTTAAGAAGTCATTAGTATGTAATTTTTCCAAATTTATGATCTAGCCCATCCGTTTGTTATATACGTTGTTTAAGTTAATTTCAAGGGGCTTGATTGCCTCATTTGAGAATGTGTAGACACCCCATTTTTGACCAACCTTAAGACTCAGACGTCATCGATTGAGCGCTTGGTGATGTTGCATACTGTGCTCGTTCAGAAGTCTCAGAGTCGCGGCCGTGCGCCCTGCCTCCGGACTTCCAAACTCTCTTCTGTGCCTTGCCTCGGTTTGCGAACCAGACTCGATTTTCTCTGTTTTCTTTCCTGAGGGAAGGGAGTGGTCCTGTAGGCTATCTCTCGGTGGCTGTGGGCTACATTTCGTGGCCGTAGGCCATTTTGCCCATTTCGGAGCCCGGTTCCCGATTTTCGGAGCCGTCAGGCCGTGTGCCTCGGCTCGGGACCGCCCAACCATCTCCGATTTCTCCGGTTTTTGGCATGCATCTCATTTACTCCATACCGAGGGACACTGGGGTCTCAGATACCCACCGTGGCGAACGCCACTTCGGTGCCCAATGACCCATTTTGGGACCGGCTGCGTGATTTGGGCCCCGAGCATTCATTTTGCATCGGTTTTTGTTCATTTTCATAGTACCTCTGTTTTATCATACCGAGGACACTGGGTCTCGAATACCCACTTCGTGGTCGAACACCACTCCCGATGCCCAATCCCATTCGGGACCCCGAACTGCGTGATTTGGGCCCCGAGCATTCATTTTGCATTAGTTTTTGTTTAATTTTGGCAGGTACCTCTGTTTTAGCACCAGGAAGATCACTGGAGGGTAGGAGGACAGCAATTGTCTCAGAAAACCAGTTTCACTCCTCCGGCGTCCGTTTTGCTCATTTCCCGGCCAATGTTGAACACCCTAGGATATTTTCTTAAATGAGACTACATATTTGTGATGAGGGGACATGGGAGGACCCTAAAAGGTGATGGTCGGCCAGTAATTGTTATTTTCATTTTTGAGCCTCTCTTTCAAGTTGAATGTTGTGCCTCCTGTTTCAGAGTTGCCAAATTCCAACCATGGAGTCTTGTTCTACACACTTGGGAGGACACCAAAATATGGTGGCCGGCCATTAATTGTTCACTTCATTTTTGGCCATGGTCGGCCGGCCATGGGGAGTGGCTGGCCGGCCATCTTCAAGAAAAGCACCTGGCCGGCCTACTTCCTGCTTTTGACCACTTTACAGCTGTCCAGCTATTTTTCCAAATATCTTTTGCCTCCGAGGGATATTTTGGGAGGGAAAGCTTGGATGCATTTCCCTCCCTTTTACACCCCTTTCTTGCCCATTTAAGGGGCTGACCTCCTTCTTTGTTAGGGTTAGCAACTTTCTTCTCAAGAGCATATCTCTCATTGCCTCCATTTCCCTCTCCAAAAGCTCCAAAAACCTTCAAGTTTCTAGCCCACTTGTTCATCAACCCTAAGCTTCACCATCACCACCTCCATTCCAGCAGCAAAGGAGGATTTTTCAGAGGCTAAGAAGCAACAAATTGAAGCCAAGAAGCAACAAAAGCTTGATCTTCAAGGGTAAGTCACTATTTCCCCCTTTTGAGCACATTTTTGCATCAATTCTTTACCTTACTTGCTCTCTGTTTTGGGCTCCGAGCCCTATTGATTTTAGGCTTATTTTGAGCCCCTCTACAACATTATAGAAGGGCTCAACCTTGTTTGGCACCTCTATGATGCACCTCTTTCAATATCACTCTTTGTGCCAATATTTTGCATGCTTTGTTTGGATTATGAGTGATCCATTTTCGAGCCTGATATAAACTGTAAGTGGGCTTATTTTGAGCCCCTCTTCAAAATTGAAGAAGGGCTCAACCATGTTTGGTGGTTCTATCATGCACTTGTTTTGTAATTCTTCCAATTTACCGTAAAATTGCATGGTTTCTTTAGCCTATTTGAAGTCTAATTTTGAGCATGCCATTAACTGAGATTGATCTTATTTTAGGTCCCTCTACAACATTTTAGAAGGGATCAATCTTGTTTGGGGCCTCCATGCATGGCCTCTCTTTGTACCTCTCTTTGGCCAAATTTTGCATGCCTTTTTTAAGCTTATTTGGCTTCTGATTTCAGCCTTCATCAGGCCTGAAAAGAGCCTTATTTTTTCCTTCTTGTCATGTTTTGTTAAGGGTCTTATGCTATTTGGTGAATACTTTTGGTACTTCATGTTATACCCTCTTATACCCCCTTATTTTTTCATGCCTTGCTAGCTCATCATGCTTCTGTTTTTGAGCCTTCATCAGGCTTGGAAAGAGTCTTAAAATAACTCATTCTTCATGTTTTGTTAAGTGTCTTAGGCTGTTTGGTGCATCCTTTTGATATCTCATGTTATAGCCTTTGTTGGCTCATATTTTGCATGCTATTTTGAGCATATCTACATACTGAATTGGGGCATTTCATCTCTTGTAAATGTGCATATTTTTGGTCCCTCTTCAATGTTGTAGAACTGTATTTTTCATTTTGAGCATTGCGTATACCATCTGCTTCATTGTTCCCCTCTTTTTCCCCATTTTTACATGCTTTGTTAAGCCTATCTAGATTCTGTTTTCGGCCTTCATCAGGTCTGGAAAGAGTCATATTTTGATCTTCTTGACATATTTCATGAAGGGTATTTGCTGGTTTGATGAATGTTTGGGGTACCTCATGTTATAGCCTATAGTATCCTAGTTCTTGCATGGCATTCTTAGCATGTTTTCATACTGATTTGGGGGATGTCATCTACTGTAAATGTTCATATTTTTAGGCCTTCTTCAGTGTTGTAGAAGGATATTTTCTTGTTTGAGCTTTGAATTTATTACTTACTTCAATATCCTTCTTGCGGAGCCATTTTTGCATTCTTGCTTAATCCTATGTGTGCTTGCTGTTTAGCCCTTTTTATGATGGAAAAATGCTTGTCTTGGGGCTGCCTTGATACTGTATTTTCATTCCATGTCCATATTGTGCATGCATTGCATAGCTATAGGCCATTTCGGGCGCCTAATATCGCATTTCGGGATCATTCCATGCTTCGGGTGTACTTTGGCCATGTTTCGGGACTGTTTTCCCCCACATCTTAGTGCTGAAATTTTATTTGCATGTTTACATATCATATTCCATGCATTTTCATGCCTTTATATCATTGCCTCGGTTTGCGTGCCCGTGGGCACGCATTTCGAGGCGCTTCATTTTCATCTCTAGGCCTCTTATGTGAGTGTGGCTGAGGCCCTCTCATGTTAGTGTAAGCCCGATTTGCATTTTCCATGTCATTTGCATTGCGTATGCCACCGCCTCGGTTTGCGTGCCCGTGTGCACGCATTTTGAAACACTTCTTTTTTATCCGACGGCATCTTATGTGAGTGTGGCCGAGGCTCTCTCATGTTAGTGTAAGCCCAATTTGCATTGCGAATGCTGTTTCATGCTTTAGGATCATCGCCTCGGTTTGCGTGCCCGTGGGCACGCATTTCGAGGCACTCCATTCTCATCCATCGGCCTCCTATGTGAGTGTGGCTGAGGCTCTCTCACGTTAGTATAAGTCCAATTTGCATCTGGAGTGTCATTTCATATTTTAGTAACATTGTCTCGGTTTGCGTGCCCGTGTGCACGCATTTCGAGGCACCTCATTTTCATCCATTGGCCTCTTATGTGAGTGTGGCTGAGGCTCACTCATGTTAGTATAAGCCCACATTGCATCACATATCTCATTTTAGTCCTGTTGCATTCCGTATGACATTTTCTCGGTTTGGGTGCCCGTGGGCACGCATTTCGAGACATTCTATTTTAGTCTCATTGTATATCATATTTCATGTCATTTCATGCCTTTGTGCTATTGTCTCGGTTTGCGTGCCCGTGTGCACGTATTTCGAGGCACTTCTTTTTTATCCGACGGCCTCTTATGTGAGTGTGGCTGAGGCCCTCTCATGTTAGTGTAAGCCCAATTTGCATTTTTCATGTCATTTGCATTGCGTATGCCACTTTATGCCTTAGGCTCATCGCCTCGATTTGCGTGCCCGCGTGCACGCATTTCGAGGCTTCTCATTTTCATAGCATTGTGCATGCTAGGATTGTATTTTAGTTGCATTCACGCATATCATGCATATTGCATCGTGTTCAGGATAGGAGTTAGCCCGGGCACGGGAAACGAGGCGCGTTCCGTACTCCGAGTGACGGAACGGGTCTCAATTCCCAAGTCACCGACACTCCGGATTACCCATGATGGAGTTAGGTTTTGTTGTAGCATTCATGTGCATTCATCCTATATTGAGTTGTGCAATCCGATTCCTCGGCCATCATGCATCGAGATGCGTGATTGGTGGCACGAGGATCGAGGCATGCATATATTTGTGAAATACATTGCTATGCCCCTTTCCTGCTCTCTGCGGAAAATCAAGAATCATTTGTCTTCGAGGCTTGCACGCATTTCGAGGAACATTGCAACAGAGGCTAATTGGGGCATCCCGGTGGATTTCGCGCCAAAGCGACCCATGCATCATTCATCATAATCGGCGATCCACGGCTTGCATGCCGATTCTGATTTTCTTAGTTAATTTGTCAATTAATTAGGAATCTGTATTATTTCGGACTGTACTATTCTTTTATTTCGGACTGTATATTTATTCGGACCCTCTGCGCGAGGGCATAATTGTAATAAGGGTGTGTGAGTGTGATGTATGTCTTCCAATCCCACGTCTTTCTTCCCTTTTATTACCTGCTTACGATGGTTAGATATAGGGCATATTTCAATTAGCATACAGTATGACAGCATGTTTGCATCATTCATCTGTTTTGCACGCACCGGGCTCGGCGCATCATACAAACTGTATTTGTATTTCAATTCCAAGTTGAATACTTGATAGCTGTAGCATTTCACATGTCATATTTAGAATAGCCCAGCCTGCTATAGTTTGCATCTTTGCATGTGTTGCATTAGGCAATTCTGTGCATCTAGGATCATGCATGATTTCTAACGAGCTTCTGTTTTGGCTTGGAGTACTCGGTGAGTTTTATGCCTTAGCATCCTTGCATGCGTGTGAGTGTTGCCATGAATAGCATGCTTACCATGAGGCTAAATGCTTACGTGATATAACTGCCTTAAATGCCTGTGGGTGGAGGTTGAGTTATCTGAATTGGGACAATTTATCGACTGTTTGTTTTAAGCCCACTAGATAGTGGCAAAATCATGTTTTCTAAGCCCACCCGAGGGTGGCAAATCCACGTCTTAGCCTACCTGCGGGTAGCACCATCAAACCATTTTCAAACAAACAAGCATGAAATGTTTTGTTCCAATTCAGGCGATTCAGTCTATACTTGTATGCTGTGCGCATCACATAGTAACCTAGGCTAATAACCGGAATAAGAACGCACAAAGTTTTCAAAAACAGATATCATGGTTAGTAGAGGCGGTCTTTGGCCATCGGCGAAGGGTGCTCACGATGTGACCTTCCCAATCGTACCCAAGTTCCCGAGCCAACTTTGGTGATGACACACGTGGCCTTTGGCACCGAGTTAGGGTTTCCTAAATTTTTCATTTAAAAAATATTTAGGTGGCGACTCTGTTATCTGGCAAAGCAGTCCATGTTTGGTACTTCTTTCAAAAAATCATTTTTTCAAAAAGCGATTTGATTTGGACTCTTTGGTTCAAGATTAAGAACCGTGACATTTGAGTCCTTCAATCAGTAGTGACCCAATATCGAACGAGCGGGGACTCGACTCCTTCCCGGGATGCGTTCGGGGACGTCTACAGAATGGCAACGGGTCGGGCCGAGCCCGAGGATCGCACTCTTTATCCCCGATTCCCGAAGGTCAAAATATCTTCGTCCCCGCCCCCGATCCCCGGCGGGGAACCCATTGCCCCCCGCCCCCCAATGGGGATCAGGTTTCCCCAACCCCGAAAAATCCCTGACAATCATCAACCACAACTAGTCAACTCTGAAAATTCAGATCCGAAAAATCTCCCAAAAAGCCTCAATCATCAACAATTTAACAAAAAAAAATTTAGATAACTCAACAGTTATCAACAATCCAACAAATTAGTATGTTTGTTCATTACACACACATAGAGATCTAAGAAAAAATAAATAAATTAGAACACACATATATCTTGCCTTTGATTGCTCACACACACAAATCTCAGATTTCAGATAAGGGAGGCCAATCTCAAATTTGCCAATCTCGTTCTCTCTTACTCACTCTCTTGCCTTTGATTGCATAAACACAGATCTCAGATTTGCGCCCCAGATTGGAGATCGTTATCATCTTGCCTTTGATTGCTCAGGTTGTCAAGCTCTTCACGATCCGGTTCAATCTGAAAATAGAACACACATACAAAGAGTGAGTGAGAGAGAAAGAGAAGAACAGTGAGAGAAGGAGAAAGAGAGAGAGGTGGTGGTGTCAGTGACAGTGGAAGGACACGGAGATGATCTTCAGATCTAGATCTAGAGACGAAGTCGTCGAAGACATCACGAGGTAGCGAAGACGAGGCAGGAGACGGTGGAAGGATGTGAGAGAGAGAGAGAGGAGTTTCACAAAGTACAGAGACGATCTTCAGATCTAGATCTAGAGACGAAGTCGTCGGAGACATCACGAGGCAGGAGACGGTGGAAGGATGTGAGAGAGAGAGAGAGAGAGAGAGAGAGAGAGAGAGAGAGAGAGAGGAGTTTCACAAAGTAGATGGAGGGAAGAATGAACAAGAGAGAGAGAGAGAGAGAGAGAGAGAGTTGAGAATCTGAAACTCTAAACATACTTCATATATTTCCAAGTTCAGAAAAAACACACATATATTGTATTATATATATATATATATATAATACGTGGTAATGGCACGGGGATGATTCGGGGAAAATCGGGGTGGGGCCAGGGGAACCAATCACTGTCCCCGGCCTGAAAATCATCGGGGATGTGTTTTTCAATACCAGCCCTTGCCCTATGGGGAATAATCTTCGGGAAAAACCCTATTTATCGGGACGGGGCGGTCCGGGTCCCTGTGGGGCCGAGTTTAAATTGCCATCCCTAGTCTCATTTGACATATAACAGTTTTAACCTAAAAGTCAAAAAGTTACTAAAAAAATCAAAAAGCCTAGAACCTATATCAAAAAGTCAAAGATTCTATTTTCTCTAAACTTTTTGCACATTTTTTGTAAAAACCTAAAAAGTTATTTCAAACATACTAATTTTTTACCTCATATTTTAGCCAAAAAGTCAAAAAATTACTAAAATAATATGTTCTCAAACAAGGAGAAAGACAACTAAAGGGTTTACTAGTTAAGAGAATGCAAGTTTGAATTTCAAGAAAGCCAAACATTCCAAACCTTGGGGCCATTGGAGATTTGTCCGGTCGTTAAGTTCAGGACTCTAGAATTAATCGAGATCCGCATAAACTGACCTGGTCAAAAAATGCTACCTGAAAAAAAAAAAATGTTTTTTAAGTTAGTAATTCATATTAGTTAATAATATTTTATTTTTAGGCGCATTTCAATTATAAGTATTAAAAAAGTAAAAATTCCACTGAAACATGAAAAAAAAAATCATCAAAGATAAAACAAAAAAATTGGAAAGTAATTTTCAATAACCAAAACTAACGAGATGATGAATATTTATCTGTAAATTTTTTTAGTGTTTTTTTTTTTTTTTTGGTCACATGGTAGTAGATTAGGAGAGTTGGAATAGTGCAACAAGTAAATGCCATTTCATTGATTACTTGGACTAAATTTCAAAAAATTATCCTCAAATTTTGGTCCATCATTTGGATGGATGATAAAGCTATGAAAGATGTTTTTCTGAGACATTTAAAAAAGAACAAAAAATCAAAATAATCGAAAGGAAAGCATGATAAAAGATTTCTATAGTAAGTTGAGGCGGGTCTTTGAAATGGAACTTTATTTGGAGGAGGAAACGGTCAATCCCTAGAATTTGTCTGATTAATAGTTGATCATTTGGTGAAGTTGAGTGTTAGCTTTTTATTAGGTAAAAGCTCTATATCAATGATTATGTTGTGTTGTGATCGCCTTGCGTAGATGTATGAAAGCTGCTAAAAGCTCCTAGATGATTCATCATGAAAAATCTAGAAACCCTAGATGTTGATTTGTGATTATGTACAAATTTTAAGCAAAATATAACAATCTCAATCAAACAATCAAGAGAAAGAGACACAAAGATTTTACGTGGAAAAACCACAATTGGACACCTTCCAATTGTGATAAAAAAAACCACGGGCAACTGCCACAAGACAATCCACTAAGAAGATTTAAAGGAATTACACAGGTATCACTCTCAATTATCTAGCGAATCCACAACGCCTAATTGAACCAACCTCTATGTGCCTCTTCCAACCCCATCTTCACCACGGAATTGTCTTTCTGATGAGCCACTCCGAATTCCACTAAAGCTTCAGGCTCGAATTCTTCAGAATCCACAACTGAAGAACAACTCTCTCTTTTGTGTATAACAAACAAACCTTTGATGTACTCTCTTTAAACCATGAGTTGAATACTCAATAAAACATCAACAAAAAAAAAAAAAAAACAAAATATCCCCAGATATAAACCTTTAAGAACCAAAAAGAAGATCTGGAGAGATTCAATGAATGAATCAATGAATAGCCTAGATTTGGGAGAAACCCAACTATTTATAGAAAACCAAAGCAATCTTAGTTGGGAAAGAAAACCAGCTTCTTGTAGAAAACCAACTTCTTGCAGAACTCCAAAGTAATCTTGTTTTTAAAGGAAACCAACTTCTTAAAGAACTCTTGTTACAACTTTGGTTTTGATCCATAGAATTTGACAACAAAAGGTCCTAACAATCTCCCCCTTTGTCAAATCCTGGATAAAACCAATCTAAAACAAATTTCCTAACAAAATCTCTCAAGCAGCACCACCAACTCTGAACCAACACTCAAATCCATGCTCTTGAACAATTATCCTGAAATAAAATAACCACACACAAGCCAACCAAAATATGTGGAACTAGATTAAATAACAAAATATAAATCAATCCATAAACAAAATACTAACAATCCAACTGTACCAAAGAAGGATATAAGCAAAAGTAAAAACACTGTACCATCAACCAAACTACTGTACCATCAATATACATCAAACACTGGTAATGATGAACCAAACTATTCCTCATTAAAAAACAACCACAAACACTGAAAACAGTGAACAAGAAGAAAAACGACAAAAAATAATATGGTGGAGCAAGCAAGGAATTCCAGATTTGTACCTTAAAACACACAAGACTATCCAAGAAGTACAATTACTTGAAAACACAATGTGAACAGTCTGTAGAAGATTCCTCATGAAAGAAAGTGATGCATTATGTAAAAAGCATAGATCCCATGATAAAAGTGTGTGTGTGACTCTTGGAGTTCGACAAACACGAGATTCAAATCCTAGTAGTGATATGAAAGTTGGACCTCCGACAAGAGAATCTAAGCACAACAAAGGAAAGTCAAACCACTAGGAATCAAGGGGTATTTGGTGAGTAAAGGCGGAGGCTCCCCCTCAATCAATAAATCATTTTTTTTCTTTTCTTTTTCACATTTTTTTTTTCTTTTCTGTCTTTTGCACATTTTTTCTTTTCTTTCTTTTGCACATTTTTTTCTTTCTTTCTTTTGCACATTTTTTCTTCTTTTTTTCTTTTCTTTTGCACACTCATCGGCGGCTGACACGCTCAAGAGTATGGAAACCGAACCAGAGAAGCATGGATATAATAAGGATGGCCTGGTTGGTGACTCTGAGGTAGCCTTTTCCTCATGCCTGGACTACAAAAAATAGAGGGGAAAGCCATGGAGATGTAAAAAGATGGAAGGTGGTTAAGAGACTCAACATCACCCATGATATGCTAGTATAGGTCAATTCCTCTAGAAAAGTAAAAGATACAATGCCAGAAGTCCATGAAAAAAAAAAAAAAACTAAGTCGAAAGACTCCGATATTTTCTAATCCAAGAGTGTGTACAGAATGAGACATGTTGGAAATGGTTATAAAATTCTGGGTAAAACCAGAATTTTTTCCTAAGTTTGGTCTAATTTTTAGGTGTCCCCGTGCATCGATTTACACGGGTCAAAGTCGTAACGCGTTCTATGCCGCGTTGTGATTCACGTGGTATATTTGGTTGTTCAAAACCATTACCGAGTGAATGGGAAATTGAAGCCAAAGTATGCTCCATGGAAATGGTGTTTTGGTGGAAAAACCTTAAAGGTTTGAATAAGGCTTGTCCCACATTGATTTGGTGGGAGGTTTTGAAAGGGTTTATAAGGCATGGGTTTGGTACTTGGGGTGTGCCCCAAGGGGTACCCAAGTGTTTTAGAGGGAGAGGTTATGGGCAAAATGGGCTAGACCCATTGGACTCAAAAACCACCACACGCGCGCGCTGCCGCAGCCGTCCGTCCGATCGGTCGGGCTGGGGCTGGGCCTGGGCGCGGGTGTGAGGTTGGGTTGGGCTTGTTCGGCCCAATACTAATCTTTTTGGGCCAAAAACATTTGAATTTAATTCAAATAAACTGATTTAGATTTACTGTTCATCCAAACAGGGCCCTTCCCGTTTTTAAACAGAATTAAACTGGTTTGGATTTAGTGTTCATCCAAATAGGGCCCTTCACGTTTTTTATCTGTTTGAATGGTTAACCCAACAGATTCAAATCTGTTTGAAATTTAAATCCAACAAGTTTCATATCTGTTCAATTCAAAACCAAGAGCCACCTTTACATCTATAAATAGACTAGCCTCCCATTTGGATTTTCACTCCAATTTTTGGTACTCCATCCTCTCAATAAATCTCTTTGCATTTTGCTGCATTTTATTTCTGAAAGAAAGAGTGTAAACACTTAGTGTGTTCGTAAGACAAACAATTTGTAGTGCTGCTATTGTTTGTAGAAGATCATTTCATCCTGGGAGATAGACGTCCAAATTCTGAAAGCACCGTGGAGAGGACGAATCTTTCTTAAGGACACAGTGTCAAACACTGGACTTGATCAGTTTATAATTCGAACAAATTAAATCAAGTAAGTTATTTAATTTATTTTCTGTGTTATTTTTATTTGTTTGAATCAGATTTTAATTTTGTTTTTGTAACAAAATAAAATCTGTTATTTATTTATTTATTTATTATTTCGAGTTTGATTTTTGTAATCAAACAAATTCTCTTCTTTTCTTTATTTCTTTAAATTCTAATTGTTGTTTTGTACACAATAGAATTAAATCTTTTAAATACAGTGAAGATTGCCCAACAAGACATACTAATCAAAGAACACACACTCCAAAATGAGTAATGACCAGATAAAGCACACATATATTAACATGTAATGGATATTCTCATCAATTCCAATATGCACCAAGGACCACTCAAAAAATTTAAGCTTGCAAAACCATATTAAGAAAATCTTTTTAGATTTTTTTTTTCATAGGAATTTCCCTCACGAATTGTATCCATTATCACAAATCAAACAAGATCTCGTTCTAAACGATATTTAAAAAAAAAAAAGAATAAAGTGATCCAAAAGAATTTTTTTTAAAAAAAAATAGAACGACCCGCTCTGATACCAATTGAAAAATCTAGAAACCCTAGATGTTGATTTGTGATTATGTACAAATTTTAAGCAAAATATAACAATCCCAATCAAACAATCAAGAGAAAGAGACACAAAGATTTTACGTGAAAAAACCACAATTGGACACCTTCCAATTGTGATAAAAAAAATCACGGGCAACTGCCACAAGACAATCCACTAAGAAGATTTAAAGGAATTACACAGGTATCACTCTCAATTATCTAGCGAATCCACAACGCCTAATTGAACCAACCTCTATGTGCTTCTTCCAACCCCATTTTCACCACGGAATTGTCTTTCTGATGAGCCACTCCGGATTCCACCAAAGCTTCAGGCTCGAATTCTTCAGAATCCACAACTGAAGAACAACTCTCTCTTTTGTGTATAACAAACAAACCTTTGATGTACTCTCTTTAAACCATGAGTTGAATACTCAATAAAATATCAAAAAAAAAAAAACAAAACAAAACAAAATATCCCCAGATATAAACTTTTAAGAACCAAAAGAAGATCTGGAGAGATTCAATGAATGAATCAATGAATAGCCTAGATTTGGGAGAAACCCAACTATTTATAGAAAACCAAAGCAATCCTAGTTGGGAAAGAAAACCAATTTCTTGTAGAAAACCAACTTCTTGCAGAACTCCAAAGTAATCTTGTTTTTGAAGGAAACCAACTTCTTAAAGAACTCTTGTTACAACTTTGGTTTTGATCCATGGAATTTGACAACAAAAGGTCCTAACACATCACAAGATAAGAAAGTAGATGATACTCACTAGCTTAAAGAAATTATTTAAAAATTTAAATCAACCAACTATATTCATTTTAATTAAGTGCGATTTATATTTTATTAATTTTAAATTTATACTATATACTCCATTTTCAGAATAAATTTCAAAATAGAAATGGTTAAACTATTCAAGTCAATTAACCCACGATTTAAGACTTAATTTTTATTAAAAATTTTAAAAAATAAAATATATTATAATATTTAATATACGGTTTCACATATGGCACTTTGAAAAAGTTATTGGTTAGTGCAGGATAACACCATAGGGTGCTCTACATATATTATAATTGATCACTACAGGAAAAGGTGGATATGCCAACGCTTCTTTTATGGCGTTTATGAAAAACGCCGCCATTATAGATTATTTAAATACAACGTTTCTAAAAACGTTGTATCAGATCGCAACTAAACGGCACCGTTTGGGTCAACTTGTGAACACCGTTTACTCCGTCCATTTCAAAACGTCTCTTCCTCAGTCTCACTTTCAGTCTCCCTCTCAGTCTCACCTAAACTCAGACTCTCTCTCGCTCATAAACCTTTTCGATTTGAAGCTCAAAAACCCCCACTCTCACTGATTTGAAACGCTCGATTTCAAACAATCTTTCTCGCTCGATTTCAAACACTCTTGATCAATTTCAGATCTATCGATTTCAGAACCTATCGCAGATTTGAAGCTCTCCAGATTGCACTTATCTTCCGATTTTGGTTCTCCTCTCTTTGGATTTTGTGAGTTTTGATTTTGGTCCTTTGGTTCTCCTCTCGTTTAGGCCCCCTCCTTCTTTTTTTTTGAAGATCTGTAAGTTTGTTGCTGCTCTGTTTGGTTGCAGATCTCGCTCAATCGGTCTCTTTTTTTTGTTGCAGAACTCAAATCTGTAAGTTTTTATTATATATGCATTTGTTTTGTATGAACTTAGATCTCTGATTTATTATAATTCTGAATTTGAGGGCTATTGGCTGGACGATTCGATGTTTTTAAGTAGTACATGTATTAACAATAGCTGATCTGAAGATTTATGAAAGTGATGTGTTTATTGAACTTGGTATTCTCTGATTGCTATTTTATTGAGAATGTTAAAAGTCATCCAAAGTGCCAAGTCTTTGGATTTGCGCTTTGCTGTCATTGTTAGGAAGGTCTGAACATTGCTCTGGGTATGTTTATGACCATGGCTTTCTTCATTCGATCATATGCGGAGTTGTTTGCATTATATGGTAGCTGATTATCTGATTGGTTGCTTTTATATTATATGTTGGCCATTTTGAAGGATGATTGCTTGCTTGTGATAATGAAACCTTGTGAACATTTATGAAATTTTGATATAAATGCATTGCTCTGTATAGAGACGATCCAGCACGAAGGATGATTGCTAGCTTGTGAATGCATAAGGTAAGATTTTCGCCCATGACATGGATGACAGGTTTTGTTTTTGAAGATGATTTCATAGACTACTGTAGGTGACTATTTTTAATTTATTAATATGAAAAAAGGTACAATGTATGTGATGAAACACTTTCTATGATAAGCTCTCAAGGGAAAAGCTCTGATCTGATTTGGCATGGCTTTACTCCAATTAATAAGCATTTTGTATTGGGGCTTATTTGGTTGTATTTTTATTTTGCTTTCATTCTTCCAGAAACTTGAACTGCATTGATGATTTTGCAGTTTCCTTATTGGAATCTAAAAGTTGAGATAGATTTTTAAGCACAATACTAAAAAATTTAACTTACTTTTATCTATGAGTAATTATT
Organism: Camellia lanceoleosa; assembly: GCA_025200525.1. Lineage (NCBI taxonomy): Eukaryota > Viridiplantae > Streptophyta > Magnoliopsida > Ericales > Theaceae > Camellia > Camellia lanceoleosa. Next base: position 575,769 of record JANUSC010000092.1, read on the forward strand.
GAATGTAACAGTGATATCATGTGATAATATAACTGTTAAATAAGTATTTTTGATTTGTGATCAAAACTAAGAGACAAGGGTTAATCCATTTATATTTACTTTATTATTATTATTTTTTTAACGAAATTTTGTTCCTCATGTAGCCATCTGGAAAGAAAAAATTCCTTTTCAGAACAATTGAATGACTTCCAAATAGCCTTAAACTAAAAAAATAAAAAACTTCCTAATGCAAATTACTAGCAAGTGAGAAGTCCCATCTGACAAGCCAAATATCATCCCTTCTGTTGTCCCAAGGAGCTTTTACCAGAACGTTCGCCAGTCATTGAAACCTTTAGTCCCTTTGACCCCTAAAACTTATTATTCTTTTCCATCTCAGGTATTTTCTATTTATTTATTTTATATATATATCTATATGGTGCTGATTATTATTACTAGAAAGTGATAAAAGTGATGATTTAAAATTATACAGGGGTCACCTCTTCATTTGACAAGTATTGCTAGTTATACTTCAGTCCTCTGTTAACATATTTTTCTCATGTATCACAGGTATTTTTATTTCATGTAATGTGAGTTGTACTGTATTTTTATGTTCATTTTTCTAATTGTTATTTGTTTATGTTATACAATGCAGGGTTCGGTACCACCTAGTCATATGCCAATCGCAACGGGTTTGAATCCTTTACCAACATATCATTCATTTAAGGTAGTCAATTTTTAGTAACTATTGTTATGGTTCAAGACTCATGGATCTAGTTAAAATCGATGTCTTAATTTCATGACATTGCTAATTAAGAAATTTTCTAATATAGGATGTTCAAAATTCTCAATCACTAGCATGGATGAACCATGAAGAAGTTGAATTTACCAGTAATCCTAGCTACAACCAGTTTATGTGATACCTTGCTGCTAATGCAAGTTTGTTTTTATTTTTATTTTATCAACTGTTGTTGATTCAGATTGATGTCCAATCTTTAGAGAGACCCTTTGCATGACCTCTTTCTTTATTAATTTTTTAAAGATTGTTTAAAGAGTAGTTACCTTTTTCAAGGAAAACAGGTTGCTAACCTGCAAGCTAACAATTTCATTTTGCAACAATAGTTTTTATTTTATATATGTAGTGCCCCATTTGGTTTAAACAGAATATAGTGTGTAAACTATGTTACTTTTAAATTACTTTATGTTTCATCTGTTAAATTATGGTTGCTTGTATTATTGTCGTCTTGTGAATGGGACTAATATTATACTTTATAATTAGTAACTGCTATTGTTGTTAATTTGTTAAATCACTTTGGAAGGGAAGTAAGTCTATGTTCCAAACTAAGTAGAGACATTCTAGTTTTTTATTTAACCTTTTTTTGTGCTTGGTCCACTTGGAAGCTCCGGCTGCTGCTTATTTAACATGGTTAGATTTTTACATTTGTTTTATGTATTAGCAGTGTTGATGAAAAGGTTGTTTGCCAAAGGATTTTGGACAAGATGCAACTTATGGGGTCTCAGGTAATATAAAGTCTCATTTGCATGTTGAGAAACTGGTTGTTCCTTAACCAAGTGCTAGCAGTTTGTATAAGTTGGGCCTTGCAAAACTCCTAATTTGACACTAATGCATGCTTGAAGTTGAGGTAGTAAAGGCTTTTTTGAGACTCTTGAATTGGTTGAAACGCCTTGGACTTTAAAATTCAAGAGGTATCCTTGTTGGTCTCATGACTTAAGCTTTAATCCGAAGTTTGCCTCTTGCGTTTGTGTGTACCTTATGAGCCTCTATTTCATGTGACCATTTTCAAGTTTCTTAATTTGTATTTTCCTTGTTTGATTTGAAGCAATTAACCATGTTTCTTTTATTATAACTATGTATACTGTGTTTCCTTTTTATTGTACTTATGACCATGTTTCTTCATGGAGTTATGTTCAGTTTGTTCTGGTAGATACAAGCGATCTTCATGTTATTTAATTTGGACCAGATTTTAATAAACTTTCCCTTCCTAGAAGTACTGCATTTTCTAGAAAGTACACTTCTGTTATTTGGACCAAATCTTCATGTTATTCTTCATGGAGCTTTTTTGTACTACAAGAAACTAAAAAGGGCATCCATTCACTACAGGAAAAAGGGGATACAGCAACGTTTTATTTACGGCGTTTATAAAAACGCCGCTATTTTTCAATTAAAACAACGTTTTTAAAACGCTGTATTAGATTTCTTTTAAACATGGTCTCCGCGTGTTCATTGCCTAACGCTGTTACCCACATCCTAAAGCCCTAAAGCTGCGATTTCTCTCTCTCTCTCTCTCTCTCTCTCTCTCTCTCTCTCTCACTCTATCGAGCTCGAATTCATTCTGAGAAAAATTGATTTGCGATTTGCGATTTCATATGCATATATAGGCACATATGGAGCTTTGTTTTCCTTGGTTGCTTGCATCCCACAGGATTGAGAAGCTTTATTTTGCTGGCCAGGTTGCTGCTGTGTGTATGTTGTTGTAAAGTGACTTAAAAAAATATTGGTCTGGTAGCTACTGCTGTGGGCATTCACAACAACAATCTCATGCATAGACTTCATCGTTTAATTGTCATCGTTCGTCTGAGGAGGTGAGTAAATAGTTAATTATGAAATTTTTAATATGACATTTTATTCATGTTATTTGTTCTTATCAAATGTAGGTTCACATATCAAAGAAAGGAAAGAAGTAGAAGAAGAAGTAGATATGACAAATTCAATGAAAGAAGGCCGTTGGAGTCTACTGAATTCAAGGTTAGAAAAATCAAATGCTTTAAGAAGCAGCCTAGAACTCTATGTTGCTAGTCACATCAAGAAACCCACAAAACACACAACACTAAAGATGGAAACTCAATTGCAATATTTCACATTTCACATATTTAACGAAATGAACATTTCAGCAACGCAGAACACTTTCTTACTAAAGATTTAACCATTGAACATTGAAATTAAGAACAGAAGACAAAAAATGACACCAGTGAAGAAATTGCAGAACAGTTTAAATATGTCCTTACTGCTTTTTAGGTGCCTAACTACATAATTTCCTGAAAGATTATACTGTCTTTGGAAGTTAAACGAGATTCAATGTAAATAGTGTCATATGGAATGAAAATTAGTCTTTGGAAGATTATGCTATTGTTGTTAATTAGTCTTTTTTTTTTTTTTTAATCTGCAGCAGATTGAATGTATATATTATACAAATAAAAATTAAGCATTATTTATGTTTGATTGTTGTTTTGCAGCTTGTTGGAAGCCTTTGATCTCATCATCTCAAGTGCTCAGAATCTTGTGGTACCAATAAAGTCCAATTCAAGAAGAAAACTGCAAGAATCTCCCACAGCTCACAACGGCTGTGAATTCTATTGACCCAAGAAGATGTGATCAAATTTAGTCAATATTGAAATGAAAACTTGTGATTTTAGAGTTGATATTTCAATACAATTACCAAGACTTTCTGACATTTAATGATCTGCCTTCTGCTTGATGTATTGGTTGTTTAGATTCAGTTCTATTAACTATTGGTATGCATATATAATTACCAAGTTATAAGTGTGTATATATCATAGATGAGTAATATGGCTTTGAAATTGGATGATTTGTGTAGATTGTTGCCTAATTTCATGTGGTATTTGAGGTATTTGGAGTGTGAATTTGAATTTTGTTTTTTGGATTTCATTATAATGTATTTGGCTTAGTTTAGTGGAAGATTTGTTTTTTTAGATTCATTATAATGCATATTTTTTGAAATGGTATGCTTTGAACAAAATATTGATATTTATTAATAATAATATGGAACCCCCTCCACAAAAAAAAAAAAAAAGGTGACGTTTTTTAAAAACGCCACTAAATGATGTCATGCTTACGTCACACGTTAGTTTGTGACGGTAAAAGAAGCGGACGTCAACGTTTTGTGGCGTTTTAAAAAACGCCGTCTTATATTTTTAGCGACGTTTTTCAAACGCTACAAACCTATTGCGGCGGCCGTATCAACGACGAAAATTTAAAACGTCGTTATTACATTTTACGGCGTTTTTCAGGCTTTTGGTGGCGTTTTAAAAACGCCGCTAAAAATCGAATTTCCTGTAGTGGATGAAAAATATAAAATTTGTAATCTTATATTGAATAAATAAAAAATATAAAAAATTAAAAATTTATAATTGATTTAAAACATAATCACGCAATACTCTCGGGTTCCGTTTGTTTGAAGAGCCTCGTTTGGGAACATGCTATTTTAGTAACTTTTTGACTTTTTACGAAAAGATGTGCAGAAAAGTAGAGAGGTGATGTGACTAGTTTTAGTTGACTTTTTGGCTTTTTGGCTAAAATAGCCACTCCCCAAACGAGGCCTTAGAGAGGAGATTGGGATTAGTAGTGAGGTGAGACTTACTAATACTGTGTTTGTTTTGAGAGATGGGTAGGGGATTGATAGTGAGCTCCGGATTAAGATGGGCCTCTCCAAGGAGATTTGGATGAGCCTCCAGGACTTGATATTACAAAAATAGTCCGGCGGACTAAAATTATTTTATTTTATTTTTTTCTAGTCGGGCATTTTTTTTGAATATTAATGTTTAATTTTTTGTATTTTTTGTTAAGTAAAAATCATTATTTTATTTATTTTTAATTTTTTTTATTTTTATTTTTATTTTTTAAATTTTTTTTTACATATTGGGCATTTTTTTTAAAACATTAATATTTAATATTTTTGTATTTTTTAATTTATTTTATTATTTTATATAAAAACAATTTAACAATTCGTACACTGATAATTATCATTAAAACAAATATAATTTTATTTAATCTCCTCATTATTAATTCCCTCTATTTTATTTTAGAAAACAAAACGTGGCTTCGGCGCAATCAATAATTTTTCTTTGGGCAGCTACCGGCTATTAGAGCCGAAAGGCTCACCGACAACGATAGAGGAGAAAACAATTCATTATTAGAAAGTGATTGCATTAGGGCTCACCGTAGGGCCGCCCTCCATGCATTAATTGCACCGCTCGATAAGTCGGTTTCGACTAACCACCCCGATTCATGTCATTATCCGTATCGTATGAATAATGTTAAAGATTTTAAAATTTTAATTAAAATTTTTATTAAATATTTTATATAAATATAAAATTTATACAATATAAATTTTATGTGAGTTTCGTATTTATATAAATTATTTGATAAAATTTTTAATAAAATTTTTAAAATCTCAAACATTTTTGTTATCATATTACCTTTTCATTTTGTTCTTTTCCCTTAGTTTTTGGTTTTTTTTACTTTTTTTTTGAAATTTATTTTAGATGTCTTGTTTTAGATTGGATGTTGAGGGTTTCTACATCTTATTTTCTCATCTAATATATATTCGTTTCTTAATTTGTTAATTATATAAAATAATAAACAAATCAATAAATCTACATACAGAACCAATCATATAAAAAATTTAGATAAATTACAAATATAGTCTTTGAGATTTGTCTAAAATACAAATCACTACATGTGGTTCTGTAAATTATATTCCACCCATTTAATTTTTTAATTTCATAACAAATAGTCACTTTTATTAATAAATCATAAGCCAATTAATAATTTGTAATGATATCAGAAATATATTTTAATTAATAATTTAGATAATTTTATTATTATATAGGAGAACAGTTAAAATTTTTCTATTTCAAGTAATTCCGTTAAATAAAAATTTTGACAATGAGGCATTTGTAATTTTTTAAATCACATAAATCAATTTGTATTTTAAGCAAAATTTAAAAGATATATTTATATTTTACTCCAAAAAAAAAAAAAAAATTAGTTATACATATTAGATAATGAGTCATTATAAAACATATAAATTTCACTCAAATTGATTTATCTATATTTTGTGTAATCGATTATGTGATTGTACACAAATTGATAGTTTTAAGGTTGTATTTGATTCAAAAACTTTGATACGTATTTAGAAAGAAAAAAAATGTGTAAATGATATGTGAAATATATATTTCATTCACATTTTACTTATCTCTATATTTTTTTTGGCCAAATTACATTGGTAGTCTTTACTTTTTGTCCTTGTGCCATTTTGTTTCTTATATTTTCAATTAATTAAATTTGTGCCAATTTGATCTAATTGATAAAGTCGTTAGGGTTTTTGATGCAAAACGATCATTGAGTTAGTTGAGATTAACTTACTAAGGTTTGGCAAGGTCTCATTGGGCTTTTTTGGCTCAATGAGCCACAAAAGATAGAATAGGCTCATGAGCCACAACAGACAAAACATCACATCCAACTCCATAATCATTACACTTTTCTCTCACAAAAAAGTCAAAAAAAAAAAAAGTTCTTTCCAAACTAACTTTTGAGCCTGGTAAATATAGTAAAAAAAAGTCAAAAAGCCAACCTACTTCCCAAATGGAGGCTAAGTTAAGAAAATTTATCATTTTCCCCTGAAAGCATGTGTCATGCTCGCTTATTTGAGTATTTTTCATAAGAAAATACTAATAATTGTGATTAAATAGACTAAATTTAGACAAAATCATAAATAAAGAGTCAACATCAAACCAATTAGAATTAAATGAATCAAAATGACACAAAGACTAAAGTATAAGGACTACCGGTATAATTAGCCTCTTTTTTTTTTTCTTTTTTAAATTTTTACTCAAATTCATGATCAAAATACAACTTAAATTCAGCTTGCTTGGTTAGGTTTTTGAAAAAACACTTTTCAAAAAATTCTACTTTTTTGTTTTTCGTATTTGTTTGTTTTTATAGAAATTTTTTTAATATTTTAAGTAATTTTTTTTTTTACTTTTTAGACATCGCTAACGTAAATATATTTAAAAAGTAAAAAATTTGTAAAAAAAACCTTTTAAAAATTCACTAAACACCAAAAATATAAAAAAAAAACATGAAAATTTAGTACATTTTTTTTTGTATTTTTATGTATTTTTTAATTTTTTAAAACATTTTTTTACAATTTTTTTACTTTTTAAATACATATAAGTAAGGTGTATCTAAAAAAAATATTTAAAATTTTAAAAATATTCACTAAAAACACAAAAACTAAAAAAATTCAATTTTCAAAAAATTCAAACCAAACCTACTCAACTTAAAAGATTGTTTAATTTTGGAACTTGTATTTGTGCATGAGATGGTGGGCCCATGATTTTGAGATGGCACTGCCATACCGGTGGTGTTGATAATTGTGATTTAGATCCAAGCTCATGTTTTGTTTACTTCTTAAGCCTTCGTTTGAAAACAGATTTTTTTTAGCAATTTTTTTATTTTTTAGTTAAAATATAATATATAAGAAGTTAGTACGTTTGAAATATTTTTTTTTTTTTACAAAAAAATATGTAAAAAGTAGAGAAAAAAAATAAATTTTTAATATTTTAGTATAAATTATTGATTTTTTAATTTTTTTAATCACTTTTTAACTAAAAATATCAATTGCCAAAGGACGCTTAATGTAATTTAAATATGGTAGATGGAGGGGGTGGAGACAGAACTTGGCCATTGAGGAGTTACAATCCTAGCTTATGTGTGTTAGGCCATGTTTATTTGACAGTGGGAGGCCGAACTGGATTAAGATGGATTTGGATCTCATCCATAACTTGTTTGGTATTGATTTGGGAGGGGAGATTGTTAGTGTAGAGGGCTCAATAATCCCTCTCCTTAAGGGGATTAACTTGGGTGAATTTTAAGTGGAATTATGAAAATAATGAGGAGATTGAGTCTATTTTATATAAAAATTTTATTTTTTTAATTTTATTTTTTTTACCAAGTGTACCAATTTGTTATAATATTTGTTTTAATTTTTTTAAATATAGAAATAATTTATTTATTTATTTTATATAAAAATAATTTAACAATCTCATCACTAATCATCTCCTACACTATCATCAAAATAAACATATTTTTACTTAACTTTCTCACTAACAATCTCCACATTAACAATCTTTTTACAAATAATTCCATTCAACCTAATTCGCCAAATAAACGTAACCCTAGTTCATATTTTTAAATAATTAATGGCATGGATAATCAACAACACTTAAAGAAAAATCACAACAACATATTTTTATTTTAAAATAAAAAATTTGTTGAAGAAGGTTTCTAAATTGACATAATAGTTATAAATAATTAATATTGAATTTGAATGATATATTACAATCTTATAAAGGAAAAAGGTTGAGACTCTTTTTTTTTTTTTTTTTTTGGAACCCCATCACCCTCAAGTGATTGGCTAATATATATATATATATATATTTTTATCTTCGATTGACATGTGTCTATAGAGATTAAAAAAAAAAAAAAAAATTGGAAATCTGTATCATTTCTATCTTATAAACTGAGCTGGTGATGAAAGAATCCAAACAGAACATGATCTGCAAAGTTTTCTTATTCCATGTGCTTGGGCAGACAATTATGCAGCCGTTGGGACGTTTCAGCCTGGCTCGTTAGGTTTGTTTGTTTGGGATGAGGGTAGCTATTTTTTTTTTTATTTTTTTTGATTATTTTAATTTAAAATTAATTAAAAATTTTTTTATTTAGTATAAGTTTTTGACTTTTTTTTATAATTTTTGTGAGAAAAAAATAAAATGATTATGGTTTAGATGTGATATTTTATTTTATTAGACTAAAAAATTTATTTTGTCTTTTTGTGATTAAAATAGCCAAAAATCAAAAGCCTAACATGTCAAACGAAGGCTAAGATATCGCTTCAACAATTTGCAACATTCATTTTTTAGATTATTATGAATAAATTATTTATAAAAAAAATGAGATTAATTTGATAATTATAATTGTATGAATTTATCATCTTTATTTTCAAAATAATGGAAGAATAAATTGTTTATTTTTTAAATACTAAATTAATTAAATCATATAATTATAATTATCATATCAATTAGATTTTATATAAATTTACACTTACACACCTTGAAACTAAACACGTGAATTATCGAAGCGTGTTTGGTGATGGGCCAAATTGGACCATGTCGAGTAAGAGAATCTAGTCCCAACAAGGGAGCTGAAGTGCTCTATAAACTTGTAATAATTGTTTTGTTTGAATATGTATCCCCCCAAAAATGTAATTGATTAACATTGCACCAAAGACAAGAAGTGTTGGGTAAGAAAGAAAATTAAGCAACAGTTGTCATTTTGCACGCTGTTTTGAAGGTGATTTCAAATCACACAATCAAACAAAAATTTAGGTTAAGTTTGACATCTACTAAATAATATAAAAAGTTAAAAAGTCATTATCTTATTTAAGTCACATCATCTTATTTAAATTATATCACCTCTCTAACACATCACATCAAACTCAACCCAAACTCAACTTATATAAGCCAATAAGTCAAAAAGTGAACTTTTTTAGAACATCCCAAACCAACCCTTAGTTAGGGTGTACGCGGTAAAATAAATTAAGTTAACAATTTGTCAATAAAAAAAATGAGAATATTGTGGTGGTTTGTACATTCAAGAGTACTTCGACAATCAAGTCAGTTAAACAATCTCTCAAAGATCTCACACAAGTTCTCAATATACAAATTAAAGCATACTTTAGACTCACGAGAGTGCCTTATTTATATAGCCAATAATGTTTTACTCCCCTAAAAATCTCACTTCATAGAACTCAAGCATAATGTTTATTTCGGACTCTCAGCTAGATAGTGATAAATTCCTTAAGAGCCTTTTCCTTATTTAGACTAAGAGCCTCCTCTTATCTAGGACTCTCATTCTCTATCCGAATATCTCTTATTCCAGCATTACCACACCGAACCCCGGCAACGCCGCAATCATCTCGGCAAACATGACCCGTCCACATAGCACCTTGGCCGACATCTCGAAGGCACCTTGACCACGTGACGCCATTCTCAAAATATTTCCCCCACAGTGTCCAAGTCGAGTTATTAATTCATAATAATGAAAAAAAACTCAAATAATAATTTATTTATTTTAAATAAAAAAAAATACTATGTCTGAACACATTTAAAAAAAAAAAAAAGGTTATTGAGAATTGATGGTGAATCTAACGTGGAAACATATTTGATATATCACATAAGATAATTGAAAGTAACGTGGAAACATATTTGATATATCACATAAAATAATTGAAAGTTAAAAAAATATAAAATAAAATAATTTGGTAGGATTGAATTAATAATTCGGTACCTTTTACATAGGTCATATTTGTTTTGCTACATCAGACTACAAATCTCCTCAAAAGGGTATTAGAAATCTGATAAAGGAGTTGAATTTACAATCTAATCTCACGAATTTGAAAGTAAAAATACTATTTACTCCATTTTATAAAAATAATAAAATTATTTATATATTCAAAACTTTTATATAAATTTATAAAATAAATCACATCAAATTCATCCAGTATAGTCTCCTACTACAAAATGGGGATGGTTTCATATCTCCCTCAGTGCCTTTTCGAGTTTCTTTTCTGGTAGTAGTCATCTCTATGATCTTGATTTGTTGACATCTTTGTAATTTTGGATGGCCAACTCTCTGCCTGTGTGAGTCAGTTGCTCTATTTAGTTGATTTGAAGATTAAACAAAACAAATGTTTTAGTTATGTATTTTTAGCTTAATTTGAGATTTTATCGCTTGATTTCATTATTATAGTTTAAAATGCAACTCTTTTTGGGTAACTTGCAAATTCAACTGGTGCAAGATACAATTTTCTTTCCTTTGAATCAAAGAGGCCATCTGTTCAGCTGATTGTTATCTCTTGTACTCTTTTATTTTTCTTATCTACCATATTCTTCTCTTAAATTGATGATCATAAAATAATAAATAATATATATATTTTTTTTTGTAACAATCACCACAAAAAAAAAAAAAATCAACCCCAAAAAAAACCCTTAATGAATGTTAAATAGAAGAACCGATCATGATTCATGACCAAATTCAATTATGGAAAACATTTCTCTTGAACCATGTTAATCTCACTCATACAATCATAACCAAACAAAAAAAAAAAAAAAAAAAAACACCCTCAACTATTCCTTCTTCATTTTTGTTGGAGGACCCAGCTTTCTTGACCATGTGATCTGTACAAGAAAACTTTTTCCATACAAGAAAACTTTTTCCATACATTTTCCCTCTATAAGCAATCTCCTCCAACCTCCTCCACAAAAGACGCGAGATTTTTGTTGGAGGACCCAGCTTTCTTGACAGCTTCCCTTCCCAAATCTCCCCATTTCTTTGCATTCCTCCTCATTTGTTCCCCTCTCACTCCATCTTCCATCACCATCTCTATGCATCTCTTAATCTCATCACCCTCAACTATTCCTTCTTCATTTCTCCTCACTCTCACTCCAGTCTTCCACACATCTTCCACCAGCTTCGCATTCGTCCATTGGTCCGTCCATTGAGGAAACGCCACCACAGGAACCCCAGAAGCGAAGCTCTCCAACATCGAATTCCACCCACAGTGTGTCACAAAACATCCCAATGACGGGTGCGAAAGAACTTCTAATTGAGAACACCATGGCACTATCATCCCTTGTTGCTTCAATTCTTCAATGCAACTTAATCTATCTTCTTCTACTTTTTCTTCTTCTCCTCTCATCACCCACAAGAATGGCCTATGACTTTCCAGCAAACCACGAGCAATCTCCTCCATTTGTCGCTTTGGCATTGGCAACACTAATAGGCTTCCGAAAGACACGTAAACAACCGATGATTTGGGCTTCGAGCTCAACCATTCGATGTAGTTTCCAGATTCATGAAATAGGTCGCCTTTAAAAGAAGAATCTGAAGGGTCTTTCCCATCCAAGAAAACCGATGGGATTAAGGGTCCAATTCCGATCAAATTGTACTTTCCAATAGCTTTCAAGGCCTCGGGTTCTAATGCATCGAATGTGTTTACAAGTACTTTGGGGTTTGTTTCTGCATCAAGTGTTTCTATATGCTCTTTGAAGGTTGGGAGTGACAAACTGTATATATCTGAGCTTGAAGAGAATAGAAAGGAAGGAAGGTCATGGCTAGTGAGCAATGGCAATCCTGGTAATTCAATTGAACATGAAGAAGAAGAGTCTTTGTCATTGCAATTTTTTGTAATCACCTCTTTATAACCATTGAAGTAATAGTAGTAGATGTCTAAAACGGTGGCAGGTTGAATCCAGAGAAGAGCTGATGGGATGTGACAATCACGCGCCACCTTCGCCGCCCAAGGGAGGAGAAGAGTGTAGACCAAGAAGGTGACTGGGCGGCCTTCGGCGGCGCTAGTGGCGATGATTTCTCCGATGGCAAGAGAGCTGTTGATTCTGATCTCGGAGAACTTGTGTTGTACATCGTTCCCTGGTTGGAACCCATCATCGTAGCCGTCGGAAAAGGCGGCGAACTTCAAGCCCTCGGCGGTGGTTCCAGTGGTTTTGGAGATGCGGCGTTGGGCAAAGACGCTGGTGGCGAAGGTGACCTGGAGACCCATGTTAATGAGACGCTTGGCGAATTGGAGAGAAGGGTTGATGTGGCCTTGTGCCGGAAAAGTCAGGAGGAGGATGTGGCCGTGCTGCACCATTGTGGCGGCGAGTGAGGTTTGTGTGGGGTTGGTATTGGGTGTTGTTTGGCTGCTCTGCACAAAACAGAGTTGTTTGTGGTTGTCAGAAGTGAGCTGCCTAGATTTCTCCGCGTGCATGAGCGCAATTGAATGGGATTCATGGACTTATGCAAGGACTGGGGGTTGGAGACTATGAGGTTCGCGGTGACGAGTTGGTGGATCAAGGCAAATTATAAAATATTTTCGCAATATTACTTGTATTTTTTAATTAATCATCATTTGTTATATTTATTTATATTTTTTAATCACTTAACATAATACTTTATCTATCTACTCTCTATTAACTACATATTATAGAGTATCCCGTGTTATATTTCGAGATTATTTAATAATTATTCGTGGATCAATGGTGGTGATTTCAATAATAATGATATCTACATGAAAATGAATTTTAAAAAAATGAGTGCGTTGTGTAATTTTAAAATTGATGAAATGTGATTTACATTTAGGGGTTGTTTGAGATAATCTAAATAAATGTATTTTTTGACTTTTTATGAAATATGAGTTGAGTTTGATGTGATGTAGTAGAGAGCTGATTTGACTTAAATAAGATGATATGATTTAAATAAAATAGTTACTTTTTGACTTTTTAACTTTTTTGAGTTATGCCAAACTTAGCCTTAGTATTGTTTTGGAATTAATTATTTTAGTTAATTTTTCAGTTTAAAAAAAAATACAAAAAAATAAGAATTTTTATTGATAAATCTCATTTAGAAATGTTCTAACTCAAGAAGTCTATGAATGAATTTTTTAACTCACTTAGTCCTATGTATTTATACTTTTATTCCATAAAATCTTTTTTTCTTAATTTATACTATTTTCTTAGACTTTTATGCTCTTATATTTAATATTGATATTTAATATTGGGGAGAAGAGAGAAGAGAAATGACCAAGGCATAGGAAATTTCATAAACAAATCAAATAATATCGATGTTATTATTTTATATTATTATATAATGTGAATATATTTTTAATTGACAACACATCAAAAATAATGTGAATATTCTCTCTTATCTGATGTGAACGTTCACAATACTTTTTCGAAATATTCTCTCACGTCTAATGTAGTGATGTGAACGTTCACAATATGTAAGCCTTCTTATTTTTAATTGATAACATATTAAAAATAACGTTTATTATATTTTTAATTGACAACACATTCTTATTCACAACATATAGTAATGTGAACCTTCACAACAAGTGAACATTTTTTCTCATTTAATGTAGTGATGTGAACATTCACATTTGTATATTTTAGTATAAATATCCACATCATGTAATTGACAGCACAATGATAAAAATTCATTTCAAATTAATGTGAATATAATGATATGAAAATTCATTTCAATTATATGATGTGAATATTCACATCATGTAATTGATAACATAATGACAAAAATTAATTTCAAATTAATATGAATATAATGACAGTCAACATTCTGATGTATGGGAACTACCAAAACATAATGACAATCAACATTAAATATAAATATTAATAGGGGGCATGAGAAATTGAGAGTATTTTGGTCTTCTAACCTCAAATAGGATCTAATGGAATAATAAAAAAGAAGGGTAATTCTATTTCCACATACTAAAACATCTCATTCCACATCCTCTCTCAATACACATACCAATTAATTTTGAATTTTATAATTTTACTCAATGCCCAACGAACTAGATAGAAAGAAAAACCCATATTGCCATTGAAAACAATAATTATGTACAAAACCCAGTTTTATAATCAGAACCAGCAAGAATGTATATATAAGTATTATTATATGCAATAGGGGTCAAATTTGGATCTGAACCATCAAAATGCAAGAAAAACCCACATGTAATCCACTGCCAATCATGCGATTAATGGCATTGTTGCCACCTCCACCTACTCCGATGACCTTGATCTTGGCCACGTCCATTGGAGTAAATGAGCTACTACAAGTACAGTAACGCTTCGAGGGACTTCGACGATGCGCCTGGAAAAAGAAACATGTTCTTGAGACGAATGGAGAGAAGGTTTTGTGGTTAAACCCACTGAAAATTGAGGAGGAAGAAGAAGAACACATTATTAACTCAGCTGGGTTTGTGAGTTGAAAGGTAGCCATTTGTGCCACTGTTTGGTTTTCAAGAAAATGAGGACAGAGAGTGGGAATGAGAATTTGTTTTCTCTACTGAGAGAGAGAGAGAGAGAGAGAGAGAGAGAGAGAGAGAGAGAGAGAGAGTAATCGGAGGTCTAGGGTTTTAGAATTTGATGGCTTCGAAATTTTTTCCGCAAAAACGTTAAAAGGTCTTGGCGGTGGCCAGTGATTAGGAGAAGGTGGAGGTGATAGCGGTGGAGTCAACCGTGGTGGAGATGATGATCTAGGGGACAATGGAGGAGGAGGAAGGGAAGATTCAATGTCAACAATGGTGAATCTATTCAACAACGATCAAAGTGTGTGCACAGAGGAGATGAAGAAATTAGGGTTTTGGTGGAGAAGATAAGAACATTTTAGTAATTTTATTTTAGGACAAAATTGTAATAAAAAAAAATCATTAAGTGTGTGCATAGAGATAGGTGAGTGTGTGGAAATAGAATTCTCCCAAAAAAGAATATGGATTGGATGGAATAAAATTCTTAAAAAAAGAATTTATCAAAAAAAAAAAACTCCAAAAAAATATAAAGAAGAATTGATTTTTTAATAATAAGTTTTCTTTATTATTATTTTAAAAGGTTTCCAAACTTAGCTTAATAATAAATATAATTTATTAACTCTCTTTTTTAGACAATTTATTTCACTTTATAGAATTGGTAGTAATGATTTTGATTTGTTTTGATTTTTTGATTTTTGATTTTTGATTTTTGATTTTTTTGTGGGGTCAGTGAAGTGCACATGGAGTTGAAGGACTAGCGGTATTTGTTTTAGGGTCCAACTTGTCTCATGCGTGAGATTAAGATTGGATCATCCAGTTCAGTTTATAGACCTAATTTTGTATCTCGTTTCGATAATTCCAACCTTCAATGTGTAGAACTCGTTGAGTACTATATCCATGTAAAAAATCACATTGATCGGATATCAATAGGTATTTGATCGGATTAGATTTGTATAAAAAAAATGAATGGTGAAAAAAATAAACGGTAGACAGAAATTGGATTTCATCAAATAGCTATCGATATTTGATCAATGTGATTTTTTACAAGAATATAGTAGTCGATGAATTCTATACATTGAACGGTTCAGATTATCGAAACGGGGCTAAAAAATGAGCCCATGGACCAAACTGGACGGTCCAATCTTAAACTCAAACATGAGACAAGCTGACCCTTTTTTTAAGGGCGATCTGATTAGAACTTTAAAATTGAATTTTTTTTTTTTTAATTTTTGTTTTTTGTTTAAAGGTTCAAGCATTAAAATTGAAGGCTGTTATTAACACCTGCCTTTTTACTTTGACTTCCCTATTTCTTTGAACTCCTACCTAACAAAATGAACTCCCTCTATTTTTTTTTAAACCCCCACCTTAATACCAACTATATCCCTCATCTTTTTGACTCCCCATTATCATCATCTTCAAAGCAACCTTTCAGCTAAAACTTGCAAACAGGACAAGTGTTGTGGATTTGAAAACGATTATATTGAAATCAAGATTTGAGGTGAAATCAATTGATGATGAGACATATTTGAGGTGAAATCATTAGCCCATTTATCTCTTAGCTAACAAAGAACTTCATAAATTGCAGCAAACACACGCTAGGAGCATCATAGAAGGAATCTACTGCACCAACAATACATTGCTCAATAAATCTCTCGTATTTGTTTTTATGAGTCATCAATTCACTCTGTTTTATAGACCACTTTGTAAACTCTAGCAGCGACGAAGTTGCGGAGGAGTCCAAATCCGATGTACAGATCACGTAGCTCCAAATTTGATGTAGAACTTGTGAGTAGCTCCAGATCTAATCAAGTCGATTTAGATCATCACAAACTCTAACACCTCTTCGGCGTGCCAATCGGAGCTTCAAGTTTGGACTCTCTCTCACACACACACACACACACACACACACACACACACAAAGTTCCGACTCTTGTGCATTAAGTTATGAAAACAAAATACCAAAGGAGAAAATACTCACAACAATTAAACGAAAATGCTTTACTCGTCTCGCCGGTGCTTGATGTATGGACCGTTGTCTCCAATCTCCACTTGAGCTCTTTATTTTTGGCACTTTGGTGCTTTTCTTATGAGTATTTGCTTCTTTTAAAATTTTTTTTTTATGCGCTTTGGTGCTGCAGTTTGTTTTTAAAGCTCGGTTGCGCTCTGCTTGCGCTTCGGTGATAGCTCCACTTGTAAAACTCTGCACACTTAGCAACACAAAAACATAAATTCCTAAACTAAAAATTAAAATAAGAATATAATTTTAAATTAATTAACTTCGCCAGAAGTCCCCGACAATGGTGCCAAAATTTGATAGATTGTTTTACACGCCAAAAATAAACACTAAACTGTACCAAATTCTTTAGAATAATGGTAAGTCAAAGTATCGATCCATAGGGACAAATGTGAAATCAAACTAATTTTCTAACAATCCCGACCCATGATTAATTGTTAAACCATGATTAAGTATGCATAATAAGTAATTAAAATGAAATTCTGAATTAAGTACATGTGTGTTGCATTATTTGTATTTCCATTTGTTTATCGTAGGAACATCTATTTGAGGTTCTGCTATGTTTTACGAATTGAAGGCCTTATCGGCATCTGACCATGAAATTAACTTGGTATATGTATTAGTTGAAATTTTTAGAATGTTATGGTAAGCTTAATTAAAATTCGATTCGGAGCGAATTAATTAGAATAATTAATGTCAATGTGATTAACCTAAGCCAAGATGAATTAAGTCAACTTAATTGAGCCTATATAAGGCATGAGTGGACTCTAGTATACATTTTACACTCTCATTTTATTCCCCTGAGACAACAAAACGTGAGGGAGAGTGAGAGTTAGAGGGAAAGAGTGAATTCAAGAAGAAGAAAAGGGGAGTTGGTAAGATTGAAGCAAAATTTGTGGAGTTGAGCAAGAATTTGCCAGAATTCAAGAGAATTCGAAACTCTAGGTAAGAATCATGCCCTCAAACTTTGTATTTAAGACATAGGTGGTTGAACTTAAGAGGTTTAAGTGTTAAAATGTGAGAATTGAGCTTAGATTAAGGAATTGGAGCATGATTCCTACATGCATGCATAAGCCACTAAGAATTGTAAGTTGATTCTCGAGAATTTCCATATGAATGTCCATATCTTGGTTTTTTTCAAAGAATTCAACATGTATTTGACCTAAACATCTCATTTGCTCATGATTTAGAAACTTGGAGCTCAAATCATTTCATGCATGTCATGTTCATGTAATGTTTTCACATTTCAAGCTTGAGTTTGTATAATTGACATGCTTGTGGGCCTTGATTTCAAGAAATGATATTTAATTCTTTATGTTTTCCAAGTTTAGACTTGTTTTCTCAAGTTTTGGGTCCAAGAGATGTGTTTTGAAAGGCTAAAAATGGGTTTTGAAGCTTGCAGGTGAATTTGGAAATTTTAGAATTTGACCTCACTACTTGAGCGATAGATCCTGCACTTGAGCGAATAGTCTGTGTTTTGCACCTCCGCTCAAGCAACCAAGATTTGGCTCGAGCGTAAAATGCATGCTTCCAGAAGTTGACACATTTTGCAGATTGCTCGAGCGATAAGAGTTGCGCTTGAGTGAAGACCTCAATCACACGCTCGAGCGACCATCGAGCAGAAAATTCACACAACCAGTACTTTTATAGAGTTTACAGACCGTTCGAGCGAAGCAAGTTGCGCTCAAGCAACCACTCACATATTTGGCCGTCTGCTCGAGCGAAGCCCCTACTTTCAGCAAATTTGTCTAAGTGTTGAATAGTATGTTTTAGCATACTCATTGCATCTTAGGCATTCCTAAGCCCTAGTTAAGACATAATAATGATGATAAGAAGTAGAAACACACCTAACGAAGAAATAACTAAGTTGATAATTCCGGGTGTGTAATTCAGTACGTATTCATTCTGTATCTATGTAGGTCACGCGCCACAAGTTACCTGATTTCTCTACTCTGTTGTTTGTTTTGGAGCCATCTGTGAATAATAACTTAATAAATCTATGTTCAACTTTATTCATTTCTATATATGGAATAAGATCTGTTTTATAACATGTTATATATTTTGTACAATGAATGATTGTCCAATTTCTAACAAGTATTCATGGCAACAATTTCGTGGCTTAAGTAACTTATTTGTTCCTGGTCCAGAGGTTCCTTTATGGAACTAACAAGTTATCCATATCCGACCAGAGGTTCCTTTATGGAACTAACAAGTTGTAACACCCCGACCTATGATTAACGTTAATCCATGCTTAGTTATGCCTAATAAGTAATTAAAGTGAAATTTTACAACATATGTTGCCTTATGTGTGTTTATATCTATTTAACGTAGAAAGATTTGTTCATGTTTCCATTTCGGTTTGCGAATTAAAGGCCTTATCGGTATTCGACCACAAAATTAACTTGAGTTTTGTGTTATTTGAAATTTTTAGAAATTTACAGTGGGTTCAATTAAAAGTCGATTCGAAACGAATTAAAATTAGTCTAATTAATGCTCATTTGGTTAGAATAAGCCAAGGTTAATTAAGCTTCATTAAACAAGCCTAAATAAGGCTTATATGAGTCAAGCCACTCAACTACACACTCTCATTTTCCTCATTTGGAGACTCCAAACGTACGTGTGTGTGTGTGTGTGTGTATGTGAGAGAGAGAGAGAGAAAGAGAGAGAGAGAGACCAAGAGAACAAGTAAGATCAACAACGGAATGAGAAGAATTGCTAGGATTGTTGGAAATTGAAGAGAATTTTGAAGTTTAATCCTTCACACTTGTGAAATCAAAGTTTAAGGTAAGAGTTCAAGCCTTTAGTCTTGCCTTTGAATTGGTGAGTTCATGAATACAAGAGAATTAAATTGAAATTGAGTTAGAATTAAAGAGAAATGAACCATATCATGCATGCATGTTCAATTCATCATAATTTGAAGTTGCTTTCAAAGAATTCCCTCTTGCATGTCCTCATTTTGACCTTGGTTTGAGAATTAAACATATTTTTAAGTTAGACACCTCATTGGATCATGTTTTGGAAGCTTGGAACTTATACCTTTACATGCATGATGTATATAGTTATGTTTTCAAAGAATTGGGTTTGGTTTTGTATACATCACATGCTTTTGAACGTTGATTTTGAATTCATCATGTTTTCCAAGTTTACAAGAGTTTCCTCAAGTTTTTGGTCCAAGAAACCATAATTTGCAATTTTGGGGTTGAATTTGAAACTTCAAAGCAAATCTGGAAATTCCAGAAATCTGCTTCCACACTCGAACGGCAGATCTTACGCTTGAGTGACCATCTTCATTTTCACACTTCCGCTCGAGCGACCAAAAGTTGGTTCGAGCGTAAAATGCAAGCTCCCAGAAGTTCTTATGTTTTGCAGTCTGCTAGAGCGATAAAAGTTGCGCTCGAACGAGCGTCGAGCGGGCATCAAGCGGAAAAATCAAGCAACCAACATTTTTGCAAAAGTTTGCAGACCGCTCAAGCGACAGATCTTGCACTCGAACGACCACTCACATTTTGCATCTCAGCTCAAGCGTAAGAAGTTGCGCTCGAGTGAGGACCCTATTTTCAGCAAGTTTTGTCAAGTGTTTTCAAGTGCATTTTTGTATCCTTATTCTATCCTAGGCATTCCTAGGCCAAGTTTAAGACACCATAATGAGGATAAAGAAGTAGAAACACACCAAGACAAGAAAGAACTACGTTAATGATTTCGGGTGTGTAATTCAGTATGTATTCGTTCTATATTTGTGTTGGTCACGCACCACAAAATCTTTGAATTGCCTACTCCATCCGTTTACTTGGAGCCACCTGTTATCTGTAAGTAATAACTTAGTAAAGTTATGTTCAAGTTAAATTATTTTTTGTATATGGAATAAGATTTGTTCTATGAAATTCTATGTATTATACTATGAATGATTGTCCAAATCTGACAATGTTTGTGGTACTTATGCTATGATCCAAGTATGCTATCTATACCTAGACCGGAGGTTCCTTTATGGAACTGACAAGTTATATGCATCCGGCTGGAGGTTTCTTTGTGGAACTGACAAGTTATCTATTCCTAATCTGAAGGTTCCTTTAAGGAACTGACAAGTTATCCAACCCGGCCGGAGGTTCCTCTATGGAACTAACAAGTATGATCTAAGATGCTTTGTAAATGATCTGTTAGCGCTAACGAATAAGCCATGTAAAATTAAGCATGAACTCTATTTCCTGTATATGCTCAGGACAAGAATTTGATGTGAATCTGTTTCGATATGAACTCTGATTTTTGGATTAGTTATAGGACATCATTCATTTAACCATTTACTCTGTTATTATTCATTGGGCCTGCACTCACGATTTATATTATGTATGTAGGTGATCAGGCACGTGACCAGGCTCAGAGTTGAGGACTTGGCATCTCAGTTTTTGTCAGCTAACTTTTGTGCCTCCCGAGGAGTTTCCGGATTAAGTCAAGTCTAATGACTGTGTTATTATGAATGTATAAGACTTTGTTTCTTTTGCTCCACGAACAATTTTTTCTGTTTATATGTACACGAAATGACGTGCAAATACTGTTTCTTTTGACGTCACCCGTAAGTTCATGAAAATTTAAGATTATCTGTTCCATGTTTGTCTTCACAGTTCGATAGACTATGTATATTTTATGTATTTGCTTCCGTAGCCGCTAATTATATGCTAATTAGTTAAGAGGCCTTTGGTAATCCAAGGATTACTGGCCAGTTACAACGCTAAATCTATAGGAGTGGGTTTTTGTCGTGACATAGTGGTATAAGAGCACGTGTTCTACCACACACATGAGTCCATACGAGCTTAGGATGTCCTAGTAAGAAGTAGGGACATTCCAACTGCATATGTAAGTGTGTGTTTATTGAATGTGAAAACCTAAATTTGATTTTGAGCACATGATATAGAAACAAATGATCTGAACGTTGTAAAAGGACTATTTGCCTATGTTTATAATATTTTGTTTACCTATAGCAAATGGAAAATACAAGAAGTGATAGAACAGCTGAATCATCTGAGGCTCGAATGAGCTGCATGAGACAAATGCTTGTAGCTTTAACTGAGGCAATGACTCAACAACAAGAGAGGCAACAACCCTTACCTCCCTTGCCAGTTCAGGTTGAACTAGATAACAATGATCTCATAAATTTAACTCAGAAGTTCCTGAAAATGAAACCGCCGACCTTTTTGGGTGGCATTGAATCGTTAAAAGCAGAAACGTGGTTTCTTGAAATAGAGAAACTATTTGAAGTATTCCCTTGTTCTGAGATTTAGAAAGTCCTTTTGTCTACCTACACTTTGAAAGATGAAGCCCGGAGGTGGTGGTTGCTAATCCGAAATAGTAATGGGAATATGACGCGGGCATAATTTAATGTAATCTTTTATGATAAATACTTCCCTCAGTGTTTCCAGGATCAGAAAGTTTCTGAATTCCAAGAACTTAAACAAGGCCGGATGTCCGTGGCTAAGTATGAGGCCAAATTTACTAAGTTAGCTCGATTTGCCTCATATATGGTGGATACTGATTATGAGAAGACACGAAAATTTGAAGGCGGATTGGATCTAGAAGTGTTTGACCGAGTAAGCATCTTAAAATTGCCTACTTATGTGGAAGTTTTAGACAGAGTGATAATGGCGGAAGCCACAATAGCAGTGATGAAACAAGCCAAGGTACCAACAACAGAATGGAGAAGCAAAAGATTTGGGTCTAATCTTCGGAAAGGCTATTCCTTCTTCACAAACAAAAAGCAAAATGCTGGATCTTCAAGCAGCTCAAGCCAAAATAGTGTGTCTATGCCAATTTGTTCAGAATATGGAAGGAAACATAAAGGCATGTGTCATCATGCATCGAGTGCGTGTTTTCAGTGTGGCAAAACCAGTCATAGAATTAAGAATTGTCTAATGAGGTTCGACAATGCTAACCATCTTACAGCAAGTTCAGCCGGATCCACTCTTGTAACCAGGACCAATACAAGAACTAATGTCAGGAATAACACCGGGAATGAAACATTAAGGTAAGGGAGAGTGTTTGCTCTAGTACCCGGGGATCTATAGAATACTAAGCCAGTAGTGTCAGGTATAATTTCTATATGTGCACAAAATGCCTATGTACTGATTGATTCTGGTTCTACGCATTCATTCGTATCGCATGCTTTTTCTCGGAAGTTGACCAGATCATTAGAACCTATGAATTGCATACTATTTGTGTCTACACCATTGGAAAGTTCTATGATGTGCACTTATGTATATCCTGTATGTGATATTTTGATTGGTGATATGACATTGTACATTGATTTGCTGCCTTTGAGCATTGACCACTTTGATTGTACATTGGGCATGGATTGATTGTCGAAATATTGTGCCATTATCGATTGTGTGAATAAAACCGTCATGTTTAAACCACCTAGTATGCCTGAGTTTGTTTTCATTGGGAATGGGGCAGTTCCTCCACTATGATTTCATTTATAAAAGCCAGAAAATTGTTGAGAAAAGGTTCTCGGGGCTATTTGTGTTGTGTTTTGACTACACCTTCGGATAGTACTAATGTGTAAGCCATTCTTGTGGTCTGTGAATTTCCTGATGTGTTTCTTAATGACCTACCCGATAACTTAATTGATAGGGAGATTGAATTTACTATTGATATAGTAACTGGAACACAACCTATCTCCAAGACTCCTTATAGAATGTTGACTTCTAAACTGAAAGAGTTAAAAGTCCAACTTTAAGAACTGTTAGACAAGAAGTTTATTCGTCAAAGCACTTTACCTTGGGGTGCTCCAGTGTTATTTGTCAAGAAGAAAGACGGGTCTTTGAGACTATGTATTGATTACTGTGAGTTGAACAAACTAACTATCAAGAACAAATACCCTCTACCCCGAATAGATGACTTGTTTGATCAACTACAGGAAGCAGAAGTGTTCTCTAAGATAGACTTTAGATTTGGGTACCATCAATTGAAAGTCAAGGCAGAAGACATCGAGAAAACCACTTTTCGAACTAGATACGGGCATTATGAATTTTTGGTTATGCCATTTGGAGTAACAAATGTACCTACAGCTTTCATGGACTTAATGAATAGGGTGTTCAAACAATTTCTTGATGAATTTATTATTGTATTCATTGATGACATACTAATCTATTCTAAAAGCAGGGAGGAACATGAGAATTGCAAACTGCTTTACAGATTTTAAGAGAAAAGAAGTTGTATGCAAAACTGTCATAATGTGAATTCTGGCTTGACAGTGTGGCGGTTTTGGGACATGTAATCAATAAGGACGGTATCTCTGTTGACCCTCAAAAAATTGAAACTATTATGGATTGCCCAAGACCAACTAATGTGTCAGAAGTTAGAAGTTTTTTAGGACTTGCAGGCTAATAAGTAATTAAAGTGAAATTTTGCATCATATGTTGCCTTATGTGTGTTTATATCTGTTTAATGCAGAAAGATCTGTTCATGTTTTCGTTTCGGTTTGTCAATTAAAGGCCTTATCAACATTCAACCACAAAATTAACTTGATTTTTGTGTTATTTGGATTTTTTAG